>CM048750.1:10315796-11065796 GCA_026315105.1 Locusta migratoria
AGGCGATACAGTACACTATAAATCAGAATTACTCACACTTTGTAATGTTATCGGACTGTAAGAGTGTACTACAAGCAATGTCTAATATAAAAATTTCGAAATCCACGAATGAATATACCTGCTACAAATCTGCCTATGGTATCATGAAAGTTTGAGAAGACAGAAAAAGATCATATTCATGTGGGTGAAGGCACATTGTGGCATACCAGGAAACGAGAAAGTGGACCAGCTGGCAAAGCAGGCAACAAGTAATGGGACAAAAATAGAGCTAAAACTTCCTTACACTGAATATGGTCATATTATTCGCAAAAGGGCATTTGACTCTTGGCAAGAAGAATGGACACATAGCTCACGCTACAAAGGACGCAACTATGCTCATATACAAGTTAGAATACCTAAAAGACCATGGTTTGATATAGTCAATGGACCCCGACAAGCAACGAGTACATTAAGTAGAATAAGATTTAACCATGGTTCATTCCCTGAACACTTATACCGATTGAATATAAATCAAACACCGGCTTGTGATTGTGATGGCATCTCGCGAGGAGATACGAACCATTTATTTTTTCAATGCCCAAAATATCAAGAAGCGAGGAAAGGTTTTTTATCATCTATCATCAAAAATAAAGTGCCACAACCAATGACAATGAAATCCTTACTATACGAATCCAACACAAAAGTCTACGAAGCCATAATCAAGTTTATATGTAACGGAAAGATTAAAATATAATGGTCATTACTAAAGTAATTTGGGCAATAAAGGACTATATAAAATAAAGGAAGGAAATAATAGTATTATATGGCATTGATTCTAAGAAAGAAATGACTGAATGGTTTGAAACCGAAGTCAAAGAAACAAAGGAACATATATACAACCGCTGGCTTAGAGAACGTTCCGAACTCAAAGATTGTGGAATATTTCTCCCATATTGTTAAAATTTTTAGAGATGACTTTTACTTAAATAATATCTGTACGCAAATATCCTTGCAAATGGAACTGTTCCGCAATTTTAATAAAGAAAACTGAAAGAAATATTAATTTTAAAGAAATAAATGTAAAGGCAAAATTACTTTTTTTAAAAGCTATCACTGACGGCGCCATAAAGATTGAACGAAAGAAATATTTCAAATTGGTGCCGTAGCATTTACGTGACTCATGAAAGGTGCCTCTGTTTTTTAAAAGAATAAAAAATGCAGCATTGTAAAAGAATAGGCAAGCTACGCACTTAGGCATTAATTAAAAACCTGTTGTTGACGGAAAAACGCCGTGAACCTAACTGTGAGAGACATTATTTGCTGTCATTTACTAACAAATAACAAAGTTCACGGTTAGCTCAAATTTTTAAAATTTAAATTTAATAAGTCGGCACAAAATATCAGTATCGTATTCAGAACAATAATTATTTAGTAAAAGAATTGAATGAAAATGATTACTATTCTGATCACATCTCCAACAATTAGTTTCGTAATTAGATGTAATGGCGGAATCCGTTCTCCTGAAAAATAAACTGCATCACAGTTAATGAAATGTGAGAAGGAAAAACTAAAGGAATCAATTTTCTATTAAACGAGAACACATTCGAGGTTCGGTTGAACTGCAGAGCTTATAATTGAATTAAAAAGCAGCATATCTACATAAAACGTATCACATAGTTTATACATATGCTGGAAAATTCGTAATAATTACATAGATCAAACCATTTGCGACTTTACTGTCTCAATATTCGAACAAGAAGAAAAAGATGGAGACGCATCTCTGGTCTTTATAGTTTGAAAAAAAATCGAACGTGAACATTGTATTCTTTGCACATAGGTTTACATACGTGCATTAATCAATCTTCAAAGAATGTTAAGTCCTTATGATTGTGAGTAATATATTAATATTCTCGTAAAATTTCAACAATATTTAAGAAACATGAAAATAAATTTTAAAATATCGGAAACAAGAACCTTTTGGTATGTGGAGGCATATGTAACATTACAACAGTAAAATTACACAGGTCATTCCAAAATTCAAGAAAGGCAATAGGAGTGATCCGCATAATTACAGGCGTGTATCATTGACGTCGGTTTGCAGCAGGATATTATGAACTACCTGGAAGAACGACCTATTGACCCCGAGTCAACACGGATTTCCGCGCGGGAGTAACTGAGCGCTCTGGAGCGTCACGTTGCGGATCGCGCGGTCTCTCGCGTCGGAGGTTCGATTCTTCCCTCGGGCAAGGATGTTTGTGTTGTCTTTAGAATAAGTTAGTTCATAAGTAGCTTTAAGTTTAGGGACTGATGGCACCGCTGTTAATTCCCATAAGCTTAACAAAAATTTAAACATTTTTCAACACCGATTCAGAAAGTATCGTTCTTGTGAAACACAGCTAACTCTTTACTCAGATGTTGTGATGAGTGCTATCAACAAAGGATGTCAAACATATTCCGTATTTCTAGATTTCCGGAAGGCTTCTGATACTGTACCTCACAGTTGTGCGAATGAAGTCGTGATTACGTGTCAGAAAGGACACAGTACGTTTTAATCGAGCAGAACAGAAGTGATATCTGGCGTTCCCCAGAGAAGTGATATAGGGCCCCTACTGTTCCTTATTTTTATAAACGATTTTGCTAGACTTCGCGGATGATGCTGTAATTTATCGGTTAGTAAAGTCATCAGAAGATCAAAAGCAACTGCAAAATGATTTAGATAGCTATATGGTGTAAAAATGGGCATAATAATGAGAAGTCTGAAGTCATCCAGATGCCCACTAAAAGAAATCTGTTAAACTTCATTTACACGAAAAATCAGTCAGATCTACAGGCCGTAAATTCGACTAAATACCTAGTAGTAACCATTATGAACAACTTAAATTAGAAATAACACACAGAAAATATTGTAGGGAAAGCGAAGCAAAGACTACGTTCCGTTGGCAGAACACTTAGTAGATGCAACAGCTCTACTAAACAAACTGCCTACATCACACTTGTGCGTCCTATTTTGGAGTATTGTTGCGCATTGTGGGATCCCCACCAAATGGAATTGACAGACGACTTAGAGAAAGTATAGAGAAGCGCAGCTCGTTTTGTATTATCGCGATAAAGGGGGAGAGTGTCATGGAAATGACGCTCGAGTTGGGGTGGAAATCATTAAAAGTAATGAGTTATTCATTGCGACGAGATCTATTTTCGAAATTTCTTGCACCAACTTTCTCTTCCGAATGCGAACAAATTTTGTTAGCACCAACCTAAATAGGAAGACATGATCATCAAAATAAAATAAGAGAAATCAGATCAAAAACGAAAAGAGTTTGGTGTTTGTTATCCCGCGAGTTATTAGAGAATGGAACTATAGAGAAATATCAAGAAAGCGGCTCAAAAAGCAAATGTTTGTAAATCTATCGGAGCAAACTGCGTGGTCATCAGTCCGTAGCTTACAAACTACTTAAACTAAGCTAAACTAACCTAAGGAAAAACATACACACACATACACACACCGATGCCCCGGGGATGACTCCAGCCTCTGACGGCGAGCAACCGCGCGCTCCGCAGCGATGCGCCTTAGATCGCTCGGCTACGCCACCGCGGCAAAGCGGTTCGGTGAACCCTCTGTCATGCACTTCAATGTGACTTGCAGACTATTTATGTAGATAGATGTAGATGTAGCAGGAGGGGAATGATGTGTCCTAAGACAGAATTAGCCATCTTTGTGATCGAATGTATGTCACAATCATACATTGCTGCCCGAGGAGGCTACTCTATAGTATTGGTGTTTCAGTATGGATCGACTGATACCTCAGTACAGATTGAGCTCTTGATCTGTAGACATATTCACTTTCTGTACTCCGTATGCACTGTTTCAACATCGAAACTTGGAAAATGTTCAAATGTTTGCATAGCTTATGGGACTTAACTACGGGGTCATCAGTCCCTAAACTTACAAACTAATTACGAACTACTTACGAACTAGGACGGCACAAATATCCATGCCCGAGGGGGGGTGGTTCGAACCCCCGACCGTAGTGGCCGTGCAGACCGTGACTGGAGCGCCTCAGTCCCCTCGGCCACCGCGACCGGCACGAAACGTGGAATGAATTGGAAAACTCTAAGAGGGTGTATGGCCTAATAATTTTTATTTCGTGTAGTGGAGTTTCATAAGCGTCAGATAAAAGGGTTGGTCTAACGATTGAATTTCCGTACAATTTTGTGGCGAATTTCTTTATTTTTGTTGGGAGGACTTGAAGACTATTTTCGTTGTGAAGCTCTGGCATTAATGTTAGTACAGCCACAGTCTAACATATACCTCCACGACACTCCCACTGAATTTTGTTATACGCCAAGGTCTATAGGAGACACGTCTGGACACCAGTGTTCTTTATGGAGGCTCCATTTTGGTTCTAGAATAGACGACACTGCGCAGAAAATGTTCAAATGTTTGTTAAGCTTAAGGGAATTAACTGCGGGGTCATCAGTTCCTAAACTTACAAACTGCTTATGAACTACCTTACACTAAAGACGACACAAACACCCATGCCATGGGATTCGAACCCCCGACCGTAGCGGCCGTGCAGACTGTAACTGGAGCGCCGCAGACCGCTCGGCCACTGCCGTCGGCGACACTGCACAGTATCGCTAAGAGAAAACAGTGGCTTTCACAAATTATTATTATTCTGCGTTCAGTTTGCTTACTGTCTGTGTCAGAAGTTATATTCTTACGTTTAGTATTAAAATACCGATAATTCGAAAGGTCAATATTGCTCAGACATACGAGAGGTCACAAGATGATTTTCACGGATTTGGCTCAAACCGGGTAGATGAACCGCTTAAATTCGTAAAATATCTGGCGGAGTGGGTCATTGAAAAAGAGAAAACTCTCATGAAAGATTTTCGATTACAGTATACGAGAAGATTAAGCACGGTTGAATGACCAGTGAGGCATGTTTTGCACTGAAACACTTTTCGGGAAAAAAATGTCTTGCCAATAAATACTTTCATAACATGTGAATGGTGAAAATATTATGTTTATTGTCGATGATTACCTAACATAAATGTAATGGAACTTGTGTTCCTGTGTGATTGCATGAGTGTTCTATTTTCTGAAGAAGGCCATGGTCGATAGCTGAAAGTGTTGTTCTGTGTGAGACTTTTGTATGCGCCTGTCGCAGCTCGTCGCAACGTCTTTGCGGTGAGTTGTAAACTGTCCTTACTATATTATTAATTCCAACCTGGAATTTCCATTATTATGTAATGAAACTTTCTCAGATAATAGCTAGAATTTCTGTAAATCCTTTTTTAGTGGACATTTCTCGAAATAATGTAAATGGTTTAAGTACATTAATTATCGTAATCAAGTGATTATAACTGAAACTAATACATTGATTTTACATAAATAAATTTCAATTTTGTAACTTCTCACTTGGCGCAATGACATTCTTGGACTTGTTCCAATATCTGCCCTACCTTTTCCAACTTAGTTTCAGTTAAAACACTAGGATCTGTGACATAGCAGTATCTCGAAATTTCTTACATTTACGTAATGTCGAATCACTGGAAACAAACACACCAGGAAAATTTCACATGAATAGAAGCCGACATTTGATATAAATATCTATTTTCGGATGGTTCAACACAGGACACTTGATACATCGTCTATACCACACCGAATGGATGTTTGACGAGAAAAGAAAACAAAAGAGATGTATCACAAGGAAACAAGTACACAGCCTTATGTCACACGGATACCATTGGGGAAAGCAATTTCTTTTAACGAAAAGGCAACTTTTTCCTCACATTTCTGGTTGTATCGTAAGTCACATCACATACACATCTACATCTACATATATACTCCGCAATTCACCGTAAGGTGCGTGGTGGAGGGTACACTGTACCACTACTAGGCATTTCCTTTCCTATTCCACTCCCAAATTGAACGAGGAAAAACAAGAATGCCTATATGCCTCCGTACGAGCCCTAATTTCTCTTATCTTGTCTTTGTGATCTTTACGCGAAATGTAAGTAGGAGGCAGCAAGATCGTACTACACTCAGCTTCAAATTCCGGCCCTCTGAATTTACTTAACAGAAATCACGAAAATAACGTCGTCTTTCTTCCAACGATCCCCAATTGAGTTGCCGGGGCATTTCCGTGACACTCGCGCATTGGTCGAACCTACCGGTAACAAATCTAGCTGCTCGTCTCTGAACCGCCTCTATGTCTTCCTTTAGACTGATCTGCTGCGGGTCCCAAACACTTGAGCAATACTCAAGACATGGTCGTACAAGCGTTTTATAAGCGGTCTCCTTTACAGGTGAAGTACATCTTCCCAAAATTATCCCAATAAACCGAAGTCGGCTGTCCGCCTTACTCACAACTGTCCTTACATGCTCGTTCCCATTTCATATTGCTCTGCAATGTTACGCCTAGATATTTGAACGACGCGACAGCATCAAGAAACTCACTACTAATGCTGTATTCGAACATTATGGGATTGATTTTTCTACTCATGCCCATCACCTTACATTTTTCTACATTGAGAGCTAGCTGCCATTCTTCGCACCAAAAAGAAATTTTGTCTAAGTCATCCTGTATGCTATTACAGTCAGTTACAGACGACACCCTCCCATACACCACAGCATCATCAGCAAAAAGCCGCAAATTACAACGTACTCAGTCCATCAGATCATTTATAGAGATAGAAAATAATAGCGGTCCTATCACACTGCCCTGGGGCACGCCTGACGATACACTCGTCTCTGATGAACACTCGCCGTCAAGAACAAAGTACTGCGTTCTATTACTTCGGAAGTCCTCTAGCCAGTCACAAATCTGTGAACCTATTCCATAAGCTCGTATCTTCGTTAGCAGTCTGCAGTGTGGCACCGCGTCGAACGCCTTTTTGAAGTCGAGAAAAACACAATCCGCCTGTTGCCCTTCATCCATGGCTCGCAAGATGTCATGTGAGAAAAGGGCAGGCTGAGTTTCACATGAACGATGTTTCCTAAACCCGTGCTGATTCATGGAAAGAAGCTTTTCCGTTTTAAGGAAATTTACTATATTCGAACTGAGAATATGCTCCAAAATTCTACATGAAACTGATGTCAACGATATTGGCCTGTAATTGTGTGGGTCACTTCTCTTTCCTTTCTTATAAACGGGAGTCACCTGCGCTTTTTTCCAATCACTTGGAACTTTGCGCTGAATTAAAGATTCGCGAAAAATGCAAGCTAAGTAGGGGGCCAACGCTGCAGAATAGTCTTTGTAAAACCGAACTGGTATACCATCCGGACCAGCAGACTTTTTCGTACATTGCAATGTGACGATACTGCCACATCCTCGTTAACCTGCGTACTCTGTCGTAGTGATGGGACAACCGACTGTTTTTAACAACCGATTGGTCAATCGTTTGTTTTTTCGTTCAGTCGGTTTTTTCAGTCGAATGAAACAACCGAATGAAAATAGTCTCTGTGGCCGTATGAATGTTTTCACTCACTGGCGGGGTTTGAGTGGTTTCAGTCGAAGCAAAACAAATCGAATGAAACCAGTCTCTGTCGGTTGCAGACGCTGTATGAATGTTTTCACTCATTCAGTGGGTTTGAGTGGTTTCAGTCGATGCGCGACCACCGAATGAAACAAGTCTGTCCTTTATATGAATGTTTTCGGCATTGAGTGGTTTCACTTGATGCGATACAACCGGCTGGAAAAAGTCTCTATCGGTTTCTGCAGTTAAATTGATGTTTTCATTAATTCACCGAGTTTGTGTGACTATTTACATACTCCTTCAGTCTTTTCGGGTATAAATGAACCGTGATTCAGCATGAAACATTCTTAGAGACAAATCTTATAAATATAGCACTGTGGCCGTGTGTGTGTTTCTATTGCATGCAGATCTACAGTTTTGTTCCAATCTTGATGAAATTTTGCACACTTGACCTTCAAAGCAAGAGGAAAGTCACTGTATACATCAAATTTCATTCGGTGCATGGCGTAGGGTACTTTACATACTAACTTCGACAAAAACCACAATTTGGCTGCGATCTTTATGAAATTTTGCACGACCTTTAAAACAAGGCGAAGGTAACTGTGTACAATAAATTTCGTAGATGCATGGCAGAGGGTACTTTACCTACTAACTTCGACAAATTCCGTTTGTATTCGAATTTTAATTATATATTTCACTCTTCACCTTCAAAGAGAGAGAATAGTCACAATCTACTTATACTTTAGTTCGATGCATGACAGAAGGTATTCCAGACTTTGACACCAGTATAGAGTTTTATTCCGATCTTGATGAAATTTTGCACACTTGACTTTCAAAACAAGTGGCACTTCACTGTTCATCTAAGATTTTGTATGGTACATGGCGGAGGGATGGAATAAACCTCCACACCGTTTCACCGATAACCACAGAAATATCTGTGACAAGAGTGAACAATTATGAAACTTGAGATGAATGTTTTCATATACTGTTGACGAATACAGACACGCTGAAGAAAATTTACAGCACTGATAAATGTTGTATGTCTTCTCGTACTCCTTCAAATTAGATGGAATTAACAAAAATATTTTATAAGAAATATTTTTATACAAAATACTTTAATGAAGGCTTTTTTACAATACCTAATGTTTTAGTAAACGTCGAATTTGGATCTAGCAAATATGCTCAAAGTTAACATACTAAACTAGTCCTACTAGAACCTTAGATATGTTTGAACAATAAGCCGCAAACCACACGTTTCTACCTGTTCCCACTTCGGGGATACAGTATGCGAGATTAAACTTGTAGAGATCATTTTGGAACACCCTGTAGTTTCGACGCTTCTTTATTGAGCCAGTAAGAAACCGACAACAATGCGTGATGGCACGTATGGCCCGCCCCCCTGGCCAGACACTGTTGTGTGGAGTTTGGCGCGCGCCTGCTGGACTAGCGCTGTCAGCAGTGAAAACGCAAGTGAGGCAGCACCCCCTCTCGCGATCCCGTTCCCCGCGGTACCACAGTCTAATATATTAGACTGTGGCGGTACTTCGTGGTCATTGGCCACTTATCTTCTACAGACTGTGGGTGTCTGCGAAAGTAATCTGATCGGGCCCAGATGATCGGCGTTTGGGGTGGGCAATAAAAGTGATCGCAGGCCTGCTCCAGCGATATGACATCTAATTAGTGACTCGTTGATGGCACCTCAAACAAATTTAAACTACGGCAAAATATGAATCACTGTTACTGTATATTATAAAACGAAAAGTTACTTCATTCAGTACATAATTAAATGAACATTGTAATACGCATTTTAATCTAGGCATACCCCTTTTCAATGGCGGTATAATGCAGCACTGCTGTAGTTATCTGATGTGCATGTCAGTTTCATTCATACAAATAAATGGATAGCTCTGTAAGCTAAAACACTAATGAGTCGTTTCAGTTGGGATAATGATTACATGGTTCAACCGACAGAAAAACTTACTGCCTGTTTTCACTTGAAACGAAAACTGCAAAAGTGTCGCATGTTTTCATTCGGTTGTTCCCACAGACTACTTTCATTCGAAAAAAGTAAACGATTATTAATCCAACACAGTAAAACTACGACCGACTGCCTGTTTCATTCGGTTGCTCCCACTGACTGGTTTCACTCAAACGAACGAATGAAGAGGCCAAGTACTGTGTTAATTTTTTCATTCGGTTGGTCTCATCGACTGAATTAACTCAAAAGAAAAGGAATGAGTGGTTCAACTGACTCGATTTTTTTATTCGGTTGCTCCGACCGACTGATTTCACTCAAAAGAAGGAATGAGTAGTCCAACCGACTGCGTCGATTTTTTCATTCGGTTGATCCCTACGACTGGTTTCACTCAAAAGAACGACTGAATCGGTTTTTTCATTCGGTTGGTCCCACCGACTGGTTTCACTCAGAAGAATGAATGAATAATTCAACCGATACGAGAAACTACAACCGAATGATCGATTTTTTTCCAACAACCGAATGAATCGATTGTTTTCATTCGATTGTTTCCATCACTAACTCTGTCGCAATTTTACATTCACTGCTTTCAGTGGCGTATCCAGGATCGTGGTCTGCTGGGGGCTGATCACCGAGCTGATGTGATTTCATGATTTCTTACCCCCCCCCCTCCCCCTCCTCTCTCTCTTTCTCTAGGGGAGGCTGCAGCAAGGTCTGGGGGGGGGGGGGGGCTGACGGGCAGCAGCCCCTGGATACGCCACTAACTGCTTTACGAAACTAACACTTTCTGGTGAAAAACAGTCTGTTACAGCCGAGATTTAGAACCAAAATGGCCGTCACCGCAGAGGATCACGGTAGCGTGACCAGACCTCTTCTGTATAGAGCTTGGTTATAAGACAGCAGCGCTCCAAGCGGCTGGCGAGGTACATTTTTGAGTACGGTATCGAATGAGTGTATCCAGTGTCGTTTAAATTGGTTTTAACATGCTTTTTACGACAGGGAACGTACGTAGTGCACATAAAAATTGGTAATAACTAGAAAATAACTCCACATTTTTTTCTATTAGGTGTCCTAAGATCCATTGGAAGGTATGGAACGGTACTTTGCCAAACAGTTTATTTAAGACTAGATGACACTGTGAACTTCGTATCACTTACCTCTTAATGTTTATTTAAATCATATCCATTTTAGTTCCAGAAGCTTTATAAACGCATCATCAGATAGTATAAGTATGGGCTCCATAGTGGGCGGAAAGAGCGGGCAGATCACGCACACATGTGCAGGATAATGTTCATGTCACATTCGTGGAAGTTCAGGGAAGGTTTAAACGGTATGGAAAAATTGCGAGGAAAATTTAGATTTTCAAACATATAAAATAATGAGTTGGTTGTTGTGTAATCTAGTCGACCCGGCAATGCTTTGCAATTGTTAATATGTATCGACTCTTGCTTTGAACGTCAAATATGCAAAATTTTGTCGCAATCGTACGAATAATATTGATATCCCAAAGAAAAGAGCTCTTTCGGTTTTCCTCAAATTTTCCTATTTTCTGGTCAATTATTCCAAACTTTTACTTCACTCAAACCTTCATATCACTTTGAACGTCGAATGTGCAAAATATAATCGCAATCAGATGAATGGTATTGACATTTCATAGAAAAATTTCTTTTTTCTGAATTTTCCAATTTTTCGGGAAACTTTTTCACATTTTTTATTTCATAAGAACGTTACTCTTGCTCTGAACGTCAAATATGCAAAATTTTATCGCAATCAGACGAATGATTGATATCCCGTTGAAAAACCCTGCTTCAGTTTCTCGTGTATTTTCAAATTTTCCGAGTAACTTTCCAAATTTTTAGTTCATAAGAACGTTCACCTTTCTATAACGTCAAATGATCAAAATTTTATCGCAATTGGATGAACGGTTCTCAACTAATAGTGTTGAGTATATTTAAAAACACAATGAAAAAGGACCTTGGTTCGAATTTTGCGACTTTCCTTTTTAACTGTCACTATTTCTTTACTGCAAACGTTTCCACGACCATAATGAACAAAACAAAAAAAGAATTACCCCTCTCCGTCGTGCGAATGCTCAGTTATAGGGCTTAATTCAATCAAAAACACATTGAAAAAAATCGCTTTCGTTTTTTCCTAAATTTTCCTACTTTCCGGGTGACTTTTCCAAATTTTTATTTGATGCGAACCTTCCTCTTATTTTCAACATGAAATGTACAAAATTTTATCACAAATGGACGAACGGTATTGATAGGGCACTGAAAAAGCTGTTTCAGTTTTTCCCGATTTTTCTCTTTTCCTCTTTTCCGGACAAATTTTCCATGTTTTATCATCGTTTAAACCTTCCCTGAACTTACACGAATATTTCAAGACTAAAATTAGCCAAATCGGTTCTGCCGTTCTTGAGTTTTAGCGAGACTAACGAACAGCAATTCATTTAATTTTATATATACTCTTCAAATCTACGACTTTTTAATCAATAATTTGATTTTCTGTTAAGTACAAAAAATGGCTAATGAACAACAGAAAACCCAACCGTTTGCAGAAAGACGTCGGTGTTCTACTCAGAAACGTCCAGGTTTCTTTATAGTACAATTCCAATCAAATCAGTAAGAGCTGAAGGTAAGAAACTTAACATACAATGCAATACGTTCATTGTTTAATGTACCAGATCAGCCACTACAGCTGTAGTTGAAGGAAAATCCTTACAAACGTGACAATAAAACTTCGAAAGCAGAAAAAAACAGTTTCCCTACAAAACAGAAACCAGTTACACTATTGTTGCTATATCTGAACTGCAAACAGCAAGAATCTTCAAGAAATTCGTTTTTTAAGCAAAAGCAATTACACTCAAAAGTTTATACGTTTGTAAGAAAGAAGAGCGAAGTGAAAAATATTCAAATCATTAGACTCCACTTCGAATTTTTATATGGCAAAAATGTGCCTGTGATATAAGAACAGTCCACAACAGGAATTAATGGTTCTCGACAGTTTATATTCTCATATTTTCAGCGGAGTGGGCTGCAAAATATACATGTATTCGTATTTCCTCATGAATAATTGTTTATTGATATCACTGAATCAGGGAAAATCGGCTATTTTATCATTATTTCATGTTTATTTTGTCTTTCGGTACTTCACTAATGTTGGAACGGAAAAATTACAGAAACTATTTGGTCAATTACAAATGAAAGTAATTATTTATAAAGATTATTGTTACGGAACATTGTCCAGCACTAGGAGCGCTAGTGTCGTTGCAACTGTCAGTTGGTAACAACTTTGACAGCATTTTCAATAAAGTTCTTTAGCGCATTACACCGCATCGTCATCGTGTAAAAGCAACGACGTTTCGCCAACTATTGCAAGTCGCCTTCTTCAGAGTATTCGTCAGGCGACGTCGGTTTGTTTTACACGGTGACAATGCAGTCTAACACCCCGAAGAACTTTACTGAAAGCGACCATGGCCGCGGAAGCCTACACCTACATTTAACTTTCACTGCTTCCATATGGGATCATATTCTGGGGCAATTCAAAATTGAGTAAAAAAGTATTCATTGCACAAAAGCGTGTAATCAGAATAATTGCTGGAGCCCAACCTATGGCATCCTGCAAACATTTATTTAAGGATCTAGGGATCTTCACTGTAGTTTCACAATATACCGGGTGATAAAAAAGTCAGTATAAATTTGAAAACTTAATTAATAAATAAAAAAAGTTCATTTGTTTGTAAATCTATCGGACCAAACTGCGTGGTCATCAGTCTGTAGCTTACAAACTAGTTGAACTAAGGTAAACTAACCTAACGACAACGCATACACACACACACACACACACACACACACACATACACACACACACATGCCCTAGGAGGGACTCGAACCTCCGACGGCGAGCAACCGCGCGCTTTGCAGCGAGGCGCCTTAGACCGCTCGGATACTCCATCGCAGCTTTAATCAATCACGGAATAATGTGGATAGGGAGGTAAAAATTGACGCACATGCTTGGAATGACATGGGGTTTTAGTAGAACAAAAAATAAGTTCAAAAAATGTTCGACAGATGGCGCGTGATTCTAGTTTTGTAACTGCTACCGTGACGAGCTAGAGATACTCCGATATGTTACAGAATCGCCCCGAGCCTGGCTGATAAACACCTGCTGGAACGTACGATTTTTATGCAGGATGGCGCTCCACCCCATATTGCTAGACGCGTGAAAGATCTCTTGCGCGCGTCGTTTGGTGATGATCGTGTGCTCAGCCGCCACTTTCGTCATGCTTGGCCTCCCAGGTCCCCAGACCTCAGTCCGTGCGATTATTGGCTTTGGGGTTACCTGAAGTCGCAACTGTATCGTGATCGGCCGACATCTCTAGGGATGCTGAAAGACAACATCCGACTCCAATGCCTCACCATAATTCCGGACATGTTTTACAGTGCTGTTCACATTATTCCTCGACCACAGCTGTTGTTGAGGAACGATGGTGAACATATTGAGCATTTCCTGTAAAGAACAACGTCTTTGCTTTGTCTCAATTTGTTATGCTAATTATTGCTTTTCTGATCAGATGAAGCGCCATCAGATGGACATTTTTGAACTTTTTTTTGTTCTAATAAAACCGCATGTAATTCCAAGCATGTGTGTCAATTTTTACCTCTCTATCTTCATTATTGCGTGATTTATTACGTTTTCAAATTTATACAGACTTTTTGAACACCCGGTATGTATTCACTCATGAAGTTTGTTATTAACAGTCCGATCCAAGTCAAATGTAATAGCAGTGTGTATAGCTACAACACTAGGAGAAAGAGTGATATTCACTATTCAAGGTTAAATCTAACTTTGACAAAGAACGGAGTAAATTATGCTGCCACAAAAGTCTTTGGTCACTTACCAAGTAGCACCAGAAGTCTGACAGATAGTCAACTAGTATTTAAAAAGAAATTAAAGAAATTTCTGAATGGGAACTCCTTCTACACCTTAGATGAAATATTAGATAAAACTTTTAAAAAACTGAAATTTTTTTAAAAAATGCTTAAAATATTGATTGTCACGTATAGACATGATTTACTAGACTGACACGTTCCACATCATTACGAAATGTCGTATATATGATCTATGTAACAGGTGTTAATCTAATGTAATCTACATCAGCGTGTATGTTGGAGTGTGGTGGAGCCTGCGTGCGTGCGGTACAGAAGGCTAATTCATACTGAGCGCAGCTGCCGTCAAACTCGCGTACCGACGGAAGTGACATTGTCCGGAGTTCTGCAAGCTATCTTATCAAAGGAGGCGATGTGAGCGGCGCCGTTCCCTTGTGCTGGATGGATGCTGCCTCTATCGCCACGAAAACGTTGCTGCCTTTCAATTGGCCGTCAGCAGGCGCCGGACAAAGCGTGCATCCCCTCCCTCGCTTTTCACTGCTATCTGTTTATGTGGCTACATGTCGTCCAAGGTGAGCTAACCAGTTATTCCCCTCTTCCTCATATACGTTGCCGACCTTACGTGTTGGCTACGTTTCCTGTTGCTATGTGCTGCGATTGCTGGCAAAATGTGGAGTTGTCATTTAGAAATGTTAGAATTCAGGCCGAATCTTTAAAAGTTGTGGCCTCCCTGGGTTCAGTCTAATGGCTGAGTACGTTAGGCTACAGCCAGCGGCAGTGTTGCCAACGGACTGATGGCCCAGCGGTTTAGTCCTCTCAAAATCCCAACAAGTGCTGCCAACTACGTCACAAGTATATCAGCTAATCATACTTTTCTAGAAACCGGCCAGAAAAAAATAATACCAGGGAGGGAACATGTTTTCTTTATTACTCGACGCAATAAATTCGACCGCAAAGTAAGCAAATACAACCCAGGTATCACCTTCAGTGTGTACTACCGAAATAGATCACGCAGTTGTGGTGCGATAACGGCGAACGAAATAACTTGATTGTTCTCGAACTCGCAAACTTTCCGGCCAGAAATCTGACATAAGACAAATGTTAATTTTGAGTTCAGGCGAAAATCTCAGGGATGCTTAGCGCTTGTCTAAAGGAAAGACAATATTCTAGCATTCGTATGCGGTCATTGTTCCCTTTAACAATCCGGCTATCTCACGTTTCTCAGAAAAATGTTCAAATGTTTGTAAGTCTAAGGGACTTAATTTGGTCATCAGTCCTTAAGTTTACAAACTACTTACACCAACCTATGCTACGGACAACACAAACACCCATGCCCAAGGGAGGACTCGAACCTCCGACGGCTGACGGCCGCGCTCACCGCAGCTGGGCGCCTTAGTGCGCTCGGCTATTCTGCCGCGGCGCACCCTTCTCACTAACACTACCATTGCTATAACGAAAACAAACATTGAAATTAAAATATCTGGCCTAAAATGGGAAAAAAGGTTACGGGAGAGCATAAAACAAATATGAAACACAAAAATAGAGGTACAACACTCAGAATCACTTACATCATTATCCGCAAACTGTGGTGAAAGAAACCACAGTTACCAGACTAATAGTAAAAAGACGAAAAAGACTAAAACAATATGTTCCATAGATAGTTCAGTTTCAAAAAATCTCTGTATACGAATTAATTCCTTGACATATTTTCGCAGAGATTTTTCCATTCGTTTAATATACGCAAAAATAATTCTATTGCGAGATTTTATTTAACTTTGTTCTGGTTTGCTAATTTCATGATCTTTTTTTTTTTTTTTCTGCCGCCTCGGAGCGGCAAACGTCGAGAAACTGCCGAACAGCCGAAATATAGCGTTCACTGTGAACAGTACTCGATTTATTAACGTTTATGCACCATCCGAAACAGGACATAAATGCCTAAGAGCGCAGTTTTTCCTCTCTTTTTTACCGCGATCCGCACAAACAATTTTTGCGTGTGACTTTAACTGCGTCCTTAGTCCGAAAGATCAGACGCCCAATTTTAACAAATCAATGGAGTTAGAAAAGATCGTAAGAGACTTAAAGTTCATTGATACGTGGGAGGAGAAACACGGTGATAGACTAGGTTTCACCCATGTTACTGGTCACACTGCCAGCCGTATTGATAGAATTAATGTAACATCTAATCTGCGAGACCATATTTTATAATCCGAGAGATGGCCTACCACATTCCCTGACCACGTAGCGTAAATGCACTATAAACCTTGCGAAACAAGGGACTTACAGAGGGAAAGAATCATGGAAACTAAATGTTGCTCATCTTTCCGATCCAGAAGGCCGCGCAGCATTCTGTATTACGTGGGCAGAATGAAAGAGGAAGTTTCCAAGATACAACTCCGCTGTTAATTGGTGGATGAAGTGTGCCAAGCTGGCGATAATAAAAACTTTAAAAACTTACTCTTGCGAAAAAAGTGCATGGCAGAAGAAGACTGTAGAATTTTATCTTCAATGTTTGCGAGAATTATATAACCAAGGCGCAACTGTAACTGAAAAATAAGAGATAAAACGAATACAAGCCAAATTATTAACGCTGAAGCGACAAAAACTTGAAGGCTGCAAAGTTAGAACGCGACTGCAAAATATGATACAAGAAGAAACGACGTCTATGTTTCATGTCACACAGGAAATCAAGCGGACAAACCGAAAAATTCTGACAGAATTGAAAACTCTTGACGGACGACTATTGACCGAACAAGCGGAAATAAGGGAAGAAGCGCACAAACATTTTACAGCACTATTAGCAGAGAAACCAACAGACATATTGGCGCAGGAAGACTGAGTCCTGAGGACGCGGAAGACCTCGCCGCAGAGATAACAGAAGAAGATGTCAAAGACGCTATTCAAAGAAGCCCGAAAAATAAGTCCCCAGGCCCTGATGGCCAATCTGCAGAACTATATCAAATATTCCGACAGCAGTTAGCCAGTAAGATGACATTAATAGGAAAATGAACTAATGAATATCAACGAAATCCCGACAGAGTTTTGTGAAGGCACCGTGGTCTTAGTCCCCAAAACTTCAGAAGGGAAGACTATCGCGAATTTTAGACCCATAACGCTATTAAATACTGATTATAACATTTTTGCAAGAGTAATAATGCAAAGATTAAATTCAGTCATCACGACCATAACGGGAGCCTATCAAACAAGTGTGGGGAAAAACAGAACTATGTATCACTGATTAAGCGACTACCGCGATATTATCGCAACCGCAGATGCCTGTGATATCAAGTGTGCTATCGTGTCTTTCGACTTTGCGAAACCTTTTGATGCAGTCAAACAATCATATCTTTTTAGAACAATAACACATGCCCATTTCCCGCAAAAAGTTGTAACCACTATTAAAAACCTACTGACCAGCTATACGTCCAAAATCAATATCAACGGACAACTCAGCAGGCCGATCGCTATAAAGAGCTCGGCCCGACAGGGATGCCTCATTTCTATGGCACTTTTTGCGTTAGCGCTTGAACCTTTCCTGTTCACGCTCACACAAGAACTCCGAGGATTGCAGCTACATGGTCAGAAAATAGTCTGTCACGCGTACGCCGATGACGTCAGTTGTATAGTGACAGACGAAAGCGAGTTAGCAACTGCACTTCACGTCGTGTCTCGAGATGCAGCCGCGTCAGAAGACAAACTAAACCGGCAAAAGTCAGGAATTTTGAACATCGGGCGAGGGACAGAATTTAGAACCGAACACATAAAACTTGTGGACAAACGCAAGTGTCGCCTTCAACTACAGGAGAATGCTGGAAAAAATTAGAGCTTGCGCGCGGCAATATGTCTTGCAAAACATTAATGCGAAGCAAAAAAGTACATCTAGCAAACACATATATCACCTCGAAAGTCAAGCGCAACAAATGCTAGCAGCGCTCGGCCACTTTGTAAGCAGAGGACAGATATTTAAAAGTAAAATACGATACTGTTACATTAGAAACGGGAAAGGGAGGCCTTAATTTGACAGATACCTATGTCAAGGCCTAAGCTTTATATCTTAGCAAAACATACAAACTGTGGCAAAGATCACCCAACGCACTTGTGAGTCACTTACTACAAGAAATAGCTCCGGATAACATGGAGGCACCTATGGATGTACGCCACATTCCGACTGCATTCAATCAACTGAAGCATTTTCTTCTGGAGTATAGCTACATTAAATGCCTTATATCCGAGAAAGATCTGTACAAAGTTAAAGCAGTATACAACATGATGTTGGAAAACAAACAGAGAAATAGAATAGAGGGCATATATAACGAATATGCATTGATGAGGGGTTGAATTGGAAGAAACACATTGAAGATCTGCTGAAACGTTTGAGCTCAGCTACTTATGCTATTAGGGTGATTGCAAACTTTGGTGATGTACAACTCAGTAAACTAGCATACTATGCCTGTTTTCATTCTCTGCTTTCTTATGGCATCATATTCTGGGGCAATTCATCATTCAGTAAGAAAGTATTCATTGCCCAAAAGCGGGTCATCAGAATAATTGCTGGAGCCCACCCAAGATCATCCTGCAGACATTTGTTTAAGGATCTAGGAATCTTCACAGTAGCTTCACAATATATATATTCACTTATGAAATTTGTTATTAACAATCCAACTGAATTCAAATGTAACAGCAGTGTGCATAGCTACAACACTAGGAGAAAGGGCGACATACACTATTCAAGGTTTAATTTAGCTCTGTCACAGAAAGGGGTTAATTATTCTGCCACAAAAGTCTTTGGTCATTTACCTAGTAGTATCAAAATTCTGACAGATAGCCAACTAGCATTTAAAAATAAATTAAGATAATTTCTGAATGGCAATTCCTTCTACACATTAGATGAATTTCTAGATAAAAGTTAGAACTATAGGAAAAACTTAAAAAATAAAAAAATATATAAAAAAATAAAAATAAAAAAAAATAAAAAATAAAAATTCAAATATTGAGTGTCATGTAATATTATGTATAGACACACTTCATTTAACTGACACGTTCCACATCATTACGAAGTGTCGTATTCATGATCTATGGAACACGTATTAATCTAATCTAATCTAACTGGAACAACATTTGGGAAAACGTACAGGACGCGCACTTACCAACGAGCGTGAGGTACACATGGTACTTAGCAGTTAATAGAAAACTTCCGACCAATTCCAAGTTGTACGACATTCACCTTGCAGAATCGCCAAATTGCATAAGTTGCAATCTCATAGACACGGATGAACATAGATTTACATGTCACCTTGTACAGGAGATATGGCTCCTCTGCAGAACAAAACTTGCAAGTTTGCTGCGAACGTCTCCCAACACGATCACACCGGCTCGCCTAATCAATCCAGTCGAAATGCCTTACCCTCCCGCCAAAACGAGAGCAGTCAACTGGTTAAAAGGACACACGGGCCACAACCTATTAACGATCAGAGAAAAGAAGAAGGAAGCTTACTGGATGTATTTCCAAACGGAACATCACAAACTGAAACGCCAGAAAAATTATAAAAACAAATACGCAAATTTTTTGACAAGAACATTGCAGTTGATAAAAAACTAGGAGACTTATTTATTTAACTATGTTTTGTGCGACCTCCTATCCTTGCTTTCTGCTACGTGTTATTCTATTTTACCAATCTTCCCTAAGGAATTGTCATTCAGTTTCAAAAACCAATATTTACACTGCCAATGAAGGCATACTTTCATTTGCTGTGAAGAAGTTGAGTGTTTTCTTTTTGCTAGAAGTTTACATCACGTAGTAGATTCGATTCAAGTTATATGTGTTTCCTCTTATATATTTGAACTGAAAGACATTTCATTTGCACTGCACCATATCTCAACTGTCGCAGCACAACAGATTATTATTTCCTAAGCAGAAGTTATAATTTAGGCCAAAGAGGCACTCACTCATTTAATTATGGTGGAAGACGCCGTCTAAGTTCATTTTAAAATTATTGAAAACACTGTCCGATTCCGCTTGAAAAAAAAAAAAAAATAGAGTTCAGTTACAAGGAGGTTGAAGCCGACGTCGAAGAAGGCGAATTTGGCGAGCACAAGGACGGGCTGAAGGGGTGGAAGGAGCCCGAGAGAGAGAGAGAAAAAATGTCGGTAGAGCAAAGGTCCCAGGTTCGAGTCCCGGTTCCGGCACACAATTTTAATCTGCCGGGAAGTTTCAGTTCATAAGTAGTTTGTTAAATTTAGGGACTGATGACCCCGTAGTTAAGTCCCATAAGCTGTACAAATATTTTGATTTGCACTTCATTTAGAATTAACGTCTTAAGGTCTTATTAATAGAGCCTATTTAAAAATATACAATATTATTTTGCTATTTAGATATTTACAACTGTAAAAGTAGGCTCCTAACAAACGGGTAAAACACGCAGCTTAATCCACTTGTGTTTCATTTCTATATCGGTAATGAAAAACCTCCTCTCACATCACTATATAAAATGCTTGAAGTGTCACACTTATGATTTTCGTGAAGGAAGCGACTCGACAGCAAAATGCTTTTATTTGCATAAACATTTTAGTTCCTCTCGTGTTTCGTCAGACTAGCCTACGTATAAATGAACTTTTTTTGCCTTCTAAACAACAGAAATTTTGTCGTTTTCATTATAAACCACAGTAAAACGTAACCTTAATAGAAGTTACTTAGCACGAGGTACGCTAGAGAGCTCATTTCAAAAAACGGAGAATGTTCTCCAGTCGTGAGAAACTTCTCTAGTTTTATTCATACGAAATCGGAGGATGTTCTCTGTTGTGATCAACATCCCACCCTTTTACTCGCGCTGAGTACTCGGTAGAAATATAGTTTCAAAATTAGTCTGACAACGCCTTTAAGGACATGTTCACCCTCCTCAGCCCCGCCCCAAGCCCCAGAAAAAAATTCTGTATACACTACTGTTTGCAAGCCTAGGGACTGATAACCACACAAGTTAAATCTCATACATTTACAAACATTTGAAAATTTTGAATTAATAAATACACTCCTGACCATTAAAATTGCTACACCACGAAGATGACGTGCTATAGACGCAAAATTTAACCGACAGGAAGAAGATGCTGTGATATGCAAATGATTAGCTTTTCAGAGCATTCACACAATGTTGGCTCCGGTGGCGACACCTACAACGTGCTGACATGAGGAAAGTTCCAACCGATTTCTCATACACAAAAAACAATTGATCGGCGTTGCCTGGTGAAACGTTGTTTGATGCCTCGAGTAAGCAGGAGAAATGCGTATCATCAAGTTTCCGACTTTGATACAGGTCGGATTGTAGCCTGTCCCGATAGCGGTTTATCGTATCGCGACATTGCTGATCGCGTTGGTCGCGATCAATGACTGTTGGCAAAATATGGAATCGGTGGGTTTAGGAGGGCAATACGGAACGCCGTGCTGGATCCCAACGGCCTCGTCTCACTAGCAGTCGAGATGACAGGCATCTTATCCGCATGGCTGTAACGGATCGTGCAGCCACGTCTGAGTGAACAGATGGGGACGTTTGCAAGACAACCATCTGCACGAACAGTTAGACGACGTTTGCATGGACTATCAGCTCGGAGACCATGGCTGCGGTTACCCTTGACGCTGCATCACAGACAGGAGCGTCTGTGGTGGTTATACGCAACGACGAACCTGGCTGCAGGAATGGCAAAACGTCTTTTTTCGGATGAATACAGGTTCTGTTTTACAGCATCAAGATGGTGGAATCCGTATTTGGCGACATCGCGGTGAACGCCCATTGAAAGCATGTATTCGTCATCGCCATAGTTGGCGTATCACCCGGCGTGATGGTATGGGGTGCCACTGGTTACACGTCTCGGTTACTTCTTGTTCGCATCGACGGCAATTTGAACAGTCGCCGTTACATTTCAGATGTTTTTCGACCCGTGGCTTTACCCTTCATTCGAACCCTACATTTCAGCAGGATAATGCACGACCGCATGTTGCAGGTCTTGTACGGGCTTTTCTGGATACGGAAAACGTTCGACTGCTGCGTTTTCAATATGTCCATGTAAATCTAGATCTTCGCACTGATCTTGATGAAATTTTGCACTATTGACCTCCAAAACAAGAGGAAGGGCACTGTCTACATAAAATTTCGTTCAGTGCATGGTGGAGGGTACTTATGGATTTCGCCAAAATCCACAGTTTTGCTTCGATCTTGATGAAATTTTGTACAATTGACCTTGAAAACAAGATGAAGATTACTGTCTACACAAAATTTCGTTCGTTGCACGGGTGGGGGGGGGGGGGGGCGGGGCAGGGGTAGAGTACTTTACTTACAGACTTCTATTGCAATCTCTATACATATAGGATGCATTTGTTGTCTGTCTGTCTGTTCTCTTATAACTCAAGATCCAGACAACCAAATAACATGAAATTTGGTACACGTACACAAGATTACATGGGGAAGGTACTCCAAATGGAACTGCCAAAAATGTTGTTTATGACATTGCTTTAACATAAATGTACCCTTTTATTACATGCAAATAAACAGTTTTGTATGATTCTACCGAAAATGTTATTTTAAACCCGGGCAAAGCCGGGTACTTGCAGCTAGTAAGATAACTACCTTAAAAGAAGATCACTGTTACTCCTGTGGCTAATAAAATCGGATTGAGCTCATTCCCTCTCATTTAACTCCAGGCTTTTTCTAAAATTTTATAAAAACTATTTAAAACTATGTCCGTAATTAAAAACTTTTTGACAAGGTCTGAAGCCATCCCCGTATCTGCTATGAAAGTAATCTGGGGAGGCACTACGTTGTTAACGATCTGCGCTAGGTTTGTAGCAGGGAACCTGTTATTTAAAATACGTTACGGATGGATCTTCGGTGAAGCACAGGGTCTAGAAGGAGTACAAAGTCTAATCTCCTTCAAAAACTACGACAATACTATTTGTCAGACCCGCGCACAGTTTTACTACCAGTATGTCCGTTTCAGTTGACAGCCACCGGTAGTGAACACCAGTGTTGTAGGAAGTTGGGCATTTAACTTATCTACTTGTTTTCACAGTTCAGTTAGTAGTGGAATGGTGGACAGGAAGTTTGCGGACGCACGGGTTGGCAGCGGTTCGGAAGCGCCTGATTGTGTCGCTGGCTGTGGTCGGGTGTTTCCGGGCTGTTGCCTCTATATTTGGCGGCGGCGAACGCGCCACGTGGGATGAGGCACCTTTTTAGAGGGCTAGCAGCGCGTTTCATACGTCAACTCAAACTAGCTTCTCAATATCTTGGGATGTAACTGACTTATTGCGATGCACCCAATGCCACTCTTTTTGTGATTTTTCACGCTATTGGTTGCGTAAGAAATAATATGGGGTATCCTTTTAAAAATTGTAAGTTTGTGTTGAAAATAATACTTATTTGCTTTTCAGACTGTTCTTAGTCCATACTTTCATAAGCACGTGCCGTAAGTTGACAACTGCGAAAGTCGTTTTCCAATATTTATTGCAGTGCCAGAGAAATTTTCGGTGAAAAAGTTGAGTAGCACACACATACATAAAATGGTCTCCTGGTCCAGGTCGTGTATAACCTTCCCCTTATGTTCCCTGTTCTCTTTTCCTTCCCTGTTCTCGCACCTGATGAAGGAACACAGTTCCGAAAGCTTGTCCTTTTTTCCTCTCCATTTTCGTGTTTTTGAGTGACTATCGGCGGTACAGAACTAAAACCAAGGTAAGTACTGGCCAGTCACTCTATTTCTCTTGAAGAATATTTTAGCATCTTTGTGGAAAAATTCCATAAGTAATCTTACATCTTATAAGATACACTGTATGTGTGTGTGTATGGATGTATGCATATTCCACATGTTCTCGTAAACTACTGCAACGATTTCAACCTAACTTGGTACACATGTTCCTTAATATCAGGCAAAAATCGTTATCGGGGTAAGAATCATCTATGACACATACGTAAGAAGATGTGACGTAATAAACAATGAGATGCGCGAAAAACTGCTGCGTCAAACGACAATGCTGCACATTTCCTCCTAAACTACTGGACCGATTTCAACCAGAATTGGTACACATATTCCTTATCGCGAGGTAACAATTGCTGTAGGGGTAAGAACCACATACGACACATGGTTCAGGAGATATAACGTCATGAACAATAGGAATCGCAAAAAACTGCTACATAATGCGACGAGACTTTATAAATACACTATATGAGAATGACAGTACTTGGCGACTTGCAACAAACATTAAACATAATTTCACACTTTTATTACACTTTTTCTCGCAGACAAGCACATCAAAATAATGAAAGGAAAAATGTTTATCGCTTACTACTTTTCCGCTGTTCATGCAGCAAAACTATGGCATTCGGAGTAAAGTTTGCGAGGGTGAAGGTCGGGGTGAGAGTTTAAATTAGGGAAAGTTTAATTTTTAAAACTCACAACCACCAACTGCGAACCAAATTCTTAAACATGCAAAAACACTGGAACTGTGATTGCTACTGTTTGACTCGTTTTCTAGGGGATGATATCACATGTTCGCAGCTTTCCTTCCCTGCATATGATTAACAAAAAAATTCATAATAAAGTAAGTTCATGTGAGAAAAAGGGTGTACTAACTACTTTCTTTGAAAACACGTGGAAGTTCACTTTATGTTGTTTATTACACAATATTAAAACCCTGTGGCTGATACGCCTGTACGTTGACACATTTATAAAATAAAGTTATAGCTCGTGAGCCCCCAGACAAAATGAATATTTGTCGCAAATAGTTTTCACACTAGCGTTGGAGGGAAGTGTGTGGGGTAAAAATCGCAGAGGGAGACCAAGAGACGCGTATAGTAAGCAGATTCAAGTGGATGTGGGTTGTCGTTCTTATGAGGAGATGAAAAGGCTTGCTCAGGATAGAGTAGGGTGGAGAGCTGCATCAAACCAGTCTCTGGACTGAAGACCACAACAACAACAAGTTTTCACACCATGTGCCTGTCTCAAAACACCGTTTATGTTCATGCCTATGCGACGACACGTGTTACATAAACAAAACACAGTCACTTTAATTCAGTACGATGCACACCTTGTTCCACCGACCAAATATTCACAACACACAGTAGCACTCGATACAACTTGGTGCAGTCTACGACGAGCAACGACACTTAGCAATTGCCACACAAAAATCTAAAGTCTCCACCTGGAGATCCACATGCCGACTGTCCTAGAGCCACGCCGCCCGGCCAGCTACACCACGTGCTCCCGACTCGTCACTTCCTGCCCTCGCGCGCGAGCGCGCTCCAAAAGCCCAACTGCCGGGTTTTTTCCCTACGTCATCAACTTCCCCATGTGAGCTGTTCTAACCGACTTCCACATACAGCGCTCAGCCAATACATTTCTAAAACTTTACTTAAAATCAAAATAATTACACTACACATTAAACAAATTTCTCATTATGTTTTTATATTGGTATAAACAACCTTTGCACTATTTATAACAATCGTGCAATTTCTTATATCACAGATAAGTGATTTAACTGAATATTTCAAGATAAAATACACAAGATTAATTGAAAATAAAATGAGAAATAGTTAATATATTACTTTTATAAACAAACATTGCCATGCTGGTTGTGTATCTGTCTTGTATTCATTGGTAATTTATTACTTTTCATTGTCAACTAAACATATTACGCCAGATGTGACTATATCAGCTAATGTATTGTTTATTTATCAACAGGCTATTTTGTAATGAGGGCCTTAAAGGTTCCTAACTGCATCGTATTACTACAAATGCAAGTAGTATTAGAATATTTTATTTCCCGCTGTGCACTGCACTGCACCTGGCACTCGCCATTGTCCCTCTCTCCCCTCACCAGAAACGAACCTGGAAAATCCTAAGCTGGAACAAGCCACCAACGTTGGCCTGCTCGCTGGCCTCCCGTCAGCTACAAGAACACAGCAAATTTCAACGTGGAGAATTTCTACCTATGGCCTAACTATAAATGTTGTCATCCAACTGTGTACATAAATTGCTACCATAATTATTAAGATTAAAATTGTGTAACATTTGGTGCATTGGCATGGTCAATGTCTGCAGTGAACTTCATACTGTTTAATTACAAATGCTATTAATTACCAATATTTCTAATGGGCGGTAATCTCACAAGTTACAATTTATAATTTCTACACTACCAATTGTACTCGTAAGAATTTTTACAGACAGAATACACACTGCTGAATGCACGTTCGAAATTGTATCACAGTACGACACGTACTTCATGAGATATGAGGGCATAAAGATTAACGTTCATGGAAAACCGCCCCATCAAGCAGCACGTTTTAATCTATTACTTCTTTACTACTAACCATTTTCGCAACAGATTTTACCGAAATACAGCACTTATACAAATCAAGATATGCCCACAAAATTTTACAATTGTACAACATATGTATACTAAAAATAATTCTGTAAATGTAGGCCTGTCGCTGTTCGCTTCAATTTTCAAAACTACTGGACGAATTTTCATGCGGTTTTCACAGGAAACATGATCGAAGATTGGTGCAGGATCTAGGCATAATTTCATCAAAGTAGAATCACGAAGTGTTGTCATAGACCGTCGTCTATCTGTTCATATTTTAGAAACCACTTCTCCAATACTACTTCATGAATTCGCATGGGATTTTCGCAGGTAACTTCAGCGTATCTTGGGACATATAGACTTAGTTTCATAAAAATCGGACCACGGAAAGAATAACATCACAATTTAACGTTTTTCATCGACAACCGTCATGTCTAAATTTCTCTTTCATCTCCAAAACTAATAGACGAATTTTCAGGGGTTTTCCACAGAAAACGTGAGGGTATCTTGCGGTTACAGAAACGCTTCATTTCACAAAATCGGACCAGAAAAAGTAAGATATCACAATTTTAACATTTCTCTGAAAGCAATCGCATGTGTCTATTTGAGGAGAGTAATCTCCAAAAGTACTAAATTAACATTCATGTGGGTAGGACAGATAAATAGAGAATATCCTGGGGCAACATAAAGGCTTCATTTAATCAAAATCTGATCAGGAAAGTAAAAGATATCGAAACTTGAAGTTGTAGGTGTATTTCATGCTTGGAAAGAACGACGTAATGCAGCCAAGAACTAATAGATAGCGCTGCGTGTGTTGGTGTGAAGTTCGGGGCAGCGATCGGATTATTACCATTTGAAAATACTACTTACTCTTTGACTTTTCAAATTCACATTTCTGAAAATCGTTTTCTTGGTTGCTATGTTCTACGAAATGTGAGTCAACGCATGAATATAAAACTGATACAATCCTCGCCGTGTTTAATCCATATATTTATATGACGAACCCTAGTGTTAATCAATGTAAATTATATCTCTGAACTTCATTCACGTTTTATTATTTCAAATGTTTTTAATTCGTTCTTGTTTCTTTTCTGCAATGTTTTGGATGACAAAAAGTTATAAACACATCCTTTCTCTCCTTTATGGACCTTTTACTCAAACCATAAGCATATTGGTGAGTCCGACGTAATAAACTGAGCTTCAATTTGAAGAAACCATACCTTTATGTTTTTCTTCCAGATGGGTGGAATCTTCACTGAGACACGAGCAATGCCCGCTTCGTCGAATGCTGATGTAGGCGGTGAATTTGCGTCGTTACCGTTTGCGGTCATTTTTGCACTTCACAGTCTAACGTATGTGTACAACTGCTATTGAAGTTTAAGTCTCACACTTGGAGCGACAACAGCGCATCTAACGGAACGAGAGCCAACTGTTTTCAGTGATATTTCTACTTCATTAAAGAAATATTACATTTCAGATTTCCATGCGTTAGCCCATTGTCCAGAGATATGAATGATCATGAAATAAATGTTTTAAATGGCGAATTTTAACTGATGTATGACGTAAACTACATCATATTCAAGAAGATATACCTATTTCTAACACGTTTCGCAAATATTAAATAAATAAATAAATAAAATAAAAACTACTGACACATTTTCATGCGGTTTTAACAGGAAATTTGAGCTAAGATTGGGGCAACATAATAGGTATGATTTCATCAAAATCAAATCACGGAGAGGCCGGCCGCGGTGGCCGAGGGGACTAAGGCGCTCCAGTCACGGTCTGCCACCCTCGGGCACGGATATTTGTGCCGTCCTAGTTCGTAAGTAGTTCATAAGTAGTTTGTAAGTTTAGGGACTGATGACCCCGTAGTTAAGTCCCATAGACTATACAAACATTTGAACAAACAAAACAGATCACGGAGAACAGATACATCGCAATCTTAAGTGTTTTCAGTAACTGTCTGTTCATCTATTGGAAATACCTAATCTCCTAAACTACTTCACGGATTTGCATAGAGCAACTTCGTTTCAAATTCAAATATTTGTATAGCTTATGGGACTTAACTACGGGGTCATCAGTCCCTAAACTTACAAACTACTTATGAACTAGCTAACACTAAGGACGGCACAAATGTCCATGCCCGAGTGGGGATTCGAACCCTCGACCCTGGTGCGCCTCATTCCCCTCGGCCACCGCGGCCGGCAACTTCGTTTCATAAAAGTGGAATCAGGGAAATTGTTTTAGACGTAGGTTATGCTTGAAGTATGGATTGCGTAGTACAGCAAACACGCGATAGAGACGCTGTAGTGCACCAAAGGACTAATAAACATCGCTGTTGCATAATAAGTATGGGTAGTACAACAAGCATGCGGACGTCTGTGACAGAATTAAGCAATTCTATGTCTACGATTACCAAAAAACATTGAACATAGTGTTACTGATTTCACTTTGTGTATTAAATACTTAACGACATTTCTTTGCTTATTTTGGCACGTTCCCCTTTTGTATTAAAAACTTTATGAAGATACATCGTTTCGGACAATGACTTTTACTTACATTTGACATCTTGGCTAGGATAACTAAGTTAATTGACAGAGCGATCCAACAAGGATTCTGTTTTTACTGAGTGAGGTCTGGAACCTAAAAAGCCATGATACACACAGGCCCTCCTTCAACAACCGTTGCGAAGCACGGACATATAAGCTAGTCGTATATACAATGTGTCCCAGTAATCTTCCCACCCAAAAATATCTGGAACAACAGCTACTGTAAAATGACTTTCACCAGTATCATTGTAAGACAGGGGCCCATGAATGTTAATATTTTGAAACATTCTAAAACGAAAGCATGAATGTTTTTCAACAGAAACAAATGTGCTTTAAAATTGACATACTATTTCATCAACAATCGATAGTATGACAAATCACATAAACAATGACGTTGATTGCATCGTAATATTCCAATTACATCCCGAGATATTGCGAAGCGAAGTTGACGTTTGAAATACGCGAAACGCGCGGCTAGCGCACATCCTGAGGAGCATGGGGTTCTCGCCTGAGTCTCAGGACGTGCGCTAGCCGCGCGTTTCGCATATTTCAAACGTCAACTTCGCTTCGCAATATCTCGGGATGTAATTGGAATATTACGATGCAATCAACGTCATTGTTTATGTGATTTGTCATACTATCGATTGTTGATGAAATAATATAGGGTGTTAATTTTAAAACACATTTGTTTGTGTTGAATACCACACATGCTTTCGTTTTAGAATGTTCCTCAATATTGACATTCATGGGCCCCTGTCTTAATTGATACCGGTGAAAGTCGTTTTAAAGTGGCTGTTGTTGTTCCAGAGATGTTTTGGGTGAGCAAGATAACTGGGAGACCCTGTATATATAAAACCGGCAGTCAGAAAGGGAACCCCCAACAATATTTAGCACAGGATTTGCAGATCATAAATCAGTTGCAGACAACAACGTATATTTCATTCAGTGTCAGGAAGTATCTTCACAAATAATCTTCAAAACGGGAAATAAAAGATACACAATCATCAACGCATATGCACCGACAAATGATCAGAAAGAAACCACTGGAAGTTGAGGAAGACATGGAAGAAGTAACAAACAAAATACCAGGAAATCACGTCAAAATAAAATTAGGAGACTTCAATGCTCAACTGGGCAGAGAGAAGAAGTACGAGCGAACCACAGGCCCATACACTGCATACAAACGTTCGAATAACTATGGGGAAGATCTTATACACTATTGTCACAACTTTGACTTACAAATTATGCCGATAAAATTTCGGAAGCCAAGACGAAAACTGATAATGTGGAAGACAACTACAAATTTTTGGGGGGAGTTTCACATGAATCATGTAGCCAAAACAGACTAAAATACAAGAGAAATTTTAAACGTCGGAACACGTACAGAGTTTATTGAGTCCGACTATCACCTACTACAAATAAAGATTATGCCAGTCCCAAGAAACAGAAAGACGACACAGACCAAAAGTATACAACCGAACGCTGAATACTTGAAGATAAATAAAGACATAATTATTGATGAAATTTATAAACTGCAACAGAAAATTGGACAGATCTCGCGAAGACAGTTCAGAATGCAATGCGTTGGGTCCACACACAGAAAACGTAAACATAGATGGTGGATCGCAACTTGTGACAGACCACTGAGAGAAGAATCCAGGCATGGAAGAAGTTTAAGAGTAATAGTACAACAGTTACATGACAGGATTTCCACAAAGTCAACAGTCAATCCTCAAAAGATATTCGATCAGTGAAAAGGGCATTTGACAAAAGTAGACTCAATGAAATTGAAGAAGATTTCAAGAGAAATAAGAATGAAAAATTTCTACAGAATATTCAACATATCCAAACATCTGTTTCAAAAGAACTGGTGAACTCTAGAACCAAATACTAGAGGAAATTGCAAAAATCTTTAAAACACATTTTGAAAAACTCCGAAACTGCGAGAAACCTACATACCAATGAAACTTCACGAAGACAATACCAAACCAGATTCGGGACCACCCACAATCACAGAGGTAGAGGAGATTATTAAACAATTTAAAAACAAGAGAGCTCCGGGAGAAGATAGCATTCTGCTGATATCTGGGAACTGAAAGACTCAGAAATCAAAAGAAAATTTATAAAATTCTCATAGATATATGTAGATTACAGTGACAATCCCACAGGAGTGGAAATGTACGTTGATCCACAAACTGCATAAAAATGGCGACAAGAAAGACCCTAATAATTACAGGGGAATCTCATTATTTCCGATCGCCTATAAAATTATTTCGAAGGTAGGTGAATTGCAAACAGACTTCAGAAAGCTAAGATCATGCATGGAAAAGATTTGGAATCTGCGAACACTCCTGAAGATTAGGCAGATGAACATTAGTGGACTAAAGAAGGCACACGATTCCATAGACAGGCGGACCCTCTTTGACATACTATTTAGAATGTGGAATGGATAGAAAACCTAGGGCCCTCATAAAACACTCACAAACACTAGTCCAACATAAAATTCCTGGGTGAAATCGCAGAACCAATTGAGATAAATATAGGAGCTAGACAATGAGACAGGCTCTCACTGCTCTTATTCAACATAGTATTAGACAAAAGTATAAAACAATGTCAAGAAAAATTAAAAGGGATTCAATCGGGAAGAACAGGTGATGATTTCTATATAAGCTTAAGTATTGTGGTATGAGTGGGACAGTGCACAAATGGTTTAAATCATACTTAACCGGAAGAGTGCAGAAAGTTGAAATAAGCAATTCACATGATATAGATGAAACACTAAATTCCTCTAACTGGGGAGTTATCAAAAATAGGGTTCCGACAAGGTTCGGTCTTAGGTCCTTTGCTGTTCTTATTATATATTAATGACTTGCCGTTCTACATTCACGAAGTTACTAAGTTAGTACTTTTTGCTGATGATACAAATATAGCTATCACACCCAACAAACAGGAATTAACTGATGAAATTGTAAATGATATCTTTCAGACAGTTATTAAGTAGTTCTCTACAAATGGACTCTCATTAAACTTTGACAAAACCCAGTATATACGGTTTCATACAGTAAATGGCATGACATCATTAATAAATTTAGACTTCGAACATAAATCTGTAGCTCAGGTAGAATATTCAAAATTTTTTGGTGTTTGCATTGACGTGGGACTGAATTGGAAGAAACATATTGAAGATCTCCTGAAACGTTTGATGGATGGATGGATGCTTAGGGTTTAACGTCCCGTCGACAGCTTGGCCATTAGAGACGGAGCTAACGCTCGGAGTTTTTGGGTAAGGATGAGGAAGGAAATCGGCCGTGCCCTTTGAAAGGAACCATCCCGGCATATGCCTGGAGTGATTTAGGGAAATCACGGAAAACCTAAATCTGGATGGCCGGAGGTGGATTTGAACCACCATCCTCCCGAATGCGAGTCCAATGCGTTACCACTGCGCCACCTCGCTCGGTCCTGAAACGTTTGAGTTCAGCTACTTATGCTATCAGAGTCATTGCAAAATTTAGTGATATACATCTCTGTAAATTAGCTTACTATGCCTATTTTCATTCATTGATTTCATATGGGATCATATTCTGGGGCAATTCAACATTGAGTAAAAAAGTATTCATTGCACAAAAGCGTGTAATCAGAATAATTGCTGGAGCCCATCCAAGAGCATATTGCAGACATTTATTTAGGGATCTAGGGATCTACTCTGTAGCTTCGGCCGGTATTACACTATCAAATTTTCTTTGACAAAGAATCTTTGTCAAAGAAAATTGGACAGTGTAATATGGAAATTTTGTCAAAGTTGCCTTTGGTCAAAAATTCTTTGATCAAATCTAGCAGCTCACCGTAAATTTGATCAAAGAAAGCGTTCCTATTTTGTTAACTGCGGTGTGAAATGTGACCACTTGAGGCGCTAGCATCGCGGTAGCATTTTTTGACGCATTTAGTTGCGACGACACACAATACGAATTACGTTGTCACGGTTTCAAACTACTTTTGACATAGTTTGAAACCGTGACCACGTAATTCGTATTGCGTGTCGTCGCAACAACAAAATTTATGCAGTAATATAAGGCTGATTACAAAAACCGGCTGCATCGAGCCGAAAACTAGATGACACTTGCAGAATTCATTAGCTTTCAAGTGAGTATTGGTTTCACGGTAGACTAAGTAAAAAAAGTAAATTAATGGCTTCCGCACCACTTTTGCTGCAGAGAAACCAAAAGTACATAATGACAGTGTTTAATTCCCTGCATATATTTATTCAGACAAATATTATTTACATGAAATATATTTACACAAAATATGAATACCGTATGTCGAAAGTTTTTATTTACTGCAGGCGCGACAGAGCACTAGCGAAAGGGAAACAGGGCACAGGCTCCTTACCAGCGACAAATGTACTCGTTCGACCTCTTAAATTTTTTTAGAGCAGAATACCACTGCAGACGCAAGCGTCACCAATGTTGTCAGTCTTCCAAATGTCTAGCCGTTGCACTTAGTTTAAACGTACATGCAATCATAGTGTATAAATAGATATTTATAAGCTACGGAAGCAACAACTGAGGTTAATAACCAAGGAGGCTATTGTAACCTTGTTAATAACAGATATTCATCCGCCATTTTCGATGCATTTTTGCAGATTCTTGGTCAAAGAAAATTTGATAGTCTAATGTCCCCTTTTCACCACGACAAAGATTCTTTGTCAAAGAATATTGGACAAAGATTCTTTGTCAAAGAAAATTTGATAGTGTAATACCACAGTCTAACATATACAGTCGCGACACTCACTGCTGTGAATGTTGTTACCAACTGACAGTTCAACGACACTAGCGCTCCTAGTGGTGGGTAAGCCGTAGAAAGAGTGATGTTTGTTTATAATTATTTGTGTACGTAATTAACGAAATAGTTAATATAATTTTTGTGTTACAAGCATTAGTAATATAGCAAGAAACATACTTAATTCGGAAATTAATGTAAAAACAGTCGAACATAACTGATTCAGTGGTATAAAGAAAAACTTCGTCATGAACAATACTTACGAATATGTGTATATTTGCAGCTTATTCCGCTGAAAGTAAGTAGAATATAAACATAAATTTCTATTTTCGTCTGTTCTTACTATGACAAAGAGTTTTTTGACACGTACCATTGTGGTATGGAGTCTAATAATTCGCACATTTTTAGGCTTCACTCGTCTTTATTATAAGCGCATATGTGATTACTTTAGCTTAAGAAGACAATGTCTTGAAGATTCTTGCCGTTTGTGGTTCAGCTGTAGCAACAATTGTGGAATTGGGTTCTTCTTTGTTGAATACGGTTTGACTGATTTTTCATTTTTCTTGTCACGTTTCTGATGTTTTCCTTCAGCTACAGTTGTGGTGGCTGATTTGGTGCGTTAAATACTGTAGTTATTGCATTCTATATTCATTTCCTACGTTCCACCCTCACTGATTTCACCGGAATTGGAATGGAGATACGTTAACGTTCTTGAGAAGAAAAAATACGTCTTTCTGCCAAAGGGCGGGTATTCGGTGTTTCCTAGCCATTTTTCTATTTTTAATAGTAAATTAAATTATTCAGTATAGCCCTGTGGGTTACAAGATAACATTAAATAAACTGTGCCGCAATGTACCGTTTCCAACCTTGTCAGGGATCTTAGGAAACCTAAGAAACACAAAGGTGGAGCTATTTTAAGTTATTACCTATTTTATGATATTACATACGTTCCCTAATGTACAAAATGTGTTAAAATCAATATAAACGATACTATTCGCACTCATCCACTATTGTATTCATAAAAGTAGCTTGCCCTCCGCTTGGAGCGTTGCTGTCGCAGGGTATAACAAAAATCTGCGGAAGTGTCGTGACTGTATATGTTAGACTGTGGTAATACCGGCCTTCGCAATATATATATATTCACTCATGAAATTTGTTATTAACAATCCGACCCAATTCAAAAGTAATAGCAGTGTGCATAGCTACAACACTAGGAGAAAGGATGATATTCACTATTCAAGGTTAAATCAAATTTTGACCCAGAAAGGGGTGAATTATCCTGCCACAAAAGTCTTCGCTCACTTACCAAGTAGCATCAAAAATCTGACAGATAGCCAACTAGTATTTCAAAAGGAAAAAAGAAAAAGAAAAACTAAAAAATAACAAAAAATGTAATAAAAAAGCCTTAAAATATTGATTGTCAAGTGTAGACAACATTTACTAAACTGACAAGTTCCACATCATTACGAAATGTCATATAGATATGATCTATGGAACAAGTATTAATCTAATCTAATCTAATTTCGTGTGGCATTTTTTACCGTTAGACAGCAGCTGGAATGGTGTTCGCCTGCCTGATGCAAACCCTCTTATATCAACTGTCTGACAATACTCAGCAACAATAGGCAAGAAACATTGGAATACGTACATGAAGTGGCTGTAGAAACAGGTCTACAGATACCATATCAGAAAACTCAGTACATGGAAAGAAAGAAAAACAACGCACAAACCACGCACAGCAAATACGGGAAGATTAATAGAGTGTTCAAGTACCTGTGTGAATATATAGATATAGGAGGTTCAAACAAAGCATCCAACGTAGGAAGGAGAGAGAAACTTTAAAAAGCTTACAAATTCATATTGACACACTACAATAAAGAAAAAAAAACATATCGAGACTTGCTAAACTCAGATACTATAATACAGTTGTACAACCAGAAGCATTCTACGCATCAGAAACAACCACAATCGGAGCATCAGGTATCACAGAAAAAGAAAAAAGTAGAACGTAAAATCCCGATAAAATTTTTTGGAGCAGTTCAAAGAGATGGTGTATGAATGAAGAGACCAATCAGACAATTATACGAACAGACAAACAGACACACAGATATGATCAGAAAAAGTCGGCTACGACTCTATGGACATTTACATAGGATGAACAGCAACCGACTGACAAAGAGGATTTCTGATGTAGTAGAAAACTCAATTTAAAAAACCAAATGGTTTCATAATAGAAGAAGACCTGAAACATGCAGCAATCGATAGGGAAGTGATAAATGAAACGGGCAAATTCAGAAACAAAGTTCAGCTCTGGCAGCGACGGCATGTTTGCTGTGTTGATAAGTTCAGAATCAGGTTCCGATTCTGAAGTTTTTACATTGATGAAACAAAAAGCAGAAAAAGCTGCATACATAAAAAAGTCTAAGTTGTAGGGAATTTGCTTTAACTAAGGAATTTGACCAAAAATTAACGAACAGTGATCAATTCCATGAAGTGCATGGTCTCATCAAGAATGAAAATAGATGCATCTGTACAAGGCGGAGGAGAAACTAGCTGTGGTAAACTATTATGAGTAATATGTATTGCCTGCATCATCTAATATAATATTACGATCACAGAAACAATTTAGCTTTCATAGATAAATCTTTATTGAATAAACACAATAATACGCGGACAAAATGTTCTCTTAAAGGCTGGTCTACACGACGACACTATAGGTTTCATGAAAATGCGCTGCTGCCAGTGCGCATGCGCGGCAGGCGTTCGCGCAACTCGTTGGCGAAACTAAACAGTTTCGGCACCTTCCAACTTTGGCGAAACTGGTTGCGCGAGTTTTTAGGTTAGGTGATAACGAAAACACAACACAATACAAAATCAAGTGGGGGAACGGAAGGAATTGTTAGTTTTTTGGGCATACATGCGATGCATGGGATTTTAATGATGAATATTTCTGGAATAAGGAGCGACGTGTTGGTGCTCTTGAAGTTATCATTCATGAATTAAATATTCATTGGTTAACAATAAGTAAACAATAACATTTTTTTAAGCTTATGGGACTTAACTACGGGGTCATCAGTCCCCAAACTTACAATCTACTTATGAACTACTTACGAACTAGGACGGCACAAATATCCATGCCCGAGGGGGGATTCGAACCCCCGACCGTAGTGGCCGTGCTGACCGTGACTGGAGCGCCTCAGTCACCTCGGCCACCGCGGCCGGCAAACAATAACAATAATAATAATAATAATAAGTAAATATGTTTTTGGACATATATGCGATGCATAGGTGTTTATAGGATTTTAATGATGTATATTTCTGGAATAAGCAGCGACGTGTTGGTGCTCTTGAAGTAATCATTCGTGAATTAAATATTGATTGGTTAACAATAATTAATTTGCAGACTAAAATGCATTCAATTCGAAATACCTATACAAACGAAATTCACAAAAAGCAAACTAGTAAAAGAAATATTTGGGTGTGGATTAGCGCAAGTTTACAAGACTATGATCCCGTGGTTTGAACTGACAATCTTTCTAACAAAGAATGTACATAGAAAAGGCTAACACAAATCTGTTAAGCTGAATTCTTTTATTTTAGAATATCTGTTTAAAACGTGACAGTTTTTACATTCACAAATCTTTGTAAATATGTATTTAAAACGTGACAGGGTTTTACATTAATTTTTTGCAGATTTTTTTAAACTTAAAAAAATAATTTTGTAGGGTCTTCAACCACAATCTCTTTCAGCGAGGTCGCTGACTTAACAAGCTGACGTTTTTCTTAATGCATTCATCAACCGATACACATCTCTTAGTCTTTTTATGTTTAGCTTCATGAAGAAGTAATAGCTCCGCCGTAAATCTTGCAGCTGCTAAAACTTTCATTTTAGGACGACTTCGGCGCCCCGGTGGAGTAGCCGAGCGGTCTAAGGTGCCTCGCTGTGAAGCGCACGGTTGCTCGCCTTCGGAGGTTCGAGTCCTCCCTGGGGCATGGGTGTGTGTGTGTGTTGTCCTTAGGTTAGTTTACCTTAGTTTAAGTAGTTTGTAAGCTATGGACTGATGACCACGCAGTTTGGTCCGATAGATTTACAAACATTTGAACATTTCGACGACTACGGTATTCATGAAATAACGAAACTGAAGTTCAAATGTTCAAAGGGACTTAACTACGGGGTCATTAGTCCCTAAACTTACAAACTACGTATGAACTACCTTATACTAAAGACGGAACAAACAGCCAAGCCCGAGGTGGGATTCGAACCCCCGACGGCGAACTGCTCCGCGCACCGCAACATGCCGCTCCAGTAGGCACGGCCGAAACTGAAGTGTACAGTTTTGGCGCCGTTGTCTACAGGCATACACGAAACCAATTGCGTGCAACTCATTTCACGCAACGAGTGTCGCGACCTTGTGTTGTCGTGTAGACTAGCCTTAATCTATATCTATAAATGTGAATGTTCGGTGTACGTTTATCACGTCTAATGTCTACCCGGGGAAGGCTGTAGGTACGGTTTTATGGCGATCGGATAGCTATTTATCTATATATCTATTAATGTGAATGTCTGTCGGTGTACGCTAATCACGTCCGAACGACAAGACGTAGAGACTAATTTATACCTGAGGTAGGTTTTAGGCATGGTTTTATAGCGATCTGATACATATTTAGTAATCTGAAGAATATAACGCGAAATGTGGAACAATATTGATTATTTGAAAATTATATTTACTCCTTGAAAATGGTTTCATTGATTGCATTGTTGCTTGAGGGTTGATAATGATAAAAGGGTGGAGTATATTGGGATGGAAGGTTATCGGTATATATAAAAGTCTACGTGTGTGTCTGTTAATATTTAGTTTTGCAGCGAAAATTACAGAACGCAAACGAATGGTGTGTGTGTAATTGTTGTCCGAAGTCTCCCGTTGTACACCATAGCAGTTCCATGCTGACAGCTATATGGTGGTGGAAGATATGGTGGTTAAAAGTCGTCAAATTATAAAAAAATTCGGACTGAAGGCCAGCGATAACGTTTGCGACTCTATAGCAAGGAGGTTACGTACAGCGAAGCGTGATGCCACAGACCATATCTTTGGTCTACGCGTACTACAATGTCTTCAGCTCTTTCTCTGTAAGGATAAGCATACAAATAAGGACATATAAGAATAAATAAGTAAAGCAGTAAAAAAGAAAATTCTTTTACTACATCTCTTTAAAAAAATCGATTTGACGTTTCGCGCATTACATCAAGTGATGCATCTGTTATATTATTAAAATCATTATTGTTGAATTTCGTGATTGGATTCTTCGAAACGAGTGCATTTTTACCTGTGATTTTTTATATCTTCTCTGATAAATGTAACATGTTTTTAGAAGAAAGGAGATGAACAGAGAAGGAGTGGGTAGGAAAAGTACTAACTCAAGGTTCGAATAAATAAATAAATACCCGGGCAACGCCAGGTTTTCAGCTAGTACCCTCTAATAAAAAGTCTCTTACATAAAATGAAAGTTTTACTAACGGCGATACAGTAGTCGTGGAAATCCTTAATAAATGTTCAAATGTTTGTATAACTTATTGGACTTAACTACGGGGTCATCAGTCCCTAAGCTTACAAACTACTTATGAACTAGCTAAGACTACGGGCGACACAAATATCCATGCCCGAGGGGGGATTCGAACCCCCGACCGTAGTGGCCGTGCAGACCGTGACTGGAGCGCCTCAGTCCCCTCGGCCACCGCGGCCGGCAAATCCTTAATAAATGTAAGCAAATCATGCCGATTTAAGGTCGTAGTTGAAGTGCTTTGATAGGACTCACTATTCTCCTGTGGAGTTTTAGAATGGAATGTTGAAATGTGAAGAATGAGCTGTAGTTGATAAAGACGTGTTGGATGGACGGGGGATGGGTACTGTGCGGGGACGACTGGCGTCTGATCTGCGCTGCAGTGTGCAGTTCTGGCAGGGATGTTCAGCAACGAGGCTTTCATTTCTGTAGCCACAGGTGAAAATGTGGAAGGTACATAAACATGAGGAAGTGGAACAGAGGTTTGCTTGGAGCACTCGTTTGTGGCAACAGATTTCTTCTTCCTTCCGATGTCGGGTCTCGTGTAGGAGGCGAAATTTCAGGAGTAATTCGCATCACACAGAACGCTGCCAATGCGTACACACACCTTCCATCACACAAACACAATACCGACAGCCAGTGTGACCGTGAAGCTGTCAGGAGTAGGGATGCAACATCGTTGATGAAAACATCGATGTTCAGACATCGATGTTAAGAAAACATCGCTCTGAAAAACGATACATCGATGTTTTTCCGATGTTTCCATACGTTTAACAAATATTAGGAAAAACACACTGAAATGAAGCTGTGTTGCCAGAAAGTATCTGCCTTACTTATGTTCTTTCACTAGGCTACGAATACACAGCGAAATGGCAGATTAGAATGAAAAAGAAGTTGGGAATAAGGTTTCGCTACCTATTGCGCTTATTTTACTTGGGATTTACATCGATTTGTTCATTACATGCGAAATAACTTGTGTTTTGTTGACGTATTGCATTTTTCTTAGCTGCCGGAGAGGAGAAAATTAATCATTATGCATCTTTCATTTATTACTTAATAATGTATTTTTAAAATGAATATTTATCAATGACGTTTATCAAATCATGTACCTCGCTGAAATGAAAATATATGTTATACTTGGCTTGTTGGCTTTTGTCTCGGATTTTTCGTCGACTTTTGTTTGATGTTTTAACTGACGTTTTGACAGTACGATATCAGTCTGACTCGGTAACACTGTCAAAGATTCGATTCCACTGATGTTGGAGGGTGAAATTTCAGCAACGCCAGCAGTCCGTGCTGGACAAACATCAGATTAATCAACAAAAATCGACATAAAAAACGAGATAGACTCCAAGAAGCAATAAGACAATTAATAACCATGAAAGCTTTTAATTTTGTTTAAGGATTTGGGATTTGTCTGCGCAATATCTGCATTCTCCAGTGTCGTAAAGGTCCAATAACGTCTACAGCCACTAATCTAATAATTACCGGTACAAGAAAAATTGTAATGCACACTGTTTTAGTCAGTATTTCAATTTATTGACTCCGCTTTGACACACACACAAGGTACCAAGTCAGAAAGAACAAGACAAATCCAGCTTTGTGGATACGTTCTGTTTAAAGAAATTGAATGCTTCAGAAAATTTAACTAAATGAAATGATGCTGCGCACTTTGTTACAGAATAGGGTCTATTACCAGAAAGCTGAAGTCGTCATACAATTTTTCCGGGTATACAAAAACCTTTTCAAATACAAGTATGAGAGTTGTTGTTGTTATGGTCTTCAGTCCGGAGACTGGTTTGATGCAGCTCTCCATCCTACTCTATCCTGAGCAAGCCTTTTCATCTCCTCATAAGAACGGCTACCCACATCCACTTGAATCTGCTTACTATACGCGTCTCTTGGTCTCCCTCTGCGATTTTTACCCCACACACTTCCCTCCAATGCTAAATTTACGATTCCCCGATGTCTAAGAATGTGTCCTACCAAGCGATCCCTTCTTTTAGTCAAGGTATGCCAAAAATTCCTTTTCTCTCCAATTCTGTTCAGTACCTCTTCATTAGTTATGCAATCTACCCACCTAATCTTCAGCATTCTTCTGTAGCACCACATTTCAAAAGCCTCTATTCTCTTCCTGTCCGCACTGCTTATCGTCCATCTTTCACTCCCGTACAAGGCAACACTCCACACAAATGCCTTCAGAAAAGACTTCTTTACCCTTAAATTAATATTCGATGTTAGCAAATTTCTCTTTTTCAAAAATGCTTTTCTTCCCATTGCCATTCTGCATTTTATATCCGTTGTACTGCGACCATCGCATGTTATTTTACTACCCAAGTAACAAAACTCATCTACTACCTTCATTGTTTCGTTACCTAATCTAATTCCTTCAGCATCGCCTGATTTTCTAAGACCGCATTCCATTATTTTAGTTTTGCTCTTGTTAATGTTCATTTTATACGCTCTCTTCAACACACTGTCCATTCCATTCAACTGATCTTCCAGGTCCTTTGCTGTCTCTGACAGAATTACAATGTCATCAGCAAAACGCAATGTTTTTATTTCTTCCCCCTGAAGTTTAATCCCTATTCCAAATTTTTCCTTGCTTTCCTTCATCGCCTGCTCGATGTACAAATTGAATAACATCGGAAAAAGGCTACAACCCTGTCTTACTCCCTTCCCAACTGATGCTTCCCTTTCATGCCCTTCGAGTCTAATAACTGCAGTCTGGCTTTTGTACAAGTTGTAAATAACTCTCCTTTCCCTATATTTTACCCCTGCTGACTTCAGAATTTGAAAGAGTGTATTCCAGTCAACATTGTCAAATGCTTTCTCCAAATCTACAAAAGCTAAAAATGTAGGTTTGCTTTTCCTTAATCTATCTTCTAAGATAAGACGTAAAGTGAGTATTGCCTCCCGAGTTCCTACATTCCTCCTGAATCCAAACTGATCTTCCCCGAGGTCAGCTTCTACCAGCTTTTCCATTCTCCTGTAGATAATTCGTGTTAAAATTTTGCAACCATGACTTATCAAACTGATTGTTCTGTAATTTTCACACCTGTCTGCGCCTGATTTCTTCGGAATTGGGATTATTACATTTTTCTTAAAGTCTGAGGGCATTTCGCCTGTCTCATACATCTTACATACCAGTTCAAATAGTCTTGTCATGGCTGGCTCTCCCAGAGACTTTAGTAGCTCTGAGGGTATGTCATCTACTCCTGGGGCCTTGTTCCGACCTAGGTCTTTCAAGACTCTGTCAAATTCATCTCTCAGTATAGTATCTCCTATTTCATCTTGATCTACTTCCTCTTCCCTTCCTACAACATCGTCTCTAAGTTCATTTCCTTTGTAGAGCTGCTCTATGTACTCTTTCCACCTTTCAGCTTTCCCATCTTTGCTGAGAACTGGTTTCCCATCTGAGTTCTTAATATTCATAGAGCTGCTTTTCCTGTCCCCAAATGTCTCTTTTATTTTCCTGTAGGCGGTATCTACTTTTCCCCTTGTTATACATTCTTCTACAGATTTGCATTTGGCTTCTAGCCACTCCTGCTTAGCCATTTTGCACTTCCTGTCAGTCTCACTTTTTTTCGTCTGTACTCCATTTTGCCTGTTTCATTTACTGCATTTTTATATTTTCTCCTTTCATCAATTAAATTTAGTATTTCCTGTGATATCCAAGGATTTTTTGTAGGTCTTGCCTTTCTACCTATTTTTTCCTCTGCTGCCTTCACTATTTCATCTGTCAATGCTCCCCATTCCTCTTCTACTGTTTTATTTCCCCCTGTTTCTGTCAATTGTTGCCTAAATCTCCCTCTGAAATTCTCCAGAACTTCACTTTCCTTCAATTTATCTAAGTCCCATCTCCTTATTTTCCTACCTTTCTGCAGTTTTTTCAGTTTCAGCCTACAGTTCATAACTAACAAGTTATGGTCAGAGTCTATATCTGCCCCTGGGTATGTCTTGCAGTTTATAACCTGGTTCGGAATCTGTGTCTTACCATTATAAAATCTATCTGATACCTTCCGGTGTCTCCTGGTCTCTTCCACGTATACAACCTTCTTTTGTGATTCTTAAACCACGTGTTTGTTAAGATTAAATCATGTTCCGTGCAAAATTCTACCAGACGACTTCCTCTTTCATTCCTCCTGCCCAGTCCATATTCGCCTACTATTTTTCCTTCTCTTCCTTTTCTTACTACAGAATTCCAGTCTCCCATCACAATTAAGTTTTCCTCTCCCTTAACTGTCTGAATAATTTCATTTAGTTCCTCATATATTTCTTCGATCTCCTCATCATTGTATGAGTATGAGAGATTGCATACCAATTACAAACCGACTGTTGGTTACCCTTCAGATTTAGCTACTGGTAACTAGCCAGAAGTTCAAGTACTTCTATCAAGCGCACTAATCATCAATGAGTCTCCTGATACTGACAGGTTTCATTAAGGGAATTTTGAAATATGAATGAGATTTATTTTATAACGGAACTTGACATCAAATGCAAACCATATGATTGAAGAGCCACTCTTCCTATGCAATTTTTTTGCTTCGCGTTTGACATAGGTTTGATGATTTCGAAATTTTTTGTTATTCTTTAGTCATCGGTGTGATATTACATTTGCGAAGTTTGTGTGCATTACTTTCAATATCCCATATAACTCTAGACTCGGATTTATAAAATTTGTGGTCCTCGCGTTTGACCATTTACTGCTGCACACAACAAACTCACGATAGCAAACTACTACACGTGTGACTAATTGGGTATATGTACGCGTACCAACTGTCCAACAAAAGTGAAACATACTATTTTTTTGCACTCGAACAGGTGACTGCAGCACTGAGAGAATAGCAAACAAAGGTGAGTAAATGATATTGTTGTTAGTTTCATATTTCACATACCTACTATTTCAAAAGTATAAAAACAGCGACGAGCAGGAGCACCGCACTTGAGCTGACGCTGGCTGAGCAACTAATAAAGTAATAATGGAGTCGACAATCAATTGTTGAACGATGTCAATAGTTTTGGACTTCTGTCGTCGATGCATCGGCGATATATCGCTGTATAAAACATCGATGTTTATGGACGAAACATCGATGTTTTGAAAACATCGATGTATCGTTTGCATCCCTAGTCAGGAGAGTGCTACTGGCAGCGGCTGAGCTGCGGTGTGCGCGGCTGCCGTCAGTCGCGTGCTTCGCAGAAACTCGCCTGACTCACGCTGCTTCACCTCGCGGCCCTGTGTCTCATCTTGCGGCCAGCGTATCTGGGTAAGGCCGCGTTCACAATGTATCTCCGACAGACCGTCGTCAGACGCCGTCGACCGAGTTCCACTGAAAACATCGACCGACGGCGTGGTCACACTGCATACCATATACTTTGTCACTCCTTCCGATTAAAGGAGAAGGCTAGGTTAGGTTATAATCTATTCTTTGCCTGAAGTATATTAGATTTCTATTCCCTGGGGTGCAATGGAGTCCACTGACATTTTTATCAAAAATCAAATGTTTGTATAGTCTATGGGACTTAACTACGGGGTCATCAGTCCCTAAACTTACAAACTACTTATGAACTACTTACGAACTAGGACGGCACAAATATCCATGCCCAAGGGGGGATTCGAAGCCCCGACCGTAGAGGCCGTGTAGACCGTGACTGGAGCGCCTTAGTCCCCTTTTTTTTTTTTTTTTTTTTTTTTTTTTTTTTTTTTTTTTTTTTTTTGTTCTCTGGGTAGTTCTCTTCGTTGCGGACGCTGATCGTTTTTTTTGTTCGAGGTTGTTCGTTGAATATTTGGCTCAGCTTTTTTATTACAGAGGGCGTGGAGCCCTCTGACCGGGCGCGCTGAGCCACGGCGCCCGGCATCCCCTCGGCCACCGCGGCCGGCGACATTTTTACGCTTCGAAATTTGTGCTACAATGCGACTGTGATGGTAATAAAGACTTCGAATGCATACGAATGAGCTACACCAGTCTGGAAAGAACAAGAAAGTGGCGAGGATTGTGTACTGTCCTCAGTTATTGTTATTCCCAGACAATCTTTACGAATTTGTGAGGTACCGGTAAAAGGAGAAATTACTATTACATACTTGTGATATTTCCTGGTGTCATTGACATGCAATATTACAGTTTTGCTGAAAGTATATGAAGTTGTGCAGACATCACCACTTAACCTCCATGCTTTAAATAATGAAAAACGACACCAGTTAGGGATGTTCATTGCTTATCACAATGAATTTCGAAGATTTATTCGCATCTTCTAGTGCATTTGTTGACATAAGTACGGTACTTTTTCGACGTTTCATTGTGTGATTTCCTGAAACACTTCCACTGCAGTTGTCTCTTTTAAGTGAGCTACTGAAGTTTAGAAAATCGGACAGAATAAATATTGAGGATTTAACGAACTTGGGGTTTCCAATAAACTGTAATATCAGACCATACATTCCGAATTATATCCCGATTGTGAAATTTATCGTCTTATGGGCGCCACAATCTCTTTATTTCACTAAGCATATCAGTTTCTCACTGTCCATATCTAGCATGTGAGAACGTCGGTCGATTTGACAGAAGAAAACAAAAACCAGATGGCGGTTATTAGAGTCGAAGGGCAAGAAAGAGACGCAGGGGTTGGGAAGAGAGTAAGACAGGGTTGTAGCCTTTCCCCGATGTTCAATCTGTACATTGAGCAAGCAGTGAAGGGATGGAAGGAGAAATTTGGAGAGGGAATTAAAGTTCAGGGAGAAGAAATAAAAACCTTGCGGTTTGCTGATGACATAGTAAATTCTTTCAGAGGCAGCAAAGGACCTAGAAGAGCAATTAAATGGAAAAACATTGTCTTGAAGGGAAGATATAAGATGAACATAAACAAGAGTAAAACGAGGGTAATGGAACGTAGTGTCTAAAAATCTGGCGATGCTGAAGGAATTTGATTAGGTAATGAGACGATAAAAGTAGTTGTTGTGTTTTGTTATTTGGGTAGCACAATAACTTCCGAAGTAAAGAAGATATAAAATGCAGAATGGCTATGGTAAATAAGGCGTTTATGAAAAAAAAAACTAAATTTGTTGACATCCAATATTAATTTAAATGTTAGGAAGTCCTTTCTCAAAGCATTTGTCTGGAGTGTAGCATTGTATGGGAGTGAAACATGGACGATAAGGAAGTCAGTCAAAAAGATGATAGAAGCTTTCTAAATGTTGTGGTACAGACGAATGATGAAGATTAGATGGGTAGATGACGTACCTAATGAGGAGGTGCTTAACCGAATTGGGGAGAAAAGGAGTTTGTGGCATATCCTGACTAAGAGAAGGGATAGGTTGGTGAGACATATTCTGAGACATCGTCAACTTAGCATTAGAAGGAAGTGTGTGGAGTAAAAATGGTAGAGGGAGACCGAGGGACGAATACTTTAAGCAGATTCGAGAGTATGTAGGTTGCCGTTCTCGGATGAAGAGGCTTGCACAGGACAGGAAAGCGTGGAGAGCTGCATCAAACCAGTCTGCGGACTGAAGACCATAACAACAACACCAGGGGCGTATACTGGATTTGGGTCAAGGGCATGCTGCTTAGCGGTGGTAACTCACTGAGTTAAACATCAATGAAGCTTAATTGCTATCTTTATTATTATTATTATTATTATTGTTATCATATTAGCTATTTTAGTTATTCAAACATAAGTAATAATTAAATTGTACTAGAGTAGATTGCACAGCCATCACAATGGAATATAGTCGATAATGTATTCAGAGGTGACAATGGTGTGAGTAGCTGGTGCTTACTGGAGTAAGGAAATGCTATTACTGTAATACACAAAGAATTTCATTAAATTATCAATTGGGGCGGTTTGTTTGCAAGCAAGCTTAGTCAATTCCCAAGTGTATTCAGTCCATCTGACACTTGACAACGCGGCAGCTGTTGGCCAGAATTGGGTGGTAACTGTCACGCTATTCTTCCTAACGCCGAAAAAGAACGTTTCACTGTTGCAGTTGAAACAGGTATTGACAATATTAAGGAGGCCAGTTTGTAGATTTCGCCCATAATTTTGTGAATATTGTTGGCGTTCATATATGGTACCAATTTATGCACAGGCTTGCTTTCAAATTCTGTTGATGAATAGAATGCGATCAACTCATTTTCAACTTAACAAAATCGAACAGTTCAGAATACGGACTGTCGTTAAGTTTATCTAGTAAACCGTCTGGAAAATTTCGGCTGTGAGACGAATATTTCTCTTCGCTTAGAAGAGACCCAAACCTGCCGGATGTTTGATTGGATATGTTGTCCATAATCTTAAATTACAATCGTCTTACTTCTTTTTTGTCAATACAAGTTCTCTTGGTGGACAAATTATTTCTGTGTTTCCAGAATGAAACTTTCACTCTTCAGGGGAGTGTGCACTGATATGAAACTTCCTGGCAGTTTAAAATTGTGTGCCGGAACCGGGACTCGAACCTGGGACTTTTGCCTTTCGCGGGCAAGCGCACTACCGCGCTTGCCCACGAAAGGCAAAGGTCCCAGGTTCGAGTCCCGGTTCCGGCACACAATTTTAATCTGCCAGGAAGTTTTATTTCTGTGTTGTATGTCATTTTTTCCCATAGTGCATCAAAATTATTTCTCTGCGAAACAAGCAAAAGCTGAAACTTTTTGATCTCTTTATTAGAACATGTTGTATCTAGTATCTTCTTTTGTAGTGTATCAAAAAGTATATCTGTGTGACAAAATATCCTTGAGAAAACCTCAAGAAGAAAGCAGTTCTTGTACTCAGAAATGAAATGAATCCATAAGCCTGTGCTACACACACAGCATACCAACCAAGACAGTTCTCCGTTATGTCTTCGAAAAACATAATTAACTCATTTCTCATTTCTTGAACTGTGTTAACAAGTCTTGAACAAAAGTTTTACCATGTAGGTGCAAACTTTAGGAATCTTCTTTTCCACGAATTGTTTCATTGCATGAGTTCTTTTTGGAGAAGTGGAAAAAAAGGCAGACAACCCAGACATTGTGTTAAAAAACACACGGCAGTCCTTATTAGGACTAGCAGACTGCTGTAAAACTAAATTTAAGACGTGGCTATAGCAATGAGTGAATGTAGCCCGTGGATACTTTTCCTGTGCGTGTTACTGCAGCCCAGTCATTTGGCCTGCCATAACTGCCGCTCCGTCGAAAGTCTGACCAACTAATTTTGATTCCAAATTAAATTCTTCTACAGTTTGAACAACATGTCCGTACGAAGCTTCAGAAGAGCGATCTGCATTTACATCAGAAAAACCTGTGAACACTTCCTGGGACTCTCTATCATTTACATATCTCAGGCATGTAGATAACTGAGACTTATTGATGGAATCTGTCGTTTCATCTAGTAGAATGGAAGCAAATTGAGAATTGGCTGTTTACTCTTTCATTGCATTAAGAAGAAATTTTGAAATACATATTATAAGTTCATTTTGAATAGTAGGGGACGTTCCATGGAAAACTTTATTTCATGTGGTTAGGAAGTCATTTGCTAACGATATTTACCAGTTCAACGTAATGCCCTCTGTTTAGAGAATCAGCCGATTCATTATGACCTCTGAATGGCAGCTCTTGATTGGCTAAGAAACATACACATTCTATTAGCCGCTTTAAAATTCCTCTGTTGTTTGTTACAGCCTCATTGTGAAGTAGCACAGAAGTTCTCAGTTGTTGATTCTGTAGTAATACATTAATGATTTTTTTTTTATAACTTGTGCGATGCTTGTCGCTGACTTCTGCTCTCTCTCTGACAGCGTATCGATAAACATATGACATTTGTCACGTTCAACTTTTTTGCAACAAGCTGAAGGGAGAGAGCGGAACTGTTCGTCACTTACTTTCTTCTGCTTCATGTGCTAGGACGTGTCATGTAAGTGTGAGCTTAGTTTTTTTTTATTAATTTCAATAAAACCCCACAGTTAATTTGAAATATCTTACTTACTTACAATCCCTTCCCCATTCTCACTAATTTTAAAGTTATTTATTTTCAGCAGATCCAGTACTTCATAAAGTGATGCTCGGGTATTGTTGCGATTTGTTTCGCGATTGTACTAACACATTCTCTGTGTAACTTATTTATTTCGTGTCTATGAATGGTTTATTACATTTTAATGCCTGCAGAAAAATCTTCGTAATGTTTATGAAGTCCGATAATTTTGCAATTTTTGGCGACTATCATGATTAATTTTCCACACGGTCGTAGAACAATAGTAACCGAAACGCACAATCCCAGCATCAATTTATCGAAGTAATATTCCAGTCAACACAGCTAGAATCACTACAGAACATGACCGAAATATTTGTACCAGCTCTCAATGAGGTAAAATTTAGATTCCGCCGACTTCTTCTGTAATGTTGCTTTCTGGTGTTGTATTTGCCACCGAAATTACGACCGCTACCATTTAATGGCGGAATCCAATAATTTTGTTTAAATTGTCCCTTCCTTGTCAAAATTGCGTAGTAATCTCATTTAAAAATATTTCACTACCTGGTAAAATTTCATTTGCGGTCCCCAACCTTAACTTTAATACGCAACACCCATTTTCATACGAAAGCAGAATTACAATTCAACTGATGATCTATTCTTGTTCGACGAAATGTTACAAGCTCTAGACTTGCTCTAATGTGTCCAAGGGTTTTTTCGTGTCTTGAAATTGACACTGACAACACATTCAGGTTACTGAACGTTTTCATAGTCCACAAGCTTGTTCTATCAGCACCATACAAGAGACAGGGCCAGCAGAACAACCTTTGCTTAACGTCACAACCTCTTAACCAACTAGTTTTCTTATACTGTGCCGTTTGAAAATGCCGCATGTATTCTTTCTTCTTATCTTTATGCCTAGTAGTAAGTCCAGTCAAAGCAGGGCAAGGTCTTCCTTTAACAACTGTTTCCTTTTTTGCTAAAAATGATGAACTAAATGGTTCTCTAATTAATTCCTGTATTACAGAATTTTCAGTTATTTCGAAATCTGAAAAAGGAAGGAAGTTCACTGAGTCCTATCGACAGGCTTCATTCAGTACTAAGACTGTTACAAAATGAATCAAAATAAACAAAATATAAGAGAATCATACAACTAACAAGCAACGCCATGTCTGGGAGCAGAATCGTAACACTGTGAAAGTCGCAAAGGCGATGCGGTGGAGCGGCAGCATGCGTGCCACGGTGGGGGTAGGCGCGGGCGGGGGAGCCGTTTGGTGTCGAATGTAGCGGCCTGTCGGCAGCAAGCACTTGCTGCGCTTACTGCTACAAAGTAATTTTTCTTCTACGGTTGTAACTGATAGGCACGCGCCGCATGCATCGCATGCATGGAGACGACGCCCCTGAACAACACAAATATCATATCGGCATACACAACATGGGGTCAAGTCCAGTCTCCGATTCCGCTTTGACCAATGACGTCATGTTTTACGTCATTTCGTACCGCGCGTGGTTTCAATACTCACTGTTCACGTGTCTGATATTTTTGAAGACACCTAGGTGGCGTTGTATTATCCTTTTGGTGTTGTTCTATTTTTGCAAGGTTTAGGTCTTGTTTGACCTATACCTAACCTAAATTTCAATTTAAAAAAATAAATAAATAAAAAATAATAAAAAAAGTTATCTGTTAGGTAGCCCTAAGAAGGTTAGGCTGTGGCTAAGCCATGTCTTCACCATATTCTTTCTTCCAGAAGTGCTAGTCTTGCATGTTTGCAGGAGAGCTTCTGTGAAGTTTGGAAAGTAGGAGGCGAGGTACTGGCGGAAGTAAAGTTGTGAGGCGGCATCGTGACTCGTGTCGGGATAGCTGTCAGTACAGCGCTTGTCCGCGAAAGGCAAAGGTCCCAGGTACGAGTCCCGGTTGCGGCAAACAATTGTAATCTGCCAGGAAGTTTCATATCAGCGCACACTCTGCTGCAGAGTGCAAAATTTCTTTCAGGTTAGATATAGGTTAAACAAGAAGTTTCTTTTTAGTACCTGAGGGAGCGTGGCGCCCGAATCTCCGGTTAAGAAACAATCGATTTAGAGCTGTATGTTCGACATAAATATATCATTTCAGGCGTACAAGTGCAAGCTTTCTTTAAAATTATTTAATTATTAAATGTATTTTGAAGAGGTGGTATCATTAAGTAGATTTGATCTATTTACGTGAAATCTAACTACCGATACCATGTTGTGGTAAACGTGTTTGTAGTATCTCTCGAATATGTATGACGTAATATGTGACGTCATTGGTCAAAGCGGTGCCGGAGACTAGAGTTTATCGCACAGCATGTGTAAATATGTGCGACATGTTCACAAACTGCAGTACAGTAGTCTTGCCCAACAAGTAACAATGTAATCGAAGCATGACTGCGCAACTTAAATGTTCGAATGTTCAAATGTTTGTTAAGCTTATGGGACTTAACTACGGGGTCACCTGTCCCTAAACTTACAAACTACTTATCAACTACCTTATACTAAAGACGGCACAAATATCCATGCCCGAGGGTGGCCGTGCAGACCGTGACTGGAGCGCCTCAGTCTCCTCGGCCACCGCGGCAGGCTAACGCAACTTAAACATCAAAACTCTACTGCTCGTATTTCACAAACACGCCCAAAGCGTCCTACTGCAACCTTTTAACCAACAAACAGTACGAAAATGCATTCAACTTAGCTGTGTCTCTTTACTCCTTAGAAATTTGACACATGTTATATGGCATTTTATTACAGTTCCTCTACACTGCCACCTGCTAAAATATATATCAGTCCCCCTCAAACTTCCTGTACGTTTCTATTTGCGACTGTGAGCACTGGTAGTACGGATTGCGAGTCGACCTGCGTACGAAACGAAAACGAGTCGGCGAAACTGGTTTTGGAATCACCGTCGGGAATTACGGCGGGCTCCGGAATGCAGCGTCACACACACAATGACGTCACTGCGCCGGAACAGAAGACGCACGCAGACGCTGCTTATCAACGCCAGCGGAGCGCGGCCTTGGCGTGACGTCACCAGCACATGGACACTCGCCGCCGCCGTCGCCGCCGACCGCCTGTGCAGACTGCGCTCTGTCAGCCTTGTCGAGTCCACATGCGACCTTTGGAAAATTTACATCTTGTTATAAACAGATATACTAAAGTTCCTGAGTTATTTGTCCAACATTTACATAATTATGCAGAATTTTACGAAAAACAATGATCACCATTTCTAATAACTGAATACACTTGAAGTTGCGGCATTGTTTTCGAGAAACACACGCTTTTGTTTTGTTGCCGGCCGCGGTGGTCGAGGTGACTGAGGCGCTCCAGTCACGGTCAGCACGGCCACTACGGTCGGGGGTTCGAATCCCCCCTCGGGCATGGATATTTGTGCCGTCCTAGTTCGTAAGTAGTTCATAAGTAGTTTGTAAGTTTAGGGACTAATGACCCCGTAGTTAAGTCCCATAAGCTTAACAAACATTTGAACATTTGAATTTTTTGTTTTGTTCAGATTTCGGGGTAGATATTCCATTGTACTTTTTGTTCTTTTTGTTTTGTTTTGCAGAATACTTCAATAGTTTAGTAGAATTTCGGAAGGAAAAGAAACAAACACAACAACAGAAAAAAGACAGAGAAATCACTATCATCTTTCTGACGAGCTGAATGGCTTTTCTACAGTTCATGGTAGAGATTCCATGTTATTATATAGTTCACAGTAAAAAAAAAAAAAAAAATTGAAAAGTTCTACAAATTTTGCACTAAACATTCTGAAGAGTCGTGAAATTTTACCCCCTTTTCCGAAAAGAATAGTACATCCTCGTCAAAAGTCTTGGTAGATATTCTGCAGGATTTCACGAAGCCACGGCGGAGCGGCCGAGTGCATTGACGTGCTATGCTACGATGCGCGAGGCCGTACCCCGTCGGGGGTTCGAATCCCACCTCGAGCATGGATGTTTGTTCTGTCTTTAGAGAAGTTAGTTTAAAAGTAGTTTGTAACTTTAGGGACTGATGACCCCGCAGTTAATTCCCTTAAGGTTAACAAACATTTGAACATTTGATTTCATGAAAAAACGTCCGCTACGAACATTCTGAATAGCTTAATAATTGAGTGCTATGAATTTGGCACCTGGACTAAAAAAAAAAGTTTATTAGAAACTCTAGACTCGTCTGTAACACTTCTAGAGCTCTCTGCAAAATTTCGGAAAGAAAATCAATAAAATTAGAACAAATTTTAGTTTCATGAAAATATTTAATTTTCGATTAGCGAAAACAAAAGTTTGACTAAAGCTCCAAATAGACATCCATAAGTCTTACTGAAAAACCTAGTGACAATTTATTTGTGCAAATTATACCTTACGAGATAATTGCAATAACGGGTATTGTGAAGTTGGCAATAATTCTAGAGTTCTTTTTACAAAAATTAATTGGTTCTCCAGATTTTCGAGAAAAAATTTAATCTATTGACAAAAAAATGACTATTTTAGAAAAACTTCTTATCACAAAACCGAATACTCCACCATGTGTTCCAGAGAAAAATTCAATGACTTTTATGTGCAGAAAATAGTTTGAGTCAATTGTATGAATGAAGGACATAAATGATTTAGCGTTCCTGAGAAATTGACACCTCTTTTCTGGAAATATTCATCTTTGTCAGATTTCAGTAGCGGCAATCTGGGAAGTGACCCTTTGACTCCCTAGTTCACTGTCTTCCTAATTACGGAAAAAGTGGTGTAATTAGGACATAGTGCACAGAACATAAATCTACAATTTCATTAACAAAAAATTGCAATTAGTACCATTGTGAAGTAGGGTATCGAATTGTAGAGGTCGTTAGGGGAGGCAAAATTTGAATAGTCTACTGGCGGCAAATGTGAAGGTAGTTTTGTACTACATGACAGATGTTACTACTTTGTTCGATTGTAATTTGCAGATGCCTCAGATGATGAGACAAAGGTCTCGAAACTCGGGTAGTGCAAATGTCCATAGGAAGCAAACTTTTTTTGAATTCGACAACTGTTGCGGATCCAATTATTCAATATTTTTGAATTGGTACAATAAAAGAAAAACCATATAAAAGCTAAGTTGTAGAGAATTTTCTCCTCTACAGATCAGGTTACGCAACTTTTCGTCTCAGATGAACGTGTTAAGCTGTTGTTTGAAATTAAATTTCGAGTAGTCAGAAGGTGCAAACGTTCTACGTTTAGTGTTACTAACGTAAAGTAGGAACATGTCATTGAACGAGCCAGTGGATATCTGTTTCAGCCCTACCCCAATTGCATGTGCAACTCTGTTCGTAAAGGTATTTTCTTGGCTTGTTTCTATGTTCTGGCACTGTTGAAGCGGCTGCAATTCTAAGTACTTGATGCATTGGCAACAGATAGAGGTCCACAAAATGAAAACTCAGAATGTGTTCTTGAACTAAAGCTAAACTCCGTGGACTGGAGACCCCAGCAGAAGGCTGGGTGTGGAGGGGGCGTGGTCGGCGCCACGCACTTCCGGCCGATGTGTCGGCCTTAGTCGCAGGTTGTCACCCGAGTAGCTCCTCAGCTGGCCTCAGCAGGACTGAGTGCTCCTCAAAACCTGCAGCTCTCGGCATACCAATTCGAGTGCTAGCCGAGCCGACACTGCGTAACTTCGATGATATGGCAGGAACCGATCGATCTATCTACTGCGGCAACGGTGGAGTAGCCGAGCGGTCTAAAGCGTCTCGCTGCGGAGCGCGTGGTTGCTCGCCGTGGAGGTTCGAGTCCTCCCTGGAGCATGGGTGTGTGTATGTGTTGTCCTTAGGTTAGTTTACCTAGGTTTAAGTAGTTTGTAATCTACGGACTGGTGACCACACAGTTTGGTCCGATAGATTTACAAACAAACTGCGGCAAGGATGAACGTTAGCGCAACAGCAAAGTAAGATTCGTTATTTTTGCACTGTACTGTTTAATTAAAACTATGATGGTAATGTTTTCTACCAAAAGAGGTGTAATAACTAACAAGTATAACTGAACGGAATCTTCTGTATCTCTTTTCAAATTATGCTGTTATAACATTTCTATATATGCATACCCTATACTTCTACCCAATAATTCAGTCCCAAATCTTAATACATTTCTGTCCCAAAAAGCTATACCATTGTTATAAAGTGATATTAGTACACATATAAAACGTTCTAAACAGCTATTTTTCATTATAATACCTTTACTAAAACTCGAATGCAAAACATTTATATTTCTCAACTAAAAAAAAAAAAAAAAAAAAAAAAAAAAAAAAAAAAAAAAAAAATAGTAACCACAGACAACATAATATGAAAATAGTATTCTGAAACCCAACACATACATCACAAACCTGTTTATTAATGTTTAGTTGTTTTTAATGATGCAATCTTCATTGGCATTTGATGCATATAAACAAATATTATAAATAAAAATTGGCCAACAAACGGTACTTTTCAAATCCAGGTAAATGTTGATCACAAACAAACGAAATAACTACACCAAAATACACTCAATAAAACGACACACGATAACTTGACTAAACTGTCACACAAAATGTCAAAACATAATATTTCTATTAATAAACAAAACGCCGCTATTTTTCCAAGTCAAAATAAATCACACGTTAACAACAAGTTTCAAAATGCATTTACGAACACACAAGATAACACACACCGATTTAAAATAAGAAAACAAAATACTTAAATTATAAACTTTATTTATTTAATTATTTTTCAATGTTCAACAGTCTTAAAAATTGTTTATTTTAGTGACACTCATTTGTATTGAGAAGTGAAAGAGGAGTGGAAGACAATGTTTGCCATTACGGACACTGTCTGCTTGGAGGTGGGAGACAGACGCTTTTGTAACAAGTGGTACAAATCAATTGTTTGTGAAAAGCAAACTTTCTATATAAGATAAAACTTTGGTCAGTTTAACCTGAGATACGTTATTTCAAGAATTTCCTGCAAGATTTTACAAGTTTTAGCTCTCGCCGACAAAACAACGCAATATCAAGAAAAGAAGAAGAATAAGCAGATCAACAACAAAGAAGAAACCTACAGTACCAAGATGAGTACATATTAATGCGCATTTATAGTTTTACGTATGTTTAATTTTTATGGGCCCTTCTTCCACAAGCCAACAACATAAGTTTTTCAACTTGTCCGAAACTACGTATATGTAGCGGAAAAGTAGGAAACAACTTGGTAAGAAATGAAGAGGTAACGTCACATTGTGCATAGGATTTTATCTATTACTAGCTGTAAACCCGGCTTGGCCCGGGTATTTATTTATTCCTGCCTTGAGTTAGTGCTTCTCCTATCCCTTCTCTCTGTCCATCTCCTTTTTTTCGAAAAACGAGTTAGTGCTTCTCCTATCCCTTCTCTCTGTCCATCTCCTTTTTTTTTTTTTTTTTTTTTTTTTTTTTTTTTTTTTTCGAAAAACGAGCTATATTTATCGGAGAATAAATAAGAAATAAGGGTGTCTACCATAAAAATTATAAGTGCAGTATCCAAACAAAGAAAGAGAGTAATCAAAATACAAATGAAATATTATATGCGATCGATGTTTATTGAGTTTTATGTTGTAGAATTGTATAATTTTTCAGGTATATATTCATTTGTATAAGTGCTGTATGGCTGTAAAATCACTTGCGAATACAATTAGTAGTAAAGAACTGATACATTAAAACTTGGTGCGTGATGGGGCGATTTTCCATAAACGTTACTGCTTATGTGCTCATATAACTACGTGACTTACTGTACATACAGCTGTGTGTGTGTGTGTATATACTGTCTGTACATTTTCCTGCGACTAAAATTTGTAGTGTAGAAATTATAAATTGTAACGTCATACCGAATGCCGTAGTTTTAGACCACGAATAGTGGAAAAGTAGTAAACGAGGAACTTTTTTCCTTTAATTATTTTGATGTTGTCAGCGAGAAAAGTTTAATAAAGGTTTGAAATTATGTTTAAAGTTTGTTGCATGTAGCTAAGTATTCTCATTGGAATACAGCGTATTTATAAGATCTCGCCGCATTATGTGGCAGTTTATTGCGATTCTTATACTTTATGACATCATATCTGCTGAACTATGTGTCGTATGTGATTCTTAACCCTGCAGCAAATGATAGTTAGAAAACGATGACAGTAATACTTTTTAACAAAAGAGGTATAATAACTAATAAGTACAACTGAACGCAATACTCTGTATTTCTTTTCAAATTGCTGTGCATAGCATTTGGTTTAAATCGGTCCACTGGTTTAGGAGGAAATATGCAACATTGTCTCGTGATGTGCATCTCATTGTTTATGACGTCATATCTCGTGAACTATGTGTTGTACGTGATCCTTACACTTACGGCGACCGTCGTCATGGACTGAAGCTTACGAGTGCAAAATTTTATAAAGCGTAGAACAAAACTGTAGATTTGTTTGCAATACGTACACACACAAATACACGGACTCTCTGTTTTATATAAAAAGAAGATATGAAACAAAGCGTAGTTCCAAAACTATGTCGTCCACACACTTTACATGTATATGTCATTACAGATAGCCGTTTAGTCGTGACACGTTCGATGTGCTTGTCTTCTACGGCGATGATGTGCCGCAGACGAGAGGGAAATTCTGCATTGCCCGCTGTAAGTCTGACCACCTACGTGTACATCCGAAGCCACCTGACGGTGTGTGGCGGAGGGAACTATCCTCACTTCCTCCTATTACAGTCGCGTATTGCAAGCGGGAAGAATGGTTGTCTGTATGTGTCCATGTGGACGCAGTCTCTCTAATCTTATCCTTGCGGCCGCTTCGCGAGATATAAAGCACTACATTGGTTGACTCTCGATTATGCGTAGGCTCTCGGAGCTTCGACAGAGGGCAGAGGGCATACAGAACGTCCCTCTTCCAGCGTCTGTCTCCTAATCATGTCCGCCACACTTCCGCGTTTCCTGAATAATCCCGTAACGAGGCGCGCGGCTCTCCGTTGGTTCTTCCCTGTCTTCTGCTAAGGCTGGTATTACACTGTCACATTTTTGATCAAATCTTTGACATAAAAATATCGTCATAAGTTCGTAATATTTTTTTAATGTCAATCTTTGACGTGACGCTAAAAAGGGGTATTACACTGTCGTTATATTTTTGATCATATTTCAAGATAGCTGACAGTAAACACAGGTTATCATGCTACTACGGAAACTGCATTCTGAAGAAAAATGAGGGGCTTACTTGGGGAAACTGTAGAAATCATTTCGTGTTACAGGAGCTGCAAGCGGAGGGCGCCAAGTCACATATAAATTACTGGAGAATGGATGATACAACGTATCGGTATTTACTCAGTAAAGTGGCTCCACACATTAAAAATCAGTATATGCGCGTCAGAAGACTATGTCGGCAGAAGACAGGTTTTCAGTGACACAGCAATTTCTTGCTACTGGGATTAAATTTTACTTACGGCGCGGCGGTGTAACTTGCTCATGTTGGCAATGAAATGTTCTCTGTAGGAGAAGGATTAACTTACTGGACGGACAAGAACGCTTACAAGAACCTCTCAACGACAGAGCAGAAACAGCGTCGATTATTACTAGATTGAGAAGAGCGGAGAGCTTATAAAATCCGCTTCATATATTTCTATTAATTTTGTGGTTGATGTAACACACGAGGCCATTAATCTTCTTCTTACACCGAGGCCGAATTTCTCCATTGAGTACCTCCGCCATTCGAGTCTCCTCAATCTGTGCTTATTCAGAGTGTCTGCGATTATATAGTACTTCATCTGCTTCAGATGACAGCACACACCAAATAAACTTCGACGTCATGTTTTGAAACAAGGACGTTTGTTTTCAAATAAGCGCGGTCCAAGAGCTACAGCGATGCTAGCGTTCCAATCGGTTATATATCGCATTGCAGTGAACAGTAGACAAACTACTTTTATGATCAAATCTACTGCGAGGCACTAAATATGATCATACATTTTGACAAAAACAGAGATATGTCAAAGTTTCCTATTACACTATCAAATTTTTATGATATAAATATATGATGTAAATTTTTGACAAAGAAATATGACAGTGTAATACCGGCCTAACCCTGCTTTGTATGGCTGGTGCAACAAGTCGTGGCCCGTGCGCAGAAACGCATTCACGATTGCGCGCAGGGCGACTCCATTGCTCTGTTTGCGTGCGTCAGCCGCCTCAGTCGCACGTCGCCTACTGGACCGCACACCTCGGCAGTGAGCTGCGCCCCGTGACCAGCTGGCAGTGGCAGCACGCAACTGAGGCGGCCGCCCCTCCAAACCAACGGAATGGACTCGCCCAGTGCCCAAGTGAGAAGGCAGGGGGCACGATTTCTTGCACGAGCTATACGAATCCCACACTGTTCGATACTCTGTATATCACATTTAAGTGCCTGGCAGAGGGTTCATCGAACCACCTTTATACTATTTATCTCCCATTCCATTCTCGAATAGCGCGCGGGAAGAAAGAGCAACTGAATCTCTCCGTCTGAGCTGTGAATTCTCGTATTTTATTCTGCTCATCATTTACACCTATGTAATTGGCAATCAACAATATATTTTCGCAATGTTGGCGATTGAAGTTTCATAAGTAGCCTACGCCCGCAGCGATAGGCGCCGTTGTTGTAATGATTTCCATCCCAAATCCTGTATCATTTCCGTAACGCTGTCTGCCCTGTATCGTGAAAATTTCGATGTCCTCCGTCAAACCCACCTGATAAGGATCCCACACTGGACGGCAATACTAAATAATAATAATAATAATAATAATAATAAAAGACCGGACAAGCGTAGTGTATGCAGTTTCTTTTGTAGCTCTGTTACATCTCTTAAAAGGGTTCTGCCACTAAAACGCAGTCTCTGGTTCGCCTCTCCCACGACATTATCCAGTTTAAGTCTAAAGTAATTGTAATTCCTAGGTATTTTGAGCATTTATGGCCTTCACATTCGATTGATTTATCTGGTAAACAAAGTTTAACGCATTTCTTTTCGTACTCATGTAGACGACTTCACACTTCTCATTATTAACAGTCAATTGCCAATTTTCACACCTTACTGACATCTTATTCAGATCGTTCTGTAGTTGGTTTTGATCTTCAGACGATTTTACTAGACGGTAAATGACGGCGTCATCTGCTAACATCGTAAGAGAGCTACTTTGATTTTCCCCTAAATCGTTTATGTAAATAAGGAACAGCAGAGGACCAATAACACTACCTTGCGGAACGCCCGATATCACCTCTGTTTTAGTCGATGCCTTACCATCGATTACTACGAACTGTGTCCTCTCTGACAGGAAATCCCCTGTCCAATCGCAAATTTGGGGCGATATACCCTAACTACACAATTTGATTAAAAACCGTTTGTGAGGTACGGTGTCAAAAGCCTTCTGGAAATCAAGAAATACGGAACCGATTTGCGAACCCTTGTCGATAGCACCCATCACTTCGTGTGAATAAAGAGCTAGTTGTGTTTCGCATGAACGATATTTTCTAAATCCGTGTTGACCTTGGGTCAATAGATCATTCTGTTCGAGATAATTCATAATATTTGAATACAGGATATGTTCCAAAACCCTGCTGCAAATTGACGACAATGAAATAGGCCTGTAGTTTAGTGGGTTACTCCTACTGCCTTTCTTGAATATAGGTGTGACCTGTGCAACTTTCCAATCTTTTGGTAGAGATCCATCTTTGAGAGAGCGGTTGTATATGGCTGTTAAGTAAGGAGCTATCGCTTCAGCATAATCAGATGGGAATACAATGGGTATACTATCCGGACCAGAAGACTTGTTCTTGTTAAGTGATTTATTTGCTTCACTACTCCGTTACTCATTACGGCATCTGTTCGTAATTCAAAATCTGGAATATTGGTTTCGTCTTCTTTGGTGAATGAGTTTCTAAAAGCTCAGTAACTCTGCTTTAGTAGCGATGTCATCGGCAGGATCGCCATTACTATCACGTAGTGAAGGTATTGTTTGTGATTTGCCCCGAGTATATTTAACATATGACCAAAATCTCTTTGGGTTTTCAGTCAAATTTCGCGAAAGAGTTTCGCATTGAAGTCCTCGCTAAATTTCGAGCTTCTGTAGGATCACCAATCCTTGGGATTTTGTGTTCGTATAAATTGAGCATGCCTTTTCCGATACTTTTGCATCAGTGTCCTGACCTGTTTTGTGTACCTAGGGGGATCACCTCCTTCTTTTATTAATTTATTTGGTATAAAACTATCAATTGGAGTACTCAAGCACTGCCTGAACGAGAGCTTTGTAACCCACTTCCTTTGTTGACGGACAGCACTTCCTGAGGCCCTTCCCAGTGAACCTGAGTGTGGCATCTGTCTTACCCAGGACTGATTTTATATGGTCGTTCCCAGAGGTGCCCCTCCCCTTGGCCAATGACTCACCCTCCCCCCTCCCCCATCCCAAATAGGGAGAAACCCCAACCCATCAGACACGATATTTTAGGTCCTGTTTTGCCATGTAATATTGAAATTAAATATCTTTTATTACACGTTTTGTAAATTGTTTTATAAACCCCCCCCCCCCAGGCGGGCCAAAAGTATTAATTTTTAACCCTCCCCCCCTCCCCCCAGGAATTTCAGTGAGGCAGTTTGCGTCCTGACCCCCCTCTGGGCGCCTCTGGTCGTCCCATTTCAACTCGCCCCTTGTGTCTCCTCCCAGATATTTCATGCTTCCAGTGTTTGTCCTGCTATTGCGTAGTTACGTAATAAAGGATCGATGCTGTTGATGAGGAATGGCTGTTTCGAGCTCAGCAGTGGTTTTGGAGGTTTTCGCTGTACATCTTGTCTTTAATGGAGTCCCACAAAATGAGTGGCATGTGTTCAGGTCTGGAGAATATGGCGGCCATTGGAGGCCCTTGCCAGCAGCCTCTGGGCTCCCCAGAGCCACAGTGCGGTCCCTGAGTATTCTCCAGCACGTCAAACACTACTACAGCGACAGCGTCGAGCTCCGTCACGAATGACCAACATCCTGTCGAAATCAGGGTCTCGTTGGATAATGGGAATCAACTCATCTTGCAAGTACCGTCCGGTAGTCGCTGTGGTTAGACCCGTCGCTGTCGCCGCGGTGGCCACGCGGATCCCGCCAGGTCACAGCGGCTGCACTTGCGCCCACCTCAGCTCTCATCGTTTTCCGGCCGACTCACATGTGGTCTCAACCGGAAACACCTTATGTCCCCCTGCTTAGTGCTGCCATCTGTGACAATTTTCTTAATTTACGTCCAGAGTCTGTTTTGTTGTCGAATGAAAAAGTACCCTACTTGTAGTCAAAATAATTTATCGCTTAATCAAAATTCCCCTTAATTTTGTCATTAAAATTAACATTCCTTTTGTGATGTTTAAAGCTTTCCCGGCGTACAGATATTTCCACAAAATGTCGGGCGAACTGCCGGATGTCCGTAACTTCTTGCCACGATATTTCGGCGCAGAGTCTTCTGGCCATCTTCAGGTGAGTACCGCCGAAGTACTGGCGAAGACGCACTGAGCTGTGCTATTTATGCCCAATTCAGCCGGCACTGCGCATGCGCGTACTTAGCGTGCGCGTTCACTACAACTACGTACGCTGCTCAGAGCGCCCTCCGTGGTGGAGGCTTGCCGCTTCGATATCAGATGGATTATCATCGTCATTCAGTTGCAGGAAACTACGCCGACTACGAAGTTTTTCAATGACAGGATTCCATGCAGCATTTATTTGGAAACCGCTGTCTCGATTGATAAGAGTCTCACTGTCAGACAGTCTTATTTCCACAGCTCCATTAATAATTGAGCTCCAAAAGTTCGATGTGTGGCCCACAATTTTCGTTTCAGTGTAGTTCATTGAATGACCTGTGGAAATACAATGTTCGGCGATTGCGGATTTGGTGGGTTGGAGTAGCCGAGTATGACGTTGATGTTCCATGATGCGGTCCTGCACAGTGCGCGTCGTCTGCCCTGTATACGACTTGCTGCACTCGCACGGAATCCTGTAAACACCTGCTTTACGCAGCTCCAGATCGTCTTTGACAGAACCCAACAGCGATGAAATTTTAGGAGGAGGGCAAAAGGTGACTCTTACTTTATGCTTTTTTAGTATTCTGCCTATCTGCGATGAAATACTGCCAATATATGGGAGATAAGCAGTCGATTTGAAAGCCTCTTCTTCTTCCTTGTTCTGTCGTTTGGAGGTGTGCATCGCTCGATTTACTTGCTTTCTTGTATATCCATTCTTTAGGAATACTGTCTGCAGGTGTTCCAGTTCCGTGTGAAGGCTGTCGGCATCAGAGGTGGTATGGGCACGATGGATTAAAGTCTTGAGAATGCCCATTGTTTGTGCCGGATTGTGGCAACTACAAATCTGTATGAGTGGGCTTCCTGTATACAGGAGGACCAAGTGATCCATCACTTCTACGTCGCGCGAAGTATTGTATTTCCATAGATTCAATGAACTACAATGAAACGAAAATTGTGGTCCACACATCAAAATTTTGGAGCTCAATTATTAATGAAGCTGTGGAAGTAAGATTGTCTGACAGTGAGACTCTTATCAATCGAGACAGCGGTTTCCAGATAAATGCAGCATGGAATCCTGTCACTGAAAAACTTCGTAGTCGGCGTAGTTCCCTGCAACTGAATGACAATGATAATCGAACTGATATCGAAGCGGCAAGCCTCCACCACGGAGGGCGCTCTGAGCAGCGTACGTAGCTGTAGTGAACGCGCACGCTAAGTACGCGCATGCGCAATGTCGGCTGAATTGGCCATAAATAGCACAGCTCAGTGCGTCTTCGCCAGTACTTCGGCGGTACTCACCTGAAGATGGCCAGAAGACTCTGCGCCGAAATATCGTGGCAAGAAGTTACGGACATCCGGCAATGCACCCGAGATTTTATGGTAAAAAAATTATATATATATATATATATATATATATATATATATATATATATAAAGAAAAAGAAACATCCCTTTTGATATCAATGTCAAAATGTAATGCAACTGGCAGCTCTTAATGTTTTAAAATGACAGATATAAATTATATGTCCTGAAGCAATAACCAATGATGCACGTCTGCTCGCCACGTGAAAACATTATAGTGCCAAACAAAGAACTTCTTAAATCGTTCATCGTACACTTTGCTTTAATCAAAAAGTGTAGCTTTCTTCATCCTTTGGCCGGGATGACGTATCGAGTCCTCTGTATTAATGCGGAACGTCTGGTCACCCTAGTTTATGGCAGATGGGACAGGAGGGGCGTTGGTGCAAGGATACCTCAAATGTTCAAATGTTTGTATAGCTTATGGGACTTAACTACGGGGTCATCAGTCTCTAAACTTACAAACTACTTATGAACTAGCTAACACTAACGACGACACAAATATCCATGCCCGAGGGGGGATTCGAACCCCCGACCGTAGTGGCCTTGCAGACCGTGACTGGAGCGCCTCAGTCCCGTCTAGGCCACCGCGGCCGGCAAGGAGACCTCCAGACTGTCAACTAACCATTGAGGGTAGGGACCTCCCCTGGTGTGACACTGTGGAATATCTAGGCCTAAAAATCGACAAAAAACTCACATGGAATGCTCACATTACTGATGCAAGTAATCGGGGTTCGGGCAGCATCTTTCAATTATAGCCGTTGCTCAAAGGCAATGGACTAACCACCAAATTAAAGTTACGAATCTGGAACATGGTGGTACTTCTAAAAATACTCTATGGTTGCGAGATCTTCGGCACAGCCACAGATACTCATACAAATAAGCTGCAGGTAGTGCAAAACAATGCACTGCGAATAATAACAGACGCCCCCTGGTTCGTCCGGAACTCCGACATACACAGGGACACAAACACACCACACATTTCAACAATCATCAAAACACGCACACAAGCACTCTAGACTAACACTGAAAACTCTCCACACAACCTAATTGCAACACTTGGCACCGACCCATTCCATGTTAACTACAAGCACCCAAGGAACATAATAACCCGAGACTATCGAGTATAAAACACACAATACACAACCACACATGCACAACCAAACCCCAACATGCTAACTAGGCGAACTCAGACAGAAGGCATTAACGGAACGACCGCCGGACCTTCAGTATACATGGACTTGAGTCCAGACATGACATCCGACGGTATGGGACGCTGTTGATGGTGATCTGTTAGTCGAATGGGGACGTTAAGCTCGGCGCCCCCCCCCCCCCCCCCGGCGCTTTTCGGGAGGAGTAGGCTACGTGCCGGCACCGGGCTTCAGCCTGTCTCTTCTCCCATCAACTGCAACACGAACACTACACTACACACGCACGCATTACGGACAAATACACTTAACACAGACACTCCAGCACACAGTTCTCACACTTCGCGAAAGAAAGGTGCCTGCGGGTGGGGAACACCTTTCCAATTAGGCCTAGCCATTCGTGCTATACGACTTGACTTTACTTTTTACTGTGTCATCACCATTAGAACAATATCTGAAAATGAGTCTATTACGCTTACTTTCCCTCACTTATGATGTACGGCATTATTTTTCGGGGTAAGTCGCCTGATGCAAAAAGGATATTTCTGGCTCAAAAACGGGCGGTTCGAACAATATGTGGTGTAAGTTCACGAACTTCATGTCGACCCCTTTTCAGTAGTCTGGGAATTTTGACACTGGCGTCACAATACGTTTTTTCTACAATGTCGTTTGTTGTTAATAATATCAGCTTATTCCCACGAGTTAGCAGCTTTCCCTCAGTGAATACTAGACAGAGGTCGAATCTACATCTGCATCACACCACCTTGACACTTGTGCAGAAAGGTGTACAGTATTCTGCGGCATCCATTTTCAATAATCTACCACAAGAACTAAAGAATCTTACGACTAACTCACACGCTTTCAAATCAAGAGTTACCTCATGACTCACTCCTTTTATTCTGTCGAGGAACTCCTAAAAAAGTTAAACAATTAAGCTAATTCATTTTTTCTTTATTGATTCTTTTCACTTTGCCTTAAGATTGTCGTGTGCATAGGACTACTTAAAAAAATTCTATTACCATTCTCGTGTAAAAATTCATGTATTGATTTGTTCCATGACCATGAAGTCTCACTCCTCAACTGGGTCCTATTGAACAGAAAACCATATTATTATTATATGGAATATCGCAGCAATTATTCCGTGGCTGAACACTGCACACCACGCATTCACTCTTTGAGAGTGAAGAACGTTCACGATCGTGAAGTGTAGGTTCTCCGTCCCCCAAATGCGTTAATTTTGCTCATTATCGAACCCATCCAAATGAAGTGGGATTCGTCGCGAAACAAAATCCATTCACATTTGCATACCAGTTCCCAAGCGTGCCGTTTTAATATCCTAACACAAACTCTTGAGAAGTTATGACGATTTTATTTCATATAGTTCATTAACTGTCAGCCGGCCGCAGTGGCCAAGCGGTCTGCGGCGCGCCAGTCACAGTCTGCACGGCCGCTGCGTTCGGGGGTTCGAATCCCCCCTCGGGCATGGATGTTTGTATCGTCTTTAGTATAAGGTAGTTCGTAAGTAGTTTGTAAGTTTAGGGACTGATGACCACGTGTAGTGATACTTTCTCTAAATTTACTGCTGGAGTTGTCATAAGGATCAAAGTTAAATGCCGGTATTGAAATTTATCCAACCGTGAAATAAGGCAATGAATATTAATTTTGAAAAGATAGTAACACCGTGACAAGCACGGAAGATTCCTCCATCAGTATTTAGTAGCAATGTTAGTTATAATAACGACAACACAAGAAAGCAACATTACAAAAGAAAATAGCGGAATCTGTTTGTTACCTGGTATACATTCATAAATGGGAACCGTCACACTGCAATCGAACCTGTACGAAGTAATTAATCTCTTCTTTATTGTAATTTGATGCTTGGTTGCATGATCTTTGAATACTCAAGTTTCAGAACCGTGTTTAATTTCAATTACTATTGATGTTGAAAGTTACTAAATTATCGGAATTCGTTTTTAAAAGAGAGAAGAATTACTGCAGGAATTGAATTAATTTTAACATAAAATGTAAGTGAAATTTGCATCTGGAATGTTCTATCGCAATCGTGAAGCAATGTATGACAATGGTCAAGCATCATTTTACAAATTATGCTGGAAACAAAGATTTTTGATAAAGATGAAAAGTGGGGAAAATTTTCATTTTTAAATAAATTAGAGATTTCAAATGAAATTGTTGAATTTATTACAATTAGAAGATCCTAACAGCTCACACTTACATTTCAATGTGGAGAGGTCGAGAGAGAGACGTCCGCACAATATAATGGCAGAAAAACGAAAGACCAAAAACGATTCCGTTTTCTCCCCAGCTCGTTCAAAAAATTCATAGTATCTTGTGAAACAAAATAGTCAGAGATTTATTGGCAGAAACAAACATTTGAACTGTCAGCCTGTTAATACAAAATTTAAAAAAAAAAAAAAAAAAAAAAAAAAGTACTCTTAGCTTTTCAAATTTTAATTTTGGAGCTCAATTTCTTTTCTATTTTTGGTTTATACTGCCTCTCTCCAGAATATAGAAAACAAATAGATTGCAATAGAAGAGCCGGCCGCGGTGGCCGAGGGGACTGAGTCGCTTCAGTCACGGTCTGCACGGCCACTACGGTCGGGGGTTCGTATCCTCCCTCGGGCATGGATATTTGTGCCGTCCTTAGTTCATAAGTAGTTTGTAAGTTTAGGGACTGATGACCCCGTAGTTAAGTCCCATAAGCTTAACAAACATTTGAACATTTTTGCAATAGAAGAGATGTTTTTCACAGTATAGAAGATGAAATAGTGCTAATTCCTCTTGAGATGTGCATTTCACGAGCGTGTTTACTAGACTTTGTGCTTCGAATGATCTTTTCTGTCACGTTCGTGAATATTGATCATTGCTCTTGGGACACCCTGTACAAACATTCACGGCGAAGCCTCCCCCCCTCCCCCAATATCCACCGCCCTCCAGCCAACCCTGGATCTTTACCAGATTGCTGTCATACACAATGTCTCGCACAACAAAATATCAGTACCCAAAGACTGGAAAGTTCACAGGTCATATCGACATTCAAAAAAGACAATAGGAGTAACCCACTATAGGCCTATATCTAGATTTCTAAAGATACTCTGCAAGTCACAATGAAGTGTATAGCAAAAGGTTCATCTAACCGCTTTTATGACATTTATCTATTGTTCTATTCTCTAATAGCTCGCGGGAAAAAGAAACACATAAATTCGAAGTGCGGCAGCCGGAGATGATGGTTGTATGATTGTGTTGTGTGCCTGTGTGATTGCGTGAGTCTTCTATTTTCTGAAGAAGGCCATGGCCGATAGCTGAAAGTGTTGTATTTGTGTGTCTTTTGTATGTGCCTGGCACAGCTCGTCGCCACGTCTTTGCGGTGAGTTGTAAACTGTCCTTATTATATTATTATAAATCTTTCTCTTTTCGATCTGATTTCTCTTATTTTCTTATAATGATCATATCTCCCTATCTAGGTGGGTGCTAATAAAATACGTTCGCATTCGGACGAGAAGGATGGTAAAATAAATTTCGCTAATAGATCTCACCGCAAAGAATAACACCTTTCTTTTTGTGATTTCCACCCCACCTCGTGCATCATTTCCGTGACACTCTCTCCCCTATGTCGCGATAATACAAAACGATCAGCCCTTCTCTGAGTTTTCTCTAAATCGTCTGTCAGTCCCACCTGATGTGATTCCCACAATCTTCAACAATACTCCAAAATATGACGCACAAGTGTAGTCTGTAGTGTAGGCAGTTTCTTTAGTAGAACTGTTGCATCTTTTAAGTGTTCTGCCAAGGAAACGTAGTCTTTGGTTCGCCTTACTTACAATACTTTATATGTGTGACTTCCAATTTAAGTTGTTCATAATTGTTACACCTAGGTATTTAGTAGAATTAACGGCCTGTAGGATTGACTTATTCATCGTGTATTTGAAGTTTAATGGGTTTCTTTTGGTGGTCATATGGATGACTTCACACTTCTCATTATTGAGGGTTATTTGCCAGTTTTAGCACCATGCAGATAACTTATCTACATCATTTAGCAGCTGCTTTCGATCTTCTGGTGACTTCACTAGCCGATAAATGACAGCATCAACCGCGAACAGTCTAAGAGAGCTACTCAAGTTATCTCTCAAATCGTTTATAAAAATAAGGGGAACACCAGATATCACTTCAGCCTACTCGATGACTTTTCGTCAGTTACAACGTACTGTGTCCTTTCTGACAGGAAATAACGAATCTAATCTCACAACTGCGGGGATATTCCACAATCACGCAATATGATTAGAAGACGTTTATGAGGTACAGTGACAAAAGCCTTCCGGAAATCTATAAATACGGAATTTATTTAACATCACTTGTCGATAGCACGAATCAAAAGAACGATACTTTCTAAATCTGTGTTGACTATGGATCAATCATTGACATCGATGTGCTGCAGGATTTTGGAACATAGCCTGTGCTCAAATATCAAGAATTACCTCGAACATAGCGATCTACTGGCCCAAGGTCAACACGGATTTACAAAATATTAGCCGCGGTGGAGTAGCCGAGCGGTCTAAAGCGTCTCGCTGCGGAGCGCGCGGTTGCTCGCCGTGGAGGTTCGAGTCCTCCCTGGGGCATGGGTGTGTGTGTGTTTGTCCGTAGGTTAGTTTACCTAGGTTTAAGTAGTTTGTAAGCTACGGACTGATGACCACGCAGTTTGGTCCGATAGATTTACAAACATTTGAACATTTGTACAAAATATTATTCAAAAGTGATGAGTTCTGTCGACAAAGGATCTCATATTGACTGCATGTTTATAGATATTGAGAGGCTTTTGAAATCATACCACACAAACGATTTTTAATCCAATTACGTGGCTATGGAACATCATCTTAGGTGTGTCTTTTGATTGGGGACATCCTGTCAGAAAGGACACAGGACGTTGTAACTGACGGAAAGTCATGGAGTAGAAGAGATACCTGGTGTTCCCTGGGGAAGTATTGTAGCTCCCTACTGTTCCTTATATTTATATGCGAATTGGGAGACAATGTGAACAGCTTCTGTTCGCGGATGATGCTGTCGTTTATCGGTTAGTTAAGTCACCAGAAGATCAAAAGCAACTGCAAAATGGTTTGAATAAAATATCTGCATGATGCAATTGACCTTAAATTATAAGAAGTGTGAAGTCATCCCTATGAGCCCTAAAGAAATCCGTTAAACTTCGTTTAGATTATAAATCAGTCAAATCTACAACCAGTAAATTTCTGAAAAGCGAAAGTTAATTGATGATGTGAGAGCAGGAGTAAAGAAAAAGACATAGCAGCTGAGTTTGGGATTCAGGCACGCACACTGTCAACAAAGTGAAGAATGAAGGCCACGGGATAATCGCTAATGAAGGGACAGATCGGAATCGACAACGAAAGGTTGAGTTTCCAGATTTAGAAGAGTGCGTAGTGCAGTGGTTCGGGCAGCAGAGGAATAATAATGAGAACATTGGTAGATTTATTTTGCAGCAGCGTTGGGATACGATATACGTTTCGTGTGAGTAATGGATGGCTTAAAGGTTTCAGGAAATGGGATGGCATTATTTTCCGAAAAATGAGCGGGGAAAGTGCCAGTGTATATATTTCTGGAACACCTCGTTATATCGAACCCTCGATATATCGAATTCATTTAGTCTTTCCTACAGATTCGATATATCGAGGTCTGATTGTAGTATGGTTTTCTTGCACACTTGTTGCTTTGTAGCAGCACCTTGGAAGAATTAGCCGGTACTCACCGTTGCCCAGAGATGCCCGATTGCAGTGATCACAGTCTTCGGGAAGGCTTCTTCCTTGATCCCCCAGTTGTGTATGTTGGTGATTTTAACAGTCATAGGCTGGGGATATCATAAAGAAGTCAGAAGTGAATGGAGGGACATGTACAATCACCAGCTTGTGGATAATACTAAAGATTCAGGAACATTTCGATCTGGTAATGGCAGAAGGATTACTCTCTTGATTTGTGCATCACATCAGAATCTGGAAATAACAACACAACGTTATCAAAACTATCCCAACAGCAAACACAGGCCAGTCATCATCCAATTTGGCACTGAAATCCCCTTAGTCAAGTCCGCCCCCCTACCGTGATGGAACTTTCAACTTGCAAACTGGGAACAGTTTCGGAAAAGTCTTGATAACTCCAGTCAGTGCAGTCCCCCTCTTCCATCCAACTACGAACGATTTCTGGAAGCGATAAAAATTAGTGCCAAGAGATGCATTCCACGTGGGTTTCGGAAGGAGTACATCCCTGGATGGTCGGAAGAATGTGATGAGCTATGTGCTGAGTACCAAGACTCTCATAGTGGCTCAACAGCTGATGCCCTCTTGAGAACTCTCAATAATAACAGAAGAGAAAATGGCACAAAACAACAGCAGGACTCAACTTCACGCATTCTAGTCGGAAAGCATGGGGCCATATGCCAAAAGCTTGCATTACTTGTGAACAATATGCTCTCGGACAGACGCTTTAGAGTATTCCTGAACGAGCAATTGTAGTAGATGGAGGACGATAAATAACGTCCTACCCCAGGGCTCCATCCTATTTAACCTATATATACATGACATGCTAGACACGGACTCCACGAAAATCCAGTATGCAGATGACCTAGCATTAGCCTTCCAGAGTAAAGACCTCAAGCCCTGCGAGCAGGTACTGACGAGTGACCTGATTCAATTAAGTGATTACTTTCATAAATGGAGACCAACCAAACCCAAAGAAAACTGAGGTTATTGCATTGCACCTGAATAATATAGGAGCACAATGGAAGCTATTTGTAACTGATGGAATTGAAGTACCTCATAACTGCAATTTTATGTTTACCGTTGCAGTTACATTCATGGCATTCATATGCTCGCTTGAAGGACACTGAAGATGATCATTATGTGATTGAAATCGATCTGTGGTTTTTTAAAATAAAACATTAACGGTCAATGCTGCGAAATACATCTGGTGTGTTCATCATAACTAAAATCCTGTATACCTAGGTGTCACTCTAGATCGGTTCTTCACATTCAAAGAACAGTGCTTAAAGCTTTCGAAGAAACTTGCCTCAAGAGTGAATTTGCTTCGCAAGATTGCTGACAGCAATTGGGGCGCGGACGCCAATACCCTACGCTCTGCTGCGCTCGCTCTTGTGTATTCTGCTGGGGCATACTGCGCGCCAGTGTGGGGAAAACAACGCTCACACGACAAAGATTGACGTCCAACTTAATGAAGCCATGAGGATTATCACTGGCACTGTCAGGTCTACGCCCATTCAGTGCTTACCTGTCCTGGCTAACATTGCTCCGCAAGATCTAAGGAGGAAAGCAGCTAAGGTAAAATTGATAAAGAATGTCAAGGCTCACAAGAATTCTCTTGTATGATGCTCTTCAGGATCCCCAGCATGTCGTCACAAATCACGGTAACCTCACTGGTGTGACACAGAAAGCACCAGCTCCTTCGATGTGACCTCCAAGTGGCAAGAACGCTGAAACAAACATCCACCGCACAACGCCCACCTCGTGCAAGATCCATCAAATAAGGTTGAGGGATTTCATCTACCACGCCACACCTGGTCGAGGCTGAACCACATCAGGACTGGTCAAGGGAGGCGTGCTTACAACATGAACAAGTGGGGTTTCCTTCCATCTTCTGACTGTGACTGCGGGGCAGAGGAGCAAACCGTAGGGCACATCGTCAAGCAGTGTCCACTGCGAGCAGAGTTTACATCAAGTGACGGAGCGTGCTCTGGACTATAGGGTGTTTCACTAAGTGTGTTTGCCTCTGTAACTTATAAAATAATAGGTGATGGGAAATTTTAATGCGTTAGGTCAACACAAGAAATGTTACACTTTCTGCGGAGCTATGAACATAGTTTATTGTATCATTTTACAAAGAGTTACAGCACAAAGATATAATTTTTAAATAGAACAATAGTTTTTTTCTATCGTGCATTGGATTCGTTGAAACCAGGTGCGTCCAAATCAATTTAAACTACCTTCCTATCACTGTTAGTTTGGGAGCTACAACCCTTCAAAGTTTAGGGGGCGGAGGCTACGAGAGCGTGGCTGGTGGTCACGAGACAGTGGGCCGTGCCCCAGGGGATAGCCACTCGGCCAGTCAGCTACGATATCGCAGCCTCCGCCCCCGGAACTTTGAAGGGTTGTAGCTCCCAAACTAACAGTGATAGGAAGGTAGTGTAAATTGATTTGGACGCAGCTGGTTTCAACGAATCCAATACACGATAGAAAAAAAAACTATTGTTCCATTTAAAAAATTATATCTTTGTGGTGTAACTCTTGGAAAATGATACAATAAACTATGTTCATAGCTCCGCAGAAAGTGTAACATTCCTTGTGTTGACCTACCGCATTAAAATTTCCCGTCACCTGTTATTTTATAAGTTACAGAGGTAAACACACTTAGTAAAACACCATATGTAGTATGTAGGTGGTTCGATAAAGCCTCTGGCCGGCACTTAGATGTGATTTGCAGAGTGCCCCCTGTGCTGTTTGGGCCGGGTGCCTTAGCTTGTGAAAAGTCGCGCGTCATCGAAGCTGTACACTCGGCGCTAGGCGGCATGCGCTGTTTCCCTCAGTAAACAGGAACGCGGTCGCCTTGGCAGTGTTCTGCAGATTCATTTGGCGGGAATGTGCGTATCTGCGACGCCTCTTATCTCAGCGGCGATATTCGATACAGAGGCGTGATAAGCTCTGCTGTTCTGTTTGCTTTGTTCCCAGTGAATGCCTCATTCAATAGTCAACAGACTTTCAGATGCTAACCATTCTCTTTTCATGGAACGTCAGTCCAAGTGGACGTTTGAAAATATCCCATCTATCGCCCACATTAAGTAAGCATCAACCAACAAGTTATTTCCAATTTACCTTTTTATTACCAAATCTGTGCTTACCAGCCACGCACGGTGAATAATACATTTTAGCTTTTACAATATTTAAGCACTGATATGAATTTAAAATCAGTACTAGAACACAATGATAAATAAATAGCAAAGTGTATTCATGTTACCAAGTTTCTGCTCAGGCAGAAACAGCTCTACTAAAGAAACTGCCTACACTACACTTGTGCGTCCTATTTTGGAGTATTACTGCACATTGCGCGATCCCACCAGGTGGGACTGACGGACGATTTGGAGAACGTTCAGAGAAGGGCTGCTCGTTGTGTGTTATCGCGATGCAGAGGAGAGAGTGTCAGGGAAATGATGCACGACTTGGGGTCGAAATTATAAAAAGCAATGCGTTATTTGTTGCGGCGAGATCTATTAGCGAAATTTCTTTCACCAACTTTCTCTTCAGAATACGAACATATGTTATGAAATACCCACCTACATAGGGAGACACGATCATCATAATAACATAAGAGAAATCAGATCGAAAATAGAAATATTTAAGTGTTCCTTTTTCCCGCGAGCTATTAGAGAATGGAACTATAGAGAAATATCATAAAGGTGGTTCGGTGAGCTCTCTGCCTTGTAGTTCAATGTGACTTGCATAGTATCAGTGTAGATGCAGCACGTCCTGCTTCATACTTTGTCATCGGGTAGACTGCAGCCACACAGTGTCAGAGGCAGTATGAATAAGCTGCTCCTGCGGCTCCACGTCTGGAATGGGCTCTCCAAACGCGACACGTTTGAGATGCCACATGTTGGATCTGGCGAACGAGCAGGCCGTGAAACTGGACTTCCTCGTCCGATCCACCGACCAGGAACGACACGATTAAGATTCATCCCGACGTGAATGGCTGAGTGGGCTGCAGCACTGTCATGTAGCAGCCGTATAACCCTTCGAATCGTCAATGGCACTCCTTCCAACAGGGGATGCAAATGTTGAAATAAAAATTGATGACAAAGGAAGACAGAGAGTTGAATCTTCCAAATTCCTGGGATTACATATTAATAACTGGTCAGTTCATACTCTTGACCAATGCAAAAGACTGAATTCAGCAGTATTTGCCATTCGCTCAATTGCATCTGTCTGTGACCTGGAAAAAATAAAGACTGCATACTTCGATTTTTTCATTCACTTATATGGCATAATATTCTGATGAAACGATTCTAAAGCAAGTAAAGTATTTATTGTGCAGAAGAGGGTCATCAGAATTATGAGTGGAGTGCACTTTGTGTGCTCCTGTAGAAATTTATTCAAACAGCTCAGGATCCTCACCATGCCATGCCAGTACATTTTCTCGCTGATGTGCTTTTTGATCAATAATCTTTCATTTTACAAAACAAACAGTACGTATCATGATTATGATACTAGAAGCAAACATGATCTCCATAAAGATTCACAAATTTCACCTTGGTACAGAAGGTAGTGGTGGGAACAATCGAATGAAAACAATCGATTCATTCGGTTGTTGAAAAAATCGATCATTCGTTTTAGTTTCTCGTATAGGTTGAACTATTCATTCATTATTCTGAGTGAAACCAGTCGGCGGGACAAACCGAATGAAACAACCGATTCAGTCGGTTGGACTATTCATTCATTCTTTTGAGTGAAACTAGTCGGTGGGATCAACCGAATGAAAAAATCGACGCAGTCCGTTGGACTACTCATTACTTCTTTTGAGTGAAATCAGTCGGTCGGAGCAACCGAATAAAAAATCGACACAACTGGTTGGACAACTCATTCCTTCTCTTTTGAGTTAAAGCAGTCGATGGGACCAACCGAATGAAAAAAATGACACAGTACGTTCGCCTCTTCATTCGTTCTTGTGAGTGAAACCAGTCAGTGGGAGCAACCGAATGAAAACATGCGACACTTCTGCAGTTTTGTGCATTGACAGAATTACTCATTCTTTTCAAGTGAAAACAGGCAGTAAGTTTTTCTGTCGGTTGAACCACATAATCATTATTTCAACTGAAATGACTCATTAGTGTTTTAGCTTACAGAGCTATCCATTTATTTGTATCAATGAAACTGGCATGCACTATCAGGTAACTACAGCAGTGCTACATTATACCGTCATGGAAAAGGGGTATGCCAAAGTTAAAGTGCGTATTACAATGTTCATTTAATTATGTACTAAATGAAGTAACTTTTCGTTTTATAATATACAGTAACAGTGATTCATATTTTATTGTAGATTAAATTGTTCGAGGTGCCATCAACAAGTAACTAAGTAGATGTCATATCGCTGGAGCAGGCCTGCGATCACTTTCATTGCCCACCCCAGCAGAGTTGCCAACGTCAGTGGTTTCCCACAGAATATGGTGGTTTTTCAGAGCCGACGGTGGGAAAAAATCTGAATCAGTGGGAGGTGGGAAAGTTGGTGGATTTTAATGAAATCGTTTTATATATGTATACATCTTAAAAAAAGGTTGCAGAAGCAATATGATCCTGATTTGAAATTATTAACGAATATGGACAGATAAATGACTAGGAAATGTATCACATTATTGGATAAAATGTAAAATTCTTAAGAATTCAAAAAAATTAACAATGGTATGACTCGCTCATTGTTGTAGGCTGTTAGTTCTGTATTGACTTCTCCAATCTCCATGGGGAGGAAGTGTTGTACTTGCATCACGAAAGTATGGGGAAAACTAAAGTCCCTTACGTCCAAAAGTTTCCGTCTGAGTGGAAAAATGATCCGGAAATAAAGAACTGGATTTTAGAAGTGCCAGGTGACAACACAGTTGCTCGTTGTCGTTACTGTGGTACTAATCTGAAGGCAAGATATGCTGATCTTATAGACCATCAAAAACCAAGAACATGCGCGTGCCGCTGAACCGTTTCAGTCTCAGACACAAAGAAAAATTGATTTCCCGAGTGCAAGTGTTGATCTGAATCAAGCAAGGGCTGAAGCTGCATGTGCGTTATTTACAATGTGTCACTGTGCGATCCGTAGTGTGGATCAGCTTACTGATTTGTGTAGTAGGTGTTTCATGAGTGGTTCATCTAAGTTAAAACTTCACTGCACAAAATGCAGTGCATTAATAAAAAATCTCATGTTTCCTTACTTTAAGGAAGAACTTAAAAAAGATGTTGCAGAAAGTCCTTACTGTCTGTTAGTTGATGAACCAACCGATATAGGAGTGAAAAAATAATTGGGGTTGTGCATTATTTATTTTTCTGAGACTCAAAAGAGGATAGTATCGACATTTTTTGGGTTTGTATGAGTTGGAATCAGGCGATGCAAATTCATTTGTGAAGGTCATAAAATTAGCTATTTATGATTATGGACGAAATGAAAAGAAATTTAGAGGTTTGGGAACAGATAATGCTTCTGTTAATGTAGTGATCAACAATGGGATTTACCAAAAACTTAAAACAGATGTAGGTCATCTTACTTTAGTTAAATGTGTTTGCCATTCCTTACAACTGGCTGTGTCTGCTGCAGCTGCTGATACATTACCTAGAACCTTAGAATTTATGATAAGTGAATCATACAATTGGTTTTCAAAGTCAAGTACACGTCAGAAACTGTATAACACCCTGTTCAGAACAATTAACAGAGGTGCTGACCCGCTCAAACTTGTTCGGGTGTCCACGACAAGATGGCTATCAATTGAATTGGCAGTCAGACGCGTTCTTTCACAGTATTTGGAACTAACGACTCATTTTCAAACTGTGAGAAATAGTGAAAGGTGTTACACAGCTGAAATGTTGTATCAAATGTACAAAGATGAGACAAATGAATTTTATTTGTTATTCTTAAAGCCAGTGCTAGGTGAGGTACAACGTGTTAACAAAACGTTTCAAACTCAATCTGCCGATCCCAGTAAACTGCTTAATGATCTCATCCTTTTAACTCAGGGTTTAGCCAAGAGAGTAGTACTTCCTGGCAGTAAAGCAGATTTGTTAAGGAAAAACGTCTAGGGTTGCCAGATTGAACCCGAGGCAGGCCCGGAGACCAGACGTGCCGTCCTCCCCCTTGGCCAATTTACTCAACCCCCCCCCCCCCCCAACTAGCATTGTCGTCTTCTACAGAAAATTGTTTTGGCAAGAAATTAAGAAGCGACTGATTCTTCTTTTGTGTGGTAATATTCGCTTTGTGTCTTTCTGATTGTAAATATTTATTCACAGCTTTCACTCCGTCGTACTTGAGAGTAAATGAGATATTGCATATTCTACACTTACACATACACTCATCAGTATAGACTTTTTGTAGCCACTCTTTATAATTTTCTTCCTGCAACCATTCTTCACGGGACGAATTTAGATATCGGCTCTTCATTTCACTGTTATTACTCACTAATCTGAGTTAATGTAAGCTTGTCTGTTCACACACTTAAACTTAGTTTAAGTTACGTTAAGTTGGTTGTAGATCGTCGCTACATGAACATACTATTTAAAAAGCGTCGTAAAAAAAAGTTAAGATGAAGGTTACATTCAAGCCCGGAGATGAGAGTCATTGGCCCGTATACCCGGAGAATTCATTCCAAACCCGGGCACTCCGGGCGGCGCCCGGAGATCTGGCAACCCTAAAAACGTCGCAAAATTTCTTGATCCTAAACCATATTTGGGTTACGACGCCAAAAAAAAAAAAAAAACAAAAAAAAACAAAAAAAAAAAAAAAACAAAAAAAAAAAAAAACTGGAGGAACTAAAAAATTCGGGAGTTGTGTCATCGGAAATAGAAGCTATCCTCAGAGAAAGATGTGTGGATTTTTAGTAGCTCTTGTAACACAGCTGCAACAGCGCTTGCCATCAAATGTAGATGTTTTGAGCAAGATCGCCAACCTAGCGCCAGAAATCTGTTTGAAAGTGCATAAAGAGTCAATCGTCTCTCTCCCGAAGACACGTCGAAAATTGAACTTCAGTGGGCTAAGCAAATTTAATTGAGTGCAAAAATGTTAACAACACTATCATTCTGGAGTGAAGTGTTACAATACAAAGATGCGAGTGACAAAAATCCATTTCAAGAACTGTGTAATCTTGCCATGTGTTTACTAGTATTGCCATGATCAAATGCCGGAGAGGGCATTCAGTCAGCTAAGTTTGGTGAAGACGAGACTTAGAAACAGGATGGGGAACAGAATGATTAATGCCATTCTGAACATCCGTGCAGCCTTAAGAAGATTGGGGAAATGCTGTCGAGCTCATGAATTTCCTGACAATGTTTAAAAAGATGTCGCAAATATGACTACAGCTGCATATACTTCGGACGCCGATCCTGTCGAAGATGATGGTGAGAAGTCGAGGACGAAGAAATGACATTGTGTTAATGGCATGTATTTGTTTCTACAGCACTTTATCAGATTTTTCTTGTTGTGAAAATGACTGAATATTGCAGACACTTAATATGTGACTGTACTTTCATTGTTAACTTTTTTTTCTCAGATGTGATTACATTGGAATATTGCTGAAATCTAGATCTCCTGACGTAAAATAAAGACAATAGTATGACTGACGCTGACCTCCTTTCCAGACTGGATTACTTTTTTCTTGTACTTCCGTCTAGTGTGTGTACAGATACGTCAGGTACATAAAAAAACTCCTTTAAAATGCATAGTTGCGTCCAAGTTTCAACTCAATCAGTCAAGAACAAACGAATAGACAGTGGTTTTTTTGCATGGGAACTTCGGAAAGTTCGGTGGTTTTTGGTGGGATTTTACCGTCACTTCGGTGGTTTTTATCGTGATCTCGTTGGCAATCCTGCACGCCAGACTTCAAAAACTTCGATCATCTGGGCCCCATCAGATTACTTTCGCAGACACCCACAATCTGTAGAAGATAGTGGCCATGACCGCGAAGCGCAAGCCCAAGTGCCGCCCCGTGCGAGCTGCTAAATTGCCGCCCCCCCCCAGTTTATTATTATTTTTTTTTTAATAGAACGTTTGTGGAATTATATTTAAACAAATCTGTAGGAAATCTCAGCAATCAATCGCATTTTTTTTTTCTTTTCATATCTTACTAGGGCAGTCTCAAAGCTTTTAATATATGCTTACATCTAAACCATCATGTTTACAGCTACGTTCAGCATGACGGTATATATGTAAACATAACTCGAAGCACTGAGAATAGCCACACTGTGCCCGAAATCTATATAGATCTGGAAAATAAAAACAAACATTGCGAGTGATTGGTAACGTTCTCTACAGATTTGTACAAGACATTCGCTGGGCACCAGCTCAAAAATGGAATCAAACCTGGCTGAAGAAATCTAGCTAATTTTAATAAGCCTTGTGAATTAACAAAAATGTTCAAATGTGTGTGAAATCTTATAGGACTTAACTGCTAAGGTCATCAGTCCCTAGGCTTAAATACTACTCAACCTAAATTATCATAAGGACAAAAACACACACCCATGCCCGAGGGAGGACTCGAATCTCCGCTGGGACCAGCCGCACACTCCATGACTGCAACGCCGTAGACCGCTCAGCTAATCCCGCGCGCCATGAACTTACAGTTAACGTAAATAATCATTTTTCAATGGTTGTGAACAGATAATGTGTTTAACAGAAAACAAAATATATTTACAATGTAAAGATAATTTGGTTTGAACAATAACTATTTAATGTTGAACAAAATAAGAAGCAACACAGTAAATAAGCAAGACGCTGAACATAATATAAAAATTTAAAAACATACTAGACAAATCGAACCTTCCTGGCTTTTGCTTGTGCAAACTCTTTCACATGATCTGTGTAATTTAACTCCTCTGCAAGCTCTTGCTCAATCGAAATTGTTGCAAGATCATTCAAACACATTTGGCTCATCGTTGATCGGATGTATGTCTTTATCAATTTCAGTTTTGAGAAACTCTTTTCTCCACTCGCAACTGTCACTGGGAGTGTTAGGAGGATTCTCAAAGCAACGTTGACATTAGGGCGAAAATTATGTCTTCCTATAAACTTCAGAGTCTCTTTTGGACCTATTGCAGGTTTCAAGAACGTTGAAAGCACTTTTAGTTCTTCCCTCAACTCTAGTGCATCAGTGTCGCTTGACTCTTGATCTTGTAAAATCGCTGCGACGTTTCTACACTTTGTGCCCAGGCTGTCAGGAGGTGCATTCTTCAACTCGCCGATGTCGTAGAGAAAATCAAAATAATCACAATGAGATTTCAGTTGATCGAATATCTCATCCAAAGATGTGGTTACTACATCTAAAAGATAATAATAGAATTTAACCTTGTAATGTTTTGTTGGGTCATCTATTGTCTCATCGCTTCCTTCATAAGTAAAGTGTATTGGCTTCTTACTTCCTCGCCGGGAAACACTAATCCGTGGTAATGTTAGATCTTCTAACTCCTGTAGCCAATTCTTTGGAATTGATACAAACTTTTCTTCTGTCCTGCAGGTCTCAAAACATGCTTTCGTTTCTTCAAGCATTTCCACGGCCTCAGAAACATTTATGTCAATGGTCTGGAGGGTCTTACTAACTACACTGATGTGAAGCAGAACGTCGTACTAGATTACCAGAGAAGTGATAAAGGTGTAATTTTTTATTTGATTCGCAAGTGACGCTGCTCCGTGAGCGGTCATGTCATCGAATTCTTTCGACATTTGAACCAGTGCACCATAAACGCCTCCAATTTGAAACCTCAGGGGAGTAAGTGCATCGATGCAACTTTCCCACCTAGTATCGCTCAGTGACTTCAGCTTCAGGTTAGGCAGGTACTTCTTAAAGACATCCCAAAGTCGAACGGAGGACGAGAAGAAATCATACAAGCTCTTCACTGTCGAAAACATGGAAACAGCATATTTGGAAGACATAGCGGCATCGTTGGCAACAAGATTCAATGATTGACTGCTACATGATACATAAAATTCTCTCTTGTTAATATCTGAAATTCTTTTCTTGTCGTATCCTTGGCCTCTCATATTACACAATCGGATGTTTTTTTCTTCCAAGAACTTGAGTACGACCTGCGTCAAAGTGGAGCTTTGAAGAATCGGGCACTGGAAGAAATCCCAGGAAATGCTCCCGAATTCGGACATCGTATACCCCGTCGAGTCTTGCCTCCTGGACGAAACGTACCACATCTGTCATCTGCTAAACTTTTGAAATAACAGCTTCGAAGACGAAGAAAACTTTGATTTTCAGTACTTCGATTTCGAAAAAAAAAAAAAAAAAAAAAAGATGTCATATTCTACTCATTGAGAGGTGTAATTTTATGTAAAGCTGAAAACGGTAAGACAAGACTACATAGAAACTGTGAGTTTGTCTTGAAGCCGACGGCACTCAAATAGCCGCGCCAGAGTGGCTGAGCGCATTGAGGCGCTATGCTCCGATGCGCGAGGCCGTTCCCCGGCTGAGGTCGAATCCTCCCTCGGGCATGGATGTTTGTGTTGTCTTCAGTATAAGTTAGTTCATAAGTAGTTTGTAAGTTTAGGGACTGATAACCCTGCAGTTAAGTGTCATAAATTAAACATTTGAACATTTTGCACTCAAATATTCAAATTTGTGAATCCATCACAGAAAATGACAAAAGCTACGTCCAAAAGACATCGCATGCAGTTTCAAACCTTTACACAACTTATTCTCGCCGACATCCCTCATAAAATGATTAAAGGAAAACTGTTTTTCTCTTACTACACTTTAGCTTTTAATTCGATTAAACTTACGCAAGTGCTACGACGTTTTAAGTTATTACTTTTTAATTATTAATTCTGTTTGCAACACTTTTCAGGTATTATCTACATATAGGACACAATCAACATACGAAATTATACCATTGTACGGCTCTTAGTTCAAGAGATACGTCATGACAGACATTTACAGGCGTCGAAAATTACCCTCTGCTTACATTAGCGTTCAGTGGAACTACAGAATCAGGCATGACTTTTTAATTTATTACTTGTTTATAATTTGCTAACATTATCCACATATATAATTGAATTTAGCTCCAAAATTATATTATGGTTGTTAAGGAGATATGAATCCATTGGCAACTAGGTTCTTCGGAAACTACCCCACCATGGAAGAGGTTTTAATTAAGACGTCTTCACTACAAAACCTATTCGTATCACATTTTGCAGACTGTATGAACATATAACACCGAATGTACCAACAAATTATATCGTAGTAAAAAACATAGTTCAGGATGTATGACGTCATAAACAAGGCGCTGTATAAAAAACCTCACTATCACGCATCAGACTTTAATTTATTTCATCTTTACTACTAACGTTTTTTGCAACACACTTCGCAGAAAATTTTCTTATATTCTACTGCATGTAAAAGGAAAATTATATTACTGTAGGATACACCGTTCAGGAGACGAAGTAATTAGAACAGAGCCGCGTGAAACTGAATTTCAGGTCGAATTTCACTACAGACGCAGGTGAAACTGTCAAAGAGTGGGTCGGAAGACAATGGAGAGAGGAAGAATAAGGATGCAAGAAATACACACCCGGGCATCTACGGGTACTAATGCTAATCGAAATATATTAACTCACTGCACTGCGTTGTTCATTGCAAACAACTGACACTCGACATGTGTCGTAATTTCCATGTGTCAGTTCCGTCGTGTCTGATTATGGAATAATGGGTAACAAATTAGTCATCGCCGTATCACTTCACTTTTCTTCGTTTTATTTTCATTCTAGCTATTGGGGACTACAGGTGCTCATTTGCCGACTTGCCAATTTTTGAAGTAACAGATCATAAGAAAAATAGTTCTACCTTATGAGTAACGAGCATTCGCAATACTAATTGTACGTTATATGAAAAACACTTAGGTATTACATTGCAAGTTGCAAGATATTCGTACGCACCAATTCTTCTACAAAACGCAATGAAAGTGCTTCTGACCATTCTTGACTCACTCGGTCAACTACCGAACGAATTCTGCAGATTTCGTTGTAGAGAACGCAACAATACCTATTGTCTGGAAAGGTGAAGTGGTGACGCGGCAGTGGCAGGAACTAGGCCACGTGACGAGGTACAGCGAGGCTACGGTTAAACTAACGCCCAAGAAGAAGACGCAAGAAGCTCACAATAAATATGTGACCGATGATATGGATAAATGTGTTACCAGGCAGCAATTTCTATGGCATTACGAACAATAGAAAGGAATACAAAATGTGCGAATACTGCATCACTTTTGTGAAACATAAATGAGATTCAAAGCTAGCAAGGAAACCCTTAGAAGCGATGTTCTGTCTATGAATTTTTGTTTTAGAAGGTGCCAAAATTAACGTTTTGTTTTGTGCGAACGAGAGGGCATTCAGCATTGTTGCTAAAAGACCATACTTTCTCTGGTGTTAATCAGAATCAAAGCGACCAGTAGTTCACTTAGATGAAATATGGATTCACCTGCATTATACAGTAAATAAATGTTGGCAAAGTGATAGTGGGCGAGTAGTATTGTCAAACAAAATTGCTGGTCAGAGTTTGATTGTTGTTCATGCAGGCGGAGACAGGTGTTTTACGGCTCAAAAACCAAAACGTCAGACTATCACTCAGAAACGGATAGCAAAAATTTTCAAAATTACGTCAAAACGCAACTTCTGTCAGGCTCACTAGCAACATCTTTATCCCTTGTAATTACTCGCAGCGTATTTAGCCATTCGGAATACTTCTAGCCATTGGATGTGTTTGACATTTTTGACTGTAGTAATGTTCAACCATTTTTTCCATAATACCGGAACTATAAAATACTCGGAACGTGCCATTGAAGGGCTTAGCAAAATTGCTTCAGACTTAACTTGTAACCGCAGTATCGACCGTTGCATTTGAATTTCCAAATTAATTTCGAATTCTGCAAAATTAGTTGTTCGTAAACGCACGGCGCCTAACGGGCTGGCAGCGCTCCACTCATAAGAATACTGGCGTGCAAGGTAGCTAGACAATTTGACGGGCGTGTACGCCAGACAGCTTCCCCCTCTCTGTTCTTCTGGCGTAAACACGGCGGTGCTGCCACAGTGGCGAGGAAGAAATCAGTTCTCCTCCCTCCCCTGGCACAACAGGGGCGGCCGGCAGGTAGTCGAGGCGCCATGACACAGTTCCCGAAGCGCTCCCTCCGAGGTTTGGTATCCAATCCCCTCTTGGGCATGAATGTTGAGATTTTTTTAAGGACAAAAAAAAAAAAAAAAAAAAAAAAAAAATTGGGGGCCGGCAGATTTGCCGCCCCTCCCCCTCGGAAAGTGCCGCCCCGTGCGGCAGCACGTTTCGCACGTGCCTTGCGCCGGCCCTGCCGCGAAGTACCGCGGGGAGCGGGGACACGAGAGGGCGTGCTGCCTTGCCGGTCAAACTCCGCACAACAGTGTCTGGCGGGCGGGGCGTGCCATCGCCCATTGTTGTCGCTTTCACACTGTCCCCATAAAGAAACGTGGAAACTGCAGGGTGTTCCAAAATGAACTCTACAAGTTTAATCTCGCATACTGTACCTCCGAAGTGGGAACAGGTAGAAACGTACAGTTTGCGGCTTATTGTTCGTACATATCTAAGGTTCTAGTAGGACAGAGTTCAGTATGTTAACTTTGAGCATATTTGCTAGATTCAAGTTAGAAAATCACTAAAACATTAAACATTTTTATAACAAAATATCTTTATTAATTCCTTCTAATTTGAAGGGGTACGAGAATACATACAACATTTATCAGTGCTGCAAATTTCTTAAGCGTGTCTGTATTCGTCAACAGTATATAAAAACATTCATCTCAAGTTTCATCAATGTTCAGATGTTTGTTAAGCTTAAGGGACTTAACTGTGGGGTCATCAGTTCCTAAACTTACAAACTACTTATGAACTATCTTATACTAAAGACGACACAAACATCCATGCCCGAGGTGGGATTCGAACACCCCGACCCCAGTAGCCGTGCACAATGTGAGTGGCGCGCCGCAGACCGCTCAGCCACTACGGCTGGCAATGTTGCATCATTATTCACTCTTGTCACAGATATTTGTGTGGTGTCGCACAAGTATAAAGTGCGCGCCACCTACTTTCGCCGCGCGCCGCCATGCACGCACAGCGCGGCGTTCTTACGACGACAGCCACGAGCGACCTCTGCTACAGCTCCGCTCGTGGCCACCACTGAACATCGGCACTTCGGACGGAGATAGCAACGAGTTAGGACCTTCGTAATCAGATAGGCACCAGTGAAGACTTTGCTATCGTACAGGCACTAGGCAGGCCTCTAACAACTATGTATCAACATTCTGCAGTACTATGTAAAAGTTAAGTATTGTTACATTCTGTGCAATATATATCTCTTTCTAATTTACTCTAGTGTTTATAGTTTCTGGCTGCTCCCCTCCGTACCGGCACCAGCGTGCTATTTTTGTTCCTGTGTCGGTCTTATTCCACTCGGCCACCGACACCTACGACGAGGCTGGGACACAAAAGCGGCGACGAAGTTGGGACACAAAAATTTGTTTAGCTGATGGTACATGTGAGCCACAGACATTGCCGAGATGGGGTGGCTTGCGTGCCTCAACGATACAGATAGCCGTACCGTAAGTGCAACCACAGCGGAGGGGTATCTGTGGAGAGGCCAGACAAACGTGTGGTTCCTGAAGAGGGGCAGCAGCCTTTTCAGTAGTTACAGGCGCAACAGTCTGGATGATTGACTGAAATGGCCTTGTAACATCAGCTAATGTGGCTTTGTCACACAGTTACTGCGAATGGCTGAAAGCAAGAGGAAACTACAGCCGTTACTTTTCCCGAGGACATGCAGCTCTACTGTATGAATATATGATGATGTCGTCTTCTTGGGTAAAATATTCCGGAGGTAAAATAGTCCCCAATTCGGATCTCCGGACGGGGACTACTCAGGAGGATGTCGTCATGAAGAAAAACAAACAGGCATTCTACGGGTCGGAGCGTGGAATGTTCTAACCCTTAATCTTTAGGCAAGTTAGAAAATTTAAAAAAGGAAATGGATAACTTGAAGTTAGATATAGTGGGCATTAGTGAAGTTAGGTGGCAGGATGAACAGGATTTCTGGTCAGGTGAGTACAGGGTTATCAATGCAAAATCAGTTGGTGGTAACACAGGAGTAGGAATGCGGGTAAGTTACTATGAACAGCATAGTGAACGCATTATCGTAGTAAAGATAGACACGAAGCAACACCGACCACAGTAGTGCAAGTTTATATGCCAACTAGCACGGCCGATGATGAGGAAATCGAAAAAATGTATGAGGAGATAAAAGAAATCATTCAGAAAGTTAAGGGAGATGAAAACTTGATTTTGATGGAGGACTGGAACTCGGTAGTAGGAAAGGGAAGAGAAGGAAATGTAGTAGGTGAATATGGATTGGGAAAAAGGAATGAAAGAGGAGATCGCTTGGTAGAATTTTGTGCAGAGCACAATTTAATGATCACCAACACTTGGTTAATCATCATGAAAGAATGCTGTATACGTGGAAAAGACCAGGAGACACTGGAAGGTACCAGATTGCCTTTATAATGGTAAGAAATAGTTTTAGAAACCAGGTTCTAAACTGTAAGACATATCCAGGGGCAGATATAGACTCTGACCATAACTTATTGGTTATGAACTGCAGATTAAAACTTAAAAAACTTAAGAGATTGCAGAAAGGTAGAAAGGTTAGGAGATGGAACCTGGAAAAATTGAAGGAACCAGAGGTAGCTGAGAGTTTCAGAGAGAGCAAGAGGCAAGGATTGGCTGAAATGGGGGAAAGTAATACGGTAGAAGAAGAATGGGTAGCTCTGAGAGATAGGGTAGTGAAGGCTGCAGAGGATCATATAGGCAGAAGGACAAGGCCTAATAGAAATCCCTGGATAACACAGGATATACTGAACTTAATTGATGAGAGGAGAAAATGTAAAAATGCAGCAAGTGAATCAGGATAAAGGGAGTACAAACGTCTGAAAAATGAGATTGACAGGAATTGCAGACTGGCTAAGTAGGAGTGGCTACAGGAGAAATGCAGAACCGTAGAAGAATGCATAACTAGGGTAAAGGTAGATACTGCCTACAGGAAAATAAAAGGGATATTTGGAGACAAGAAAAGCAGCTGTATGAATATCAAGAACTCAGGCGGAAACCCAGTACTAAGCAAAGAGGGGAAAGCTGAACTGTGGAAGGAATATATAGAGGGCCTAAACAAAGGAAATAAACGAAATCAGTATTCTATAAATGGAAGACGAAGTGGAGGAAGATGAGATAGGAGATATGATACTGCGAGAAGAATTTGACAGAGCGCTGAAGGACTTTAGTCGAAACAAGGCCCCTGGAGTAGATGATATTCTGTCTGAACTGTTGATGTAGTTAGGAGAGACAATGATGAAAAAATTGTATCACCTGGTATACAAGATGTATGAGACAAGGGAAATACCCTCCGACTTTAAGAAGAATATTGTAATTCCAATTCCATAGAAAGCAAGTGCAGACAAGTGTGAAAATTACAGAACTATCAGTTTAAGAAGTCATGGGTGAAAAATAATAACACGAATTATTTACAGAGAATGGAAAAACTTGTGGGATCCAACATCAGGGAAGATCAGTTTGGATTTAGGAGAAACGTAGGAACACGACAGGCAATACATTACGACTTATCTTAGAATATAGGCTAAGGAAAGAGAAACCTGAGAAAGCTTTTGACAATGTCTACTGGAATACAGTCTTCCAAACTCTGATAGTAGCAGGGGTAAAATATAGGGAGCGAAGAGTTATATTCAACCTATACAAAAACCAGACAGCGGTTATTAGAGTCGAAGGGCAAGAAAAGGACGCAGAGGTTGGGAAGGGAGTAAGACAGGGTTGTAGCCTTTCCCCAATGTTGTTCAATCTGTACATTGAGCATGCAGTGAATGAATGGAAGGAGAAATTTGGAGAGGGTTTTAAAGTGCAGGGAGAAGAAATAAAAACATTGAGGTTTGCGAAAGATCTGGAAGAGCAATTGAATGGGATGGATAGTGTCTTTAAAGGAAGATATAAGATTAACATTAACAAGAGTAAAACGAAAGTAATGGAATGTAATGTCAGAAAATCAGGCGATGCTGAAGGAATTAGATAAGGTAATGAGACAATAAAAGTAGTAGATGAATTTTGTTATTTGGGTAGCAAGATAACTTCTGATGGCCGAAGTAAAGAAGATATAAAATGCAGAATGACTATCGGAGAAAAGCGTTTCTGAAGAAGCGAAACTTGTTAACTTCGAATATTAATTTAAATGTTAGGAAGTCCTTTCTGAAAGCATTTGTCTGTAGTGTAGCACTGTATAGGAGTGAAACATGGACGATAAGGAGTTAAGATAAAAGATAATAGAAGCTTCCGAAATGTGGTGCTACAGACGAATGATGAAAATTAGATGGGTAGATCACGTAACTAATGAGGAGTTGCTTAACCGAAACGGGGATATAAGGAGTTTCTGGCATATACTGACTAAGGGAAGGGATAGATTGGTTGGACACATTCTGGGACCTCAAGGAATTGTCAACTTAGCATTAGAAGGGGATGTGTGGGGTAAAAATCGAAGAGGGAGAGCGCAGAACGAATATAGTAAGCAGATTCAAAAGGATGTTGGTTGCCGAACGTATTCTCAGATGAAGAGATTTGCACAGGACAGGGTAGTGTGGAGAGCTGCATCAAACCAGTCTGCGGACTGAAGACCACAAGAACAACAACAACAACAAGGTATACATTCAGCAGCATCCGAAAGTTAACGGCCTTGAAGAGGACCACTGCACAGTGGTCGAAACATCGGCAATTCATTTGCTAAGTGAGATATTACGCGGCCGAATACCCAGAATTGTTTTATTCAAAATGACACCGGCCGTGGGAGCCTAAGAACTTATATCAATGAATTTTCTCTTGCTATGTAGGTCTAGTGTCCGAAATTTCATCAAGATTGGAACAAAACTAGATTTACATGCAATAGAAACTGACTCACGGACACACTGCTATAACATTTGTCTCTAAGAAAGTTTCAAGCTTAATCACGGTTCATTTATACCCGAAAAGGCTGAAGAAGTATGCAAATAAAATCACAAAAACTCGGTGAATGAATGAAAAAATCCATAGAACTGCAGAAACCCACAGAGACTTATTCCAGTCGGTTGAATCGCATCGAGTGGAACCACTCAAAGCCAAAAACTTTCATATAAAGGACAGAGACTGGTTTCATTCGGCAGTCGCGCATCGACTGAAACCACTCAAACCCATGAATGAACATTCATATAACGGCTGCAACTGACATAGACTGGTTTAATTCGATTGTTTCGCATCGACTGAAACCACTCAAACCCCGCCAATGAGTGAAAACATTCATACGGCCACAGAGACTATTTTCATTCGGTTGTTTCATTCGACTGAAAAAACCGATTGACCAATCGGTTGTTAAAACAGTCGGTTGTCCCATCACTAACAGAAGGGAGTTCTCTATTCAAGTATAAATGTATACAACAAACTTCCATATTATGTCAGATCAGTCAGTGGGGAAAAAAAAAAAAAAAAAAAAAAAAAAAACGATAAAGTATAATCTTTTTTTGAATTATATGATAATTTTAAGCTTTACGATATGGAGAACCATGTAGGCACTAATACTAGTTCTGGTGTATGCCATGTTGACAGAATACTTTTGGCAAGAATTAGAATTCAAGCCTTATATATATATTTTTTATGTTGCCACTACTACTACAAATGTGCTGTTATTTGAACATTTGTTACTCAGTTTTTATGTATCTATATATGTATAAGTATCTGATCTTAACTGTAAATCTCATGACCATTTACATATGGTCATCATTGTAATTATCTGACACGTTCTAATGTCCGACCGACATTGTCGCATCATGGATCCATGGAACATCAAAATAAATAAATAAAAAATCAGCCGCAGGAAACGCCGTTAGTTCTGACCTGTTAGGCAAAGTTGAAGAAGACTAATTCCAAGGTACGGTCGCCAGTTATCCCGCCCAAAGCATTCCAGCTTCACTGTTGGAGGTTATGCATACTATCACATAGCCGACTATTACGAAAGTCGAAGATCCCATTTCTCGTAAAAGTGGCCTCATTTGTGAACAAGATGAATGAACGAATCCCAGAACTACATCTCTAATACCCACATGGCGAGGAAGAACGAGACAAAGACAAAGGGGCAAATATAGTGATACTGGGTGAGAAGACAGAAGAGAGAGCCAATGCAAAAAGTGCGAGAGAGACATGCGAGGAAGAGACGCTGGGTACGAGGAGAGTCTAGGCAAAAGGATTTAGCTTGTTCTGTTTTAAATTGAGTGTGAATATGTTTGCGTGGGAAAATTTTTGGTGTGGAGGGGGGAATGAGCATCTTGTTCCCTACATTTTAGTAGGAGTTTTATATATAGTAACACATATGCCTTTTGTGTGCTGTCAGATGGTCACGTTATGATCCTAAGAGGTTATAAAGACGTTACAAAAGCTGTAATGAGAAATCATTTTTATAGCAAAAAGCATGGATTCTCCAGAACATTACACATTACTTTGTTTGCATTACTGATGTAATTTATTTCAAAGATGTCAGAAGCTAGTTGAAACAATTCTGTTTATGAATCAGCTCTGCGAGGGTGAGACTCCTCACCCCCTCTAGTTGTAAAAGTTCACTTCAGTTTTCACTGCCGCAACATATACTGTTCGCACGTCATTTAGAACCACAGACCATAAATTTATGGTCTGTGTTTAGAACCGTATTGCGGGCACAGCGTTGGACTTCTATAACGTTTTATCTTTTGTTTAATCAAATGCTAGTTTGTTGTCATAAAGAGGACACTGAAAACTGTCAAAATTGTATGTTCACAATCATTTGTTTTTCGTAGTTGTGTTATGTTACTCCAGCGACTGTTTTCTTTAATTGAAAACAAGAACACAAGAAACGCTCACAAACATATTTACACTCACATAAAAACGCACAATTTATGACCTGCACAGATTGTGCTAGTACGGTTTTTATGTTGCAGATACAGAAAGATAAGTATTGTTTTTCGGGAATGTCACCAATCGTATCACGGAATCTACCACACACAATATGGCCAACAACAGGTAACAAAGGTTTCTAATTTTTCCAGGTTTAAATAATATCTTTTACAGTCGTATATTGAATTAATATAGAGTAATTTATTACGTATTGAAAGAACTTACAAATTTGCTAAAAGAAACGAACATCCTGTTGATTTATTGAGAAAGCCTTCATAGCTTGTGGTTTTACAGTTGGTGTGACTGCTTCTCTAGTTCTGAGAGTAGCGTAATATCTTTGCTATCCGCGTGAACATCAACGGAGTCAGTTGCGAGACGTAAGAGCAGGTGGCATGCGTCGGTGGGTGATGGCATGTGTTGACAGTGTTTTTGTGCTTGATCCACCTACGGAAGTACGAAGGAAAGGTATGTTATTGCGGTACTCTTCTTTAGCAACACAATCGCTTCAGTGGAAATTCGGCATAATGCACATGTACAATGTTTATGAAGGTTTTGGTACTTTTATGAAATATAGCTTTGGCATTATTTACACATAGTTCATGTCGGTGTAAACAGGCATCCGTATATCTCAGTTCATTTAATTCACTGGAAGGCTGTAGATGTTAGTGTTATGCCATTATAAATGTTGTCACCAAAATATCGTTTCCGAACAAACAAAAAATTGATGTATCTGATATCTAACTAAGCGAACAAATTATGTGATTAAGACGTACATGTTTCGTGGATTGAAATTTGTCTTGGGACATACTTGGTATAAATTATTTGATTTAGATGAAGGCGAAACGTTGAAAAAATGGGGGAAAAAATTCACCGCGAAGAAAACTGGTAGCCTACTAATAACCGCATCTGCCTTTTTTAAAAATATAAGACAGAGAAAAATGTAACATTTAATGTAATCCCGCACATATTGTCAAGGTGTGTGTTTTTTTCGAATGAGCAGTGGCTATAGTTGTCGTATACGCTCACTGCCAAAGGACTAAATATTTCGATGACACTTCAACATGATTATTTTTTTACTGGAATGCTGTTTGTGCGTAGCTGCAGTGTAAAATATCAAAGCGTCCACTGCAATGTTATAAATTACTCACTCTAAAAGATATCTAACTTAGGAAATAGTTTTGTTTTCAGAGTGGATAGCGTAAATTCCGACGTCTGGAATTATCACATGTTCGTGTTATAGACGCGAAATGTGATAAAATGCAAAATAACAATATCATACCCTTTTCGTGTTTTGTCCTGGAATTACTTTGGTCGTTTGGGACTTAGATTTTACCTTGGGTAAAGGAATGGGGGGGAATCGCGTCTGCATTTTCAAAATTGTCGGAAAAGTGATGTGCATAAAACTGATTCGTCGGGCGGCTTTTTCAATCCTGGTTTTCCCCGAATAGGTCTACATATCAAGCGTTTCGCCCGGTGTACAGTCCCGTCTTTGAGTTCGCCACGAATTTGCGTTTCGGTCTTTAATAACGGTATGGCCTGACTTGAAGGCTCACACAGTATGATTTCAAAATAATGATCGGTAAATTGTGGGTAGCGGTGGATCACTGCACATTTCTGGAAACTATTACTCTGTAAAATACACCACTTCTCGAAATTGAAAGGATAATGAGAACTTAGGCAATAATGAACTGAAAGAACGCCAATTTTCATACTGTGTTGTTTTATTTCCTCTTTTTATGTTTTTCTTTTTTTGCCACTTTTTTGTTCTTTTACATTGTTGGAAGAAGTGACTAATAATATGGTTTTTGCTTGTTTGTAAACCAGACATAATGTTTAATATGTGTGAAATGTTACTTGAACAAAATATTTGATTGAAGTCTACCGGTATGTAATTTGTAACCACATAACTGATTTGGTGATATGGAGCAGTGTTGTTGCTGTGCTCTTCATTCCTGAGACTGGTTTGATGCAGCTCCATACTATCCTGCCCTCTGTAAGCCTCATCATCTCTGAATAAGAATAGTTACCTACATTCTTTTGAATCTGCTTATTGTAGTATTTGTCTCTTGGTCTCCCTCTGCAATTTTTACCCACACACACCCCTCCAAGTGGTTCATGGTGTGGGTTTCTGTAGTCATATCCTAGTTCATGTACCACAGTCAACATATGAGTTGCCAAGTAAGTGACCCTGATAGTTGGGATGCCGGCTACTTTGGAATAAAGTTGGGCATCTCGGACATATTCTGAATCATGGCAAAGGCTACCAATTCCACTGGTTAGTCCCTCAGACTTACTGGGTAAAACCCAGTGGGACCCTGCTTCCCAGGTTCTTCAATATGATGTTGGCAACATTCAGAGCAAAATGGCTCAGACCTTTGGAGGTAACGGAGTCGACCTGTAATTGACAGACCCGGGGCTCCTCAGATACAAACTGGAAATTTGGCACAAATGCGGAACAGAGATATCAGAAACGTAAGTTAGTTTGAATGTAGTTTCTTACAGTCATTGAAAGAGGGGTGGACAAATACAGGAAGTGGCTAGAGAATGTCTTGGAACAATACTGTGTAAAGGCAGGAAGAAGCAGACAGATTACTGGAATGACAGTCAATGCATCTTGTAAAAAGAAGGCATTTCAAAATTGACTCCATGCTAGAAATCAAGCAGACAGGAAAAGTTATTGTGAGGAAAGAAACAAAGCCAAACCGATAATTGCATAATCTAAATGGAAATCATGAGAAGACCTTGGAATTAAGTTAGAAACTATGGGTCAAGCCACAGATAACAATTCTAGAGCATAATTAGCAGCCTTCGAAAGGGAGGGAAGAAGGAATCATTCAGTGCAGGAAAGTTGCTAGTGAATCCTGTGGATGCTTTGAGCAGATGAAGGGAATATTTTGAAGAATTGCTTAATGTAGGTGAAACATTCAATGTCGGATTTTGAGGATCACATTCGTGGAAGTGGAAAGAATGGTCAATAGGTGTAGTGAAACAAGCGGCTGTGGTGGGTGAAATTAAGGCGGAACTCATTAAATACAGGTCTCAAATGGTTACACAGGATAATTGACTTTAACTTTATTGTATAAAACATGTGTTCCATGAATTACAATATGTCATAATTTCTATTCTCATATATTTGTCACAATGGATTGAGGTAAGGTAAATAAGGTAAAATAGATAATCATACCATGCAGTAAAACAAAACATGCAGGATTACATATAATGTTAGATCATAAAGAAGCAGAAATTAGAAATAGATATTATACAGCTAAAAATCATTCCAAGATCAAAAGATTAAAAGCTATTTGAGGTATAGACATACCTTTAAAACATTACATGTAAAAAAAAAAAATCAGATAGAAAAGAGAATGCAGTCCACTATAAAAATGAGGTAACATGCACCCCAGTGTAAAAATGATAGCTAAAAATGTGGTGATATCTCATGCCAAGCCTAAAAACAGAACTATATATATATATACGTAAAAAATAGATGAAGAACACTTACCAGGCGAAGGGGCACAGGCAGTAATAGCAACAAATAAACACACACACACACACTCACACAAAAATGCTAGCTTTCGCAGCCTAGCTGCTTCATCAGGCAGAAGGGAAGGAGAGTGAAAAGGAAATGATGAGGGATTTAAGGAAGGGGGTAAGGAGCCATTCCAATCCCGGGACAGGAAAGACTTACCTTATATATATATATATATATATAATTAGTATAAAATGTTCATACCATACAGCAAAACAATACATGCAATAATCTTTGATATACAAGTTATTGGAGGTCATCTAGACTGTAAGGGCATTTAGATATAAGCCAGTTCTTGAGTTTACTTTTAAATTTGGATCCTTCTAGTTCCTTCAAGTAGCTAGGTAATTTATTATAAAGGATAACTCCTTTCACATATGGGCTATTTTCAGTTCTGGAAAAGTTTTCGTCATATTCTAAAACGATCATGCTTTTGTCTTGTGTTATATTCATGTATTTGATCATTCACATGTGTATATTTGTGGTCCTCTTTTACCAGTATGATAACCTGGTAAGCATATAGTGCATATAAAGTGAGCAGCTTATAGTCAATAAATAAGTTTCTACAAGATGATCTTGCATCCGCCTTGGCCACAAGTCTGACTGCTCTTTTCTGTATCAAGAAAACTCTGTTTATGTAGCTTTGGTAGGTACCTCCCCACAGTAATAAGCCATATGACATGTAGGGGTAAGTAACTCCAAAATAAACAATCCTTAAAGTATGAGTCCAGATAATGTGAAAGACGTCTTAACAGATAAGTGCCACTTAACATCTTGGAGCACACATAATCAATATGCTTCTGGTATATGGTCTGATTATATGGGGACACTCCCCTCACACTAAGAATATCTTAAAACTACAAAAAAAAGTCTTACGCATAATGTGTAAAAGGGGCCATAGGGAACATTGTCGTCCTATCTTCATAAAACTAAGAATTCTCACCATTATAAATTTATACATTTGTGTGTCTGTGCTCTATATTAAAAACAATATCTCAGAATTTGTTGCTAGGGGACAAATACATGAGCACAATACCAGGACTAGGAATAACTTGGATATACCAAGACACAGGTTGTCAAGGACTAAAAATTCTCACAAAGTGAATCCTCTTATATTTTTTAACAGATTACCACCGTATGCAAGATCTATGGATATAAAAATGTTTAAATTGAAATGGTACAGCTGGCTATCTGATCATCCTTTTTATGATATTAAAGAATTCCTAGAGATACCAGAGCAGGATATCAACATTTAACAATTATTTTAATTAATAATATTTGATTTATTTGTATTAAGTGTCATGTAATTGTATAAAGAATTGCTATACAAATGATTTGCTACACCATTTTTACAGAATAATATAGCTTAAGACATTATTAAATAATACTTTCTTGTGTATGTTATTATTTCTATGTTTGAATGCATAACATGTCTAATCGGCATTAGATTACTATACTTCATATCTGTGCTTAATACTTAATATTGTATTATATACCAATGACGAAACCAATATCATTGTACAATGATCTATGGTGAATAAAATTCTTGATTCTTGATATACAAAGTTTTTATCAAAAAACATACCTAAAAATTACAAAAGTCTTTATTTTCAAAAATTGTAGTATTCTTTACAAGATATAGCAAGAACATGGTTTCCTATGTCAAAAGTTCACCAACTCAGTTTTGCTCATGTTAACTTTCAAGGGTCAGGCCATGGTATTGTATGCCACAAGTACTTAAAATTCAAAAACTGTTAATCACAAAAAGCTCTATGCTGTCTAGTTCAGAAAACTATGTAGTTTCATAAACTAAAGTTCTTCCCCCCCCCCCCCAAAGATATTCTTAGTATGATTTTTTTCCCCACAAATTTAGAAAAAAATCTAAAATTTTCTGTTACGGAAAGACATATCATTCTATTTTTTTTTTTTTTTTTTGTCAGACCCATTAGTGTTTCTTTTTAAAAATCCATATGAGCACTTATGTTAGCCTAAAAGTAATGTACTGGTATCAAAAGAAAATATTTGCTATGTTTATTAAAGACATAAAATAAGCCCCAAAATGTTAAATGTCCATCCGTAACAAATTGTTGACATAATTTCAATGTAAAAAATTTATGGACAATTGAAATATAATTTTGTTATCCATAACTTGTTAAAGTAAGGGCAGTATGGTATCTCCAGTACTATAGGTCCACATGAAACATGACTATTTAATAAATATTAACTTTACAAAATTTGTTACGGAAGGACATTTTTTGTTATGGAAGGACATTTGTTACAAAGTCCTATTTGAATTTCCCTCTAAAAATGAAACCAGCCATTCACAGTACTGTTTTTCCTAACTAAGCAATGAAACAATTGTCAGATTGTTTCCTCTGTTGTCTGTTCTCTCTCCTTTGTTGTATAGGTTGCAAGCAGCTGTTCATGTTATGAAGTGTGGATTTTGCTGTTTATAAAGGACACGAAGAATTTGAACGTATTACTTTGATATAAAGAAGTTTACAAAGTAGTATTTGTTGCATAAATCTTCGACATATTTGAGTAATCCTGATTACTTCAAAAGTCTGAGTGAAGAGGGTAGGCTATTGTTCCATGTGTTATGCAGGCATTGCCAAAATATTAACATACTGGGGTTTGTTTTTATTGTTATTAGTATTTGTCTGATAACTTCCAAACATTTTTATAATTATTAAAACTGAATGAATATTATAGCCTCCTCTGTAAAGATTGTGTTACTTCTTTATGTGCAGATGTTTTACAAACTTGAGCAGATCAGAATACACCTAAGGCTTAATATGAAGTTCTTGCAAATGTAATGTAAATTCAGTTGCTTCTTTGATTTAGTTAAATAGACTTCATGTGTTTCTTCGATATATATGGCCAAAACTGATGCCCAAGATGCTAAGGAATGCAGGCAATGAAAAATGAATCGTCCAGAAACAGCAGAATTGTATCGTCAAAAAGACCGGGAAAGAAAGCAAGCAAAATGACAGAAGTTAATTGCAGAAGGAAAAATACACAGTTTACGAAAATATAAAAAAGACAAGAAAACATTCAGCGTGAGCTTGCCCATCATACAAATGCAACATTTCAGGTGTCACCTAACACATTAGGTAAATTGACAGCTAGGATCAAGAGGTCTCTCCCAAAATCTCCTTTCCAGCATCCAGAAGTTCTTGGAAAAATCATTAAATCATTTTCACCTTAAAAACTTAAAAAAATTTATTGACATTGCTGGCTTAACTACTAGGAATGTAAAGCCAAAACACTTATTACCTGAAAGAAAAAAAGAAGGGATTCTTTGCCAAATGCAACAATAGAGAAAGTTATAAAGTTTTACGAAAGAGATGTTATAAGCTGGCAGTGCTCTCAGGTAGAAGATTAGATTAGTTATTTGTTCCATAGATCCATATTGAGGGGATCCTCGTGGATGTGGAACATGTCGAGAAACAAAATTTACAAGTTGAATAACAGATAGTACTAATAATATAAATACAAATACATACACTTATAATATAAATACAGATACTTAAATTTTTAAGTTTAAGGTTTTTTTTTTTCCTTCCTTCATTTCTATGAAACGTGGTAAACAGTATAGGCAGAAGAGATTTTTTTTATACAATATTAAAGAAATCCATGAGTTCTTCTGCAAAGAATATGCAGATTTGACCATCAGAATTCAAAATTTAAAGAATTACTCCCAAAGCATGTTGTACCTATAACACTCAGAGATCAAGAAGTTGGTGTGTAATTTTAGTTTACAAAAGACTAATATGTAACATTTTAATAGCATTTATTATTACAAAAAGCAATAAAAAACTTTTTTTTTTGCTGCTATATAAAAAAAAAAAGGTCCTTCCGTAACGCTGCAACAGCTCACTTTCTTGGATGCAGCACTTAATCCAAGAGCTAAAAAAATGTATTATGTCCTTACTTATGTACTAAATATATGCAGTTAAGCAATTAAAAAGTTTGGAAAATGAATCATAAAAGCAAGAGCAGGAAATAAACTTTATATTCAAGGATGAAAAACACCATGCTTTTTCTTGTCCTTCCATAACGCTTTGTAAAATAATTCATATTTAAAATGTAGGAAGAGGATACAGATTTTTAAATGCATGAAAAAAATTGCTGTTGCTTAGAAGGTTTGAGACACATACCGGTAAGTTAAGGTCAACTTTTACATTTTTAAATAAAGATTTTTGCCCTGATATCCTGGAAAAGTGTCCTTCCGTAACAAAAAAATACCACGGCCTGACCCTGAAATCAATTTCAGTAAAAAAAAAAAAAAACCCACCCACATGCAACCTCGACAAAGTTTGTAATAACTGCCTTTAATTCTTGGTTACTATTTACCCAACACAGCCCTGAAGTGTCATCTGCCTACATTCTGGTGGAAACATTCCAAACAGATGGGAATGCATTAACATAACAAATATAGACACATGGACCAAGATGGGAACCTTGAGGAACTCCAGAACCAACCATGCGTTTGCCCAATTGCACCCCTCACAAAGTCTTTCCATCATACAATTGAATTTCTGTGCACTGGGTTCTATTTTTTAGAAAGGAATGAAAAAGTCTTAATATCCATCCAGGTACATCATATGCCATTAGTTTGTGCAAAAGAATTACATGGTTAACACGGTCAAAGGCCAAGAAACAGACCTGCCACCTTACAACCAGAATCGAGCTTGTCCAGAGCATCATGTACAAAATCCACAGAAGCAGGTATTGTGCTCCTGCCTTGTCGAAAGCCATGTTGGAAATCAGCCAAAAGTCCTCTAGTGGTAAAATGATCGTAAAGTTTAAGGACAAGAAATTTCTCTATTAATTTACTAAAAACGGATGTAAGTGATATCGTTTAAAACTTCCGGGCTCATAAGCCGTGGTCGATTTATAAAACTTTCCCCTAACATTTCATCTTCGGCTGCGGAAGACATCTTCAGAGGTAGAATGGCGAACTGCGATGAGAACTTGAGGGAGCGCCGTATATATAGGCAATGTAGAGGGCACCACAAGACATCACGTGACGTCTGCTACGACACTATCTCTGGTATTGCCAACATTCTTGGCAGAGAAGAATCGATTGTCATATCGCTGGTGTAAAGCAGAAGTCCAAATTCTTTCTAATTTAACAGCTTCCTCTTTCCTGCTAAAGTTATTACGATGTTTATAGATCTAGATTGCTTCTCTATATGTGCGCGCATGATAGTGCGAAGTTTTTGAGATGACACTAGTCTCGTTAAATTTAATTTCATGATTGCCATCTTGGTATACATGTTCTGCTACGGCCGATTTCTCCGTGTGCCCCAGGTGGCAATTCCTTTTATGTTCGACCAGACGAGTATTGACGCTCCTTTTTTCAGTTCCAATGTAGACTGAACCACAGCTGCAGGGAATTTTATATACACCTGGTGTATTCAACGAATGTCGTACATCTTTTGCAGATCTTAAATACTCTTTTTATCTTCCTTGTAGCAGAACATGTATATCAAGATGGCAATCATGAAATTAAATTTAATGAGACTAGTGTCATCTCAAAAACTTCGCACTATCATGCGCGCACATATAGAGAAGCAATCGAGATCTATAAACATCGTAATAACTTTAACAGGAAAGAGGAAGCTGTTAAATTAGACAGAATTTGGACTTCTGCTTTACACCAGCGATATGACAATCGATTCTTCTCTGCCAAGAATGTTGGCAATACCAGAGATAGTGTCGTTGCAGACATCACGTGATGTCTTGTGGTGCCCTCTACATTGCCTATATATACGGCGCTCCCTCAAGTTCTCATCGCAGTTCGCCATTCTACCTCTGAAGATGTCTTCCGCAGCCGAAGATGAAACGTTAGGGGAAAGTTTTATAAATCGACCACGGCTTATGAGCCCGTAGTTTTAAATGAAGTTGACGCCGGCCGTGAAAGCTTACATTGTATGATCAAACGCCTCTACGGGGAGGACATGTCATCAGTTCTTAGACTGGAGGGACTGCGCAAGAAGAAGGCAGAACTGTGTTCGCTGGCTTTCCTGTTACGCTGCCGGGCCACTTCCACCGTTCCGAAGTTCATAAAGGTGAAGAGGAAGTTTCGGTCGGCCCAAGCACACAGTGTTTACAACCGCATGGAAACAGCAATGCTGAGAGAGAGGATTCACCAGACGAGACGACTACTAGTGGAAACTAGCAGTAAGCTATTACATCTTCACTTATTAGCAATAGTATGCAGTGTTGGGATTGGAATAAGGTTGACAACCTAACGTTCAGAACCATGGAACGTAGTGCAGAGATTTCTGTCAATAGACAGAAGAAGAGATTTTCTGGTCTCCAGAAGAATGTGTGTTGATTCAGTTGACGATAATTCCCGCACTGTTATCAATCTGTCTGATAAAACTCTGAGTGAAGTTGAAATTTCTTTACTAGCCAAAGGGGGCAATTTTGCAGTGACTCCACAAAAAGTACCCACAGAAGATGATATATCAAATATTGAGGCAGGCATCAGGCTACTTCCACAACAGTCTGCTGATGTAATTAGAATGGAAACAGCCAGAATTTTGCGTAAATGTAAACCACCAAAAAGTAATTTGTCTCACGAACAAAGGAAGGCGCCGAGAGAGATTAACGCAGATGCCAACATCATGGTTCTCGCCGCAGATAAAGGAAATGCAACCGTCGTATTGAGGAGTGAGGACTATCATAACAAGATTAAGGATATTTTGGACCCAGCCAACTATAAAAAACTGCAGAAGGAACCAACTACGAAGATTTTAAAGACGACTAATCAACTGGTGAAAACATCTTCCTTCTCTTCTGACGACAAGAAGTTGCTCTGCAAAACGGAAGCGTATCCACCAAGGCTCTATGGACTCCCAAAAGTGCATAAAGAACAGACTCCGCTAAGGCCAATTGTGAGTGCCATTGGGTCACCCACTCAAGAGTTATCCAGACATCTAGCCTCGTTGTTGCAACCCTAAGTTGGAAAAACTGACAGCCATATAAGAAATTCGGCTCATTTCATTGAAAAACTAAGAGATGAATGTTGCCCATAGTGATAATCTCATTAGCTTTGACGTAGTGTCTCTGTTCACGACAATTCCAGTAAACGAAGCTCTCTTGCTTAGCGGATATTTTTCCACCTGACATAGTATCATTTAGACATTGCCTCACCACTACTTATTTTCAGTACAATAACGAGTTCTATGAACAGATTGATGGAGTGGCTATGGGCAGTCCACTGAGTCCAGTGGTGGCCAATCTATTTAGGAAGTCGTTTGAACAACAGGCATTGCAGACTGCTAATAAAAAGCCAGCTAGGTGGTTTCAATATGTCGATGACACTTTTGTGCTATGGAAACACGGTGCAGAAGAATTAGATGCCTTCTTAACACATCTGAATGGTATCAACCCCAGAATACAATTTACGATGGAAACAGAGAGCAACGGGCAGCTGAATTTTTTCGATGTTTCTGTAATCAGGCACGTGGACGGGACATTGGACCACAAGGTCTACAGGAAGGCTACTCATACTGGCAGTTACCTGCATAAAGACTCTAACCACCATCCCAGACAAAAAAGAGGTGTGGTTAAAACATTGGTTGACAGGGCGCATAAAATTTGTGAACCTACTTATTTAAAAGATGAGTTGGAGCATTTACGATCCACCTTCCAGAAGAACGGTTATTCTAACAAAGAAATAGACAGAGCCCTTAGTCCCAGGGAGAAAGTTAATGTTAACAAGGAACAACAACCGCCTAAGGGGAAAGTTTTTCTTCCGTTCATAAATAAGGTTACAGACCGTATTGGAAAAGTGCTGGACAAGTATGGGGTAGAAACCATTTTCAGACCTACAAGGAAGATAAGAGTATTTAAGATCTGCAAAAGATGTACGACATCCGCTGAATACACCAGGTGTATATAAAATTCCCTGCAGCTGTGGTTCAGTCTACATTGGAACTACAAAAAGGAGCGTCAATACTCGTCTGGTCGAACATAAAAGGAATTGCCACCTGGGGCACACGGAGAAATCGGCCGTAGCAGAACATGTATACCAAGATGGCAAACATGAAATTAAATTTAATGAGACTAGTGTCATCTCAAAAACTTCGCACTATCATGCGCGCACATATAGAGAAGCAATCGAGATGTATAAACATCGTAATAACTTTAGCAGGAAAGAGGAAGCTGTTAAATTAGACAGAATTTGGACTTCTGCTTTACACCAGCGATATGACAATCGATTCTTCTCTGCCAAGAATGTTGGCAATACCAGAGATAGTGTCGTAGCAGACGTCATGTGATGTCTTGTGGTGCCCTCTACATTGCCTATATATATATGGCGCTCCCTCAAGTTCTCATCGCAGTTCGCCATTCTACCTCTGAAGATGTCTTCCGCAGCCGAAGATGAAATGTTAGGGGAAAGTTTTATAAATCGACCACGGCTTATGAGCCCGGAAGTTTTAAATGAAGTTGACGCCGGCCGTGAAAGCTTACATTGTATGATTAAGTGATATCGGTCTAAAATTTTAAACATTGGTTCTGGGTTCCTTTTTATAGATTTCACAATAGTAAATTTAAGGAGATCTGGGAATATACCACTTGTAAAGACCAACTGGATAAGATTGGTTAGAACGGGAGCCAATTCTAATTTACGTTGCTTTAAGAGTTTGGGAGAAAAATTGTCCCATCCTGATGATTTATTCTTAAGTGTATCAATGGCTTCAATAACATTTCTAGTTGTAATTGTAAGTGGCATACTCAAGTCAACCATACTAAAGTCTATATCATTATGAAAAGTTTGTCCTGGTACGATTGGGTCATTTTTTACTAAGTCAACAAAATAGTCATTAAATTTTTCACTGATAATATGAGGGTCATGAATGACCTCTTCATTTATTATTAAAGATACATTTTCTTTTTTCATACTTGCACTATCTAGACCTCTAATATTCTTAACAAATGCCCAAGAACTCTTACACACATTGTCAGATGTTGCTATCTTAGATTTTGTACTTTCAGCTTTAGCTTTTTTCACCTCCTTACGAGATAGTAATTTATATCTCTTGTATCTTTTTTTATACAATTCATTACCAGTATATACAAAATATCATACATGTTAAGCATTTCTGAATGTAGTTAGAGTGCATGAGCATCCAATGAGATCTTTCCAAATTTACTATAATTTATTTTATTTTGCTTGTAGGATTTTTTACTGGGCAATTCATATCCAGGTGCCATATGAGAGTATCGAAAAAGGCCTGCTATTGGTTGTTCACCTCTTCACTAGGAAAAACAAGGTCCCAATTTTCAGTGGCTAAACTGTGCTTCAAAATTTCAACATTTCTATCAGTGAATTTTCTCTTAAATTCCACATCTGAACCAGTAGATTATTGAAATCTATTAACTGTGCAAAGTGATCAGCTACAAAACCATTTATCACAGAAGTCTCAAAACAATCTATATCAGTAATTACATGGTCAATGGATGATGTGTTATTATGTGTCATTCAGGTTATTATATGTCCTAAACAATCAGTTAACCCGTAAGATGCAATTAGGTCCAAAAATCGTGTCCTATCACTGTTCTCTTTTAGTGTGTCTACATTAAGATCACCTAAAACACATACATGAGCATTTTCATTTTCATAAGTATTATTTAAAACAGATTCTAACTTCTCATTAAAAACATGGAATGAACCATTTGGGGATCTATATATCCTCAGAATAAAAAGTAAAAATTTGCCAACTGTTAACTTCACCATAGCCGTTTCAAAATCCAGATCTACACAATAATTATTCATCCAACAGATTTGTGAGGTAAATCTTAGCAGGGTGTCTCTCACATAAACAGCAACTCCGCCGCCTTCATGAGCAGCTCTACAATAAAATGAAATCAATATATACTTCGTAAACTTAAAAAGATTTATATCATGCGCACCTCGTTGATGCTCAGTTAGTACAAAAGTCAGGAAGGAAATCAATGACAAATTGTTCAACATAATCGAACTTATTGCCTAGACCTTCAACATTTTGGTGCAAAAGACGTAGGATAGTTTTATGTTTTTCTTTCAGATTACAGCTGTTTACGTCAGGAGACTGCTCCCTAAAAAAGGAGTTTGTGTCCTATTTTCAGTTGGCCTAATAAGTTTTATCTTAAAAGTGTTTCTAGGTAGTTCATACTCCTTCACAAAAATGCCACGTGGCCAGAACTCTTCTTAGAGTAAAACAGTAAAATCCTTCTGACACACTTACCTTAAAACTGTTATATGAAGACTATTTTGTTCTAAGCTGATCACAGCTAAAATTCACAATACCCCCGTCTTTAATATAACTTTGAACTTGCTCCACTGTAGTCTCATTGTCACACCGTGAGATAAAAATCCATTTCTTTTTCTCTGCTGATTTAAGGCCACTTTTTGAGATATTAGATCCAATTACAACAGATTTCGTATTTTTAGCTTTTTCCTTGGGTTAAGTCTGTTGTTTTTAAAATCTGTACAGTATTTTTTGCAGAGGCATTTTCACGCACAAGAACTGAACTGTAAAGAGAAGGTTTGAGGAGTATGAATTGACAGTTACTCCTTCAGTAGTATTTGATAGAATGTTTGTGTTTTTGGATAACTCTGTCACTGATTTCATCATCTTGTTTGTGTTTCTGTATCGATGGTTGCCTATTAGAACATTTGAAAGACTGTGTACGAATAATCTCTTCCTCTTGATGGAGTTTTTGTACTGGTAAACAGACCTCTTCTTCCTGGTTAAGTGACACTTTGTTCCCTAAATAAACTGAATTTTCGGAAACAATGTCGAGTCTCTTTTTCAGGATTACATTATCATTCACCACACCCTTAACTAAGTCTGCCAGCTTGTTGACAGTAGCATTTAGTTCTAAAATGCTTTCAATGTCAAAAACTTTTTTCACTAAAATATCTAGTTTCATTCCACACTGTGAACATAGCCATCTCGATTTTTCGCCTAAAATAATCGTAGACTCATACTCGTCATCAGAAATTTCCACACACTTACAATGATACCATAAACAACAAAAACCCTCACACTGGACAGCTTTGTCCATGTCAGATACTATTCCTTTGCAGTATACACATAAATTCACATCTTCACCAGTTGACAATCGTGATGGCGTAGGATTCGGAGCAGGTTCCGTCTGACTGGATGAAAGTGGTAGTTGCACCAGTTTTCAAACACGAAAACAGGGAAGATTGACAACTATCGTGGTATCTGTTTAATTAGCATTGTGTAGAAAATATTCAGGTATTTTTGAAAGGAGAGTGTATTGATGAGGCCAAATTGGATGAAAATCAGTGTGGGTTTAGGCCTGTTAAGAGGCTGTCAGGACCAGATATTTAGCTTGTGGCAGATAATGAAGTGCTATGAGTGAGTGTAACAGGGAATTGTATCTAGGTTTTATAGATCTAGAAAAGGCTTAGGTCCATATTCCTAGGAGGAAGCTATAGTTCTAGAAGATTATGGAATAGGAGGCAAACTTCTGCAGGCAATTAACAGTCTTTACATAGACTGTCGGGCAGCAGTTACAGGTAGACAGAAAGTTGAGTCCATGGTTCAGCGGTAAGACAAGGCTGTAACCTGTCATCATTGTTGTTCATAATATTTGTGGATCATGTGTTGAAAACAGTAGACTGACAGGATGGGAGTAAAATAGGTGAAAAGAAAATAACCAGTCTAGCATATGCAGATGACTGTTATGACGGCAGTTTCAATTGAAAGATTGTAATATTTCAGAGCTTTATCAGAGGTGTAAGGGTTATGATATAAAGATCAGCGTCTCCAAAACAAAAGTAATGTCTATGGGAAATAGATTTAAACAGATAAACAGAAAAAACAAATAAGAGGAACAAAGTTAGAGCAGGTAGACAGTTTAAAGTACCTAGGATGTATTTTCTCACAGGATGGCAACATAGTGAAAGAACTTAAATCAAGGTGTAGTAAAACTAATGCAGGTAGTGCTCAGCTAAGATCTATTTCTTTTGCAAGAAAGAAGTCAGTACCAAGACTTAAGTTAGCAGTACACCACTCTTTCAACCAACTTCGTTGTATGGGGGTTGAAAGTTGGGTGGATACAGATTACCTTATTCATAAGGTTGTTACAGATATGAAAGAAGGTAACTGCTGGTACTAATATATGGAAATAGTGGAGGGAGGGTGTCTGTAATGAGGAAATCAAAGAAAGACTGGGAATGAACCATAGATAAAGCAGATAGAAAGTACTTAGTTTCGGTGAAAACTGATTTTGAAGTAAAAGGCTTATCATAAGAGACATCAATGTTAGCATTGAATGGGGGATCATGGAGGAATTTTATTAGGGGCACTATGCTTCAGACTGAATACTCAAAGGTGTAATCAGTCTTTAATGATGATATCCCTCCAATGCTAAATTGACAATTACTTGACACGTCTCAGAATGCGTACCACTAATTGATCCCTTCTGTTAGCCAGTATATACCAGAAATTTCTTTACTCCCCAGTTCTGTTCAGCATGTCCTCATTAGTTGCACGATCTGCCCATTTTGGTTGAACGCCTTGCTGTTAATGTTTCACTCCAGGCAGATGCTGTCTGAACCTCCTACAATTTAAATTAATATTGGATGTCAACAAATTTCTATTCTTCGGAAATGCTTTTCTTCCTATTGTCATTTTGCATGTAATATCTTCTTTACTTTGTGCATCAGAAGTTATTTTGCTACTCAAATAACAACTGGTCTACTACCGGTACTTTTTTCTTATTTCATAATCTGTCCAGCATCACCAGATTTTTTATCTATTTTTTCTGTTTTAATGAGCCCATTTCTTCTTCTATGATCATTTGGTCCAGGTCTTTTATTGGCTTGGTCTTCGTGAAACCCTTTTAATTTGTTGACTGTTGCATTTGTCTGTTCATCACCTTTAAAAGGATGTATCAATGTTCTTTGAAAGGCCGACAATAATTCAATCAGGCATGTGCGATATAAATAACAAAAAAGGCAGTATTGTTCCCATAAACATATGCTGCTGGGGTGCTATTCCACTGTTGAAGAGCCTCGGAAGCATTTATGTGTGTTAAATAGTGGAACGTTGAGGCAGAATTGAAGTTTTTGCTGTGGAGGGAGACGTGATTTAAGACAGTTTGGGCAGTCATGCTATCTGCATGGCCATAGTGGCTAAGGGGATAGTGTCTGTCTACTAATAAAGAGCTCCTATGTTTGATTCCTGACTGTGGCAGAAATTTTAATTCAACATCCCTCTGTCTAATCAATATTTAAGATTTGAATCTGTTTTTTATTCATTTTACCATATGTATTCTTTCCACTCCCATGAACCACAAACATTGCCGAGGTGTGGTGGCTTGCGTGCCTCAATGATACAGGTGCAACCCCAGCGGAGGGGTATCTGTGGAGAGGCCAGACAAACATGGGGTTCCTGAAGAGGGGCAGCAGCCTTTTCAGTAGTTACAAGGGCAACAGTCTGGATGATTGACTGAGCTGGCCTTGTAACATCAACTAATGTAGCTTTGCCAATCAGCTACTGCGAATGGCTGAAAGCAAGGGGAAACTACAGCCATTAATTTTCCCGAGGACATGCAGCTCTACTGTATGAACATATGATGATGGCATCCTCTCGGATAAAATATTCCGGAGGTAAAATAGTCCCCCATTCGGATCTCCGGGCGGGGACTACTCAGGAGGATGTGATCATCAGGAAGGACAATACTGGCATTCTACGGGTTGGAGCGTGGAATGTTAGATCCCTTAATCGAGTAGGAAAATTAGAAAATTTAAAAAGGGAAATGGATAGGTTGAAGTTATAGTGGGGATTAGTGAAGTTCGGTGGCAGGATGAACAGGATTTCTGGTCAGGTGAGTACAGGATTATAAATACAAAATCAATTGGGGGGGATCACAGGAGTAGGATTGATAATGAATAAGAAAATAGGAATGCGGGTAAACTACTATGAGCAACACAGTGATCGCATTATCATTGTCAAGATAGATACAAAGCCAACACCGACAACAGTAGTACAGGTTTATGTGCCAACTAGCTCTGCCGATGAGGAAATCGAAGAAATATATGAGGAGCTAAAGGAAATTATTCAGACAATTAAGGGCGAGGAAAACTTAATTGTTATGGGAGACTGGAATTCGGTAGTAGGACAAGGAAGGGAAGGGAAGATAGTAGGTGAATATGGTCTGGGCAAAAGGAATGAAAGAGGAAGCCGCCTGGTAGAATTTTGCACAGAACATAATTTAGTTATAACAAACACCTGGTTTAAGAATCACAAAAGAAGGTTGTATAGGTGGAAGAGACCAGGAGACACTGGGAGATACCAGATAGATTTTATAATGGTAAGAAATAGATTTCGGAACCAGATTTTACAGTGTAAGACATACCCAGGGGCAGATATAGACTCTGACCATGAATTGTTGGTTATGAACTGAAGGCTGAAACTGAAGAAACTACAAAAAGGTAGGAAAATAAGGAGATGGGACCTGGATAAATTGAAGGAACGTGAGGTTCTTAAGAATTTCAGAGGGAGCTTTAGGCAACAATTGACAGAAACAGGGGAAAATAAAACAGTAGATGAGGAATGGGTAAAATTAAGAGATGAAATAGTGAAGGTAGCAGAGAACAAAAGTGGTAGGAAGGAAAGACCTACAAAAAATCCTTGGATATCACAGGAGATACTAAATTTAATTGATGAAAGGAGAAAATATAAAAATGCAGTAAATGAAACAGGCAAAATTGAGTACAGACGACTAAGAAATGAGATTGTCAGGAAGTGCAAAATGGCTAAGCAGGAGTGGCTAGAAGGCAAATGCAAGGATGTAGAAGAATGTATAAATAGGGGGAAAATAGATACAGCCTACAGGAAATTAAAGAAATATTTGGAGATAAGAAAAACAGCTCTATGAATATCAAGGACACTGATGGAAAACCAGTTCTCAGCAAAGAAGGGAAAGTTGAAAGGTGGAAAGAGTATATAGAGGGCTCTACAAAGGAAATGAACTTAGAGACAATACTGTAGGAAGTGAAGAGGATGTAGATGCAGATGAAATAGGAGATACTGTACTGAGAGAAGAATTTGACAGAGCCCTGAAAGACCTAAGTCGAAACACGGCCTCTGGAGTAGATGATATTCCCTCAGAGCTACTGAAGTCTCTGGGAGAACCAGTCATGACAAACCTGTTTCACCTGGTGTGTAAGATGTATAAGACAGGAGAAATACCCTCAGACTTTAAGAAAAATGTTATAATCCCCATTCCAAAGAAAGCAGGTGCAAACAGGTGTGAAAACTACAGAACCATCAGTTTAGTAAGTCATGGCTGCAAAATATTAACGCGAATTATATGCAGAAGGATGGAAAAGCTGGTAGAAGCCGACCTCGGGGAAGATCAGTTTGGGTTCAGGAAAAATGTAGGAACATGGGAGGCAATGCTCACTTTACGGCTTATCCTAGAAGATAGATTAAGAAAAGGCAAACTTACATTTCTAGCTTTTGTAGATTTGGAGAAGGCTTTTGACAATGTTGATTGGAATAAACTCTTTCAAGTTCTGAAGCAAGTAGGAGTAAAATATAGGGAGCGTAAGGTGATTTACAACTTGTACAAAAACCAGACAGCGGTTGTCAGAGTTGAAGGGCATGAGAGGGGTGCAGTGCTTGGAAAGGGAGTAAGACAGGGTTGTAGCCTTTCTCCAATGTTATTCAATTTGTACATTGAGCAAGCTATAAAGGAAAGCAAGGAGAAATTTGGTGAAGGAATTAAAGTTCAGGGGGAAGAATTAAAAACATTGCGTTTTGCCGACGACATAGTAATTCTATCAGATACAGCAAAGGACCTGGAAGAACAAATGAATGGAAAGGACAGTGTGCTGAAAGGTGCATATAAGATGAACATTAACAAGAGCAAAACTAGGGTAATGGAGTGCAGTCTAAGAAAATCAGGCGATGCTGAAGGAATTAGATTAGGTAACGAAGCAAAAAGGAGGTAGATGAGTTTTGTTACTTGGGCAGTAAAATAACAAATGATGGTGGCAGTACAGAGGATATAAAATGCAGAATGGCAATGGGTAGAAAAGCGTTCTTGAAAAAGAGAAATTTGTTAACATCGAATATTGATTTAAGCCTAAGGAAGTCCTTTCTGAAGGCATTTGTATGGAGTGTTGCCTTGTATGCGAGTGAGACATGGACAATAAACAGTGCGGACAGGAAGAGGATTGAGGCTTTTGAAATATGGTGCTACAGAAGAATGCTGAAGATTAGGTGGGTGGATCGCGTAACTAATGAGGAGGTACTGAACAGAATAGGGGAGAAAAGAAATTTCTGGCATACCCTGACCAAAAGAAGGGATAGATTGGTAGGACACATTCTCAGACATCAAGGAATTATGAATTTAGCGTTAGGGGGAAGTGTATGGGGAAAAAATTGCAGGGGAAGGCCAAGAGACGGATACAGTAAGCAGATTCAGACAGATGTAGGTTGCCGTTGTTATGTGGAGATGAAGAGGCTTGCTCAGTATAGGGTATTGTGGAGAACTGCATCACACCAGTCTCCGGACTGAAGACCACAACAACTTACTTTCTTTCTTTCTTCCTTTCTTTGTTTGGGTCATCTAAGGACAATGTACCAATTTCAGTGCTTCCTAATTTGTTGTTCTTTCCTTTTTCTCTCATATTCTTTCATCTTTTAACTATATATCCTTTTTCTCTCCTCAGACCGTTTTGACCCCATCTTCCTGCATTGAATCCTTCCATGTTTACACTTTTCACTTTCATTACTTTGTTCCAAATCTTTCCTAACTTTTTGAATCCAGGCTATTATTGACTTCTCGTCCAAAGATATTTGAAAATATCTGTTTAGTTAACCTGTTGTTCATTCTGTATGTGTCCAAAAAATAGCAGTCACCTCTTTCATAGTGTTTCAGTTATATTCTGTGTTGTGATGAACTTAATTTCCATACCTCTGTATTTTTTGCTGGCCCAAGTATTTTCCAAATGACTTTTCTTTCTAGGACTTAAAGTTGGTGCAATTTGTAGTTCAGTGCTAAACATTCACTTGCATAAAGACTGTCTGGTTTTATTACTGTGTTGTAGAGCCGTACATTGATATTTTTAGACGAACCTTTTATTATGGATATTCCTAGAATATTCCATATGCTCTCTCAATTTGAAATACTCTTTCTTCTGCAGCAAATTTTTCTAAAATTTTTTTCTTGGATAACTTCTCCCAAATATTTAAGTTAATTTGCTCTCTTTATCTGGCCAATATCTGTTGCTAGGATCCCAGAGCATTTTATGCTATTTTCTTTAGTACACAGGCCATCACTTTGCTTGTACCTGTTTTTTATGTTGTATGCCTTCAATATTTCTCCCCAAAACTTTACTTTTGATTTGGTATCTGTGAGCATTTCACATATAAGGTTTACTTCACATATAAGGTTTACTAATTAAGATTTGTTGTCATATTCTCTGATCACTTTATCTAGTGCTTCCCTATCAATCGAGTCAAATGCCTTTTTAAAATCTAGAAATGTTAAAACTATATCCTTGGAGTCTGTAAGTCTGTGGTGGATTATGGATTTTAGGTTGAAAATCTGAGCTAAATCTATTATTTCTAAATCCACTCTGATATTCTCCCAAATGACTATCAAGTGTTGCTTCTACCCTGTTCAGTAGTATTGTTGAAAATATTTTGTAAACCACTGACAAAAAAATACCTCTGTAGTTATTTACATTTTACCACCTTTCTTGTGCAAGGCATGGATAAGAGCCACTTTCCAGTCTTCTGGTATCTTTCCAGTTTCCCATATTTCTTCAAACATGAGCTGAAGGTAAGTTATAACTTTTGGTTGAGACCACTTTTATAAGTTCAGCTGTAATAGAATCTTCTGCACTGGTTTTGTTGTTTTTCAGGGCACTTAACTGCTTTTTATTTTCTTCATCTGTAGGTGTGGATCTGCTTCTGTATTTTCATGGAGATCTGGTAATTCTTGCTGAGTTTGGTTCTTCAGTTCAATAATTTTTGAAACTTATTTCTTAGTATTTCAAAATTTTGGCTGTTGTTTATGCCTACTTTACTATTTTCATCTGTGAAACAGATACTTGGAGCTTGGTAGCCCCTCTTAGATGACTTTTAAACATTTGATAGAAATTCTGGGAGTTACTTTTGGTATAACTGTAGACTGGGATATCACCCGTGACATCATAAAGATGTCAGAAAACAAGTATATGGGATATCTTAATACTTTTGTATTGTAGATACTAATAATCTGTAGTTATTATGGATAACAGAATGTACCATTGATCACAGGTCTTAGTCCAAAAATTCGCGATAGAAAGGTTACGTCACGGTGGTGGGGATGGGTTAGATGGGAATAACGAGATGCAGCTTAGGAATGGAGTGGGGAGGCGGGTGAGGGGAGAAAATAAAATAATATATATATATATATATATATATATATATATATATACACACACACACACACACACACACACACACACACACGATCACACATTCACACACCACTCAAAATAGGCGAGGTTTGGGATAGAGAGGTAGGAACTGTAAGGTATGGAAAAATATATATACAGGGAAGTTATCGTAGGTTGAGGCCTGGTTGATTTCGGGATCGGAGAATGTATTGTAGGGATAACTCCCATCTGTGCAGTTCAGAAAAGCTGGTGGTGGATGGGAGGATCCAGATGGCCCGGGTTGTGAAGCAGCCATTGAAATCAAGCATGTGCTCCGCTGCATGCTGTGCCACAGGGTGGTCCACCTTGTTTTTGGCCACAGTTTGGCGGTGGCCATTCATCCTAATGGACAGCTGGTTGGTGGTCATGCCAATATAGAAAGCTGTACAGTGCTTGCAGCACAGTTGGTAAATTACATGGCTGCTTTCACAAGTGGCCCGGCCTCTGATAGGGTAGGATAAGCCTGTGACAGGACTGGAATAGGAAGTGCTGGGTGGGTGGATTGGACAGGTCTTGCAGCGGGGTCTTCCACAAGGATATGATCCCTGTGGCAGTGAGCTGGGTTTCGGGGTGGCATAAGGATGAACTAGGATGTTGTGAAGGTTGGGAGGGCGACTGAACACCACTTTAGGAGGGGTGGGAAGGATCTTGGGCAGGATCATCCTCCCTGCTGATAAAGGTTCCACCACTGTAGTTATGGATCACAGTGACTACCTGGCAGAAGGGCTCCGCCAACTATCTGACTCCTCCACCTACAAGTTGTGCCAGATTGACCCCATCCCCAAAGTCCAACAAGATCTCCAATTCCTACTAAAATCCTATGGCCCCTCCCAGAAACTCTCCCCTGAATCCATCTCCCTCCTCACCCCAGCAGCACCCCGCACACCCACCTTTTACATGCTCCCCAAAATCCACAAACCTAATAATCCTGGACGCCCTATTGTGGCTGGTTACTGTGCGCCTACCGAACGAATTTCAGCCCTAGTTGACCAACACCTCCAACCTATTGTCCAAAATCTACCTTCCCACATCAATGATACCCACCACTTCCTTCACCGACTCTCCACCATTCCCACCCCTTTGCCTCCTGGATCTTTACTTGTCACAGTGGATGCCACCTCCCTATACACCAACATCCCACATGCCCATGGCCTTGCCGCTCTGGAACACTACCTCTCCCAACGTCCCTCTGAACGCAAGCCTGATACCTCATTCCTCATAACTCTTACCAATTTCATCCTACTTAACAACTACTTTTCCTTTGAGGGGAAAGTTTACCATCAAATCCAAGGCACAGCCATGGGCACCCGCATGGCACCCTCCTATGCCAACCTGTTCATGGGCCGTCTGGAGGAATCCTTCCTAGCATCCCAAAACCTCAAGCCTCTGGCCTGGTTCCGGTTCATTGATGATATTTTCATAATCTGGACTCACGGCCAGGACACCCTATCCTCCTTTCTTCAGAACCTCAATTCCTTCTCTCCCATCCACTTCACCTGGTCTTCCTCAACCAACCATGCCACATTCCTGGATGTCAACCACCACCTCACTGATGGCTCCATCCACACTTCTGTCCATATTAAACCTACCAACCACCAACAGTACCTACATTTTGACAGTTGCCATCCCTTCCACGTCAAAAAGTCCCTCCCTTACAGCCTGGCCACCCATGGACGGCATATCTGCAGTGACAAGAATTGCCTTTCTGAATATGCTGAGGGTCTCACAAAGGCCTTCACAAACAGAAACTACCCCACAGACCTAGTCCGCAAACAAATCTCCCGAGCCATATCCTCACACACCCCAAATCCTCTTCCTAACACCAGTAACCATCCACAAAAAGAGCGCTCCCCTTGTCACCCAGTACTACCCTGGTCTCTAACAACTAAATTCTATCCTTCGCCAAGGTTTTGACTTTCTATCCTTGTGCCCAGAAATGAAACATCCTGCCCAAGAGCCTTCCCACCCCTCCTAAAGTGGTGTTCCATCGCCCTCCCAACCTTCACAACATCCTAGTTCATCCTTATGCCACCCCGAAACCCAGCTCACTGCCACAGGGATCATATCCTTGTGGAAGACCCTGCTGCAAGACCTGTCCAGTCCACCCACCCAGCACTTCCTATTCCAGTCCTGTCACAGGCTTATCCTACCCTATCAGAGGCCGGGCCACTTGCGAAAGCAGCCACGTAATTTACCAACTGTGCTGCAAGCACTGTACAGCTTTCTATATTGGCATGACCACCAACCAGCTGTCCATTAGGATGAATGGCCACCGCCAAACTTTGGCCAAAAACAAGGTGGACCACCCTGTGGCACAGCATGCAGCGGAGCACATGCTTGATTTCAATGGCTGCTTCACAACCCGGGCCATCTGGATCCTCCCATCCACCACCAGCTTTTCTGAACTGCACAGATGGGAGTTATCCCTACAATACATTCTCCGATCCCGAAAGCAACCAGGAGTTATCCCTACAATACATTCTCCGATCCCGAAATCAACCAGGCCTCAACCTACGATAACTTCCCTATATATATATTTTTCCATACCTTACAGTTCCTACCTCTCTATCCCAAACCTCGCCTATTTTGAGTGGTGTGTGAATGTGTGAGTGTGTGTGTGTGTGTGTGTGTGTGTGTGTGTGTGTGTGTGTGTGTGCGCAGTCTTGTGTACTTGCAGTGTGCATGCATTTTCTATATATATTTATTTTAATTTATTTTACTTTATTTTATTTTCTCCCCTCACCCGCCTCCCCACTCCATTCCTAAGCTGCATCTCGTTATTCCCATCTAACCCATCCCCACCACCGTGACGTAACCTTTCTATCCCCTCCCTCACCCCTCCCCTCCCGTCCCCAATTCGCTGCAGAGCGTGATTCGAAGTGTGGCAGTCAGAGGTGATGGTTGTATGACTGTGTTGTGTACCTGTGTGATTGCGTGAGTGCTCTATTTTCTGAAGATGGCCATGGCCGATAGCTGAATGTGTTGTATGTGTGTGTCTTTTGTATGTGCCTGTCGCAGCTCGTTGCCACGTCTTTGCGGTGAGTTGGAAACTGGTCTCACTGTATTGTTTATTCCAACCTGGACTTTCCATTATTATATAGCACAAATTTAAGTTATTTGTGTAACCAGTCTATTAGAATTGGAGCATTTCCCTATTGGTTAAAATATGTGGATATTAAACCTCTATTCAAGAAAGGGGATAAAGACATACCATCAAACGACAGACCGATTTCACTTTCACCAGCATTCGCAAAAATTCTAGAAAAGGTAATGTACAAGCAGCTTCTCAACTACTAACCTCAAATTACATTGTCAAGAGCACAGTTGTGATTTCTGAATGGTTCCGATATCGAGAAGGCTATTTACACCTTCAGAGAGAATGTACTTAATTGATTACATAATAAATTACAAGCTGCAGATATTTTCTGTGATTTGTCAAAGGCATTTGAATGTTTGCACCATAACATCCTTTTAAGTACATTAGAATTATATGGTGTCACGGGAGTTGCAGCAAAATTGTTCAAGTCAAACCTCACTAAAGGGAAACAATGGGTGTCAGTGCAAGGGACAAGTGAATTAAGCCAACAGGCATCATTGAATGGGAAGAAATTACATGTGGTGTCCCACAAGGATCCATCTTAGAGCCATTGTTTTTTCTTGTATAGATTAATGTCATCAGTTACACAGCTAGAAGCCGAATTCATTTTGTTAGCAGATGATACAAGTATAACAATAAATAGCATGTCAAGCATAGTTTTTAAAAGGTCTTTTACTGATATTTTCATGAACATTAATAAATGGTTTAAAGCTAACTCATTGACATTAAACTTTTAAAAGATTCACTAGATGCAGTTTAGAACATGCAACAGGTCTCCATCCAGAATCTGCATAAAATATGAAGAAAAGCAGGAGGAGGTTGACGATATTAAATTCCTGGGATTACAGCTTGATAACAAATTTAGTTGGAAGTAGCACACCTCAGAACTGCAGAAATATCTCAAAAAATCTATATTTGCAATACGAGTGGTATCAGACATAAAAATAAAGTCTTGCATACTTTGCTTACTTTCATTCCATAATGTCATAATATCTTGGGGTAACTCTTCAACAATCCGAAGATTGGTTTGAACACCACAGTGCTTTACTAGGCAATGTCTTGTTTGGAGGGGGTGTGCCATTGCCTTCCTCCTCCGACCTTTGAACTGACTGACCCAGCCAGTTATAGGGGGACCTACAGTTTAACGTGGGTTCCGAACCACGGTGCTACTCGATATTTTTCACCTCAGCAATACTGCCATAGGTGAAAAAAGTAAAAAGTGACAAAAATCTTAGGACCTGGTAGGGATCGAACCCACGACTTTTGGATTTATAGTCTTGCACTCTACCACTGTGCAACTGAGGCGCACCTTTTACCTACCTTAACTCTTCAAGTCAAGGAAAAGTTGTCCAAAAGCATGTAACATTATTTGTGGAGTAAATTCATGTACATCCTGTAGAAGCCACTTCAAAGAACTGGGTGTATTAACCACTGCCTCTCCTATATTTATTCCTTAATGAGACTTGTCAAAATATATCCCTTTTCCAAACGAACAACTCAGTTCATACATACAATACTAGGAACAAAAATGATCTACAGAAGGACTTGAAAACACGTCACTTTAGAAATGGGTCCACTACTCAGGAACACACATTGTCAATTTACCAGCAACCATTAAAAAAAATAGCTACAAATAAAGATCAGTTTAAGAGGAGCCTAAAAGACATTCTAGTAGCCACCTCCTCCTACTCCACAGACAAATTGTTAAATAGAACCAAATGATTTATGTATCTGCATTAATACTATTAGTTTTATATTATCAGCTAGTAAAAATGTATAAATCTGTATTATATAATCAGCTTGTACAAAAAGGAAAAAAAAGACATGTTTCACATCCACAAGGATCTCCTTAACATGGATCTATGGAACGAACAACTAATCTAATGTCAATACTTGGTACCACTATCTACGGTTATAAAAATTTAATAATTAACATTGCAAATTTCAAATCCAGCTCAGAAAGACTAACGCCACAGTTAAATGAAAAAATAAACGGCATACCTTAGTTAATTGCCATGGTACAATAAATAAGGCAATAAGAAAAATCCGAGTAAAGTAAAAGCATTCTGGGAACTTTTAGAAGAAATATCAAACATTCCAAAATCAAATGATGTTATTCTAATGGGGGATTTTAATGCACAAATAGGGAGGGAAAAATCATTTGAAAAAAATAGAACATTATCTAGACAATGAAAGAACAAAAAAGGCACATGACTAATTAGCCTTTGTAGAACATTTCAATTCAAGTTAATGTCAACCTTCAAAAAATTACAAAGAAACACAAATACGATGGTACGGGAGTTCCAGTCAGATCATATGGCTATTTCTAAATGCAATTTTAAAGCAATAATGAATGTAAAAGTAGCAAGAAACAAGGAATTTGATTCTGATTATTAACTTCAATAAAAACCAAGAAGAAACAGTAGACGAAGATTACTCACCAGGCGAAGGAGCACAGGTGTGACAGCATCACAAATCAATAAATGAACACACACACACACACACACACACACACACACACACACACACACACACACACACAAGCTTTCGCAACTCAGTTGCTTCTTCAGGCAGAAGGGAAGGAGAGGGAAAAGGAAATGATATGAATTTTTCGTCATTATATATATATATATTATAGAAGGAGACCTTCTAGGTGGGAAAATGGTATAAAATAAAGATTTTTTACTTACCTAAAGTACAGGCTGGTCGATAGGAACACTAAACACACACAAAAACACACAACCAATCAAGCTTTCGCCACCAGTGGTGGCTTCTTCGGGAAAAAGAGGGAGGAAGGAGAGGAGAAAGGGAAGGATACGGGTTTTAAGGAAGTGGAAAAGGAGCCATTCCAATCCCAGGAGTGGAAGGACTTACCTTAGGGGAGGTAAACAAATACACACACACACTCACACATATCCACATCCAAACACACTTAGGCAGACATTTGTAGAAACCAAAGAAGTTGGGCAGAGATGCCACTTCAGGCAGACTCTGTCCACAGAACCGAGGCAAAGATGTTAAAGATGGCAGGCGGGAATTAGAATTTAGCGGAGGTTGAGACCAGGCGGTCAACGGGAAGAGAGTATGTGTGTGTGTGTGTGTGTGTGTGTGTGTGTGTGTGTGTGTGTGTGTGTGTGGGGGGGGGGGGGGGTCTTGTGCACTTGCAGTGTGCATGAATTATATATATATATATATATATATATAATACGAATATTATAGAGGAAAAATTCCTAACAGGAAAAAAATATACGTAAAAAATATAGATGAAGAACACTTACCAGGCGAAGGGGCACAGGCAGTAATAGCAACAAATAAACACACAGACACACACACACTCAAAAATGCTAGCTTTCGCAGCCTAGCTGCTTCATCAGGCAGAAGGGAAGGAGAGGGAAAAGGAAATGATGAGGGATTTAAGGAAGGGGGTAAGGAGCCATTCCAATCCCGGGACAGGAAAGACTTACCTTGGGGGAAAAAATGGAAGGTAAATAAATGCACATACACCCACACATTTACACAGACACAAGTACACTTAGGCAGTACACTTGACAGTTCTACAGTATGTCTGCCTAAGTGTACTTGTGTCTGTGTAAATGTGTGGGTGTATGTGCATTTATTTACCTTCCATTTTTTCCCCCAAGGTAAGTCTTTCCTGTCCCGGGATTGGAATGGCTCCTTACCCCCTTCCTTAAATCCCTCATCATTTCCTTTTCCCTCTCCTTCCCTTCTGCCTGATGAAGCAGCTAGGCTGCGAAAGCTAGCATTTTTGAGTGTGTGTGTGTGTGTGTGTGTGTGTGTGTGTGTGTGTGTGACTGCCTGTGCCCCTTCGCCTGGTAAGTGTTCTTCATCTATTTTTTACGTATATTTTTTTCCTGTTAGGAATTTTTCCTCTATAATATATATATATATATATATTATTTTACTTTATTTTATTTTCTCCCCTCACCCGCCTCCCCACTCCATTCCTAAGCTGCATCTCGTTATTCCCATCTAACCCATCCCCACCACCGTGACGTAACCTTTCTATCCCCTCCCTCTCCCCTCCCCTCCCGTCCCCGATTCGCTGCAGAGCGTGATTCGAAGTGTGGCAGTCGGAGGTGATGGTTGTATGACTGTGTTGTGTGCCTGTGTGATTACGTGAGTGCTCTATTTTCTGAAGAAGGCCATGGCTGATAGCTGAATGTGTTGTATGTGTGTGTCTTTTGTATGTGCCTGTCGCAGCTCGTTGCCACGTCTTTGCGGTGAGTTGTAAACTGTCCTCACTATATTATTTAAATTTCTGCTAAATTTACAAGAACACTCTTTGTGTTGATATTTCATTGTAACCACCACAAAGCTTCATTTTTGAATATTTTAATATGGAAGTTAATTCTTGTGGTGAAACATTCATGTTTCTCAAGTTATTTATAAATATGCTGATTTCAGATATGTAAGGGCATTATTTACTGACACTGACAATCCCACACTATCAGTAACAGATATATTAGTACTTATTAAATTGATTTGCCACACTATGCCCATTATTTACTAATGTATCATCTACTCTTAATTCTACCAGCTCCTGTTCCTTTCTGTTTCTACCAGTCTCCCCTTTCACTTTATCCCATATTGTTTTTATTTTGTTGCCTGATTTTGCTATCTTCTTTTCATAGTGCATTCTTTTAGATGTCTGAATTACTTTTTTAAAAATATTTGATGGTAGTCCTTATATTTAGCTAAAATATCATTGATAGATACCGTTTCCTTTTCCGATTAATAATGGAAATTCTCCAGAGATGATGATAAATTATTGTTTAAAAGATTGGCTGGTGAGTACTTACCTTTTTGCTGTACTGCCAATAGTTGGAAAGTTTACAGTATGAGTTATTGAAAGACAACGTTACTGGCTGCAATAAATGTTTACTGGAAGACTGGATAAGAAAATCTGTATTAAAGTCACCAGCAACCAAAATTTGTTTCTTCCTGTTAAGTAATCAAAAGAGCTTGTAGATGTTTTAGGAATAGATTATAATTTCCTGCAGGTGCTCAGTAAATAGTTATATAACATCTGTTATGGAACTCTACTTATGTTGCACAAGCTTCTGAATGCTGCTCTAGACAGAATTTATATCAATATTCTTGAATTTATAGCAGTTTTTAATAAATGTGGGTACTCCTCCTCCCTCTATATCTAATTCTACAAAAGTATGAAGCTAAATTAAATCCTGGAATATTTGACATACTTACACCAGTAGTCATGATGTTCAGAGAGGCATATTATGTCAATAGGGTTAGAGGAATTTATTTCATCCATACAAATGTGTAGTTAAAGTTTATTTCAGTCTTGGAATGTTCTGATGTAATAAAGATAATGATATTGCATACTAATGGTTGAACAAAGATTTACTGGTAGTTTCTGTTTCTGTTAAACATTGTTTGCTAACATCTACCTCCTGTTTATCAGTTTTCCAAAACGGAGGGTGTTTTCCAAGCTCTCTCAAAAACTGGTTTTCTTTACCTCCTTCCTATCCTAAAAAAGGCATCCCTCTTCCACCTGTAGCCACTGGTATTTTACCATTTGTTACAGTGCCCCTCCCTTGGAAGTTAATTGCAATCAACCCAGACAGTTTTCCCTTCCCTTTCCTATTGAGGTGTAGGCCTTGCCTAGTGTAGTCCCACCTACAGATAGCATCCATAGGAATCAAACCAATGCAGGACACTATATCTGACATGAGCAGCCGTTCCAAGTTAACTCCTTATGGAAGAGTTCAAATGAGGCTGATCGTGATGTCTCAAAACAGACACAAATCCCACACTAGTATGCTTTATTGCTGATGCTATCTGAGTCGCCGAGTGGACGTCGACCAGTATGCACCTCTCCAGTGTTAGCACATTTTCAGTTGTGAGTGTAACCGGCTTCTCTCTAGAAGCTACATATTTTGACTTTTCAGTGCACTTTCCCTTCAGTTCATTAAAGTTATTGTGTGCTCGCGTTTTTGATTCATATTCATGTTAAATATCTTGTTACTGAATTATTCCACCGTGTGAACCACGTCGCGTCACTCATCTGTCTTTATTTGCTGATTAGAAGCGACATATAGTCTTTTGGTTTTTCGTCTGTGCATTCTCGCTTCAATTTGTAAATTTATACTGTGCTCTCGTGCATATTAGATTCAAATCCACGTTTTAACAAACAGTGTAGTCTTCCTTTGAACGTTTCACGACTGCAGTTTTTGTTTTTTCTGCACTGTAATCATGAATAGGGACTAAGTGCTGTGTGCGGATGCAGTCTGAGCTGGTAACACTTCTCTCCCATCTTCAAGCTGTGTTAACCTCGGTTGTACAGTTGGAAGCTGCGATAGAGGGGCGTCATTGTTGTTGGCCGGTAGTGGGGACCGGACGGACTCCGGTTGTCTCCACCGGCGCCATCGAAATGCCCTGATACTGCTAGCACTGAGGCAGACACCCCACCTGTGGTTGTGTGGGAGGTTGCTCCAGTGCGTGGCAGGAGGTGCAAGACATTCCGGGGGACGGATCGTAGGGCCTCCCCGGTTCGTCTTGGGAACAGACTTGAGTTGCTATCTGTTCAGGACAATGTTCCTGAGTCGGATGGTGTCTCATCCTGAGGTCACCACTCAGTCTGCAATATCCGGGCTTTCACAGAGGGTGGGTTTGCTTGTAGTTGGGAGCTCCAACGTTAGGCGGGAGATGGAGCCCCTTATAGAGATGGCTGCCAAGGAGGGGAAGAAGGCCAACGTGCACTCTGTGTGCATACCGGGTGGAGTCATTCCAGATGTGTAACGGGTGCTCCCAGATGCCATGAAGGGTACAGGGTGCAGCCAACTGCAGGTGGTGGCTCACGTCAGTACCAATGATGTGTGTTGCTTCAGATCTGAAGAGATCCTCTCAGGTTTTGAGCGGCTATCTGAAGTGGTAAAGACTGCCAGTCTTGCTTGCAAGATGAAAGCAGAGCTCACTATCTGCAGCATAGTTGACAGGACCGACTGTGGACCTCTGGTACAGAGCCGAGTGGAGGGTCTGAATCAGAGGCTCAGGCGGTTCTGCAACCGTGTAGGCTGCAGATTCCTTGACTTGTGCCCTCGGGTGGTGGGTTTCAGGGTTCTGCTGAATAGGTCAGGAGTCCACTATAGGCAGGAAGTGGCTACATGGGTAGCTGGGGCTGTGTGGCATGGACTGGGGGGATTTTTAGAATAAATGGCTTCGAAGAAAAACAAAATGGGTAATCTCAAAGGGTACAGGTGGATCACAGGAGAAATGTAGATCTGGGAACTATCGGTATAACAGTTGTAAATTGTCGTAGCTGTGTTGGGAAAGTACGAGAACTCAAAGCGTTAATAGAAAGCACCGAAACACATATCATAGTAGGCAGTGAAAGTTAGCTAAAGCCGGAAATAAGTTCAGCAGATGTATTTGCTAAAGATCTCTGTTCAGAAAGGATAGATGAAACAAAGTGGGTGGAGGCATGTTTGTCGCCATCAAAAGTAGTATTTCGTGTAGCGAAGTTGAAGTTGATAGTTCGTGTGAGCTATTATGGGTAGAGGTTTGTGAGATTACCGCCCAATAGAAATATTAGTAATTAATAGCATTTGATAATTAAACAGTATGAAGTTCACTGCAAACATTGACCATGCCAATGCACTAAATGTTACACAATTTTAATCTTATTAATTATGGTAGCAATGTATGTACACAGTTCGGTGACAACATTTATAGTTAGGCCATAGGTAGAAATTCTCCACGTTGAGATTTGCTGTGTGCTTGTAGCTGACGGGAGGCCAGCGAGCAGGCCGACGTAGGTGGCTTTTTCCAGCTTAGGATTTTCCAGTTTTATTTTCGGTGAGGGGAGAGAGGGACAATGGTGAGTGCCAGGCACAGTGCAGTGCACAGTGAGAGATAAAATATTTGAATACTACTGTCATTAGGAACCTTTAAGGCCCTCATTACAAAATAGCCCGTTGACAAACAATACATTAGCTGATATAGTCACATCTGGCGTAATATGTTTAATTGACAATGAAAAATAATAAATTACTAGTGAATACAAAACAGTTACACAACTAGCATGGCAATGTTTGTTAATATATTATTTTTATAAACTATTTCTCATTTTATTTTCAATTAATCTTGTGTATTTTATCTTGAAGTATTCAGTTAAATCACTTATCTGTGGTATAAGAAATTGCACGATTATGATAAATAGTACAAAGGATGTTTATACCAATATAAAAACCTAAGAAGACATTTGTTTAATGTGTAGTGTAATTATTTTGATTTTAAGTAAAGTTTTAGAAATGTATTGGCCGAGCGCTGTACGTTGGCAAATCTGTTAGAACAGCTCACATGGGGAAGTTGATGACATAGGGAAAAAACCCGGCAGTTGAGATTTTGGCGCGTGTGTGGGCAGGAAGTGACGAGACGGGAGCGAGTGGGGTAGCTGGCAGGGCGGCGTCGCTCTGGATCAGTCGGCATGTGGATCTCCAGGTGGAAACTTTAGATTTTGTGTGGCAATTGCTAAGTGTGGTTGCTTGTCATAGACTGCACCAAGTTGAATTGAGTGCTACTGTGTGTTTGTGAATATTTAGCCAGTGGAACAAGGTGTGCATCGCACTGAATTAAAGTGACTATGTTTTGTTAGTGTAAGACGTTTAGTCACATAAGCATGAACATAAACACTGTTTGAGACAGGCACATGGTGTGAAAACAATTTGCGACAAATATTCATTTTGTCTGGGGGCTCACGAGCTATAACTTTATTTGATAAATGTGTCGACGTACAGACGTATCAGCCAAAGGGTTCTAATATTGTGAAATAAACAACATAAAGTGAACTTTTACATGTTTTCAAAAATAGTAGTTAGTACACCCTTTTCTCTCATGAACTTGACTTTATTATGAATTTGTTTTGTTAATCATATGCAGGGAAGGAAAGCTGCGAACGTGTGATATCATCCCCTAGAAAACGAGTCAAACAGTAGCAATCACAGATAGTGTTTTTGCATGTTTAGGAATTTGGTTCGCAGTTGGTGGTTGTGAGTTTTAAAAATTAAACTTTCCCTTTTTTAAACTCTCAACCCGACCTTCACTCTCGCAGGTTGTACCTGAAAATCGTAAGAAGTTAATAATTGGTTCCTTTTACCGGCCTTCCGACTGACGATATGATAGCAGAAAGGTTCAAAGAAAACCTGAGCCTAATTACAAAAACGTACCCAACTCACATAATAGTAAGCGGCGACTTTTTTACCCTCGATCTGTTGGTGAAATTATATTTTCAAATCAGGAGGTACGCATAAAACATCGTGCGAAATTGTACTCGATGCATTCTCTGAGAATTACTTCAAACAATTACTTCATCAGCCAACTAGAATTGTAAATGGATGTGAAAACACATTTGATCTCTTAGCAGCAAATAATCCTGAGCTCATAGCGAGCATCAAAACAGATACAGTTATTAGTGAACACAGAGCTGTCGTAGCGAAATTGAATAACGTAAGTACCAAAGTTACCAAATATGAACGAAAAGTATATTATTTTGTTCAGGAAAGCAGATAGGAATAAAATACATTGCTTCTTGAAAGACAGCTACCACTCGTTTCTAACACTGAATGTAGGTGTAGACCAGATGTTGCTCAACTTCAAAGAAGTGCTATCGACAGCAATTAACAGTTTTATAACAAATAAATTAATAAAAGGAGGCGATCCCCCTTGGTACACATAACAGGTCAAGACACTGATGCAAAAGCAAAGGAAAAGGCATACTAAATTTAAATGAACACAAAATCCCCAGGATCGCCAATCCTACAGAGAAGATCAAAATTTAGTGAGAATTTCTATGCTAGATTCCTACAATACTTATCACAATGAAACTTTCTCGAAATTTGACTGAAAACCCAGAGAGATTTTGGTCAATGGCTAAATATACTAGGGGCAAAACACAAACAATACCCTCACTATGTGATAGTAATGGCGATCCTGCCGATGACAGCGCTACTAAAGCAGAGTTACTAAACATAACTTTTAGAAACTTATTCACCAAAGACAAAACCAATATACCAGATTTCGCATTACGAACAGAGGCTGTAATGAGTAATGTAGAAGTACATTTCATCGGAATAGTGCAGCAACTAAAATCACTTAATAAGAACAAGTCTTCTGGCCCGGATTGTATATCCATTAGATTTCTATCTGATTATGCTGAAGCGATAGCTCCTTACTTAACAGCCATATACAATGGCTCTCTCATAGAAGGATCTGTACCAAAAGATTGGAAAGTTGCACAGGTCACACCTATATTCGAGAAAGGCAGCAGGAGTAACCCACTAAACTACAGGCCTATTTCATTGACGTCAATTTGCAACAGTGTTTTTGGAACAAATCCTGATTCAGATATTATGAATTACCTCGATCAGAATAATCTATTGACCCAAGGTCAACAAGGACTTAGAAAATATCGTTCATGCGAAACACAACTAGCTCTTTATTCACACGAAGTGATGGGTGCTATCGACAAGAGTTCACAAATTGATTCCGTATATCTTGATTTCCAGAAGGCTTTTGACACCGTACCTCACAAACGGCTTTTAATCGAATTGCGTGGTTATGGTATATTGCCCCAAATTTGCGACGGGACAGGGGATTTCCTCTCAAAGAGGACACAGTTCGTAGTAATCGATGGTGAGGCATCGACTAAAACGGAAGTGATATCGGGCGTTCCACAGGGTAGTGTTATTGGTCCTCTGCTATTTCTTACTTACATAAACGATTTAGGGGAAAATCTAAGTAGCTCTCTTAGGTTCTTTGCAGATGACGCCGTCATTTACAGTCTAGTAAAATCATCTGAAGATCAATACCAACTGCAGAACGATCTGAATAAGATATCAGTATGGTGTAAAAATTGACAATTGGCTCTAAATAATGAGAAGTGTGAAGTTGTCCACATGAGTACGAAAAGAAATCCGTTAAACTTTGTTTACAACATAAATCAATCAAATGTGAAGGCCTTAAACTCCACAAAATACCTAGGAATTACTATTACTTCAGACTTAAACTGGAAAGAACACGTAGATAATATCGTGGGAAAGGCGTACCAGAGACTGCGTTTTATTGGCAGAACCCTTAAAAGATGCAACAGAACTACTAAAGAAACTGCATACACTGCGCTTGTCCGTCCATTTTTGGAGTATTGCAGCCCAGTGTGGGATCCTTATCAGGTGGGTTTGACGGAGGACATCGAAAGAGTCCAAAGAAGGGCAGCTCGTTTCGTATTGTCACCATACATGGGAGATAGCGTTACGGAAATGATACAGGATCTGGGATGGGAATCATTACAACGGCGCTTATCACTGCGGCGTGGACTACTTGCGAAACTCCAATCGCCAACATTCTCCTCCAAATGCGAAAATATATTGTTGACTCCCACTTACATAGGTAGAAATGATCATCAGAATAAAGTAAGAGAAATCAGAGCTCGAACAGAGAGATTCAGATGTTCTTTCTTCCCGCGCGCTATTCGAGAATGGAATGGGAGATAAATAGTATAATTGTGGTTCGATGAACCCTCTGCCTGGCACTAAAATGTGATTTGCAGAGTATCCCATGTAGATGTAGACCACGTCATTCTCTATGGAATATTTAGAGTCCTTGTCAATGGTGTTTCTTGGACCACCCACTATAGCCATGGTATCCTCCTTTGTTAAATCTTTGCATAAAGTACCTATAGCCTCTGTTACATGACCCAAACCTGTATTCAGTTTGAAAAAAATTGTGACCTGGTACTCTAGACCTAGTTCTTCCTGCAGTAGTTGGCCAACACCTCTATCATAAGAGCTACCTAACAAGACTTTGTTTCTTTTCGCAAATTTCCCTGTTGTTGTTGTTGTTGTCTTCAGTCCGGAGACTGGTTTGATGCAGCTCTCCACAATACCCTATCCTGAGCAAGCCTCTTCATCTCCACATAAGAATGGCAACCTACATCTGTCTGAATCTGCTTACTGTATCCATCTCTTGGTCTTCCTCTGCGATTTTTTCCCCACACACTTCCCTCCAACGCTAAATTGACAATTCCTTGATGTCTAAGAATGTGTCCTACCAATCTATCCCTTCTTTTAGTCAAGGTATGCCAGAAATTCCTTTTCTCCCCAATTCTGTTCAGTACCTCCTCATTAGTTATGCGATCCACCCACCTAATCTTCAGCATTCTTCTGTAGCACCATATTTCAAAAGCCTCAATCCTCTTCCTGTCCGCACTGTTTATCGTCCATGTCTCACTCCCATACAAGGCAACACTCCGTACAAATGCCTTCAGAAAGGACTTCCTTAGGCCTAAATCAATATTCGATGTTAACAAATTTCTCTTTTTCAAAAACGCTTATCTACCCATTGCCATTCTGCATTTAATATCCTCTGTACTGTGACCATCATTTGTTATTTTACTTCCCAAGTAACAAAACTCATCTACCTCCTTTATTGCTTCGTTTCCCAATCTAATTCCTTCAGCATCACCTGATTTTCTTACACTGCACTCCATTACCCTAGTTTTGCTCTTGTTAATGTTCATCTTATATGCACCTTTCAGCACACTGTCCATTCCATTCAATTGCTCTTCCAGGTCCTTTGCTGTATCTGACAGAATTACAATGTCGTCGGAAAAACGCAATGTTTTTAATTCTTCCCCCTGAACTTTAATTCCTTCTCCAAATTTCTCCTTGCTTTCCTTTATAGCTTGCTCAATGTACAAATTGAATAACATCGGAGAAAGGCTACAACCCTGTCTCACTCCCTTCCCAACCACTGCATCCCTTTCATGCCCTTCAACTCTGACAACCGCTGTCTGGTTTTTGTACAAGTTGTAAATAACCTTACACTGCCTATAATTTACTCCTGCTTTTTTCAGAACTTTGAAGAGTTTATTCCAATCAACATTGTCAAAAGCCTTCTCCAAATCTACAAAAGCTAGAAATGTAGATTTGCCTTTTCTTAATCTATCTTCTAGGATAAGCCGTAAAGTGAGTATTGCCTCCCGTGTTCCTACATTTCTCCTGAACCCAAACTGATCTTCCCCGAGGTCGGCTTCTACCAGCTTTTCCATCCTTCTGTATATAATTCGCGTTAATATTTTGCAGCCATGACTTATTAAACTGATGGTTCTGTAGTTTTCACACCTGTCTGCACCTGCTTTCTTAGGGATGGGGATTATAACATTTTTCTTAAAGTCTGAGGGTACTTCACCTGTCTCATACATCTTACACACCAGGTGAAACAATTTTGGCTGGTTCTCCCAGAGACTTCAGTAGCTCTGAGGGAATATCATCTATTCCAGGGGCCTTGTTTCGACTTAGGTCTTTCAGGGCTCTGTCAAATTCTTCTCTCAGTACAGTATCTCCTATTTCATCTTCATCTACATCCTCTTCCCTTTCTACAATATTGTCTCGAAGTTCATTTCCTTTGTAGAGCCCCTCTATATATTCTTTCCACCTTTCAGCTTTCCCTTCTTTGCTGAGAACTGGTTTTCCATCAGTGTCCTTGATATTCATAGAGCTGTTTTTCTTATCTCCAAATGTTTCTTTTATTTTCCTGTAGGCTGTATCTATTTTTCCCCTATTTATACATTCTTCTACATCCTTGCATTTGCCTTCTAGCCACTCCTGCTTAGCCATTTTGCACTTCCTGTCAGTCTCACTTTTTAGTCGTCTGTACTCCATTTTGCCTGTTTCATTTACTGCATTTTTATATTTTCTCCTTTCATCGATTAAATTTAATATCTCCTGTGATAGCCAAGGATTTTTTGTAGGTCTTTCCTTCCTACCTATTTTGTCCTCTGCTACCTTCACTATTTCATCTCTTAATTTTACCCATTCCTCCTCTACTGTTTTATTTCCCCCCGTTTCTGTCAATTGTTGCCTAAAGCTCCCTCTGAAATTCTTAAGAACCTCACGTTCCTTCAATTTATCCAGGTCCCATCTCCTTATTTTCCTACCTTTTTGTAGTTTCTTTAGTTTCAGCCTACAGTTCATAACCAACAAGTTATGGTCAGAGTCTATATCTGCCCCTGGGTATGTCTTACACTGTAGAACCTAATTCCGAAATCTATGTCTTACCATTATAAATTCTATCTGATATCTTCCGGTGTCTCCTGGTCTCTTCCACGTATACAACCTTCTTTTGTGATTCTTGAACCAGGTGTTTGTTATAACTAAATTATGTTCTGTGCAAAATTCTACCAGGCGGCTTCCTCTTTCATTCCTTTTGCCCAGACAATATTCACCTACTATCTTCCCTTCACTTCCTTGTCCTACTACCGAATTCCAGTCTCCCATAACAATTAAATTTTCCTCTCCCTTAATTGTCTGAATAATTTCCTGTAGCTCCTCATATATTTCTTCGATTTCCTCATCATCGGCAGAGCTAGTTGGCATATAAACCTGTACTACTGTTGTCTGTGTTGGCTTCGTATCTATCTTGACAATGATAATGCGATCACTGTGCTGGTCATAGTAGTTTACCCGCATTCCTATTTTCTTATTCATTATCAATCCTACTCCTGTGATACCCCCAACTGATTTTGTATTTATAATCCTGTACTCACCTGACCAGAAATCCTGTTCATCCTGCCACCGAACTTCACTAATCCCCACTACATCTAACTTCAACCTATCCATTTCCCTTTTTAAATTTTCTAATTTTCCTACTCGATTAAGGGATCTAACATTCCACGCTCCGACCCGTAGAATGCCAGTATTGTCTTTCCTGATGATCACATCCTCCTGAGTAGTCCCCGCCCGGAGATCCGAATAGGGGACTATTTTACCCGAGAGGATGCCATCATCATATGTTCATACAGTAGAGCTGCATGTCCTCGGGAAAAGTAACGACTGTAGTTTCCCCTTGCTTTCAGCCATTTGCAGTAGCTGTGTGGCAGAGCCACATTAGCTGATGTTACAAGGCCAGCTCAATCATCCAGACTGTTGCCCCTGTAACTACTGAAGAGGCTGCTGCCCCTCTTCAGGAACCACACGTTTGTCTGGCCTCTCCACAGATACCCCTCCGCTGTGGTTGCACCTATGGTACGGCTATCTGTATCGTTGAGGCACGCAAGCCACCCCACCTCGGCAATGTCTGTGGTTCATGGTTTCCCTACATTTTTCAAATTATTTTTGGAAGTTCGTTGCACCCTTTCTACTGCTTCAGCTACACAAGATTTATGACAAAGCTGTCTGAAACTGTCCTATGCCTGTTCCCCCTCTTACCTGTTGCCACTTCCCACCACTGTTCACCCTTCTCTCTCCTTAACCTGCCCAGGTTCTACCTTGCCTTATCTAATTCAGCTTGAAGAGCTGCCATTTTCCCCTCCTGTTCCATTATTTTCCTGTCTCTGTTGGAGATTCTACAAAACCACTGGTGAGCCTCATTTATCTCCCCATTTCCCACACCACTACATTTGTCCCAGTGAAAGAACCCACTGCAACTCGCACCACACCCCAGAGCTAATGATCCTATGGCATGTCACACACTTCTCACCTGTGGTAAAAAACAGAAATCGTAAAAACTTGATTAAGTATTTACTAAAACATAAGTTACACAAAGAGGCACTAAAACTGTTCAAGCAAGTACGAATATAGTAAACTGAAAGGGAACTGAATAGAAAACTTGCTCATGAAAACGAAATTAGGCCTATAAAAACACTATTGCTAAATTGGGAAATTTTAATCCACACTGTTTTAAGTTTATTTGTGGTTTATAGACTTTATAAACCTTAACTACTATATGCAGTGTGAGGGAAAAAAATTATATAAATTGACTTACCCAAAGTACAGGCTCGCCGATAGAAACATAAAACACAAATAAAAACACACAAATATTCAAGCTTTCACAACCATTTGTTGCTTCGTCAGGAAAAGAGGAAGAAAAGAGAGGAGACAGGGAAGGATATGGGTTTTAAGGAAGTGGAAAAGGAGTCGTTCCAATCCCAGGAGTGTAAGTACTTACCTTAGGGGGCAAAGAATGGAAGGTAAACAAACACACACACACACACACACACACACACACACACACACACACACACACACACACACACACACACACACACCCACACCCAAATGCAAACACACCTGACAGACATTTGTAAAAAGCAAATTATATAAATGTCTGTCAGGTGTGTGTGTATTTGTTTACCTTCCTTTTTCCCCCCCTAAGGTAAATCCTTCCACTCCTGGGATTGGAACGACTCCTTTTCCACTTCCTTAAAACCCATATCCTTCCCTTTCTCCTTTCCTTTCTTCCTCTTTTCCTGACGAAGCAACAAACAGTTGCGAAAGCTTGAATGTTTGTGTGTTTTTATTTGTGTTTTATGTTTCTGTCGGCGAGCCTGTACTTTCGGTAAGTCAAACAATCTTTATTTTATACATATTTTTCCCACCAGGAAAGTCTCCTAATATATATGCCTGCAAAGAATTTCCTTTTGAACTTGTTTGGACAGATACCAAGGATGCTCAGACTAGTCCTTAATGTAGATGTTGGGACTTCCCACAACCGTAGGTCCCGGTGCCTTGCATAAAGCAATGGTGGATTACTCTTTTAGAGTTATCACTTGTGGTAATGTTTTCTTTTAGCGGACTCTTCATTCTGCAATTGAAATTGTACATGATACGAAATAAATTCAAAGTTAAGATTGGGTTGTTAATCCGAAATAATTATTTTTTCATGCTTTTCTCATTTGAATTCTTCTGCCGTCTCTCTCTCTCTCTCTCTCTCTCTCTCTCTCTCTCTCTCTCTCTCTCTCTCTCTGCGCCTTTGGGATTTAGGGTTCGTCTTTTACCTTTGCCTCTAAGGGCGTGGATCTTGGCTTAAATGCACGGGTTGTGAGGATGCTACAAACCTCAATCTAAAGGTGTGCTACATGCTGAAGAGATGCATGGCTGTTAAGGTTGAACAGTCGCTAGTGAGCAACCTCCTGAGAATGCGACGACGTAGGATCCCGAGACGTTCCCTCCTTTGCCACCCCATGGCAGCAACGTAGGGGCCTGAATCGATCGGAGCCATACTTACCACAATATATGCCTGTGCATGTACTGGTGGGGAGTCATTCACATCCACTAAGTCTCGCTTTTTCTTCTACCATCTCGAAAACAAGTACGGCTAAGTGGCATCATTTTCAAAGATAAGTAGGGCTGTTCTGATACAGATGGCATCCCCAGCCCAGTCGAAGGCATTACTTGCCTGCGATAAGCTGGGTGATATCCCAGTGAGTATTGCTCCCCACAAATCCTGAAATATGGTCCAGGGTCTCATCTATCACAGAGATCTGTCGACCTAGACTAAGAGTTGAGAGAAAACGTGCAGCGACGGGGGGGAGGGGTGTTCAAATGTTCAAATGTTTGTTAAGCTTATGGGACTTAAGTACGGGGACATCAGTCCCTAAGGGGGGGGGTGTTCACTTCGTCCGGCTGGTGTACACGGGACCTAAAGATAACAGGGTTGCCACCGGTGCTTTTATCTCATCCTTCCAAGGCGATACACTGCCTGAGAAGGTCAAGATAATGATATACCGGTGTGATGTAAAGCCGTATGTCCCTCCCCCCATGCGGTGTTTCCGGTGCTGGAAGTTCGGGCACATGCCGTCGTGATGTACTTCCAGCCCAACCTGCAGGGAATGTGGGCAGCCATCACACCCAGACGCCCCATGTACCCCACCTCCCCTTTGTGTGAATTGTGGGCTACAGCACCCGCCATGCTCGCCAAACTGCTCCGTTTTACATCGGGACAGGAAAATTGTGGAAATAGAGGCCCTGGACCAGCTGAGTTTCTGAGGTATGTAAGAAGTAAGAGCGGCTACACCCAGTATGTATATCAACTCCTTTTTGCCAGTCACAGCAGCACCAGTTCCCTTGAGACCTGCGACAACACCGGTGTTCTCCTTCCGTGGGTCAGACGGGCCACCGACCTTCAACGGTGCGCGTCTCCATCCATTGCTTCCTCGACACCTGTGGGAGCAATTTTCTCCCCACCTTCGGGGACATCAGTCACCGGCCCCTTCGCTCGGAAGGGGTCACTCGGGGCACTCCCTTCTGAGGCTTCCACAAGTGGATTGGCAGATCACAGCCAGAGGCTGCAGCATCCACCAGTTCCTAGGCGAAGGGCTTCCCGATTTGCATTGGGGCCTGAAAGCACTTGTGAGAAGTCCTCCCAGCCCTCAAAACAGAAATGGCAGCGAGAGACAAAGAAGCAGCAAAGGAAGGAGGACTCCTCTGTCTTCAAAGCCACATCTTCATCCTCAGAAGATGAGGATTTCGCCCTCACTGAGACCCTCGAACCGACGGTTCTCGGTGCTGTCGACATACGGCCTTTGGCAGGTGATCCTTTGGGTTGACAATCTTTAGTTTCACATCATGGCCTTTCAGCAAAGAGACACTGAAATCCTGCAATGGAACTGCAGCAGTTTTTTCAACCGCCTGGCTGAGCTGCAACAGTTGCTGTGCCACTTTCCCGTGCTCTGTGTGGCATTACGGGAAATGTGGTTTCCTGCTCAGTAGACCCCTGCTCTTCAGGGCTACTATAAGAGCTGTTCAGATTACAATGGTCTCCAGTGGTGTCTGTGTTTACGTCCTTGCCACTGTCCCAACACCCCTGTGCCTCTCCACACACCCTCAGAGGAAGTGGCTGTCGGATCAGAGTAATGCGGGAACTTACCATCTGTTCTCTACGCGTCTCCCCGAATGAAGTTGTTTCTGCTGTGGACCTTGCTGTCCTGATCACTCAACTACCCCACCATTCCTCCCCCACAACACGTTTGGGGGGAGGGGGGTGAAACCTAGATCTCCTGGCGTGGCTGGCCTACACATCGGCTGCTGTGGCAGCTGCTCCACTCCCCGCAGATTTTGACAGGGCAGGTCACTGAGCAACTGCATCCATCATTTCTGATGCTGAGGCCACAGTCCCGAGTTCTCATGGCTTTTCCATATGCAAGTCGCTGCTTCGGTGTACTCCAGAAATCGCTGAGGCTGTCCGGTAACGTCGGTGAGCGCTCAGGCGCCACCGGCACCACCCTTAGATTTACTGCCTGGTCACCTTTAAGTGTCTCCAGGCCCGAGCTCGACGACTAATCCGGAAAAGTAAGCTGGACTCTTGGGAGCGCTATGTTGCCACCACAGGCTCTTGCACTTGTCCATCTTGGGTGTGATCGCAAGACCGATACATTTTTGGAGACCGCCCACCATTGGGAATGCCCCGTCTCCGATCCGAGGGTACACTATGCATGTGCCCCATGGCTATTGCAGAGCACGTGGCAGAACATTACAGATGTTGTTCTGCAGTGGCGGCCAACAGCCCACAGTTCTGCACCTTTAAAGAGCGAGCTGATAGATGGGCATTATCATTCCACACATGCCGCCAGGAGATGTACAAAGCTCCATTTAGTGTGTGGGAGTTTGAAAGTGCCCTAGCTGGATCCCCTGATACTTCACCAGGGCCAGACCGTTTCCATAACAACTTCCTTCGTCACCTGTCAGCGGATTCTCGACACCAATTGCTTGCCCTGTTTAACTGACCATCAAAAGGTGTAAGACACCGTCTGCCATCACCACATACTGGCCATGCTACAAGAATAGGGTTCATGGGGCGCTCTTCCGATTTTTATCCTTTGCCTTTGTACCTTCCGTGTTAGGGTCAGCAATTGTTTGAGTTCCATACACGGTCTGGAGAACGGTATCCCAAAGGGCTCCGTTCTAAGTGTCCCCCTCTTTTTGGTGTCAATGGCCATAGTTGCAGTAGGCTCATCGGTCTCTTGTTCCCTATTTGCTGATTACTTTTGCCTGTATTACAGCTTCATGAGCAGCAGTGTTGCTGAAAGGTGTCTGAAGGAAGCAATTTTAAAGGCACATTCATGGGCGTCAGCATATCCTTGGCAAGTCGGGCTTTTCTGTCACTTTTCTGTGGACACTGAGCCACATTGTTATAGCAGGCAATGAACACGTCAATCAGTTGGCCGACCGAGCCACCACTTCACGCCTGTTAGGGAGTAGTCTTCAGGAAGGAGATCTCCGAAGCGAGTCGGACAGAGAGATACTTGTGGTTTGGAATTCCGAATGGGCCGACTTGAGCATCCTGAATAAGCTCTGCACCATTACTCTCCACTGGAGCGTAGAAGTCCTCCCCGAGGGCCTCTGTTGATCTTTGCCGATTGCGAATTGGCTATACGTGGCTAACACTTGGGTACCTCCTTCGTCGTGAGGACCCACCGACATGCTGTTGTGGTGCATTGTTGACAGTGGTAGACATTCTCTTGGACTGTCCAGTTTTAGCCCCCTTGTGGCACTGTTTTTGTCTGCCAACTGTGCTTCCATCTATTTTAGCTGACGATACCTTGACGGCAGACCGTGTTTTAGGGTTTATTCGCGCAGCTGGATTTTATCGTTCAATTTAGTGGTGGGCACTATCGCCTGGTCTTTCGGGCTTCCACCCCTCCAGAATTTTTAATCGATTTTAATTTTGTACACTTTCCATCATGTTTTCACTGAAGATTTTCTTTTGAGCATAGCGGCTGACTCATCCTTTATCGTCCTAGTGATAAGTCAGCTTCCAACTTTGTGATGTTTTAGTGACGTGAACTATTTAGTCTACTCCTTTGTTATCCTTTCGTGTTAATGTTTTAGCATCCATTGTTTCCCTACATCTTGCGTACGGGGCTGCAGTACTCTATCTAAATTGTTCAGGCTATGATACAACCTCTTAGCTGGTAACGGGGGACTGATGACCCTGAAGTTTAGTCCCCTCAAAATTCCAATAACAATTCTACCTTTGAGACCATTGACCGGGCCTCTACCGTAGGCCTATTTATTTTTTAAAACTTTTGAAGAATTTCTTTGGTTGTCAGACTTCTGTAGATACTTTTCAGATTTTTCTTGTTGATTTTCTTCCCATCCTTTAATTTTCGTCTAGTATTACCAGGTCATCTGCATATGCCAAACAGTTTACTGGGGATTTTGACCTGCCTAGTGTAATGTAGTTGGTAACTTTTTCTCTCTTTCATAATTTTCCATTTTTGTACAACATTCAAGCACACAATTGAATAGTATTGGGGATAGACCACCGTCACACCTGATATAATTTTGAATGACTTTGAAATTTTTTGGAAAACTTTCTCTTTAGATTTAGTGTTCATTTTTCTTTCTGTTCAGAATTAAAAACTTTGAGAAGTGCATATCTGTCTTCCAAATTATACTTTTTTAAAAAAAAATCAGTTTTGCTAATGTTAGGCAATCTTGTTTATATATATATATATTCCCAGATATCTGGTTGTTTGCTTAAGGTTTAAAATTTGTTCCGAACAGGATGTCCCACTTCTAAACCCTGCTTGATATTCAGTATCATTATCTGATACAGGGTTTCCTGGGTCCAGAAGAACTTGCTACAGAATTTTGTGTTCTATAGGTAAGTATTAATGTGTTATGTCTTTTGTGTGATAGGTAAATTAGTGTTAACTTCCAGCCTTCTGTGCTAGCTGTAGTTCCTCGAACTTTATCAACTTTCATAATTGTCACCTACTGGCTTTTAGAATTTCAGCAGTGGACCATCCTCACCTGGAACTTCATCTGTTAGTAATTAGATGTATATTATAATAGTATGCAGATCTGGTGGTTTAGAATTTAATCTGGTTGGTTTTTCATAATTAAATAGCATCATGAAGTAATTTGCCTGTAATTTAGTTTTCTTCAACTTGCATTGAAGTGATAACTTTCCAATCTGGATTTGTCTGCCGGGTATAGCAGTGCAGGAAAACAATCTCAATAAAGCTGAATTGCTGAACTTGAACCTTGTGACTGTTCAGTGGTGGGTGGATATAATAAATGATCCACCAAGCCAAAGAAAAGTCTATATTGCAGTCTTGAGGATAATTGAAACAGCAGCCTGTCACATGGAGTGATGACTGGTACTTGGCGAATATGAAGAGGCATGCGGCTTTGCATGAGTTAAAGTATCGGCAAACTACAGCCTAAATGTTGTTAAATTATGAGAGAGTAAGAAGAGATCATGGTGATGGTTTCTGAATACTGTTAATCATCCCATAAAAAGGACCAAAGTATGGGAGACCATGAGGAAGAAGATATATATGGGAAGGAAGAATGTACTCGGTGGCTTCTATAATGGGAAATGAAATTCTTGAAACCAGCCCACGAAGCATTGTGTAGTTTGCTATAGTCACTGGATCAGCAAGTGACAGAGTGGCTGTGGATGGTGCAATTTGGACTTTGGGTCCACTACTTATGAATAGCACTTTTGTCCCTTTTCTGTGAGGGTGTTCAATTCTGTGTTATCTGCAGCTTGTGACACATGCCCTTGTCAGGATGGAATATATTACATTGAGCTACGGCACTTCACAGAGCTAAACAAATGTCATGTCACTTTCCTGGCTCGGGCACGAGAATTTTAATTTTTGTCTTAAAATCTGTGAAGCCACCCCAAGCCCATGTAGTTACCATACTGTTGCCCTTGCTATCTGTCTGAAAAGGTCTTAATGAGGATGATTAACCACCATGTTGTAGGATGCCAAGAGCTGCTACCACCTAATATGAAGAGGGAAGATTACTGCTTTGGCAAGAAGACTGGTTAGTCGAGAAGGCACCTGTAGCCAAGCGTACCGTACAATGGTGAACTGGATCTAACATTTTAAGGGCAGGAGGAGCTGCCAAGCCATAAACCTGGCACCCGCAATCCAATCGGAACATCACATCTGCACCACAAGATGAGTGGGGTAGGAAATGGAGAGCATTAAGCTTCCTCATGCGCTGGTTTTCAGGTGGTTTAATATGGGGCAGCCAAGTCCATTTTTTTTTTTTTTTTTTTTTTTTTTTTTTTTTTTTTATCAAAACGGAGGCCCAAGGAACGGTGCTGTACCACAATTTCCAGGTGCTGAGTATCCAAGAAGAGTTCTGGGTTTGGGTGAACTGTGGTAGGATGACAAAAATGCATAACTCTTGTTTTAAAATGAGAGAACTATAAACTATGGGAAAAGCCCATGTTGAAGCCTGCTGAATGGCACCTTAAAGCTGGCATTCAGCGGAGGTTACTGAGTGGGTGCTGTGTTGTTGTTGTTGTTGTTGTTGTTGTTGTTGTTGTTGTCTTCAGTTCGGAGACTGGTTTGATGCAGCTCTCCACCCTACTCTATCATGAGCAATCCTCATCATCTCCTCATAAGAACGACAACCCACATCACATTTGAATCTGCTTACCATACGCATCTCTTGGTCTCCCTCTGCGATTTTTACCCCACACTCTTCCCTCCAATGCTAAATTTGATTCCTCGATGTCTAAGAATGTCATACCAAGTAATCCCTACTTTTAGTCAAGGTACGCCAAAAATTCCTTTTCCCCCATTCTGTTCAGTACCTCTTTATTAGTTACACTATCCACCCAGCTAATCTTCAGCATTCTTCTCTAGCACCACATTTCAAAAGTCTACCCTGTTCCTGTCAGAATTATTTATCATCCAAGTTTCACTCCCATACAAGGGAACACTTCCACACAAATGCCTTGAGAAAAGACTTCGTCACACTTAAATTAATATTCAATGTTAGCAAAGTTCTCTTTTTCAAAAACGCTTTTCTTCCCTTTGCCATTCTGCATTTTATGTCCGCTGTACTGCGGCTATTGCATGTTATTTTACTGCCCAAGTAACAAAACTGATCTACCGCCTTTATTGTTTCGTTACCTAATCTAATTCCTTCAGAATCGCCTGATTTTCTAAGACTGCATTCCATTATCTTCATTTTGCTCTTGTTAACATTCATTTTATACACTCTCTTCAACACATCATCCATTCCATTCAACTGCTCTTCCAGGTCCTTTACTGTCTGACAGAATTACATTGTCATCGGCAAAACGCAATGTTTTTCTTTCTTCACCCTGAACTTTAATTCCTATTCCAAATTTTTCCTTGATTTCCTTCACAGCTTGCTTGATGTACAGACTGAATAACATTGGAGAAAGACTCCAGCCCTACTCCTTTTCCAACCACTGCATCCCTTTCGAACTCTACAACTCTGACAACCGCTGTCTGGTTTTGTACAAGTTGTAAATAACCTTTCATTCCCTATATTTTACACCTGATTTCAGAATTTGAAAGAGTTTATTACAATCAACATTGTCAAAAGCTTTCTCCAAATCTGCAAAAGCTAGAAATGTAGTTCTGCCTTTTCGTAATCTATCTTCTAAGAAAAGTCGTAAAGTGAGTATTGCCTCCCGGATTCATATGTTCCTCCTGAATCCAAACTTATCTTCCCCAAGATTAGCCTCTACCAGCTTTTCTATTCTCCTGTAAATAACTAGTGTTAAAATTTTGCAACCATGACTTATCAAACTGATGGTTCTATAATTTTCACACCTGTCTATGCCTGATTTATTTGGAATGGGGATTATTACATTTTTCCTAAAGTCTGAGGGTATTTCGTCTGCCTCATAAGACTTGCACATCAGGTGAAATAGTTTGGTCATGGCTGACTCTCCCAGAGACTTTAGTAGCTCTGAGGGAATGTCATCTACTCCCGGGTCCTTGTTCCGACCTAGGCCTTTCAGGGCTCTGTCAAATTCATCTCTCAGTATAGTATCTCTTCTTTAATCTTCGTCTACTTCCTTTGCCCTTCCTACAACATTGTCTCCAAGTTCATTCCCTTTGTAGAACTCCTCTATGTACTTGTTCCACCTTTCAGCTTTCCCTTCCTTGGTGAGAACTGATTTTCATTTCAGTTCTTGATATTCATAGAGCTGTTTTTCTTGTCCCCAAATGTGTCATGTGTCCATGTAGGCAGTGTCTACTTTTCCCCTTGTTATACGTTCTTTTACAGATTTTCATTTGGCTTCTAGACACTCCATTTTGCACTTCCTGTCAATCTCATTTCTTATTCGTCTGTACTCTCTATTGCCTGATCGCTTGATGCATTTTATGTTTTCTCCTTTCATCCATTAAATTTAGTATTTCCTGTGATATCCATGGGTTTTTTGTAGGTCTTGCCTTTCTACCTGTTTGCTCCCCTGCAGTCTTCACTATTTCATCTCTCAATGCTACCATTCCTCTTAGACTGATTTATTTTCCCCGTTTGTCAGTTGTAGCCTAAAGTTCCCTCTGAAATTCTCAACAACTTCAGGTTCCTTCAATTTATCCAGGCCCCGCCTCCTTATTTTCTTACTTTTCTGCAGTTTTTTGCAATTTTAGTCTACAGTTCATGACCAGTGAGATATGGTCAGAGTCAATATCTGCCCCAGGTTAAGTCTTACAGTTTAAAACTTGGTTCTTAAATCTATGCCTTACCATTATAAAATCCATCTGGTACCTTCAGGTTTCCCCTGGCCTCTTCCATGTATACAACCTCCACCATGTCTGTGGTTCCAGCGAATGGAGCTGTACCATATGCAAAAATCACCAACAGGAATGACCAATGGCCCAACATAGCTCACCAGCCCATTGATGCCCATTACAACTCACTGAATTCTTTGTAAAACTGTTCTCCTGGGTGCATGGGAGGCTGAAGAGTCGATCCTATCATGGAACTGTCAGAGAAAGATGGGGTCCTTACCAGGCTTAAGGACAGGAATGACAATTCGCTCTCCACTGAGAGCCAAATATGGTTAAATACCTAGAAGAGATATTGCCATTGTGGAGGACTGAGGTATTGGAGCAATTGGCTATGGATGCTATCAGGGCCAGGTGCAGAATCATGGGGAAAGGAAAAGACCAGTAGTAGTTCCCATTCAGTAAAGGGTTCGTTGTAAGATTCCTCCTGGTGAGAAGTAAAACGAAAGTTGGAGCATCAGCCTGTTGTTTCTTGAGAAGAAAATTTGCCCTATAGGAAGCTTTTTACTAGCTGAATGTCCTTAGTCAGACCGCATCTTCCATTGCACGCCTTTCTGATCTAAATGGACTGATGACCTAACTGTTCGGTCTCTTACTCCCATCAACCAACCGACGTTTTGTAGGGAATGTTCTCATTTTGACTTGTTACTGTCGTATTGATGTTTTACTTTAGCTGCACACAAATCATAGATTTTTCTCCTTTTAATTCTGTTGCTGGTTATACTTCTTTTCCTCCTCTCATATTACATTCGTTTGGATGCTAAAGACCTGATTGTAGAGCACCCAAAACTCCATATCCATTCCTCCTTTATTGGACCTGTCCTATAACAAATGTTGAAATGTGCTTCGACCTTTAGTAGGCAGGTTGTTCCTGTGATACGTTCCAGCCTGAGTTTATAATTTCATTGCTATTGACATCTGGTTTCAGCAAACTTTCTGCGCCTAGTACTGTGTGTTCATTGTGGCCATTCATGATAGCTTGTTTGCGGGATCTTTCCATATGTGCTCTATTAGTTACTATGGTTTCTCTCTTCCTTTCTTCTGTTGTGCTAATTCTACCATGCTACTTGGGCATGGAAAGAGATTTATTTATGCTAAAAAAATTACATGCACACGCCACACTTTCTCTGCTACCCTAGAAGCTGCCGGCCGCAGTGGCCGAGCATTCTGCGGCACGCCGGTCACAGTCTGCATGGCCACTACGGTTGGGGGTTCGGATCCCCCCCTCGGGTGTGGATATTTGTGCAGTCCTTAGTATTAGCTAGTTCATAAGTCATTTGTAAGTTTAGGGTCTGATGACCCTGTAGTTAAGTCCCATAATCCCTACAAACATTTGAAACAACCATAGAAGCTGCTTTCTGCTTGTAGTGCACATTGATGTTTTAAGGGAGGCCCTACACTTCTCCATCTGACAGCAGAGATTGAAATATCTGCATCAAACAAACCATAGTATCCCCTGAATCCCAACATCAACATAAATAGTTCACAAATCACATTTAAGGTCATGGCTGAGGGTTTATCAAACTTCTTACATGATTTTTCTCTACCATTTGTTTTGCCTAATATGTGCGGGGGGAAAAGAAACACCTAAATCTTTCCATTTTCATTCTGATTTCTCTTATTTTATTGTGATGACAAGTCTCCCTATATAGAGCGGTGCTAACAAAATATGTTCGCATTCGGAAGAGAAAGTTGGTGAAAGAAATTTCGTAAATAGAGCTTGTCACAACAAATAACGCCTTTCTTTTAATGATTTTCACCCCAGCTTGTGCACAATTTCCATGACTCTCTCCCCCCCTCTCTGAATATTACAAAATGAACTGCTCTTCTTTGAACTTTCCCCTGTCAGTTCCACTTGCTGGGGGTGCACAGGTGTAGTGTAGATGGTTTCTTTAGTAGAACCATTGCATGTTCTAAGTGTCATGACAATGAAACTTAGCCTGTGGTTCACCTTCCCTACAATATTTTCTGTCTGTTCTTTTCAGATAAGGTTGTTTATAATTCCTAGATATTTAGTTGAATTTGCAGCTTTTATATTTGCCTGAATTATCATGTCAATAAAGTGAAATTGATTTCTTTTGGTATTCATATTGATGACACTTCATTATTTATGGTCAATTGCCAATTTTTGTACCATGCAGATATCTTATCTAAATCATTTTGTAGCTGCTTTTAATTTTTCGTTGACTATATTGATAAATAACAGGATCATCTGCAAACAATCTAAGTGAGCTTTGATGACTTTGTCTTTTAATTTGTATTGTCCTTTCTGACAATAAATCATAAATCCAGTTGCACAACTGTGGCCATATTCCTTAGAAGCAGCTTGCGAGGTATAATGTTGAAAACCTTCTGAAAATCTTGGAATGTGGAATCGATTTGAGATCTCTTGTTGATAGTACTCGTATCTTCATGTGAGTAAAGGGCTAACTGTTTCACAAGAAAGATACTTTCTAGTGATGGTGTTGACCATAGGTTTATAGGTCGTTCTCTTTGAAGTAGTTCATAATGTTTGCGGAAAGTATCTCTTCTAAAGTCCTACATCAAACTGATGCCCATGATATAGGCCCATAATTTTGTGGATCACTCCTATTGCCTTTCTAGAATATTGGAGTGATCTGTGCATCTTTCCAGTCTTTGGGTACAGATCTTTTGGTGAGCGGGCAGTTGTGTATGATAGCAAGAGTTCCGTACCTAGCATCAGTATATTCTGAAAGGTACCTAATTGGTATATAATCTGGACTAGGAGACTTGCTTTTCTTTAGTGATTTAAGTTGATTTAATACTTCAGGGATATCTACTTCTAAGTTACACATGCTGGCAGCTGCTCTTGATTTGAATTCTGATTTAAGCCTCATATTTGGCTGCAAACCAAAGGACTACTGTCGATTATGGGAATGATGTTAAAAATGGATAACTTTACTTGTTTTCCGCAAGTGTGACATGCTACTTTCACGTAATGTGCCAACTGCTTGTAAGAATATAGTACAGCCTATGAACCCAGGCAGCAAGCATCAATTTGTGTCAACATGAGCTAATATTACTAAGAGGCCTGTATGACCATTTGTAATAGCTCAGATGTTAAGCATGTGATGTAGCCTTGGAATTGTTAAGTTGGCCTCAGTACTGCAGTGTAATTGCAATAGTGACTGATAGTATGCAAATAGTGGTGTAACAACGCCTTAGAAATTTTGAACACAGGAAAATTGGTTATCATCTTTCACAAGTGACTATTTGGCATAAGTACTTTAGCTCTTGAGCCTGTTTTTCATTTTAATTCCTTGAGAGGAAACATACGAGGGTTGTTTTTTAAGAAAGGGCCGTTCGCGCATATAGTCCCGTAATTCACGCGGACGCCGCAACAAGCCACCGTGCCACTTGCCGGCATCCTTTCCTGTTCACACTGATGCCAGTTGCAGCTCTGTAGCTGACACGTATGCATTGCTGTGCTACTTTATAATGTTTACGATTATTGAATTGCCCACCGTGTGTGAGATACGGTCAATGATAAGATTCTTGACCGCGAGAAGCCTATCAGCTGCAGAAAATTGTCAGTTAACACAAGTTTATAGCCTGAATGCAGTGAGTGAAGGTAAAGTGCGTCAATGGGTTAGAGAGTTTAAAATTTGCCGTCAGAACGTCCGTGACGAAGAACGTTCAGGCTGGCCCTCTGTGATCACTGATGATTTGGTGGCTGCAGTCGAAACAAAGATTCGTGAGGACAGAAGATTCACAATTTCCACTCTTTCTTTGGAATTTCCACAAGTTTCACGATCGGTTTTGTACAAAATTGTCTGAAAACATAAACTTTAAGAAACTGTGTTCTCGGTGGGTACCCAGACTCCTCACAGAGTACCACAAAGGAAAGAGATTTGCCACTTCATTGGACTTTTTGATTCGTTATGAGGAAGAAGGGGATGACATGTTGAGTCAAATTGTCACTGGAGATGAAACACGGGTATCCCATATCACTCTCGAAAGCAAGTGACAATCAATGGAATGGCGACACACAACCTTACCCGTCAAGGTCAAAGCCAAACAGACGCTGTAAAAGCGCAATGTTATGGCAACTGCATTCTGGGACTGGCGCGGTGTTTTGCTAGTGGACTTTATGCCACGGGGAATGACAATCAACTCGGATGCCTACTGTGAAACTATAAAGAAGCTCTGCAGAGCAATTCAAAACAAAAGGCGCGGCATGGTGACAAAGGTGTTTTGCTCCTGCACGATAACGCTAGGCCTCACACCTCAAAACTCTGGATTTGATTGATTCTTTTGGCTGGAAAGTTTTGGACCATGCACCATACAGCCCTGACCTTGCTCCTAGCGATTTTCACCTTTCCAGTACCTGAAACACCATCTTGGCGGGCAGCGCTTCAATGACGATGATTAAGTGAAAGCGGCTGTGAACTCTTGGCTGTCAGAGCAGGCGGCCAAATTCTTTGAAGAGGGAATTAAAAACTTAGTTGTACAGTATGACAAGTGCTTTAATAAACAAGGCAACTATGTAGAAAAATAGGTAAATGTGTGTAGAATCAGAAAATAAGTTTTTTTACAAAAGTATTTGTATTTTTTCTTTTTTTTAATAAAAACGGCCCTTACTTAAAAAAACAAACCTCGTAATTAGTGATAGTTGCCTAGTAAGAGAGAGGCCTCAAGTGCTGTGTAATATCTCCCTCCTCCTCTCCATGAGAGATGACTAGGCAGTGGTAAGGCACTGGGAAGAGGACTTTGAATCTGTCTGAATGTGAAGCTCAGGTTTCCTGTAAATGCTGGAATGGTTCCTTGAAAAGGGCACAAGATTTCTTTTGTCAGTAACAGTTAGTGTCACACCATTTGTTGACTAATAAATTTCACCTCTGACATCCAGTTGTAAGCTGATGTTGAATTTTGTTAAATTGAAGATTTGCCCTCTGATGTTAATTACATAAAATCCTAGATGACATATGCTGACAATTTAGTTATCTATGAGAAAAAGGAAATGCAGAAATATTAATTTTTCCCTAAGCACGCAGATTATTTTATGGTGAATGTATTTCTGTTTCAGGTTCTTAATTGACCAGAATGTCGGCTACGTCCAGAAGTGTAAGTGAACATTATACTACATAGCATTAAAAGTACTTTATTGTATGCAAGATTTGAATTACTCTGGTTCCTAGTGCATACAGGACCGCTAGTTCGACCAAATATACTCTGCCAGATATAAAAATTAGTACATCCTCTTAGTTGTCCTGTTCACTCAAGATTTGTTGTGAAAACAGTGCAGACCTATTACATGAAATGATTACAATTACATATCAACAGTTCAAGCAGTGCTGAGGTTTATTGTTCTTGTTGTGGTCTTCAGTCCGCAGACCGGTTTGATGCAGCTCTCCACGCTACGCTGTCCTGTGCAAGTCTCTGCATCTGAGAATACGCTTGGCAACCTACATCCTTTTGAATCTGTTTACTGTATTCGTCCCTTGGTATCCCTTTACGATTTTTACCCCACACACTTCCTTCTAATGCTAATCTGACAATTCTTTGATGTCTTGGAATATGTCCTACCAATGTATCCCTTCTCTTAGTCAGGATATGTCAGAACTCCTTTTCCCCCCCAATTCGGTTAAGCACCTCCTCATCAGTTAAGTGATCTACCCATCTAATTTTCATCATTCGTCTGTAGCACCACATTTCAGAAGCTTCTATCATCTTTTTGTCTGAACTCCTTAACGTCCACATTTCACTCCCATATAATGCTACACTCAAGAGAAATGCTTTCAGTAAGGACTTCCTAACATTTAAATTAATATTGGATGTCAACAAATTTTACCTCTTCAGAAACATTTTTCTTCCCATAGCCATTCTGCATTTAATCTCCACTTCAGTCTTCAGCAGTTATTTTGCTACCCAATTAACAAAACTCACCTACTACTTTTACAGTCTCATTACCTTATCTAATTCCTTCAGCATCACCTGACTTTCTGATGCTACATTCCATTATCCTTGTTTTACTCTTGTTAACATTCATCTTATACCTTCCTTTCAAGACACTGTCCATTCTGTTAAATTGCTCTTCCAGAGCCTTTGCAGTCCCTGACAGAAGTACTAAGTCATCGGCAAACTGCAGTTTCTATTTCTTTTTCCTGAACTTTAATTCCCTCTCCAAATTTCTCCTTGCATTCCTTCACTGCTTGCTCAATGTACAGATAGAACAGTTTTGGGAAAGGCTACAACCCTGTCTTACTCCCTTCGCAACCTCAGGGTCCCTTTCTTGCCCCCTGACTCTAATAACCACTGTCTGGTTGTCGGATTCCACAGGTTTTTCCATTCATCTGTAAATAATTCATGTTAGTATTTTGCAACAATGTCTTATTAAACTGATAGTTTTGTACGTTGCTTGCAGTGGCCATTTTGAGCAGCAGCTGAATTGTATTTCACTGTAATGTTTTTAAAGTAAACACCTTTTGCTGCTGCGAATTTTGTAATTTACACATTTTTGTACTTGCTTTCTTTGGAATTGGAATTACCCTCGGACTTCAAGAAGAATATTGTATTTCCCCCGTCTCATACATCTTGCATACCAGGTGATAAAATTTTTTTCATGACTGGCTTTCGCAACGGTAATATCAGTTCAGATGTAACATCATTTACTCCAGAGGCCTTGTTTCGACTCAAATCCTTCAGCGCTCTGTCAGTTTCTTCTCTGTTTCGTATTACCTATCTCATCTTCCTCCAGTTTGTCTTCCATTTATAGAATATTGCCTTCAAGTTTATTTCCTTTGTATAGGCTCTCTATATTCCACATTTCAGCTTTCCCCTCTTTGATTAGTACTGGTTTTCCATCTTAGTTCTTGATATTCATACAGCTGTTTCTTTCTTGTCTCCAAATATCTCATTTTCCTGTAGGCAGTATCTATTTTTCCCCTAGTTAAACATTCTTCTAGTGTTCTGCATTTGTTCTCTAGCCACTTCTGCTTAGCTAGTCTGCACTTTCTGTCAGTCTATTTTTCAGATGTTTGTACTCCCTTTTGCCTGCTTCATTTACTGAATTTGTTTTCTCTCTCATCAATTAAGTTCAGTATATCCTGTGTTATCCAGTGATTTCTATTAGGCCTTGTCATTCGGCCTATATGATCCTCTGCTGCCTTCACTACCCTATCTCTGAGTTACCCATTCTTCTTCTACTGTATTACTTTCCCCCATTTCAGCCAATCCTTGCCTAATGCTCTCTCTGAAACTATCAACCCCCCACAGGGGCTCAGCATTAATTTGCTGAGTACAGGGCTGAGCCGTGGGCTCTGTCGCACCAACAATCCGCTACACCGTAAGCTCTGTTCACACTTAAATGACCATCATTTGGCACTACGGTGGAACGTTGTACGTTTCAGAGCTCGGGGATCTTGGCTTAATCGCCCGGTGATGTACATAGATGGCCACTTGCTCAATGTGCTGGATACACTTCGTTTCTTGGGTCTAGTGTTTGACAATGGCTGACACGGCTCCCTCATATTCATCAGCTTAAACAGAAGTGCTGGCAGCACCTGAATCCTCCCTGCGGTCTTAGCCATACTACTTGGGGAGCAGACTGTCATACTCTGCTAAATTGTTACAAGGCTCTTGTTTTGTCACGATTGGACTACGGAGCATTGCATATGGTTCAGCATCACCTTCAGGCCTGCAGATGCTGTACCCAGTCCACCATTGTGGGGTTCGGCTGACAACAGGAGCTTTCCGAAATAGCCCTGTTAAGTCTCCTTGCGGAAGCTGGAATTCCACCACTAGAAACCAGGCACCAGCAGCTGCTCATGTTCGTGGCTTGCCTCATCACCCCAACCATCATCTCCTTTTTCCAATCGGGCCACTACCTATCCCACGACGACGGCTGAGGTCGGGTACGACAGTTCACTTTCGTGCCCGATAACTCCTCAGTGAACTGGAATGTGTTTCACTCCCTCCCCTCTTCCAGTTCCAGTTGCGTACTCCACTGTGGTGTGTACGCCATTCACACCTTCGCCTCGAACTGTCAGTCCCCCAAGCTCTCAGTTCACCCAGAGATCATTTGGCGCCAATTACTGACTCCGTTACTTGTCGTGGTCCTCGGAAGTGATTTACACTGATGGCTCGATGGTGGGTAGTTGTGTTGGCTACGCTTACATGCTTGCAGGGCATATAACGAATTGCATTCCTTGCCAGCTGGCTGCAGTGTCTTCACTGTGGAGTTAGTAGCCATTTTCCATGCACTTGACCACACCCGTCGTACCTGTACTGCTGGGAAGTCCTGCGTCACCTGTAGCGACTCACTCAGTGGACTTAGTGCTCTTGGTCATAGCCATCCAAGAGTCCCTCTATGCCAGTGAACAACGTGGGCAGTCAGTAGTATCCAGGGCACATAGAGATTGCAGCAAATGAAATGGTAGACAGGTTAGCCAAAGAGGCCACCACTAAACTTTTTCTGGCAGTCGGTATACCCTGTCTATGTTCAATGCTGCGAAGTCGAGCCTGAGGTTTGTGGGATACAGAATGGTGTACCCTCCAGATCCCCAACAAGTTATAAAGGAGACAGCAAATGTCTGGAGGGCCTCTCTATTGGCCCCTAGCAGGGTCGCTATCATCCTCTGTTGGCTCCGTATTGGCCACACGTGACTGACACACGGTCACCTTCTCCGACGCAAGGACCCCCCCACCTCAGTGTCGCTGTGGCGCCGATTTATCAATTGCCCACATTTTATTAGAATGCACTAACCTTGCCACCCAGAGGTCGAGTTTTAACCTCCCTGATGCCTTGAGCTCGGTTTTAGCAGACAATGCCTCTACGGTTGACAGAATTTTAAATTTTATTCATGTGAATGGATTCTATAATTCCATCTGAATTTTATGTTTTAGTATCTATCTATCTATCTGTCCACCACTCACCTAGCACTTTTAGGTAGGTGGTTTTACTGTGTCGCAGAGTAGTCAGATGTTCTACTTTTCTCACCCAGCCAAGATCCTCAGGTTTCATTTTTAATTCTTTTTCCCCTTTCTCGGTGTTCTTTCCTTTCTGCTGTTATTCCTCAACATGTTAAATGCCTTTGCTTGGTGCATTTTATCTCAGTTTTATACACCTTTTTAGCGATCATTCCTGTACTCTACTCTTGAAACAAGGGACTGATAACCTTTGTCGTTTAGTCCCTTTCAAAATCAAGCCAAACAACCAAACTCTCAACCACCTCTAGTTCCTTCAATTTGTCCAGGTTACATCTCCTAACTTTTCTACCTTTCTGCAGTCTCTCGAGTTTTAATCTGAAGTTCATAACCAACAAGTTACGGTCACTCTATATCAGCATCTGGATATGTCTTACAATTTAGAACCTGGTTTCTAAATTTATTCCTAACCATTATAAATTCAATCTGGTACCTTCCAATGGCTCCTGGTCTCTTCCATGTATACAACCTTCTTTAATGATGATTAAACCAAGTGTTGGTGATCCTTAAATTGTGCTCTGTGTGGAATTCTACCGGGTGACTTCCTCTTTCATTCCTTCTTCCTAGTCCATATTCACAGACTACATTTCCTTCTCTTCCCTCTCCTACCACTGAGTTCTAGTCCCCCATAACAATGAAGTTTTCATCTCCCTTTCTGAATGATTTCATTTCTCTCCTCATACATTTCTTCAACATCCTCATCGGCTGTGCTAGTTGGCATATAAACTTGCACTATTGTAATCAGTGTTCGTTTTTGTGTCTTTGCCATGATAATGTGTTCACTATGCTGTTAATAGTAACTTACCCACATTCCTATTTTCTTATTCATTATGAGACCTGCTCCTGCGTTACCACCAACTGATTTTGTATTTATAACAAAGGTCATTCCATTAGGATTTAACAAATGGGAGTTGTATCATGGTCACAGATTTTAACGAAATTTGGTATAGTTAATACCTGTACTATAGTACATTCATAACCAATGAAGTCAGCTGGCTGAAAGTAAGGGACATTGTAAAAACAAATATTATGCCAAACACTCTTAACAGGCAGGCAGGACACTCTGGACAGGACAATTTAAATTGAAATACAACATTTAACAACTCCCAGCAATCCAAATGAAAAATAAACATTCAGAGCATGTTTTTCCTATGTGCCTTAATGTTTAGATAAGTGATATGTTAAAGTGTAAATCATGTTGTTTTTACTAATTCAGGTTAAGTAAATTCTAGAGTGTTTCTTGTGTAAAATTATTGGCACTTGCAATATTGTCCTTTTTGATGCATACAAATTTTGAGATTAAAATAAGTCATGCAATGGAGTAACTTGGAGATATTTTGGGAATAATTAGACTTCGATACAAGCTACACAATGAGGCTATTTCCAGCACACGAAGACTTTGCACACACAGATTTTTGAGGGGGTCAAAAAATTCCGAAATTGTTGAAAAATCACTATTTTCAAGTCCAAAAAGTCAGTGTATGTTTGCAAGTAACACAACGAAATTTTTCAGCGAACTGAGCCTCATGACCCCTCTCTACGAAACAAATATCATTTCAGTACTGTCATTCACACGAGATAAACATATTGCAAACTTGCAAAAATGTGATAATGTAATATACATAGAAACTGCTATATATTTCTGACCTATGAATCACTTAATTTCATCGTTTCTCTTACAAGGGACAGGTGTCAACTGTCAAATGAGAGCAATCTTTTGTGTCTATCTGTTTTAGTACAGGTGCTGTAATGTCAAACATGGTGGCATGTTTTTTGGAAAAATGGCCAAAATTGTAACTTTGAGGTGGCCTAGCTCAGCCCCACTGGGGTTTAAAGTTTCAATACCTGAGATATGAACTTACTTTAGTACAGGTATTAACTATACCAAATTTCTTTAAAATCTGTGACCATGATGCAACCCACTTTGGCTAAAATCTGCTCATATCCAATGGAATGACCCATCCTGTACTCACCTGACCAGTAATCCTGTTCATCCTGCCACCAAACTTCATTAATCCCTACAATATCTAACTTAAACCTATCCATTTCTCTTTTCAAATTTTCTAACTTACCTACACAAATAAGGGTTAGAATATGCCACGCTCTGACCCATAGAATGCCTGTTTTGTTTTTCTTGATGACATCCTCCTGAGTAGTCCCCAACTGGATTTCTGAATGGGGGACTATTTTACCTCAAGAATATTTTACCCAAGATGCCACTGTTATATATTAATACAGTAGAGCTGCATGTACTCAAGAAAAGTAATGACTGTAGTTTGCCTTTGCTTTGAGCCGTTAGCAGTAGCTCTGTGGCAAAGCCACATTAACTGATATTGTCGCGTTGAAATGGAAGCAGGCTTGACTTCGAAGGCAACTAAACACAGCACTTATACTGAACGCACGTTTATTACGAACTTAACGTACACGCACCACTGCCTTCCTCTCAGGCAGAATGCTCTGCTATTTATACACAGACAAAATTTACCAGAAATTAGAACAACAGATAACATAAGAAACAAGTAGAATTTACAAGTGAACATAAGAAAGATGTAAAACATTCTGGAATTGTTAATTACAAAGAAATAAATTGTTGCCGGTGGGCGGGATTGAACTGGCGACCTCCAGCACCGTAGTCCGTGACGCTATCCGCTGCACCATGCCGGCAGTCAGTATTCGTGGTCTCTCGTGGCAATATTACAAGGCCAGCTCAGTCAATCATCCAGACTGTTGCCTCTGTAACTACTGAAAAGGCTGCTGCGCCTCTTCAGGAACCACATGTTTGTCTGGCCTCTCCAAAGATACCCCTCCACTGTGGTTGCACCTATGGTTCGGCTATCTGCATCATTGAGGCACGCAAGCCACCCCACCTCGGCAGTGTTTGTTGTTCGTGGGGGTGGGGTACTGAGGTACCAGCTGTCAATCCATTCAGAAACTCCTGTATTAGTATGTGGTGTGGCCTCCAATACAGGCACTGATTCTTGCATTCATTTGATCATACAGATGCCGTATACTATTCTACAGATCCATTATTCCACACCTGCTCGACCTGTTCATGCAATTTGGAAGAGCTTTGGGTTTATGAGCCACAGGACAGTTCTTATAGCCTCTTTCATGAGGACTGTGAGGGTGAGCATTTTCTTGCTAGAACAAGAAATCACCTTGTTAAAGTAATGTCAAAAGAGCAGGCCTTAAAACATTCTGCATATACTAAGCACTGATCAGCACTCCCTCCACAAACATCAAGAACAATAGTTGTTGCACACCAGACTGTGAGGCCTGGCGTGGGGCTAATGTTTGAGTGTGAGCTCTTGCCATGTGGGATTGTAGACTTTCTCGGCGTATTCCATTAATGAAGTCTCCTCAGGTAATCGGCCGAGTAATGGCGTCGTCTTGTCGCTATGTTTCGATGAGCTTCGTGCTCGTCATCTTCCCTTCGCCAGATGATGAGCACGAAACTCATCAAAACGTTGCGACAAAGCGACGCCATCACTCGGCTGATTACCCGAGAAAACTTCATTGCCAATGTTGTGGCATAAGTGGAAGATAGGCTAGAGGTGTGTGTGCTTGTGGTCCCACTGCTAGTAATTGGTTGGCAACAGTGTATGTTGACTTATCGGCTCACAAAACCTCTTACGTGTGTGCCGTGGTAGAGGTAAAATCTGCCTCTGCCGACCTTAAACTGTGGCAATCTTGGCGGATGTCTGTGTTGTGTGGATGTCTACAACCTTGCCTATAGGTGTGGGGATTTTCATGTCCATTACAACGTGCAACATTGCAGAACTGATATAACCGCAGCAGTTAAGTCCCTTAGATTTATAAACATTTGACCATTTTTTTTGTACACAAAGATGGCACTTTGTTGTTGGAACCATTATCAGTATGTCAGCTATACCTCATAATGTATCAGCTGCCATTTGATAAAAATTGACAGTTTTTCTTCAGGTGTACTATTCTATTCACAGTTGTGTCGCAGCCTCGGCTCGATATATTAGACACGCCATGTGTCCTGGGAAGACAATCATAAGTGTTCCCCGGCTTGGCCGATTTTAAGAATATCTATTGCTTTCACTTGTTCAAAAACAGCATCAATTTTATCATCAGTTGACTTGCTCAAAGTTATTTCAGAAATAAGTTATGCGATAAATATTCGTCAAAGGTCTGATTAATCATTTACTTATCTGATAAGCACAATAGATAAAAATTAGCTTCTTACAGTCGGTTTCAGTCCCAAATGTTTTATATCAATAGTGTCAACCAAAACTTCAATATGTGCTGCCGTCTAGGATATGTTGTGTAAACAGAAGCAATAAGGTATCCTTTCATGAATTGTTTCCTGTGATATCAGAGTATTTCTACTAGCCCTTATCTTTTTACCTGTATCATCCCCTGAAACCTTCACTATTTCATTTGTCAAAGCAACCCATTCGTCTTCTTCTTCATTACTTTCCTCTATTTGTCAAATGATGCCTAATTTTCCGTCTGAACGTCTCAAACGTCATGCTCCTCTGATTTTTTCCCGATACCATTTCCTTACTTTCCTGCTGTTTTGAAATTTCTTCGGTTTTAATATATAGTTTATATCCAGTAAGATATCGCCAGTCTATTTGTGCCCTCAACTGTGTGTTGCAGAACTACATTGTCCCATTATCAGAAATCCTCTTCCTGCAACCAAACTTCATTAATCCCCACTATATCTGTCTTTAACCTATGCAATTCCCTTCCTCATTTTTTTAACTTACCTACCAGATTAAGGGATTTCTACATTCCATACTCAAATCCATAGAATGCTGTTTAATTTTTCCTGAGACATTATTCTCCCGATTAGTCCCTACCCAGAGATCATGATGGAAACTATTTTACCTTCAGAATATTTTACCCAATATGTAATTGTTTAATGATATAGTAAAGCTGCATGTCCTTGGAAAGAGTGGCAGATGTAGTTTCTTCTTGCTTTCAGGCATTTGTGGTATGCCTACTTGTACGGTATTGCCACATTGACTAAGGTCACAATATCAGATCAATAAATTGTCCAGACTGTTTGCCCCTAACTACTTAAAAGCCTATTGCTCCTTTCTAGGAACCACACATTTGTCTGGCCTCTCCAGATACCACTCCACTGAGATTGCACCTACGGTACAGCTATCTGTATCGTCGAGTTATGCTAGTCGTTCCAAGTGAAGAATGTGTGTGTGTTTCAAGATGGTGACTACTTTATCTAAAAGCGCACATGTTGCATCAGGGTTTGCATTTGCATTGAGTGGGGATCTCTTTAATCCTCTTCCAAAACATGGATTGCTGTGGAGAGATGGCAGCAGTAGAGCAGGAGGCTTGTCTAGTATGGAGGGGCTGTGTACTTAAACACTGGAGCTCCTGGACACCGCCTGTACGTGTGCCACTCAATAGAGCTTGTCAATAGTGATGTTAGTTGTTTTCCTGGTGGTTTAACTGTATTTGTTATTGACTTGGTATTGTCATAAATTTTTAGAAACATTAATGAATCTGTGTGAACTGCAGTGCCATAAAAACTCTTTCCACAAAAATCCCAAACACTTGCCTAGTAAGTTGTGTAATTAGTGTAATAAATTTAAATAGTGTCACTGTTTTTGGAAAATGAAAAAAAAAAAACTCTACCTTAATGAGTAATTTTTGTCTTTATCTTCTCTTACAAAGGCCCGGCGTCGCCGAAATCGAAATAGGGTTAATCCCGAGTGGCACAACCTTAATTGCCAGCTGTGTCCGTTCACCAGCATTGATGAAGCAGATTTTGAGTCTCACAAGCGTACTATTCAGCACAAATTCAACTATTACCTTTTCCAGTTTGATAAACATAGGTAACTTAAAATAATTAATTTTGTGTGTTTAATATTGTATTTTAAAAACAGTCAAGATCTCATAACGTTTGTTCTGATCATGTAAGATCATATGTGCTCTCTGTGTGGGTGGTGGGCAGAGTGGAAACCCTGTGTAAGGACACGACTGTCAATAGATCGCTCTGCTCATTGTCTCTGCCCACCAACCGTGGCGACAGTCTGACAATCTTACGTGAACCAGTCACAGCAAATATAACAGTTGTGATCCTGACTGTTTTAAAAATGTTTTATAAAACATTAGTTATTGTTTCTTTAATATGTTTTCAAAATGACTAAAGCTTGTTTAATTGTGGATGACGCTCAAAAGTTGTGCTATTGTACATATTTGCTGTAAAAAGTGTTTATTCTCCTGACACAATATTAGCCTACCTGACCGACACAATATTAGTCTGACTGAGGTTTGATTCCCTTACTCTAGCTCACATTCACCTTGTTGCTCAGCTGTCAAGAATATGCTCATCTGCCTTCATTTTCAGTCTGATGTTACCTCTCATAGATACCAAATTGAAGTAGAGGCACTTTGTTGGTCTGAACACATTAACTGGTAAAGGACAGATCACACTAACATCAAATTTTGATGAATGTTAGCAGACTAATTGGGGATCACTCTAAACTAAAGTTTCTGGAAAAAACTGGAGACTCACCACAGAGACGGTCATTGTGTGTGTGTGTGTGTGTGTGTGTGTGTGTGTGTGTGTGGGGGGGGGGGTGTCTCTGACTGATAACAGCCAAAAGCTATAAAGTTGTTTCCTGTTATTTGTTCCTTTCCACAAATCATAGGACGTGGTTACTGTGGTGAGTAAGCAACCTATCATTACAAAAAAAAGTTGAAAACTTAAAGAAGTTGAGGACATTTCCACTGATTCTTTCATCAGTTCGTGGTTGATGAACATCATATTAAATTATAAACGAAACTTTGTGTATGTTCTGCAAATTTATTTTATTCAGTTAGAGTTATCAACTTTTAGGGCTATTTACGGCCTTTAAAGTCTGTAGGATCCTAAGTCTAAAAGGTCCATCCATAAAGAAAGTTTCTTTATTAAAAAAAAAAAAAAAAATCAAATACAACATAGTTATGTGAAAAAATCTGTTGGTATTGAATTGACGCATGGTGCAGGGAATGGCAATTGTATCTGTGTAGAAAAGTGTAATGTGCTATGATACATTTAGCTACACTATAGTAGGTCTGCAACTGGAAGCAGTTAATTCCATAAATTATCTGGGAGTAGGCATTAGGAATGATTTTAAAATAGAATGACCATGTGTGGGGGGGGGGGGGGTGTGGGTGTGGGTGTGTGGGGGGGGGGGGGGGTGTGGGTGTGTGTGTCCTTAGCATAAGTTAGTTGAAGTACACTACTGGCCATTAATATTGCTACACCAGAAAGAAATGCAGATGATAAATGGGTATTCATCGAACAAATATATTATACTGCAACTGACATGTGATTACATTTTCACGCAATTTGGGTGCATAGATCCTGAGAAATCAGTACCCATAACAACCACCTCTGGCCATAATAACAGCCTTGATACGCCTGGGCATTGAGTCAAACAGAACTTGCATGGCGTGTACAGGTACAGATGCCCATGAAGCTTCAACACGATACCACAGTTCAAGAGTAGTGAAGGGCATATTGTGATGAGCCAGTTGCTCGGCCACCATTGACCAGACATTTTCAATTGGTGAGAGATCTGGATAATGTGCTGGCCAGGACAGTAGTTGAACATTTTCCGAATCCAAAAAGGTCCGTACAGGAGCTGCAACATGTGGTCATGCATTAACCTGCCGAAATGTAGGGCTTCGCAGGGATCGAATGAAGGGTAGAGCCACGGGTTGTAACACATCTGAAATGTAACAGCTACCATTCAAAGCGTCATTGATGTGAACAAGAGGTGACTGAGACGTGTAACCAATGGCACCCCATACCATTACGCCGGGTGATACGCCAGTATGGCGATGTCGAATACACGCTTCCAATGTGTGTTCTCCGCGATGTTGCCAAACACGGATCCGAAAAAAATGACTTTTTGCCATTTGTGCACCCAGGTTCATCGTTGCTTGCACCCTCGTAGGCACCCCTGTCTGTGATGCACTGTCAAGGGTAACCACAGCCATGGTCTCTGAGCTGATAGTCCGTGCTACTGCAAACGTCGTTGAACGGTTCGTGCAAATGGTTGTTGTTTTGCAAATGTCCATATCTGTTCACTGCTGTTGACTCAGGGATCGAGACATGGCTGCATGATCCATTTTTTCATGTGGATAAGATTCATGTCAACTGCTAGTGACAAGAGGCCATTGGGATCCACCACGGCGTTCTGTACTGCCCTCCTGAACCCACCGATTCCATATTCTGCTAACAGTAATTGATCACGACCAATGCGAGCAGTATTGTCGAAATACTATAAACAGCATCCCAATAGGCTACAATCTGACCTTTATTGAAGTCAGAAACATGATGGTTCGCATTTCTTCTCCTTACACGAGGCATCACAACTAAGTTTCACCAGGCAACGTCAGTCAATTGCTCTTTGTGTATGAGAAATATTCCTAATGTCAGTATGTTCTAGCTGTCTCCATCGGTGCCAACCTTGTGTGAATACCCCCTGTGGGTTCGGGGGTAAGAATAGGCCCGTGGTATTCCTGCCTGTCGTAAGAGGCGACTAAAAGGAGTCTTCATACTTTTCGGTTTTCCATCTGTGGTCCCCTATGTGGGTTTGACCCTCCATTTTTCAAAATTTTTCAGAAGAGCGACCAATTTGGGGAAGGACACCTTACGTGGTGCAACATGTAATTCTTGTGCCATGACATCTTATGCACCCATCATGGAATGGACTTGCGACTGCGGATTCTATTCTGCCACTGGGCACGTCATTTCTTTTTCCGTGCACATCGCGTCCATTGTGCACTGCCATCTCAGCACTCTTTCTGATGGTTCACATAGCACCAGAAAGCCAACACGGTAGCCAGTCCGTTGTGGTGGGATCGTCATGTACCCTCTTGGATGTAGCCCCCTGACAACACAGGGATCGCTCTACTGGTGCCAGAGCTGCATACTCCGCATGCAAGCAAAGGAGTCGATGCTTGTCTCTGTGGGGCATCAGGACTCCCGGCAACGGTCATCCCGCCAGGTGACGTTGCTGTGGCTAGGTGGCGCCCATGAGGAGAGCCCCTGATCGGAGAGGGTGGCATCGGGGCGGATCACCCGCAATGAAGAGACAAAAATTGGGTGACGTTGGCGGACGTACAACTGCTGTCTCTAAGAGAGGAAAATTCAATGCTTCCACATATGACCCCAAAACGTTCCCCTCCCTGACTGTATCTTGGGAGGGACGTCGGGGTGCAAAGCCGACTGATCAATATGCTCCAAGATATCTCGTGTGCAGCAGGACTGATGGGGACTCATTCTCAGCAACCAAGCCTCAGTTCTTTGTGGACCATCTGGAGGACAGGTTCGGGGAAGTGGAGTCACTGTCTAATATGCGCAACGGTTCTGTCCTCATCCACACAGTTTCTCCTGCCCAGTCACGGGCGCTACTCGCTTGTGACAAACTGGGTGATGTTGCAGTGACTATTACTCCACACAAGTCCCTGAATATGGTCCAGGGTGTAATTTTTCATCGGGATTTATTGCTACAGACGGACGACGAGCTACGGGCGAACCTAGAACGACGAGGCGTTCATTTTATCCGGCGTGTCCATAGGGGCCCAAAGGATAATAGGGTCGCAACTGGTGCCTTCATCTTCGCCTTTGAGGGTGATACATTGCCCGAAAAGGTCAAGGTGATGGTTTACCGTGTTGACGTGCGGCCTTATATTCCTCCCCCTGTGAGGTGCTTTCAATGCTGGAAGTTCGGCCACATGTCGTCCCGTTGTATGTCCAGTAGGGACTGCGGGCGTCCAGCACATCTGGGCACCCCATGTACACCGCCTCCCATCTGTGTCAACTGTGGTCAGAACCATCCTCCCTGCTCGTCGCAATGTCCCGCACTTGAACGGGAGCGGAAAATTACCGAATACAAAACCCTGGACCGTATATCCTATAATGAGGCACGGAAAAAGTTAGATCGTCTGCACCCAGTACCTATGAAAAATTCATTCGCAGCAGTGACGTCGTCGCCACTCTCCTTGGCGGCGGCAGTATTTTCTACTTCAACTGCTCCTGTGGGCCCTCAGGGCCGCCAACCTAAGCCTGCCCCCACGGAGGTTGGGGGCCATCCTTCCACAGCTCCCAAGGCGAAAGCCTCGGGGTCAGCAACCACCTCTCCGCCGGAGAAAGAACAACCTTCTCCGGCTTCCCTCAGGCGGAAGGGGTCCCTTGGGACACTCCCTTCTGCCAGTGTCGATATCAACACTAACCAGCAGCAGGCGCGCTTGCAGACTGCTGGTCGTAGGGCTTTGCGCTCCTCCTCGGTCCCTGTGGCTGAGTCAGAGGAGCACCTCCCACCGGCGAAGCCCCCGAGGGAACGGAGGGGTAAACAGAAGCCAAAGAAAGTCACGACACAAGACACCACGGTGGCTTCAGTGCCACCACTCCCCTCCGCCTCCACCTCTACTTCTGAGGATGAGGTGGAGATTCTTGCGTCACCCGAGGACCTCGCTCTCGGGGACGCATTAGAGAAAACGGAAAATCCAGATGACGCGCCTCCACCGGTGGGTGCAAGTGGTGCTGAGTTGTAGCCCATCGACTCGGATTCATGTCTTCCCAGCACTCGAACAATGTCATTCTCCAGTGGAACTGCGGCGGTTGCTTCCCCCACCTGGCTGAGCTACGGCAGCTTCTGAGCAAGACACCTGCTTTCTGCATTGCTCTTCAGGAAACTTGGTTTCCAGCAATGCGGACCCCTGTCCTTCGTGGCTACAGGGGATTTTACTGTAACCGTAGCATATATAACAGGGTCTCAGGTGGAGTGTGTGTGTACGTCCTCCCCTCTGTGTATAGTGAACCCGTGCCCCTTCAAACACCATTAGAAGCAGTGGCTGTCAGGGTGAGGACCACACAGGAGTTTACCATCTGCAGTATCTACTTGCCGCCAGATGGTGACGTATCTGTGAACGTCTTGGCTGCTCTCGTTGCTCAACTACCCCCACCTTTCTTACTGTTGGGTGACTTCAATGCCCACAGTCCCTTGTGGGGTGGTTCTACGATCTCTGGTCATGGCAGGGTTGTCGAGGATTTACTAACTCAACTCGACCTCTGCCTCTTAAATACAGGTGCCCCCACACATTTTAGTGTGGCACATGGCACATTTTCGGCCATTGATCTGTCGATCTGCAGCCACAGCCTTCCACCATCTGTTCACTGGAGAGCCCATGATGACTTGTGTGGCAGTGACCATTTTCCTGTCTTTTTGTCACTCCAAGGCGAGTTCCCAGCACGCCCACCCAGGTGGGTTCTGCACAGGGCTAACTGGGAAGACTATGCTTCTGCTGCTATTGTTGGCCCTCCCCCACTCGAGGAAATCGATGTGGTGGTCGAGAGCGCCAACCATTCCATTATATCTGCTGCAAATGCTACCATTCCGCGTACGTCAGGGTGCCCACGGCGTAAGACAGTGCCGTGGTGGTCGCCAGAGGTCGCTGAGGCCATTAAAGACCGCAGGCGGGCCTTAAAGCGATACAAACGGCACCCCTCTCGGGAGCACCTCATCAATTTTAAAAGGCTTCACGCTCGTGCTCGCCAGTTAATAAGAATATGGAAACAGGAGTGCTGGGAGAGGTACGTTTCCACTATTGGGACAGGCACCTCAGCCTCGCAGGTCTGGAGTAAGATCAGACGGCTACAGGGATTACAGACACCAGTGGGAATCCCTGGGATCTCCTCAAATGGAGTCCTATGTACGGACCCGGCCACACTTGCAGAGATGTTTGCCGAGCATTATGCTCGTGCCTTTGCCTCTGCAAATTATCCACCGGCCTTCCGTGCAGTAAAGGAGGGGTAGAACGCCAGTCTCTCTCCTTTCGTACCAGCCGCTCTGAATCTTACAACACTCCCTTTTCTGAGTGGGAGCTCCTCAGTGCTCTTCAAAAATGTCCTGACATGGCGCCAGGACCTGATAGCATCCATAGTCAAATGCTGAAACATCTCTCAGCAGATAGTCGGCGAAACCTACTTGCAGTCTATAACCGCATTTGGTGTGATGGTGTTTTCCCGTCACAGTGGCGGGAGAGTATCATCATCCCAGTGCTTAAGCCCGACAAACATCCTCTTTCCTTGGATAGCTATCGGCCCATTAACCTGACTAACGCGCCATGCAAACTGTTGGAGCGGATGGTCAGTCGGCGGTTGTGTTTGATTCTTGAGACTCGGGGATTATTGGCTCCATGCCAGGGTGGTTTTCGCCAGGGTCGATCTACCACCGATAATCTGGTGTACCTCGAGTCTGCAATCCGCACAGCCTTTTCCCGGCGCCAACACCTTGTTGCCGTCTTCTTTGATATGCACAAAGCATACGATACCACCTGGCGACGCCACATCCTCAACACTTTATACGACTGGGGCCTCCGGGGCTCCCTACCGATTTTTATTCAGTATTTTTTAGCCGTCCGTACCTTTCGTGTTCAAATTGGTGCTTCTCTGAGCTCCTCTCATATCCAGGAAAATGGGGTTCCTCAGGGTTCCGTTTTAAGTGTTCCATTATTTTTAATCGCCATCAACGGTTTAGCCACAGCAGTTGGATCGTAGGTGTCCCCCTCTCTTTATGCTGACAACTTTTGTCTCTCTTTTAGTTCCTGCAGCACCCAAGTTGCCGAGCGCAGGTTGCAAGGTGCTATTCGGAAGGCGCAGACCTGGGCGCTTACCCACGGCTTTCAGTTTTCTGCCTCCAAGACCAGAGTGATGCACTTCTGTTGGCGTCGGACCGTTCACCCGCACCCTGAACTTTATCTTAATGACGAACAACTTACTGTAGTGGAAACTCACCAGTTTTTTAGGACTGGTCTTTGACGCCTGGCTGACGTGGCTCCCCCACATTCGTCAGCTGAAAAGGAAGTGCTGGCGCCATCTCAACCTTCTCAGACACTTGGGTCATACGACTTAGGGGTGCCGACCGCTCGACACTGTTGCGGCTTTACACGGCGCTGGTGCAGTTCCGTCTCGATTTTGGGTGCATTACCTATGGGTCTGCGGCACCTTCGGCACTGCACCTACTGGACCCCATTCACAACTGTGGGGTTCGCATCGCGACGGGTGCCTTCCGCACCAGCCCAGTGAACAGCTTACTAGTGGAGGCTGGGGTTCCACCCTTGGGGATCCGCCGCCAACACCTACTTGCGGCTTACGCAGCCCATGTGTATTGCTCCCCGGGCCACCCGAACCATCGTCTCCTCTTTCCTGATGTTGTAGTCCATCCCCATCAGCGACGCGCCAGATCAGGTCATACGATTGCCTATCGGGTTCAGTCCCTCCTGCAGGAGCTTGAGTCTTCTCCCCTTCCATCTTCCTATCGGTTCCGTGCCCGTACACCTCCGTGGTGTTTGCCAAGGCCATCTACTCGGCTGGACTTGGCCCAGGGGCCCAAAGACTCAGTTCCACTGGAGGCGCTCCGCCGTCAGTTCTCGGCTATCATTGCGGAATTCCGTGGATATGACCTGATCTACACAGATGGTTCCATGATTGATGGCTGTGTGGGATTTGCGTATACTCATGGTGACCATGTGGAACAGCACTCTCTGCCGAATGGCTGCAGTGTTTACATTGCAGAGCTGGTGGCCATTCACAGAGCTCTCATGCATATCCGGTCTTGCTCAGGCGAGTCTTTTGTTGTTTGCAGCGACTCCCTGAGCAGCCTCCGAGCTCTGGAGCAGTGTTACCCGCGGTCTCCTCTGGTGTTGGCCATACATGCGACGCTTCGTTCCGTTGAACTGTCTGGGCGATCAGTGACGTTCATCTGGTCTCTGGGTCACGTTGGTATCCCGGGCAATGAACGTGTTGACAGGCTTGCCAAGCAGGCTGTCGGTATGTCCTGTCTAGAGATCGGCCTCCCGGCTTCTGATCTCCGTTCATTGTTGCGCCAACAGGTACATCGGCTTTGGGATGCTGAGTGGCGTAGCCTGAACACGCCCAACAAGCTCCGGATGGTCAAGGAAACAACGGCCGCATGGCGCTCCTCCATTCGGGATTCACGACGGGACTCGGTGGTTTTATGTCGCCTCCGCATTGGGCATACATGGCTCACCCATGGACATCTCCTTCGTGGTGAGGATGCGCCCCAATGTCAGTGTGGCTCGCACCTGACAATAGTCCACATCCTGTTGGACTGCCCCGTTTTAGCCGCTTTGCGGCGGAATTTTAACCTCCCTGTCATTTTATCAGATGTTTTAGGTGACGATGCTGCAATGGCAGATTCCGTTTTACGTTTTATGCGAGCAGGGGGTTTTTATCGTTCCATCTAGCTGGAGATTTATTTGTGTTCCTGAGTGGTTGACTTTCCCTTTTTTATTCTTCCGGTCGGTCAACCACAGACATCAGCTTCTTTCTTGTCAGATGTCTTTGTGTGCTCATCTTTTCGTTTTGTGTCTTGTTATTCTTGCTGTTTTTCTTTCTAGACTCAGTGGGACTCCTCTCCCACTTCGCAACTTTAAACTCTGGGCGTGTTATCTTTCACGTGTATGGCTTTCCTTTTGATGCCTAGAGGAGGAATGGGGGACTGATGACCATTGTAGTTTTGTCCCCCCTAAACAACCTAACAGCAACAACAACAACTTGTGTGAATGCTCTGAAAAGGTAATCATTTGCATATTACAGCATTTTCTAGGTATTGGTTAAATTTCGCATCTGTAGCACGTCATCTTTGTGGTGTAGCAATTTTAATGGCCAGGAGTCTAGTTTGTAAGTCTAGGGACTGATGACTACAGCAGTTTGATCCTCAAAGCTTTGCAAACATGTCAACATTTTTACAGTAAGAGCTGAAGATGACTCAGACTGGTTCCATTCACAAGCAGCAGTCTTCTGTGACACAGAAATAGAAAAGTTGATCCAGTGTCACTTCAACGGTCCATTCTTTTGGTAACTTGAAAAATAGCTCAAACATTGCTGTACCTGTTGCCATAAGTTTTCCACGTAACTATATTGGCTTTGTTACAAAAAATGGGAACTTATTTTCTTTATGTGTGTTTATTAGGACAGGAATAATGACTTAGCAAGAATTTTTAATCTTCTTTAAGTTTCATAGGAAGTGGCCCTAGTAGAAAAAGCTCTAGTACCTACATTAAGATACAGGTGGAGCCAAAACATGACATATTATGCAGGTCCTTTTGGTTCTTTTTGTATAAACAAATTTCAAAAAAAATGGAACATATTAGGACAAGAATTCCTCGGTCACTGGAGATGAAGTAACACACTCCTAGATATATGTAAATACCAGTGCAGTAAGTTGCACTGGTGAAATGGTTTCATTTTGGTTTATTTTGGACAGTTAGTGCCCTTCTTCAGAAGTAAATTAGTGGCCTTATATGTTGCATCTAATCATGGTGTCCTTCCATCAATATTCTTCTGAAGAGGGGTCCTATGTGCCTAAAACTGATCAAAATAAAACTATTTCACCCATGTAACTGATTGCTTCTTTTTTTAAAAACAAATAATAATACAGTTGCTGTGGTTGACAAAATACTAAAAAGAATTTATAACTTTCACATTTTGAAACTGGGTGTTACAGAAAAATAATTAGGTTTAGTAGTGAATTGTTGGAACGGTAAACTGATACATGTACAGGTGAACTGTGTCTATGTTGTGATATTGTTAATTAACCAAATTAAGAACTAAATTATGAAGTTGCAAAACTGTCACGCACTTATCGAAATAAAATTTGTCTTTATTTTCTACATGTTACAGGAATAGACTGGTAAAAGACCGTCATGGTGCTAAAATTGATTGTAAAATATCGTCTGTAAAATACAGGAGTGACGATACTGGTATGGTGAGAAATTGTCCACCTCTAAAGTTTGATCACATTGATGGAACATTAAAAACATTGGTATGAACTCTTAAAACAGTTAATTCACATTTTAATGCTGTCCAATGTTAATATGCATTTAAGTTATGACTTAGTATATAATTATGATATTTGAAAAAGATAGATTGCTACTTGTCACACAGATGCCACAATGAACCATGAGTCGTCATTGTGTGTGTTTTTGGCAAGTAGCCCTCTATTGTTTTTGAAATATTGTCATAATTCTTCCTGGACTCACCATTGTATTGTTGAGTTGTAAGTAGTTAGGAATTCTAGTAAACTCGCAAGTTTACAGACAACTTCTGAAACAGATGTTTTTTCACCTTTTAGTACTTCAGAAATGACTTCTGTTTTTTCACTTATTGTTCTATGAATGATAGGCTCAACAATTGATGTTATCACTGTTGATTGTCATCAGTATCAGTGACCTCTGCAGGATAAGAATGTGTGGCTCCTGTAGATGTTCACAGCCCCCTTCCAATGGTACAGCATCTGTCTTCCCTCTTTTATTGCAACATAGGACTTTGTTGGGCCATCTACTGCCCATTTCCCTGTGCGTTTAGCCTAGTTTGATGTAATTAATAGTTGTAATTATTGTATTTGTGCGAATATAGGCTGCACTTTTTCCTAATTTTGGATTGCAAAATCGTGGTGCGACCTACAATAGAAATTCAAGAATTGCAGTGATCATATTATTCGATTAATGATGAAAATTCTCCTCAGAGAAGATAAATTATTTTTCAAAAGAGATTGGCTGGACAGTATTTACCTTTGTGCTGTACCGCCGATAGTTACACAAATGAAGAAACAGAAAAAGAGGACGAAAAAGGACAAGCTTTTGGAACAAAGTTCCTTCAGCAGTGGGAGAGAAGGGAAGAAGAAATGGTGGGAATGGAAGGGAAAGGTAATTCACGACCTAGGTCATGAAGGTGGCGTTTGAGGAATCTGGACGTCAGAAATACTACAACCGTCCACACTGCTTCTATCAGCCCTATGTGGCACAGATCCCTCACTAATGAGCAATATTGACGCATCAACCAAATGAGTGTTTTGTAACCTACTTCTACTTTTGACAAACATTTCCTGAGGATTCTTTCAATGAATTTCAGTCCGACATCTGCCTTACCCATAATTACTTTTATATTGTCAATCTATTTTAAATCGCCCCTTTTGTCTACTCAAAGATATTTTATGGAAGTAATTGTCCTATGCCTGTCCTACTATTGCAGCACTTCATACTTGTCTACGTCTCCACTCCCTGCACAATGTGCCGGTATGCTACAGATCTTCCTGCATTTCACTACCTTTTCCAGTATTACAACTTTTCATTGAACTACAGCATTATCTGCAGAAATCCTCATTGAACTTTCAATCTATCTACAAATTCTTTTTCAAAAGAGATAGATTGGCTGGCCAGTACTTACCTTTGTGCTGTACCACCGATAGTTACACAAATGAAGAAAAAGAAAAAAAGGACAAGCTTTCGGAACACAGTTCCTTCTTCACGTAGGAGAGAAGGGAAGAAAAAAGGATGGGAATGGAAGGGAAAGGCAATTCACGACCTAAGTCATGAATTACCTTTCCCTTCTGTTCCCATCTTTTTTTCATCCTTTTTCTTCCCTTCTCTCCCACCTGAAGAAGGAACTGTGTTCCGAAAGCTTGTCCTTTTTCGTTCCCTTTTTTTCTTTTCCTTAATTTGTGTAACTATCGGTGGTACAGCCAAAGGTAAGTACTGGCCAGCCAATCTATCTCTTTTGAAAAATAAGTGATTGTATTATCATAGTCAAGATAGATACGAAGCCAACCACCACTGTAGTAAAAGTTGATAAGCGATTAGCTCTGCTGATGATGATATTGAAGAAATGTATGAGGTGGTAAAGGAAAGTATTGAAACAGTTAGGGGAGAGGAAAACTTAATTATTGAGGGGCACTGGAATATGGTTCTACGAAAAGGAAGGGAAGGAAATGGCAGTGAATATGGACTGGAAAAAAGAATGAAAGAGCCACCTGGTAGAATTTTGCATGAAACGTAATTTAATCATAACACTTGGTTTAAGAATTGTGAAAGAAGGTTGTATATGTGGAAGAGACTGGGAGACACTGGAAGGTACCATATAGATTTTATAATGATAAGACTTAGATTTCTGAACCAGGTTTTAAACTGTAAGACTTACCCAGGGACAGATATAGACTCTGACCATAACTTATTGGTCATGAATTGTAGGCTGAAACTGGAAAACTGCAGAAATGAGAAGATATAAAAATGCAATAAATGAAGCAGGCAGAATGGACTACAGCCGACTAAGAAATGAGATTTATTTATTTCATGTTCCATAGATCCAGTTAGTGAGTCAATTGCAAGGATATTGAACATGTCAAATTGTAGAGATTTCAATTTACACTCACAATAAATAAGAGGGAAATGCAATGCCAAATTGTACATGGATAAGGGACATACTATAAATACAGTAATAGATACCGTGTAGGCTAGATAACATAACAACCAATCAACAGAAATAGGAGTATCAAATTAAGGTTATAAATAAGAGCACAAAGTTAAATCACATATTAGAAGAATAATTACAGGTGCAGCCAATCTGTTTTTACAAGAAGTGTGATAATACTAAAAATGTATATACATGTGGCGTCTGTTCCGAAAGAACAGGCATCACTTCTGATCCTGCAGTTATTATTTAATATTCACAGAATATGACATCAACTGCAATTGGGCAAAGCTGAAAATGTGTACCCAGCCGGGATTCGAACCCAGGTCTCCTGCTTTCTAGGCAGTTGCGCTGACCCCTACACCACTGGGGACACAGTGATCACCGCACTGCAAGGACTACCTAAGCACGCCTCCCGTCAGATACAAATTCCCAGCTTTGCCCTGCCCACAGTACTCAAACTCGTAGTGGGAGGGGTGGGCAAGTTTGAAGCCCTTACTCTTACAGGAATTAGTTTCATAACTAAGAGTTTGAGTACTGTGGACAGGGCGAAGCTGGGAATTTGTATCTGACGGGAGGCGTGCTTAGGTAGTCCTTGCAGTGCGGTGATCACTGTGTCCCCAGTGATGTAGTGGTCAGCGCAACTGCCTAGAAAGCAGGAGACCCGGGTTCGAATACCAGCTGGGTACACATTTTCATCTTTGCCCATTCGCAGTTTGTCATATATTCTGTGAATATTAAATACTAAAAAAATTAAATTGAACTAGTTAAAGACAAAATAAGTTTAGTTATGATATGCATTTTCTTTCAAATATTCATCCACAGTATAAAAAGATTGTCAGGTAATCTTTGAGAACTTGTTTGAATTTCAGCAGTTCTGTATGAACACATTTAATGTGTAGAGATAGAGCATTGAACAGCTTGATGCTGGAGTAGTAAACTCCTTTTTGTACCAGGGTGAGTCGTTTCAATTCAACATATAGATTGTTTTTGTTTCTTGTTTTATAGTCATGGAATTTACTGTTTTGGCAGATAGAATAATTTTTGCACACAAAGATAAGCAAGGAAAAATGTACTGAGAGGCAGTTGTTAGGGTACCCATCTTTCTAAACAGTTGCCTGCAAGAGTGTCTTTGATTAACCCCACACATTATTCCGATGTTGTTTTTTTTTGGGGGGGGGGGGGGGGGGGGACAAATTTATTTTTAAAGTAAATAAAAAGAAAAAGTAGAAAATTAATAACAATTGCTTAACTAATTGCCATTAATTACCCTAACTAGACAATAATTATTTTCCTTGGTAACAGATTAGTATGATGTAATCGAGTTGTTACTGGGTCTGGAGATTGCGTAAATGTTTGACCATGTATCCCCACGGCAACTCTCTCCTTAGTGTCACATCACTTGATAGACTGTATCAAAATATTACAAACAATTACATTCAGCTTCTTGTCAGAGGTCCTGATATTCAGTGCCTCTACTGTAGAACTAATAGCTTCACAGGATAAAGCATTAAACTTCAGCAGGGTTCAAACATTTCATGCCATATATCTTGAAGTTGTTTGTGCACAAACTATTGAATGAAATACTTGTAGTTCAATAGTAAACAATATTGTGGGTTTGTTGCCCCAGAACTAAATATATCTGACAGGAACAACACAAAACCTATTCTGATATATCTGTCTTGACACATTCACAGTTAATCCAAAGGTAATAATAACAATGGAAATTAATATTCTTCACAATCAGAGAATAAATAATATAATGAGGACAGTTACAACTCACCGCAAAGACGTGGCGACGAGATGCGACAGGCACATACAAAAGACACACACATACAACACATTCAGCTATCGGCCATGGCCTTCTTCAGAAATAGAGCACTCACGCAATCACACAGGCACACAACACAGTCATACAACCATCACCTCTGACTGCCACACTTCGAATCACGCTCTGCAGCGAATCGGGGACGGGAGGGGAGGGGAGGGGAGGGGAGGGGAGGGGGAGGGGAGGGGAGGGGAGGGGGAGGGGATAGAAAGGTTACGTCACGGTGGTGGGGATGGGTTAGATGGGAATAACGAGATGCAGCTTAGGAATGGAGTGGGGAGGTGGGTGAGGGGAGAAAATAAAATAAAATAAAGTAAAATAATATATATATAGATAATTCATGCACACTGCAAGTGCACAAGACCACACACACACACACACACACACACACACACGATCAAACATTCACACACCACTCAAATCAGGCGAGGTTTGGGATACAGAGGTAGGAACTGTAAGGTATGGAAAAATATATATATAGGGAAATTATCGTAGGTTGAGGCCTGGTTGATTTCGGGATCGGAGAATATATTGTAGGGATAACTCCCATCTGTGCAGTTCAGAAAAGCTGGTGGTGGATGGGAGGATCCAGATGGCCTGGGTTGTGAAGCAGCCATTGAAATCAAGCATGTGCTCCGCTGCATGCTGTGCCACAGGGTGGTCCACCTTGTTTTTGGCCACAGTTTGGCGGTGGCCATTCATCCTAATGGACAACTGGTTGGTGGTCATGCCAATATAGAAATCTGTACAGTGCTTGCAGCACAGTTGGTAAATTACGTGGCTGCTTTCACAAGTGGCCCGGCCTCTGATAGGGTAGGATAAGCCTGTGACAGGACTGGAATAGGAAGTGCTGGGTGGGTGGACTGGACAGGCCTTGCAGCGGGGTCTTCCACAAGGATATGATCCCTGTGGCAGTGAGCTGGGTTTCGGGGTGGCATAAGGATGAACTAGGATGTTGTGAAGGTTGGGAGGGCGACGGAACACCACTTTAGGAGGGGTGGGAAGGATCTTGGGCAGGATGTCTCTCATTTCAGGGCATGAGGATAGAAAATCAAAACCTTGGCGAAGGATGGAATTTAGTTGTTCGAGACCAGGGTAGTACTGGGTGACAAGGGGAGCGCTCTTTTGTGAATGGTTACTAGTGTTAGGAAGAGGATTTGGGGTGTGTGAGGATATGGCACGGGAGATTTGTTTGCGGACTGGGTCTGTGGGGTTAGTTTCTGTTTGTGAAGGCCTTTGTGAGACCCTCAGCATATTCAGAAAGGGAATTCTTGTCACTGCAGATATGCCGTCCACGGGTGGCCAGGCTGTAAGGGAGGGATTTTTTGACGTGGAAGGGATGGCAACTGTCAAAATGTAGGTACTGTTGGTGGTTGGTAGGTTTAATATGGACGGAAGTGTGGATGGAGCCATTGGTGAGGTGGAGGTTGACATCCAGGAATGTGGCATGGTTGGTTGAGGAAGACCAGGTGAAGTGGATGGGAGAGAAGGAATTGAGGTTCTGAAGAAAGGAGGATAGGGTGTCCTGGCCGTGAGTCCAGATCATGAAAATATCATCAATGAACCGGAACCAGGCCAGAGGCTTGAGGTTTTGGGATGCTAGGAAGGATTCCTCCAGACGGCCCATGAACAGGTTGGCATAGGAGGGTGCCATGTGGGTGCCCATGGCTGTGCCTTGGATTTGATGGTAAACTTTCCCCTCAAAGGAAAAGTAGTTGTTAAGTAGGATGAAATTGGTAAGAGTTATGAGGAATGAGGTATCAGGCTTGCGTTCAGAGGGACGTTGGGAGAGGTAGTGTTCCAGAGCGGCAAGGCCATGGGCATGTGGGATGTTGGTGTATAGGGAGGTGGCATCCACTGTGACAAGTAAAGATCCAGGAGGCAAAGGGGTGGGAATGGTGGAGAGTCGGTGAAGGAAGTGGTTGGTATCCTTGATGTGGGAAGGTAGATTTTGGACAATAGGTTGGAGGTGTTTGTCAACTAGGGCTGAAATTCGTTTGGTAGGCGCACAGTAACCAGCCACAATAGGGCGTCCAGGATTATTAGGTTTGTGGATTTTGGGGAGCATGTAAAAGGTGGGTGTGCGGGGTGCTGCTGGGGTGAGGAGGGAGATGGATTCAGGGGAGAGTTTCTGGGAGGGGCCATAGGATTTTAGTATTGATTGGAGATCTTGTTGGACTTTGGGGATGGGGTCAATCTGGCACAACTTGTAGGTGGAGGAGTCAGAGAGTTGGCGGAGCCCTTCCGCCAGGTAGTCACTGTGATCCATAACTACAATGGTGGAACCTTTATCAGCAGGGAGGATGATTATGTCAGGATTAGTTTTAAGGTTTTGGATGGCTCTTCTTTCTTCTGCTGAAAGGTTTGAGTTCTTGGGAAGGGACTTGGGAAAGGATGGTGAGGACAAGTTGGTGGTGAGAAACTCTTGGAGGGTAACCAGAGGGTGGTTAGGTGGGAGTGCAGGGGGATCTTTGTTGGATGGTGGTATGAATTGGGTCAGGCAGGGTTCAATATTGGGATTAGGTAGATTGCGGTCAGAGGGATTGGTGGCAAAGTAGTGTTTCCATCGTAGGGATCGGGAAAAGGAGAGTAGAGAAGTTGGATATCCCATGGAATAATTGCTTCATGATACTGTGGATTCATCTTTGCCATAAATTCTTTTGCCAGTTCTCTTGACACCAGGAACCTGTGGAAACAAAGGTTCTTGCCCTAGTTAATGTTCCTAAGTACTAAATTTTACACAAGATAAATTATTTGATGCTCTTCAGTCCGTCTGGAGAAAATGTTATGTAACATGTTAGATTACAATCTTAATTTAGCTAGCATTTATTTATGTTCATTACTGAAGGTATCTAATCATTAATTCCTTGCCTCAGCTTTGAAGTCTCAGTAAGTATAACAAATTACAGCTAAATTGTTCTTGCATTCAGTTTTAAAATTATTTTCAAAAGATAAATGGTTGGGTGAAAGTTACTTGTAAAAAAACTTAACGGCTGCTTCTGAGCCATAGCGGCTCTCGTCACATTTTGTGCATATTTTCTTCTGGCTCTTATCCCAGTGCTTGTGACTGCCTTGTTGTCAAATCTCCCCCCCCCCCCCCCCCCCCCCAACCAGATATTTTAAAGTGCATTCTGTCATTGTTCTTGGTGAAAGTGAGTTTTCTAGCCTGTACTCTATTGTTTCTGCTTGTTACCACTGAAGGTGCACCGACACTAACTGTTGGCATTTCTTATTGACATAAACCCCTTTGCACATGAGTGCTGATAAGTGTGCTCTTCTGCAATGAACAGGCAGTTCGGCCTGCAGTCTTTTAAAGAGTTAGATGGTATGGGATACATCATGTTGCAGACAGGCACAATGAAAAGGCTGCCCATATTTAAGCTTTTGCGTTTTCACAATATTATTGTTATTCCAGCCTGGACTTGTCACTTGTGATTGCTGCAGGGCTCTTGGACTTAGCTTGGTGGAATACTGTAAATTGCTCGAATGTCCTCCTTAAGAGTAAGGAGGATGTGCTGTTGTTTATTGGTTAGTAAAGTCACCAGATGATAAAGGCAGCTGTAAAATAAGATGTGTGGTGTGTGAAAATTGGCAATTGCCACTTAAATAACAAAAAGTGTTTAGTCATCCATGTGAGTACTAAAAGAAATCTATTACACTTCATTGACATGATAAATCAACCAAATCTACAGGCTATAAATTCAATTAAATACCTAGGTATTGCTATTACAAACAACTTTAATGGGAGAGAAGAGACAAAAAATTTTAAGGGAAGGCAAACCAAAACTACGTTTCATTGGCAGAACACTTAGGACATGCAACAGTTCTATTAAAGAAACTGCCTACACTACACTTGTGTATCCTAATTTGCAGTATTTCTGCACTTTGTGAGATTCCCACATAGTGGGAGTGACAGGGAATATAGAGAAAGTTAGAGAAGGGCAGGAAATTTTGTATTATTCTGATATGGGGGAGTGTAATGGAAATTATGCAGTAATTGGGGTGGATATCATAAAAGAAAGGTATTATTTATTGCAGCAGGACCTATTTGGGAAATTCCTTTCGCCAACTTTTTCCTCCGAATGTGAACATACATATTTTGTTAGCACCCGCCTACGTAAGGATTGTCATAAGATAGGTCAGATTGAAAATCGAAAGATTCAGGTGTTACTGTGTGCTATTAGAGAATGGAATGGTAGAAAAAAATAAAAGTGAATCAATGAATCCTCTGCCATGCAGTCAAAATGTTGTTTGCTGAGTAATTATGTAGACTGAGATACAGAATACATAGGGAGTGAGTGAATCATGTTGCCAGAAACAAGATTTATCACTTCCAAAACTAGGTGATGATGCTTGGGATTATATGACAGGAGGTGCATTCATTAATAAGTTAATGATGGATGGCCATCAGTCAGAAATATTTATTTGTTGTTGCATATATAGATCTTAGTCACTATGGTACCATTCTCAATGTATGTTTTAAAGTATTGAGAATGGTCGTACAGCAACTGAAGTCTACATATGCAATAACAAATATTTGTGACTGACTTGTGTCTGTCATTAACATATTACAACACAGTCACTAAGTACACTATGGAATCAAACTTAGTTACTAAGTTACTCTTTCATTGAAAATATAGATTTACTAACATTTAACTTTTGGAGGCTTGTAAAATCCCTCCATACAAGTCACAGAATTAAAGTTCTAAATCTACAATGTCTGATATTACATTTCAAACTTGAAAATGTAATGCAGATAGTTTGCAACACTCTGCAAAAACATTCGTCATGTCATCTTATGCTCATATTATGGTTTTCCCACCTTGTGAATTTGAATATTTAATGAAAACATATAAAAATAAGAAACAGATATGAAATCCATTTGTTTTGAAAGCCCTCGATGTTCCATTTGAGTCTTGAGTCTTGTGTTGCCTGTGATGTCACTGTCGGAGATATGGCTGCCGCTGTCATAACATTCAGTATAGCATATAATAATGGAAAGTCCAGGTTGGAATAAATAATATAGTGAGGACAGTTTACTACTCACCGCAAAGACGTGGCGACGAGCTGCGACAGGCACATACAAAAGACACACACATACAACACATTCAGCTATCGGCCATGGCCTTCTTCAGAAATAGAGCACTCACGCAGTCACACAGGCACACAACACAGTCATACAACCATCACCTCCGACTGCCACACTTCGAATCACGCTCTGCAGCGAATCGGGGACGGGAGGGGAGGGGAGGGGGAGGGGATAGAAAGGTTACGTCACGGTGGTGGGGATGTGTTAGATGGGAATAACGAGATGCAGCTTAGGAATGGAGTGGGGAGGCGGGTGAGGGGAGAAAATAAAATAAAATAAAATAAAGTAAAGTAAAATAGAGTAAAATAATTCATGTACACTGCAAGTGCACAAGACCACATACACACACACACACACACACACACACACACACACACACACACACACACACACACACACACACACACGATCACACATTCACACACCACTCAAATCAGGCGAGGTTTGGGATACAGAGGTAGGAACTGTAAGGTACGGAAAATATATATATATATATATATATATATATATATATGAAGTTATCGTAGGTTGAGGCCTGGTTGATTTCGGGATCGGAGAATGTATTGTAGGGATAACTCCCATCTGTGCAGTTCAGAAAAGCTGGTGGTGGATGGGAGGATCCAGATTGCCCGGGTTGTGAAGCAGCCATTGAAATCAAGCATGTGCTCCGCTGCATGCTGTGCCACAGGGTGGTCCACCTTGTTTTTGGCCACAGTTTGGCGGTGGCCATTCATCCTAATGGACAGCTGGTTGGTGGTCATGCCAATATAGAAAGCTGTACAGTGCTTGCAGCACAGTTGGTAAATTACGTGGCTGCTTTCACAAGTGGCCCGGCCTCTGATAGGGTAGGATAAGCCTGTGACAGGACTGGAATAGGAAGTGCTGGGTGGGTGGATTGGACAGGTCTTGCAGCGGGGTCTTCCACAAGGATATGATCCCTGTGGCAGTGAGCTGGGTTTCGGGGTGGCATAAGGATGAACTAGGATGTTGTGAAGGTTGGGAGGGCGACGGAACACCACTTTAGGAGGGGTGGGAAGGATCTTGGGCAGGATGTCTCTCATTTCAGGGCATGAGGATAGAAAACAACTAAATTCCATCCTTCGCCAAGGTTTTGATTTTCTATCCTCATGCCCTGAAATGAGAGACATCCTGCCCAAGATCCTTCCCACCCCTCCTAAAGTGGTGTTCCGTCGCCCTCCCAACCTTCACAACATCCTAGTTCATCCTTATGCCACCCCGAAACCCAGCTCACTGCCACAGGGATCATATCCTTGTGGAAGACCCCGCTGCAAGACCTGTCCAATCCACCCACCCAGCACTTCCTATTCCAGTCCTGTCACAGGCTTATCCTACCCTATCAGAGGCCGGGCCACTTGTGAAAGCAGCCACGTAATTTACCAACTGTGCTGCAAGCACTGTACAGCTTTCTATATTGGCATGACCACCAACCAGCTGTCCATTAGGATGAATGGCCACCGCCAAACTGTGGCCAAAAACAAGGTGGACCACCCTGTGGCACAGCATGCAGCGGAGCACATGCTTGATTTCAATGGCTGCTTCACAACCCGGGCCATCTGGATCCTCCCATCCACCACCAGCTTTTCTGAACTGCACAGATGGGAGTTATCCCTACAATACATTCTCCGATCCCGAAATCAACCAGGCCTCAACCTACGATAACTTCATATATATATATATATATATATATATATATATATATATATATATTTTCCGTACCTTACAGTTCCTACCTCTGTATCCCAAACCTCGCCTATTTTGAGTGGTGTGTGAATGTGTGATCGTGTGTGTGTGTGTGTGTGTGTGTGTGTGTGTGTGTGTGTGTGTGTGTGTGTGTGGTCTTGTGCACTTGCAGTGTACATGAATTATTTTACTCTATTTTACTTTACTTTATTTTATTTTATTTTATTTTCTCCCCTCACCCGCCTCCCCACTCCATTCCTAAGCTGCATCTCGTTATTCCCATCTAACACATCCCCACCACCGTGACGTAACCTTTCTATCCCCTCCCCCTCCCCTCCCCTCCCGTCCCCGATTCGCTGCAGAGCGTGATTCGAAGTGTGGCAGTCGGAGGTGATGGTTGTATGACTGTGTTGTGTGCCTGTGTGACTGCGTGAGTGCTCTATTTCTGAAGAAGGCCATGGCCGATAGCTGAATGTGTTGTATGTGTGTGTCTTTTGTATGTGCCTGTCGCAGCTCGTCGCCACGTCTTTGCGGTGAGTAGTAAACTGTCCTCACTATATTATTCATTCAGTATAGCAGTAATATATTGTTCGGGAATTCACATTATGGAAAATCGTCTCAAAATATTTTGTAGTACCACACTTTATATGTTTAAGGCTTAAATGGGCGTTGCGCAAGTGGCTGCGAGAATTTTCTCAAACTACTAATCGCTTCAATATCTGATTTCATTTTGATAGTTAACTTTTTGCGTAATTTAAAACAATATTTTATTTCAATTGTATAAAATTTTAAACAAGCTACTCCACATCGCAGAAAATTCTTGCAAGTATTCAAATCTTTCTTTCATAGATACATATCTGGTGTCCAAAAGTGCACTGAAAAACTCTTTAAAATTTCTTTTCTGGATCAGTTATTAGAGCATCAACAGCCTCTTCCACTGGCTTGTGTTTAATACATCAGAAGCATATTTGTGGTTTAAGTAATGGCTGCGTATAAAGATCTGATGCCAATTCAGTTGCTTTTAAAATAGCTTGTTCGAAAACGGTCTGTATGTTTCCAAATGAGAGCAACATTGTCAAGGATTTCCATAAACTAGTTTCTTTGGCGTATGAGATGTGCAGCAGCATTGAAGCTTCTTTGTTGCAGTTCTTTAAACAAAAAGAGGTGTGCTGTGATAGTCTCAACACTCTTCTGGCTTCTTATGACATCAAAGCTCGCATGGAACATGGATGGATGCAGCCAATAAGAATAGACTTGGGTTGGCACCCATCGTCTTGGCGCTCTGGACGTCTGCCTGGGGTCACCCCACCTTAAAGCTGAAGATGCTATAAAAGTATCTAAACACACACACAGTGTGTGTGTGTGTGTGTGTGTGTGTGTGTGTGTGTGTGTGTGTGTGTGTGTGTGTTTTTTTTTTTTTTAGACACTAGTTTTTGCCAAATTGATCCTCTGTTACCTTAACTATTTTACTTAAAGGTACCCATTTGTCTTCTATTGTTTTTTTGTTCACCTGTTCCAGACAATTGTTGCCTCATGTTCATTTCGAAACTCTGAACCATATCTAGTTTTTTTCAGTGTACTTACTGTAGTTGGTTTTTAAATTTTCAGTCTTTTTTTAATTCTTCACTATTAATCTACAATTCATAAATTGTGAATTATGGTCAGAGTCCAGTTCTGCCCCTGGAAATGTTTTGTAATTGATAATCTGGTTTGAAACCTTCCATTTTCTCCACGTCTCTTCATTTGCATCCTTCATTTGAGATTCTTAAATTGAGTATTGGTGGTGATTGACTTACATTCTGTACAAAATTTTGCCAGGAGGTTTCCTCTTTAATTCTTTTTATATTGTCACGTTGCAATGGAAGTACGCTTGACTAGGCAACTAAACACAGCACTTATACTGAAAGCACGTTTATTACGAACTCTACACGCAGCACTGACTGCCTCTCAGGCAGAGTGCTCTGCTATTTATACACAGACAGAATTTACCAGAAATTAGAAGAACAGTTAACATAAGAAACAAGTAGAATTTACAAGTGAACATAAGAAAGATGTAGAACCTTCTGGAATTGTAAATTACAAAGAAATAAATTTTTGCCGGTGGGCGGGATTGAACCGGCGACCTTCTGCACTGCAGTCCGTGACGCTATACCCTGTGCCACGCCGGCAGTTGGTGTTCGTCTCTCGCGGCATTGCTCCCTCTCCTGGAGAAACAGCGACCCGCTGTTATGATCCCTGTGGAGGCAGCTGCAATGTCCTGGATCTTGACCGTGTCATGGGTCCTCTGTATGACAGTTCAAGAGAATCCTTCCCTTCTCCGCGATTATCGACGACAGACGTTCCTGTCGTGGCTTCATCAGGAACATTACTGTCCTTAAAGTCCTTGAACAAGAAGCCATTGTCGTCTACCTGCTCTTCAGGATCGTAGTAAGGCTTCATGTGCAGGACGTGAACAATGTCTCTTCGTTTTTGACGTTTCGACGACGGCTCATAATCCTCAACTTCATATGTGACGTCTGACAGGCGGTGTATGACACGATACGGACCAAAGTATCGCTTCAATAACTTTTCTGACAGTCCAACCTTCCATACAGGGGTAAAAATCCATACCAGATCTCCTGGGCTGTACACAACACGTCGGTGCTTGTCGTTATACCGCTGACGGTCCTTCTCCTGGGCGTCCAGTGTCTGTATGCGAGCCAGCTGTCTTGCTTCTTCGACCCTGGTGATGAGCTGTTTAACATAGTCATCCTCAGTGTCGTCCGGTTGGAATGGGAACAATGTATCCATTGTCGTCTCAGCTTCACGGCCATGGAGCAGGGAAAAACGGAGTGAAGCCTGTGGTGTCTTGTCTTGCGGTGTTGTAAGCAAATGTCACGACTGGCAGAATTATATCCCAATCCTTCTGCTCAACATCAACGTACATCGACAGTATGTCGGCTAACGTCTTGTTAAAACGTTCCGTAAGACCATTTGTCTGAGGATGGTATGCAGTTGTCATTCTGTGGACAATGTCGCAACGTGACATTACCTCTCATACTAGTTTTGACTGGAATACTTTTCCACGATCAGATATCATGACACGTGGCGCCGGCCGCGGTGGCCGAGGTGACTGAGGCGCTCCAGTCACGGTCAGCACGGTCACTGCGGTCGGGGGTTCGAATCCCCCCTCGGGCATGGATATTTGTGCCGTCCTAGTTCGTAAGTAGTTCATAAGTAGTTTGTAAGTTTAGGGACTGATGACCCCGTAGTTAAGTCCCATAAGCTTAACAAACATTTGAACATTTGACACGTGGTGCTCCATGCTTCAAAATAATGTCTTCTACAAGGAATTTTGCGATCTCTGGAGCTTCTGCAATCGGCACAGGTTTGGTGACAGCATAGCGAGTGAGGTAGTCAGTGCAGACTATTATCCTACGGTTACCAGTTGTCGACTTTGGGAACATCCCCAAAAGATCGGTCCCAACTCGGTGGAATGGATCTGCTGCCGGCGGAATCAGTAAGAGATGTCCTGGAGGTAACTGCGGCACATGCTTCGGTCGCTGGCACTCTTTAGTGACTCACAGATCGGTAGAGACCTTTCCAGTAATACCTGCGTCTGATTCTGTCTAGGGTCTTCACGAATCCCAGATGACCTGATATTGGAGCATCATGGAAATATTTGAGAATGGCTGGCTGGAGGTGAGCTGGAACAACAAGTAACAATTTGTGGCCCAGTGGATCGTAGTTGCTCTTATACAATGTTCCGTTTATAAGTTGGAATTCTCCATTGGTCGGTTCTCCTTTCTCCAAGGCCTCTATCATTTTTAATAGTGTTGGATCTTCCCTCTGTTCAGCTGTAACGTCATCTAATTCAGTGAGAGCTGAAGTTTCATTAATGCTGTTGTGTTCCACTAATGGATTCCTCGAAAGGCAGTCGGCATCCTTGTGTTTGTGCCCGTTCTTGAATATCACTGTGACATCGTACTCTTGGAATCATAGTGCCCATCTTGCTAGTCGACCTGATGGATCCTTCAAGCTAGTCAGCCAACACAAAGAATGGTGGTCTGTCACGACGGTAAATGGTTTGCCGAATAAATATGGCCGAAACTTGTTGATAGCCCAGATAACCACGACACATTCTTTTTCAGTTGTAGAGTAATTTATCTCGGACTTTAAGAGTACTCTTGACGCATAGGCTATCACTTTTTCCGCACCTTCCTGAACTTATACAAGCACTGCACTAATCACATAGCCACTGGCGTCTGTGTGAAGTTCCGTTTCTGCATTCTCGTCGATCAAGGCTAGCACTGGTGCGGAAGTTAGAGCCTCCTTAAGTGCTCGGAAAGCTCTTTCTTTTGTCTCATCGCAGTAAAATTTGGCTTCTCCCTGCAGAAGTTCTTGTAATGGACGTGCCTTGTTACAAAATCCTTTTATGAAACGTCGGTAGTATGAGAACAGCCCGAGAAAACTTCTCACGTCACAAATGTGCTGAGGAGTTGGAAATTCTGTGACTGCCCTTACTTTATCTGGATCAGGACGGACACCATCTCTGTTGACTAGGTGCCCCAGGATCTTTATCTCTTTGGCGACGAAGAGGCTTTTCTTTGGATTGAGGTGGAGACCTGCAGCCTGAACACACTTCAACACAGTTGACAGGCGACTCAGATGTTCTTCAAATGTTTTCGAGAAAACGACAATGTCATCTAAGTAGCAGACACACGTCGTCCACTTAAGGTGTCGAAGCAAGTTGTCCATCATGCATTCGAATGTGGCTGGAGCATTACATAGTCCAAATGGCATTACTTTAAATTCATAGAGGCCGTCAGGTGTGATAAAAGCCGTCTTCTCCCTGTCTGCATGTCCGTAGTTGAGAAGTATGTAGCTCCTTTCAAGCAGTCTAAGGTGTCATCAATACGTGGCAATGGATAGACATCTTTTTTTGTGATACTGTTCAGCCGCCGATAGTCGACACAGAATCGCCACGTGCCATCCTTCTTCTTTACGAGGACCACCGGAGACGACCAAGGACTCTCCGAAGGTTGAATAATGTCATCTCGCAACATCTTCTCCACTTCCTCCTGAATTATCCGTCTTTCAGCTGGCGACACTCTATACAAACGCTGGCTAATTGGCAGATGGTCCCCAGTATTGATACGGTGCTTTATCGTGGGCCGTTTCGTCTGACTTTTCCCCTGATGAGGTGTGAATGCACCCGAAAATTGGCGTAGTATACTTAACACCCGCTGGCGTTGTTCCTTGGTCAATCCAGGCCCTATTGACAGTTCCACGTTTGTTCCCTCCAGCGTGCTGTCTGTACTAATAGCAGGGCGTGGGTCTTCATTGATGACGTTGAGCTCACCGTCCTGGATTGGTTCAGCTGTCCAGATACACATTCCCTTGGGGATAAGTTGGGACTGCTCGTGACAATTTGTGATCCAAATCTCTCTTTGACCACCGGTAATGCTTATGATAGCCGCTGGTATGTAAATTTCTTTTGTGAGCCTGATAAACTTTTTACTATCAACAAGCACTTCAGGTTAACCAGTCATCTGTATTTGTGACTGCAACTGTTCTCATTGTCAACGGCGGTATCGTTACATTGTCACCGACGAATAACTTCCCAGAAAATTCTGTATTACGTGTATCTGGCGGAACAACTTCTTCAATTTGCAGCTCAGATCTTCCACAGTCAATGATAGCTTGGGATGCCTGAAGGAAGTCCCATCCAAGGATGACATTGTGATTACATTCTGTTAACACGACAAATTCAAATGGCTGCGTCCTGTTGTTAATGGTTATTCTTGCGACACAAGTTCCTGCTGGATGGACGTACTTTCCATTCGCGACCTTCAGCACAGTTGCTCCCATATCACAGAACATTGTCTTCTTTAGTGTGCGGCGGTAATTATCTGATAATACAGAAAAAGAGGCTCCTGAATCAACAAGTGCCCGGACAGGTTGGCCGTTGATTATGACGTCGATGAGATTTCCCGACATCTTGGCAACTGTCGTCCATGGAGGATTTTCATCTGCGGCGGCCTCACCTCCGTAGATGGTCGCCTCGCTTAGTTTTCCTGGGCGCGGCGGCTAGGGGAGCAGCTGGTACCTCTGTACGGCGACGGAGAACGGCTGCGGCGCGTCGGGAAGTGACCTCGTCTAGGGTACGGCGATGGGCTTCTTCCCATAGGTCGACTGAACTCATCAGCAGGTGACTGCCTTGGATAGAACTGCTCCGACGGCTGACGTCTTGCGGCAAAATAATCATCGAATACTCGCCTCCTCTCTCTGCAGTAGCGTACAACATGTCCAGGGCGTCCACAGTGGAAACACAGTGGTGTGTTGTCTTCTGTCCTCCAGATGTCTGTTCTTCTGCGGGCGTCATAGTTACCGGGGGAGTTGGCTGTGGTCGCGTTGGTCGGTTCATGGGCTGCTGTTTGGCGGCTGCAGCGTAAGTCATAGCAGGGCGACGCCATTCTTCACGTCGGGTGCGACTGACGGGGCAGACAGGAGCTAATGCTTGAAATACCTCGTCCTCGGCAGTGTCGGCTACCTCGTGACTTACAGGGCTCACATCCATGGCCATAATCTGATGCTCGCTCGGTTAATAGTCCCGGCTGCCATGCACTGTTGTAATTCTTCTCTCATGATTTGTCGTATGTGAGAAGCCAAGTCCTGCTGGTCATCCACAACGGCCATAGGGACTGCATGTGGGAGTCTGTCATACTTCTTGCGTCCAACCCTCCTTTGTTGCATCTCTTAAATACGCTGGCACCACTTGATGAACTCTTCTGTGGTAGCGACGTGTTTTATCAGAAGAGCTTGGTACATATCTTCTGCAATTCCCTTCATCAGGTGCGTGATTTTGTCCGCTTCAGTCATGTTCGTATTGACTACGTTACAAAGGTTCTTCAGTTGTTCTTCCGCCGAGTGGATTTGTCGCTGGCGGTCTCCAAACGTCTTCTTAAGTTCCTCCTGGAACATCTCCCAGTCATTCAACTTTTCTTCGTTGTTTTTGAACCATTGCTGGGCTGTTCCATTCAGGTAGAAATAAACGTTGGCCAAGCACATCGTATGATCCCACCTGTTGTACTTGGCGACTCGGTCGAACCCTTTTAGCCATTTGTTGGGGTCCTGTCCAGCATCTCCAGAGAACACCGACGGGTGTCTGATGTGCAGCTGGCTTATTGCTGGTTTCGTCTCCATCGTTCTTCTGATAATACGGACTTTTGGAAGGATGTACTCGGTGTATCCCTTGTATTCCGGTTCCAGTCCGTGTAAGCGACGGTTTTTACGTTGCCTAATCGGAGCCACGGTGATGCAGCTGTTGCACAGTGTACCCGGCGCCTCCACCAAACAATATCACGTTGCAATGGAAGTAGGCTTGACTTCGAAGGCAATTAAACACAGCACTTATTCCGAAAGCATGTTTATTACGAACTCAACGTACACGCAGCACTGACTGCCTCTCAGGCAGAGTGCTTTGCTATTTATACACAGACAGAATTTACCAGAAATTAGAACAACAGTTAACATAAGAAACAAGTAGAATTTACAAGTGAACATAAGAAAGATGTAGAACCTTCTGGAATTGTAAATTACAAAGAAATAAATTTTTGCCAGTGGGCAGGATTGAACCGGCGACCTTCTGCTCCGCAGTCTGTGACGCTATCCCATGCGCCACGCCGGCAGTTGGTGTTCGTCGTCTCTCGCGGCAATATGCTTCTACTAGTGTTTCCATTCCTTCCTTATTCCTCTATGTACTGCTGAGTTAAGTTATTCAACACAATCAAGTTTTGTTCTTTCTTAACTATCTGAATATACACCCCTTCCGTATTATCACCTGTGAAGGTAGTTGGAATATAATCCTGTACTACTGTGATCGGTGTGGGCTTTTTGTCTGTCAAGACTGTCCACATGCTGCTCATAGTAGTGTATCCATATTCCTCTTTTCGTTATTAGGCACAACTTGCCTTTCTTCTGATTTTGTGTAGAGAACACTGTACTTGTCTGACCAAAAGTACTGACGTTAGCACAGTGGTAACACACTGGACTCACATTTGGAAGCACAGCTGTTCAAATCTCCCTCCAGCCATGCAGATCTAGGTTTTCCGTGGTTTCCGTCAATCAGTTCAGGCAAATGTCAGGATGGTTTCTTCGAAATAGCATGGCTGATTTCCTTTGATATCCTTTTGCAAATAATTAGAGCATGAGCTGCTTCTCTAATGACAATGCTGTTGATAGGATGTTAACCCTAAGCTTCCGTCTTTCCTTCCTTCATAACCAAAAGCTCTGTTCACCAAACTTGCTAACCTTTTATAGCTAACTACATCTTATCCATTTCAGACCAGAGGAAAAAAAAATTTTCAATCTTTATCAAAAATGTAGCAGTTTCCAGTCATTTAGCACCCCCCCCCCCTCCACACACAAACAACATTATTATTATTATTATTTTTAATGAAATAAACGAAAAGTCTTTTTCTTTAGACATGCACAAATATTGGTCACACTTTATGCACCATGTCTTCGTCCTCTGTTAAATTGTTCAAACCTGCAGCATCTTGGTGGTGATATGTTATCCACAGTGGGCCAGTGGTCATAACTGTCGTAACGCTTCTCAAGAACTGGTTTTGCAGATCGGGTGTAAATTTTCACTTTTTTCTTGGCACAGTTTTCATCAACATCTTGACTTTGTTTGACTCCTCTTCCTTTTTGGTGGTGTTACGAATGCCTGCCTAATGGCCATTCTAAACTTCAGAAAGTCTAAAATACTTTTTTTGAATTTTGTTATCCCTGCAGTCTTCTCTGTACTGCAGCCGACTATTGACAGTACTTGCATCAAGGAAGTGAAGAATTTTCAACGTCCATTTCCTTCTTTTAAACAAAGTGCTGTAACATTCCTGTTGTTGGTCACAAATGTCAACCCCTCCCATGTGCTGGTTGTGATTCCTTACAACAAATTGACAATATTTATGCCCAAAATGAGTTTGTGATGCTATGTAGTAAGATTATAAGAAATTTAATATTTTGGGCATTTTTGATACTGATTTATTATCAACACTAACCTGAATTGTATTACAATCCTTCGGAGGTGGAGGCGGTTTAGATGTTAGTTGCTTCTTTCGGAACAGAAGCCTCCTGCCTGTACAAGAAACAGGTGATTTCTGCTGCAGTTCTTCATCTTCTTTATTTTCGATGCCATTATCACCAGTGTCACTATCATCAGAATTATCACTGTCAATTACCATATTGTGCGACGAAGTACCTGGCTGAAAATCCCCATCATTGTCCTCAATTTCACTCGAAACATCACTCAAATTGGATCGTCCAATAAAAGGTTTACCACTACTTCTGTTACACCCAAAGGAATAAATATATGATTCTGTGTATTAAAATAAGAAGCAATATTATGCTTGTACAAATGCGGGTAGAGTCAATGTTTCACTAATAACGCCTGATTCGCACAATTGTGCTACTCAAAATAAAAACGTGTCTAACATACAACTGATGCTTCGTAAATTTGCTTAGTCACTCTAAATATGTAAAATGTAACACTGTCTAAATACTGCAGCAGTGTCATAAAATAATTAAATATAAGAAATTACATCGCATTTACCTCATGGCTGCATGGGTCTATCTTCTTGTGCAAGTTTATAACGATATGCTTCTCTTCAATGTGAACGCTACCGTCCGCAACAGCTAACAATCACAAGTCAGGAACTACTTCTGTTGTTGCCGCCCAGTGTTAAACCTGAAAGTTGCAGTGTTGAGCAGCAACATTATTAAAACCAAACTCGCACGATCGTGCGGGTCAGGTCGGAAAGGGATATCAATGACCCTGTTCAAATTTTCTTTCTTACCTACCTACCTACCCAATTAAGTAATCACATTCCATGCTCATATCCATATAATGGCAGTTTTGTTTCATCTGACAAAAGCATTCTCCATAGTAATCCCCACCTGGAGATCCAAATGGGAGATTATTTTACTCGGAATATTTTACCAGAGGATACCGTCACAGTTTAATTATAATCAAAGCTGCACGTCTTCAGGAAAAGTAATGACTGTAGTTTCCCTTGTTGTCCACTGTTTGTAGCGCCTATACAGCAATGCCATGTTGGCTAATTAGAGGGGGGGAAGAAGGGGTGGTTTGTACTGTAGTCACACAACTACCTAAACAGTGAACCTTATTTCTACTTGTCTACTTGTACAGCGGCACTTTCTAACTGAATTGCCAGTTGTAACGGCTGGTTCTTTTCAGAGGACATGACTGCATTCCTCTTTATTGTGGATAAAGTTTGTTAAAATCCTGATTATGAATTATGAAGCATTGTTGGATTGCAGTAATATGCTAGTGGTATTTCTTATAGGAGGGGGCGGCTTCTTTAGAATATTAGTGTTTCACCATATAGTTTTCATATTCCTACAGATAACATGTAAAATGAAAGTCATCATGGACCAATTAATTAAAAGGTTTCCTTGTAGTCTCAAAAAAGTTTCAGTATTTAGTGTTGCATTACAATATTTACTATTCAAATACTTTCACAGGGCCTGAAGTATCATTAGATCTGAACTACACATTAGCAGGCTTTTTTGTTTACAAGTAAATTCCTAATAAAACTTTTTTTGTCGCCGTTAAACATATTTCATAAAATCATTTTGTTTCTAGGTGAACACTGATGTCTCTCATATTGTGTTTGATTTCATTATCAGAAATACTTGGAAAGAGGAGATATATGTCAGAGAAGCTTATTTATTGCATCCTTATGAGGTCTTCAAAACAACAGACGAAAAGGGACTGGTTGAAGGCAAGGTGGTTCTCCGTATTCATCCAGGTAAGGTGCTTACATATAGATTGTTAATTCTTGTTGCATATTTTGCCTGATACAGTTATTGGATGGTGATTGAGGATTAGCTATTTAGTATTAAGAGGTATTGGTTACATAAATGTGGTAATGAAATGGGTATCATGACATTACTTCTCAGAATATTTATAACTCACTCAAGAGTACAGTGACCACTTGTTATAACTAGTAACAATTGGTGACAGCAATTATGTACCCTGTGCAGTCTACTTTGTCAGCTCAAAATCAGCTCAGTAGTGAGGTTCTACATGGAGATGAGAGCTATTATGTTTGAGTGTGCTGATGGCCATGTGGTATAACAAGTTGTTAGATTTTCCAGATACAAATGACACACTCTAACTTGCGTACAACAGGTTGCATTTACCATTAACTTGAGTACCCAACAGAAGTGCAGCTGGAGACAAACCCTCATCTAGACAAGAATGACCTACTTGCATACATACCACAGTCATTTGGTGGGTCGGTTTGTCTAAAATGGAATAACTTTGCCAACACAAAAGTAACAAGAAAACTCTTTTATTAAATAACCATAAAAAATACTCAGCTCTTGCCTTTAGATGCGTGACACTGATGTAAACATTCTAACCTAATGAAGTAAATAATGACCCATATTTGATTTGAAGTGTAGTGTCGACTGCAGTTAGCATTTTAAAGTTCTGTCTTTCAAGAAGACTACTGCTTCAACTAAATGTTGATGTTCTACATTGTCAGAAGAGTGGAACACACAACACATTGGTGTGCCACTCACAGCTATGCAACATCACATAAGAGTAATGACACAGAAATGACTGTAAATGAGAGATAGTGGACACACGACATATTTTGTGGTCTGTGACAATAAGTTTTGAACTTATCTGGAATTGTCGCATTCAGTTAATGTGGGCGATCTTGACCCATTTCAGAGTGAATGTTGTGAAGGTGACTGTAAGTGGTGAATATTTGGACGTTTCCCTCGAAAAAGGAAGCTGCTCATGGGCCACTGCAAGTTGCATGTTTTCATAGAAACTTGACCATAGTTGACAGAAGCCTGACCTTACAACCCATTGACGTGGGCCATGTTAAGTTTAGTTTGGAGAGTGCAGTTCAGATCTGAGGCGGTTCTGCATTGTTCTGGGGGCATTGATGTGGACTGTGACATGGGCATTTTCATTCAGGTTCATGTGAACTCATAAGAGGATAATTATGATCACTTGAGTGTCGTCGTAGAAACAGCAGCTTAATGGTGATTCTGCCTTGCACACTCCCAACTTCAACCCTCACCATCCCTTGGCCCTGGATGTCCAGGATTCTCTTTATGCCATCAAATATGGATGCTAGGTGGTCTTTGTCTGGACCATCGGTCGTGTCAGGATACCGAGGAATTAACTCGCTGACAGGCTAGCCGAATTGGCTATTAGCAAACCGACCCTGGAGCTCGGTATTTCAGAACAGACCTTTGATCTGTCTTACACCACAAATTTTTAGAAACCTGCAACAGAGTATGGTACACTTTGACGTCATCTAAAAATTATGGATGATTAAGGAAGTCCTCGATACAAGCCCCCTGCGAGGACTGCATTTGTCAGCTCCTCATTGTCCGCACCTGGCTGACTGGCGTTCTTCTTCTCCGTAGCAGAGAAAAACGTCTGTCACGATTGCCGACTGACGGTGGTCCACATTTTACTTGACTGCACCAACTTACTTGCCCTGTGGTGGATGTTTAATCTTCTAGACATGCTCCCTCTGATGTTAGCAGAGGTGAACTGAATGTCAGCCTTCTTGTTTCTTCCTTCTCTTTCGTCCACCTCTCAAGTGATCTGTATGGCTAGGTGCACTTCTCCCCTCCTTCCCCTTTCATGTTTACCTCTTCATGTCTGTCACTAGTCTTTCATAGGTGGTGAGGCAAGTGATTTTCCCCTTTTTTTTGGGGGGGGAGGGGCAGTGTCTCCCTCCCCACTCTCGGCTTATGGGAGCCTCTAATTGCCCTTAAGATAGGGCATCCCACCTGTTCTTCTTTTTCTGTATTTTCTTTGTAAATATTCCTTTTCGTAACCGATGATTACCTTTGCTAGACCTAGAGCTCTCTTCTATTAGATTTCCTGCCAGAACCTTCCTTAATATGTAGTTATGGTTCAACAGCTCCAGAGAGGGATGTGATGTTACAACAATGTGCAACACCCATCTGGAGCGCAAAGCGTGCTAGTTTGACAGTGGAGAATGTCGAACAGGCATTTGGTTGCGGCGAGGAGGTAAGCCTTGTCGGGTTTCCCATCAGTGCAGCGGGCTGAGAGCACGAGGTGATGGGACACGTAGCTTCACTTTAGTGGGCAGTGTGCAAATGGAAAGCACACGGCGGACATGAAATTGAGTTCAACTGTCACTTTTCCCACCGAAAAATGGCATTGTCTTTACTTTTAGATACTACACTGGCACTATTAGTTACAGATTAGTATGTAGCGGCAAATGAAAGACAACATGATTCAGATGGTGAGTTTACATCATTTATATTAATTTTATATCAAAAGTTATTCAAAAAACTAATATTCATTCACTTGGAAAAAGCTAAACTAATTGAAGTACAGTTATGAGCAAGGGCTCAAATGAAAGGTCTCATAAAGACGAAAAGTTTTGTATAATCATATTATCTGCAACATTTATGTTGTTCATAATAATGCATTTTTAAGTAGGGAAAAGAGTGATTTGTTAATAACAATTAATACAAGACAGATACATGAACAGCAAGGCATTGATAAGTTGCAGGTGTCGAAAACACACATTATGACCTGTTTAGAATATATTAGTTTTGTTTATTGACCATAACATGTTTAAATTTATGAGCACAGTAATTTGGAACAGTGCATTGGAAAGAGGCCAGGAAAATCTACCTGAAAAACACTTTATCGAAGTGATTACTTAAATCTATGTACAGAAAAACGCTCCATTTCATAAGTGACTAGATGCTTTTTTTCTGTGCTTAGATTATACTAACAGTCTCAGGTTCTCTAATATCCAATATGGATAATCTAAATAGATTACTTAAATATTCATTGTGCGACAACCGAAACACTTATGTCATGCTGAAGGTACTCATTTGTTAAAACTTAAGATTTTGGTGGTATTATTAGTGTTAGAAATTAAAGTGTGTATTTGCATTAGAGTCTTAGCGCGCATCTAATGATGCCATCATATCAACATTTTAATCATTATTTAAAAAGTTTTGTACACTACTGGGAGAGCCACTGAATCTCATTAGGGGGAGATATTGCTGGAAAGACGCCACATCATATATAAGGGGGTGCTGCGAGCGGCCCAGGATAAGTTGATGTCAGTTCAGTCTTGGTGGCAGCCGTGTGTTGTGAAATCGATTGAGATGATAGGTGACTGAACATAGCCGCAGAATCCGTAGCCTTGGACTCTTAAATATTTCGAACGTGTGTGGACTTTGGTTTTGAACAGTAATCTGAATTCAGAAAATTAACGCATTATAATTTGGGTTATTGGATAGAACAACGAACTTTAATAGCACTCATTTTGGGAACATTATCCAAAAGATTAAACATTCATATTGCTATTTTGTTAGCAATATTGGGGGTTCGAGCTAATCACACTAGACGGAGTGTAAGGGGTTCTCGCCAGACGTAATCGTGCAATGGGCAATAAACAATTTTAGTAATAATGCAATCCCCATTTTGTAGTAAATTATTTAGTAGAAACCGCCCCCTAGTTAAGCATTCCCTGATTTTGAAATTGAAAATGTAGTTTTACAAATAAATGTATACACATATGGACAGCAACAAGACAAAAGTAGCAGAAATGTCATCCCCTAAGACCAAGTTAAGTTAGTTTAAGGGTCCATGCCATTACAGGGAGGACTGACAAGCAAGTGATTAGCCCGTTAAAACTGAACCAACCAACCAGCTGACAGCAAGTAATGATCCTAGCTCCTGTTGAAGTACTCCCCTTGACTATCTGTTTACAATTGCCAACATTTCTGGAGATATTTCGTTTATTTATTTATATTTATCATGTACCACAGGACCAAATTGAAGTCAAAGTTTTATGGTCATGGAATGAGCCAGTACATAAAGTTGTACCAAGAGTACAAATAGCTACAGTGAAACACGTAGTAGTCTATGCACACAACAGGCCTAAGCATAAGTACAAAGAACCTATAACGTAACACATATAGTAGCTTAATTTTTTTATTTTTCCAGGAATTTCTCAACAAAATAAAGTGAGCCGTGAGGAAACTTCTCAGTTTAGCCTTAAAAGTCCAAGGATTAATAATGAGTATTTTGAATTCTTATGGCAGCTTATTAGAATTAGATGTGGCAGAGTACTGCACTAGAACTTATAGGATTTAACTACGGGGTCATCAGTCAGTACTCCACTCCTTTCTGCACGAGGGTCAAGGGGGATGATGAGAATGCAGGTTATATTTCTGTCTAAAAGCGGCTAACACCTTTGAATAGCCAGCCAGATATTAACAGCAAAATATGTACTGAGAGGCCAATATCAGAATTCCTCGGCTACTAAACAGGAGATGACAAGAAGTACGCAACCTTACACCACATATTGCTTGAACTGCCCATTTCTGCACAATAAACACCTCTTTTGAATAAGAGGCATTACTCCAAAAACGTATGTCATAAGCGAAAGAAAATATGCAAAGTTGACTAATTTTCGTGTTGAACTATCACTTATTTCAGAAACGGTTCTAATGGTAATTTAGTGTTTAGTTTTTGAACAAAATCCTGAACATGAACCTTCCACAACAGCTTACTATTTATCTGAATGCCTAGAAATTTGAAGTGTTCATGCTCACTTATCATATGCCCTTCTGTGCAATTGAAATGCCAGTTATAAACCGTAAACATAAAGCATTAGCATCCATTTTCTACAAGCCATGAACTTATTTCTTTAACTCTGTTGTTTGGTACTGCATCAAGATTGCCAATGCTAGATTCATAAGTAAACAGAAATATCTTAGAATTACCACATTAACTGTGTCCATTAGTGAATGCACATCACAGGCATTTTCAACACTGCGGAGTAGCACCTTCTGCTGTCCATTATTAAAGTAAGAGGTGAACCAATTGTAAGCTGCTTCCCTCAACCATGATGTTCCAACTTCTGCAACAATATTTTGTGATCAACACAATCAAATGCTTTCATTAAATAATATGCCTAGTAGTCAGTTTTTTTTCAAATTTAGTCCATCAAGGCCTCATATAGAAAAGAGAATATAGCATTTTCTATTGTTAAACCACTTCTGAAACCAAACTGTGCATTTAACAGCAAATTATGGAAACTAGAATGATTAGTTAACATTGAATATACAGCCTTTTCAATAACTTTAACAAAAATGGATGCCACAGAAATAGAGCTAAAGTTGTCTACAGTATACCTTTCTGCCTTTTTATAAAGTGGTTTGACTACCGAGTTCTTTAATTAGTCCGGCAACTGACCCTTTTGACCATCTCGTACCATTTTCTCAAAGGAAAAATTACATATATGGCCACGTACTGGGCTAATAGTGGCAGTTCAATACTTAAATATTCTGGTAGATACCCTATAATAGCCGTAAGAGCCTTTAGTCTTTAATGATTTATTATTGACCCAATCTGTCAGAATCATGGAGAACTACTTCAGGTAACAGTCTCGGAATGCTATTTTCTCAGAGAGTTACGTGACTACCTGTAGGTGCTAAAGTGTTTAATTCATCTGCTACATTCAGAAAGTGATTATTAAATACTGTACATACATCTGATAGATCAGTAACAGAACAGTTTCCATTGCACACTGACTGTATATCCTAAAATATGTGCTGATGACCAGATAGTTCCTTCATCTATGACCACATGGCTTTAATTTTATTCTGAGAAATAGCTATTCTTTTTGCATACTCCATACTTTTTTCTTTCTTATTAAATTATTCAGAACCTTATAGTATCATTTTTAATAGGGTACTGTTGTTTCATTCTGTGTCTAACATTCTAATAAAATTCCCACTTTGACAAGAGGAATAAGAATATTGTGTAAAACAACCACCCAGGTTGTCTGCTAATGGTAGCACCTTGTTGTGAACATTGTAACAGAAAGCGGCTTTTAAAAGATAATGAGAAATGTGTTTAGGAAAACATTAAATATTTTTTGTCTATATTGTCAGCACAATAAACACCCTTCCAATCCTGTTCCTTAATTAGGTCTGAGAAGACCTCTATTGCAACTGGATTAGTTTTCTGTGTAGTTCATAATTATATTTAGCAAATGTTTGATCACAAAGCCCTTTTAAAATTAAGATTTGTGCATCGTGGTAACAGAATGCTCCTCTGATGATGGATGGATGGATGGATGGATGAACAAAAAATTTTTTCTATGGTTGTGCTGCTGTTCCCCTGCACTCTTATTGGAAAGAGTACTGTTTGCAACAGGTTATAAGAATTAGAGAGATCTAAAAGCATCTTTCTCTTGCACAATCACTTAAACGAGTGTTTTTCAACCTGTGGAGGTTGCAAAGTCTTTCTCTGGGGGTTGCCGTCATTGGAAGAAGTTTTTGCACCATAAAATAACCTGCCCAGTGCATGTGTGAACACTAAGCAATTCAATACATTAGAATTAGTAATTCCTTTTAACATTAATCCTACTTTGAATAGAACATAGTAGATTGTTTTATAATAAATGGTGCTCGATGAATGAACACAAAGCATGCCGACAGTTGTCAGCAATCAGTTTGATAACTATCTGGACAAGTTGCAGTAAGTTACTGTTAATAAATTAAAACAAAAAAATCTGTTTCTTTACCAATTGATCACTTATTGTCATCTTCCTTAAGAAGTAAAAGTCCATCGTGTTTTACCAGATGTGAGGAAACACTCGTACAAAATGTATCTATCTGATTGATGGAATTCATATAAAGGTAGCATTTGTTGCATTCCAAAAAAAAAAAATTCATTCTATAAGATATAAGACTGTACATAATTTTTTTTTTACAAGAAAGTAGTATCAACAGAATCAATATTAAGTTTGTTGGTTTTAGGATTCAACAAATATTTTTTTTTTCCTCTTAATGGGGTCATATATTAAAGGCTGGGAACACTGATTTAAACAATTAATGTTGAAATTACCATATACAACTAATATTTTGGACTTCATATAAATTGAACTTAGAACTCTCTCTAGCTTTATCAGAAGAGTTTTAAAATCATTCAGGGGACCTATAACTATCAACAATTAGAAGTTAAACTCCACTGCAATGGACCACTCCTCCATAGTGCAGTGTTTAGAAACACGAATAGGACTCAACTGTAGTACCATTTTTACATACATGGCCACTTCCCACACTGCAAAGAAGTCTTGGAGAAACAGACAGCTAATTTTCATGCTGCTAAAGGAAGTGTCTTAGATGTTACATTATTTAGGAACTACTGTGAAGTAGCAGTAACATGAGCCAACACCTATGAGCAGTTCAATAACTTGATCTGTAATGCCTTGTGTATTTCGGTGGAATACTGAGCTGGGAAAATATTCAACTGTGATACTTATAAGCTCATGTGTCATAGCTCTTTGTATATGTGTGATATTGTGATGAAGCATTCCTTTCAGTCATGGAAAGAAGAAAAAATCACAAGGTAATAAAGGGAAAGCATATGGTGGATGTGGGATGGCAGTAACAATGGCTGACAGAGTATGGTCTCTTGCATTGTCAGGCAGTAAGAACCACACCTGAAATGCCACAAATCAGGGCAGTGTTGTCAAATTGCTTGTTGCAAACCTTTAAAGACTTCAGAGTAGTGTGTTTGGTTCACTGGTTTGACCTGGCATCTTTTAGAGGCTGGTAGTCCAGCTCTCTGCCATTCTGCTCTTTGATGCATCGTGTGAGAGTCATAATGGTACCGCCGTCATCAATCCATAGCCATAACCTTTGACAGAAATTTGGGATCATGTCTGCTGTATCCAATAGTACATAAGAAATTCTCATCTTTCCTCTTCCTGTTCGTCTGTGAGGGACAAGTTTAGGATTGTGTTTCTGTTGTTCTAAATACTTCCTTGAAATCGTGATTCAAATTAACTTCTGATATCGCGCACACACACACACACACACACACACACACACACACACACACACACACGGGATGTCCTTTATTCAGTAAAAATTGATCATCACTATGGGAGTTGGTAGCACTTCAATTTTTGACGTTCACTTTCTATTAGAGTTGCAGATTTTAAATCCTGATCCGAGCTATAGATTTGAAAACATCTACTTGTTTTACCACTCTTAAAGGCTATATATACTCATGATTACTGAAGATGTGCACAATATAATAAACTATCTTTCGAATTATATATGTTTTATTGGCCTGCTGATAAAATTATCGTAGGAAATTGGTACTTCAATTTTAAAGTTCACGTATTTGTATAATGATATCACATGACAACTGTAGCTTAGAGAAGATATAATGCAATACTCACTCCAGAGTTTCTGCTCTGACACAGACTATACATAACAAACACTGCGCGTCTCCCAGATCAATGATGTCTCCCTGCCCTCTTGAGGTTTGAAACATCTAACGTTTTTGCTCCCAGTCTGAATTTTTTATCCCACATCATGTGACTGACTTTTCGACATTATGAGCAACATTTTTCTCATTTATTACTGAAATCAAGATAGAATGTAGGTGTCATTCATACCGTTTCCATTTGCAACAATTTAAGCTATATCTTAAGAGTTACTCTTCATTCTCTTATCGGGTGCCTAATTTCGTTTCTGTTGACTCTTCATTTAGTAGACAGGTGATGTCTATATTAAAAAAAATTTCGGCACCAGGACTCAAACCTGTGATTCCTCGCACGTAAACCCAGTGCACTACCACAAGACCAGCAGCAATAATATAAATACAGCTCCAAGATTCTAGATACTATTCCACCAAACGAAAATGTTTTTGAGAACGGAATTAAAATTAGATGTTTGAATTTATCCTTCCATTATAGGCTAAACACTATCTAAATAAAAATTTTCATGTTGGTATATGTGCTAGTAGTACCTTAGAATTTTGACGATCGGAGAGTCAGAGAGTGACAGAATTAGCGATTTTAGACTGCTAATATTTCGTAAACTATAAGGTGTAGAATAGTAGAATTTGAAAATGTAGCTAGTTATAGTAGATACTCTTGGTAACAGAAAATTCAGGCTTCTAGCTTTATCCACAACAGATACAGGGGTTAGATAGTGCCGTCTACTGCTTCGAAAAAAGGATGGTACGGCCATGCGCTCGACTTGGCAGGGGCACTGCCGTGCCCCCGGATTGAGAGATATTACTGCATTTATATGTACCTTTTGTTGAGGTCTCCTCTTGTAGTGTCATCAGTGAAAAATTTTTAACCTGTATTGAACTATACTAATATTTTTGAAACATGTTTGTATGGAAATTATTTTCGTATACTAGTAATTATCACCACTTATGAGGTGAAAAGGCTACATACAGAGCATTTATAGTAAAAACATACTGTCCCTCATCGTGCTTGAAATGCCTTTTTTCCCCCGTAGTAATATGGCTACCTTTTTTACTATGTGAAAGTAGATTGAATGTTCTGTTTTTTTACTTCACAGATAGCTCCTACATTGTCAGTGTTATTTTTGAGAATAAGGGTGTCGGAACGTATGGAGTACCTGTTCAGTTTGAAATATCATCTGCCAAACGGACTGCAAAGGAAGTGAAGGAAAATTCTCAGGAGCTAAAACCTTTTAATTTAGTCCGTGTTCTGGTATGTTTATGTTAATTTCCTTTACTATTGTTTTTATGTCAATAGAATGCATTTAGATAATTTAAAGAAGTAGAAAAATGGCAGAATTAATTTATCACTACACTTACAAATGTATGTTTTATAGCAAAGATGGAGGCAGGTATACTCGGTAAATATATCTATTCTTAAGATGTTTTTGTATCCTTTGGAACTTATGTGATCCTACACTATAGTTAAAAAGTTTTTGATCACACATCTTTTCTATAGATTTGTTTAACACAGGCATTTCATATTGAATTTTTGTCATTTCATTAGGAATTGACAATGTTACTGATTCCCTTGCATTAGATGATTTAAACCACTTGATCTTGGACAATTTGAAACATCACAAAAAATAGAATATTCTGGACAGACTATACTGCTACTTATATACAGACAGAATGTACCAGAAATTAGAAGAATAGTTAACATAAGAAATATTTAGAACATTCTGGAAATGATAATTATAAAGAAATAAATTTTCGCTTGTGGATGGGATTGAACCAGTGATCTTCAGCTCCGCAATCGGTGATGCTGTCCATTGCACCACGCCCGCAATCAGATAACTTGTGGTCTTGCGGCATTGCTTCCTGTCCGGGGAAAAAACATCGACCTGCTGTTAGGTTTCCTTTGGAGCCAGCTGCAGTTTCCTGGATCTTGATCTTGTAATGTGTCCTGTGTATGGCAGTTCTGGAGAATCCTTTCCTTCTGCACGATTACCGACGACAGACGTTCCTGTCATGGTTCCATCAGTATCATTACTGTCCTTAGTCCGTGAACAAGAAGTCATTTTCGCATATCTGCTCTTCAGAATCGTGGTAAGGCTTCATGCGGAGGTTGTGAACAATGTCTCTTCATTTTTGTCGTTTCGACGCCGGCTCATAATCCTAGACTTCGTATGTGACATTTGACTGGCGGTGTATGACACGATACGGACCAAAGTATCGCTTCAATAACTTTTCTGATAGCCCAACTTTCTGTACAGGGGTAAAAATCCACACCAGATTTCCTGGGCTGTACACAAAAGGTTGGTACTTGTCATTATTCTGTTGATGGTCCTTCTCCTGGGCATCCAGTGTCTGTATGCTAGCCAGCTGCCTTGCTTCTTCGACCCTGGTGATGAGCTTTTTCACATAGTCATCCCTGAGTGTTGTCTGGCTGGAATGGAAACAGAGTATCCATTGTCGTCTCAGCTTCACATCCATGGAGCAGGAAAAACGGCGTGAAGCCTGTGGTGTCTTGTCTTGCAGTATTATAAGCAAATGTCACAACTGGCAGTATAGTATCCCAATCCTTCTGCTCAGCGTCGACATACACCGACAGCATATTTACTAACCTCTTGTTAAAACATTATGTAAAACCATTTGTCTGAGGATGGTACGCAGTTGTCATTCTGTGGGCAATGTCGCAATGTGACATTACCTCTGATACTAGTTTTGACTGGAATACTTTTCCATGATCAGATATCATTGCACGTGGTGCTCCATGCTTCAGAATGTCTCTTACAAGAAATTTTGCAATCTCTGGAGCTCCTGCAGTTGGCATAGGCTTTGGTGACAGTGTATCGTGTGAGGTAGTCAGTGCAGACTATTATCCATTGGTTACCGGTTGTCGATTTCGAGAACCTCCCTAAAAGGTAGACTCCCAACTCGTTGGAATGGAGCTGCTGCAGGTGGATTCAGTAAGAGATACACACACAGAATGTACCAGAAAGTAGAAGAATAGTTAACATAAGAAATATGTAGAAATTACAAGTGAAGATAAGAAACATGTAGAACATTCTGGAAATGATAAATACAAAGAAATAAATTTTTGCCAGTGGAATGGATTGAACCGGCAACCTTCAGCACTGCAACCGGCGACGCTATCCGTTGTCACGCCTGCAATCAGATAACTTGTGGTCTTGCGGTAATATTAAACAATCAACATTCAGAAAACACTGTTGTCTGTGCAGATTTCTGAATAGTCTAAGATTCAATGGTACCAGATTAGTTTGTTTTTCATATTTCAGGCAAACCTGTTGGTACAATTATGACAGTAATTGCACGAATTGGGGTGGAAATCATTAAAAGAAAGACGTTATTCATTGCGGCGTGATCTGTTTGCGAAGTTTCAATCACCGACTTTTACTTATGAATGTGAAAATATTTTGCTAGCACCACCTACTTAGGGAGACATGACCATCCCAATAAAATAAGAGAAATCAGATCGAAAACGGAACGATTTAGGTGTTCTTTCTACCCGCGCGCTATTAGAGAATGGAACGGTAGAGAAAAGTTATGAAAGTGGTTAATGAACCCTCTGCCAGGCACTTAAATGTGATTTGCAGAGTATCTATGTAGATGTAGATAGAACAATCAGATTAATAAAACTGTATAAATAAAGGGACATTATTATGACTGCTGCTGTTCTGCTTTTTATAACATTCAGTGTGGCTCGGGAACACAGCGGTAGAGTGTATAATAATATTGGCTCTCCCAGTATTTACTCAACATCACCATACCGTTTGGCAGGCAACTGAAGAACAGGATAATTGTAATATTGTGTATGATAACAAATGTTTGCAAGGAGAAGAATTGTTTGCTGTGTTGTATATATTGGCGAGCTTTTGGCACCAATGGTTGTTGTTGTTGTTGTTGTTTGGAAGTTATCAGTGTGATGGTAGATCTGGATCATTCTGGAGTTAGTAGTATGGTGGATGGAGCTTTATAAAGAGAAATAAACGTTGTGCATTCTCTGAAGATCATCCTCTCCTACAATATTGCTCAGAAATTGCCAGCCTGTTGTCGGTTTATCTTGTATGAGAGCAGTTTATGCCAATAACTGAAAACCAGACGAGTATAATTTTGTTAAAATGTGATCGTATAATATTAAGTGTGATTAAAGTGATTATATATAAGTGTCAATAAACACCTTGTAATAGGACTGCCCACCCTTATTAATTTTGTTTATGTATTGTTTTACTAGATGTAACTTTCGTAGTAGTTAAATGTTTCATTTCGATATCAATATTTTCTTCTTTGTAAGAGTTGGATTGAGATATCTGCAGACGAACTGCTTTGGAAAGTCGTTGCGCGGGCTCTCTTTAAGTTAAGCTGTGGAGAGAAGAGCACGGCCCTGCTGTTCCACAGGATTGTAGCAATGTTATTGTGTGTTGTACGTTAATAAATAAGTATTTTTATACAAAAAGTTTATTTTTGGTTGGTGCGACGTATCTAAAGTAAAAGTACTGTTTATCTCAAAATCTGAGTTATTTTACCACGTGTGATTCCACAGTCTGGAAAAACCAAGTGGAGATCAACCCCTACAAAATTAACAAGGCCAAATATTTCTTTAGACTAATTTATGGTGACGACCATCCATCAGTTTTAATTTTGTTCGGCTCAACCGTCATTCGCTACTGCAGATTGAGCCATGAACAACTTGGTGCGATCGGCATTGTGATTTTGTATATAACAGAACAAGAGGCGGTTATCACAAACTGTAGTATTATAATTGCCAGACTATTACTCCAGAGGTTGCAGGTTCGATTCCCACCAGGTCCTAAGACTTTCTCTTTCCACTTCTTTCACCTCTGCATTGATGCTGGTGTGAAAAATATCGAGTAGCATTGTGGTTGGGAATCCACATAAAACTGTAGGTCCCCCTATAACTGGCTTGGTAAGTCACCTTACCTTGTGTAACATTCCACATATTTTTGTTTTTTGTCAAGCACTTCAATAACCTCACTTAAAAAAACAATTTGTCATTACATCTGTTTCTTACTACTTCTTAAATTTGCACACTCACATCCTTTAACAGTAAATGCGTTTTTAGTTTGATGTCTCTTTCGCCACATAATAATACTGAAGACAAGAAGTTTCTGTTATGCAAACAGCAAAATCCAGTTGATTGATTTCAAGAACACCCAACATTTGAAGAATATGCTGAGGCAACCTTTAAGGTATCTCAGAGCACTTGAGGAACAGTAGTCCATTTTTCTTGTGACTACATTTTACTTCCATGTGGTCACCGTGCATGTTCAGAGCATATAAATGCTTAATTGCCAACGAACAGATGTGGCCTACCTTTATAGCATTTGTTACACCAAGGGACACTGGTATGTGCAAATTTAAATTCATCCCTTCATAGCTTGTTAAACAAAACAAGAAGCCCTTGCAGTAATAGATTACATTCATACTGAATGTGCGCAGTACTTTTAGTTTTCTCACCCAATGCATCTATCAGTTGAGAAACAGAGGAGGAGGACATTCAGTATATTTCTGTGGCCGACTAGGCTATGAAGCGAACCATCTCCATATATATCAGTTACTAGAGTGAACTGAAGCATTTTTATCTTTTCCCTTCTTTTTTTTATTCAGCTCCTTCAATTTCTGATTGCAAGGAATCTTGTTTTCAGGTAATCATTATTTCATTATATTGTTTTACAATAAGTTAATGTTGCCTGAATGAAATTGTTGTTACCATAAACGAAAAAAGATGCATGCACTGTATAGGTAACTCTTCCTCAGATCTGCAAAAGTCTCTCTGTAGTCTTAAAATGAAAACAAATCATAAGGCAATGTTAAAGTGTGATTGTAACTGAATTCATAAACCGCACTTGAGAAACGAACAAGAGACAATTCCGTATAGTAGCAGCCATTGCTTAGTGTTGTGCCTAGTGGTTCATTGTAGCTGAATACTATGTGGGGCAGGAAAGATATATGCCTCTACTTCCAGTTTTAATGATAGTTTAGATTTAAAAACTAAATTTGATATGCAGCTCTATATGACCTAATACTCGTACATACATACATACATACATAAACTAGTCTGGCAGGTATTATTGAAGCTTGACACCGCCGCCTCACTGACACAGATCAAAGAAGTTTTTACGTGATTTGAAAATTACAACCAAACATGATGCTTGTATTCACCATTACTCTAAAGGTGACATGGGTATAACAGTTTATTCCTGTTTCTTATCAAATACACAAGTAGTTGACTACCCGAGCTTTAGGGTGGTAATTTGGCAGTGAGTGCAAATTGCTTGTTTCAGTGACACCAGTGATACTTTGTAAAGTATTAGCAGTCTAGTTAACATAAAGCTGTGTTTAAAATGTAGCAAAGGTGTCCTGGACAGCAATTACAGTTTTAACTACACATGTTTCAAAGATGTGAAAATTTACTTATTTGGTAGGTATCATTATAACTATGAGCAACTACTAAAAGATAGCCATTAATTATGAAACTGAGATGTGCGACTAGAACTTGTGAGGCAATACATTGTTTTCATTGAATAGTTTCCTCAGTATTGAATGAGAAGATTGGCTAACATACACCAGATGTGAATCCTAAAACAGTGGTTTTTAATTTTTATGCGTAAACTAAAAGTTTAAATTGAAAAGTAAGTACACACCTGGAATTAACTTCACTTCCTTTACATGAAGCTGTTTTTTAGAGGCAGAATTGACAACTTGATATTTAGCTCTTGACATTTTAGCTAGCTGCATGGCTAAAGCACTCAGTCTTGGCACAGGAAATAATCCAGTGTGGAAATAATCCACTCCATGTGGCTGCAGCCAAGGAAGGTAGTTTCAAAACTTTTACCCTAATTTTGTTGTTATAGACAAATTGAAAAAAAGTAAGGTTCTCTGAAACTACTTTTGATATAATGTAATTAAAGTACATATCCATTGTGACTTGACTATGGCCATAGCAGTATGTTTCAGAGACAGAAAATTATGCCTGCTTTGGAGTGGAGGAACTAGCAACTGTGATGTTGATGTGCTATAGTAATGTCTATTGCCGACACAGTACTGTTGCTCACGTGTAAATTAAGAGGTTCGGGGGTTAGAATGAGCCCAAGGTATTCCTGCCAGTCGGAAGAGGCAACTAAAAGGACTTCAACAATATCTATGAGACTGGAAAGTTTGTGAAGTGTGGGCCTTTGGAGAAGGAATTTTGTGGTGCACTGCACCTAATATCACAATCGTCTGATCTGCACCAGATACCCTGCACAGTAGCGAGTCCATTGGGATAGTAGGGGGAAGGGAGTAGTCATAATTACCCTCTGGCTTGTAGCTTCTTGAAAACACATGGATTGGATGGCTGGTGCCTAAGTTGCAAACTTCCCACAAACCAAACAGTGATGCCTGTCTACCTGGGGCATCAAGTCTCTTGGCAATGGTCATCCTGCCAGGTGGCCTTTACTGTGGCCGGGTAGTGCCTCTGAGGAGATCCCCTGGTTAGAGTTGGTGGTATCGGGGCGGATGCCCTGCAGTGCAGCGGTTAAAATTGAGTAATGCTCATGGTCAATCAGCTACCAGCATCTCTAAGTGAGAAATTTTTGTGTTTAATACAGAGGAACATAACACCAAATCATTCCTTTACTTGGCTATGCCATGATAGGAATGTCGGGTCACAGTTTGGAATGAGCCATACTTTACCAAATTCCTTCTGTGTTCGCGAACTGATGGGGAATCTAGAAAGCAAATTGGAGAAGTGAGTGGTATGTCTAAGATAAGAAATGGCTCAGTTCTGGTAGAGGCAGCATATCCTGTTTAGTGCTTAGCCGCAGGCACTACTCGCCTATGGTAAGTTGGGTGAAGTTTTTGTCTTTATCACTCTGAATAAGTCTCATGACCACAAAGGAAACAAACTTGAAGGTAGTATTCTAGAAATGGAAGACAGTGGAGGAAGATGAGATAGGAGATATGATACTGTGAGAAGAATTAGTCGAAACAAGGGCCCTGGAGTAGATGATATCCTGTCTGAACTGCTGATATCGTTAGGAGAGCCAATCATGAAGAAATTGTTCCATCTGGTATGCAAGATGTATGGGACAGGGAAAACACTCAGACTTCAAGAATATTGTAATTCCAATTCCAAAGAAAGTAAGTATACACAAACACATGAAAATTACAGTACTATCAGTTTAATAAGTCATTGTTGCAAAATAACACGAATTATTTACAGATAAATGGAAAAACTTGTGGAATCCGAACTTGGGGAAGATCAGTTGGGTTTTTGGGAAATGTAGGAACACAGGAGGCAATACTCAAATTACGAATTATCTTAGAAGATAGGCTAAGGAAAGGCAAACCTAAGGTCGTAGATTTGGAGAAAGCTTTCGACAATGTTGACTGGAATACACTCATTCAAATTCTGAAGGTAACGGGGGAAAAACTTAGGGAACAAAGAGTTATATTCAACCTTTACAAAAACCAGGCAGCGGGTATTTAGAGTCGAAGGGCAAGAAAGGGAAGTAGAGGTGAGGAAGGGAATAAGACATTGCTGTTCAAACTGTACATTGAACAAGCAGTGAAGGAATGCAAGGAGAAATTTGCAGAGAGAATTAAAGTTCAGGGAGAAGAAATAATAACTTTGCGATTTGTCGATGATACAGTATTTCTGTCAGAGACCGCAAAGGATCTGGAAGAGCAGTTGAATGGAATGGACAGTGTCTTGAAAAGAGGTTTTAAGTTGAACATCAACAAGAGTAAAACAAGGATAATGGAATGTAGTGTCAGAAAGCCAGTCGATGCTGAAGGAATTAGATTAGGTAATGAGACAATAAAAGTAGAAGAGTTTTGTTAATTGGGTAGCAAAATAACTTCTGAAGGCTGAAGTAGAGAAGATATAAAATGGCAATGGGAAGAAAAGCATTTCTAAAGAAGCGAAACTTGTTGATATCCAATATTAATTTAAATGTTAGGAAGTTCTTTCTGAAAGCATTTGTCTGGAGTGTAGCATTGTATGGGAGTAAAACTTGGACGATTAGGAATTCAGATAAAAAGATGATAGAAGATTTTGAAATGTGGTGCTACAGATGAATAATGAAAATTAGATGGGTAGATCACCTAACTAATGAGGTGGTGCTTCACTGAATTGGGGTCCAGGAGATAATTTTCCACCATGATCTCCTTTTGCAGTCCATTAAAGAGTTACAGGCAAACTTAGAGTGAGGATGTGTATACAAGAGGCCAAGGACATTAGGATTGCCACCGGTGCATTTACCTTCACCTTTGAGGGTAAGTCTTTGCCTGAAAAGGTCATGGTGATGATATACTTGTGTGATGTGAAGCCTTACATTCCTCCCTCTATGCATTGTTTAAAGTGTAGGAAATTTGGACTCATTACTTCCCCACTGTAACTCCAACTGTGTATCTGGAGACTGTGGATGCTCCGTGTGTGCCACCTCCCATATTTGTCTGGTGTTGGTGGCAGCAGCAGTCCCCCTACTTGCCAGACTGCACGGAGGAGGGGGGGGGGGGGGGAATAAGCAGACTCCATCCTTTGCTAGACACACCATTGCCACCTCCTTCAAAGATGACATTTTTGAAACTTAAAATTACTACTGTAGGGCCGTCAGGACTGCCAGTCCACTTGTGCCCTTGATCATTGGGACTCATCTTCTCCTGCTCCCCAAACACCTGTTTTGAGAGAAACCCTCCTCCCCCCCCCCCCTCTTCCTTGTCTATTACCGGGGAGACCAGTCCCCAGTCCCCCAACCAGAGAAGCGACCTTTCTTGCTAGGGAGTGGTGTCTCAAGACACTACCTTCTGAGGTTTCCACCATTTAAACAGAGGCTACCAGTGGGTAGCTGAAGGATCCACAGGCTACTGGTCAAAGGGCTTTCTGATCATCATCAGTACCTGAAATGACTTTAAAGAAGCACTTCCAGCACTAAAAGCTAAAGATCAGAGAGGGCTCGAGAAGAAAACAGGAAAGGATCTGTGATGGCTTGTACACTGCAGCTCCCTAGATTTTCAGCTTCTGAGAACAACATGGAAATCTGTGTCGGCCGAGGACCTAACTTTCATTGTAAACACAGGTCATATGGTCCCTGATAGTAGTACTCAACCAGTGGCATGCATCTGGTGATACTGCAGAATAAACTGTCTGCCCAGTGTATTCGTGGTCCCCTACCTAACTGAAAATTAAATTTTCCAGTGAAATTGAAACCATTTTATCCCTTGCTTAGCTGAGCTTCGATAACATCAGTATTTCACCATACTTTTGCATCACCTGTGACTACTCTGGTTACTATAGGAATTATGCTATGACTGTCGGGTGGTACCATCAATGTACTTTCACTAAGGGCAGCCTGTGGAGTGAAGGATTGTGTGCTCTGCAGTAGATAAAATTGCCCTGGTGACACTCTAAAACACTATGTTGATGTTGTCACATGGGAGAGGTGCAACAGTGGCATGTATTTTAGCTCCTTTAATACCAGTCTTGCTGAACGCCAGCTGCAGGGAAACGTATGCAATGCACAGTAATGGGTTCTCACCCACGGTTTTCAGTTCCCTGCCGCCAAGACCAGTGATATGCACTTCTGTTGCCATCGGACGGTCCACCTGTGTTCTATTCCAGTCCTGTCACAGGCTAATCCTACCCATCAGTGGTTGGGTCACCTGTGAAAGCTGTGATATATACCAGGTATGGTGGATGTATACACATCCTCACTCTGTTTGCATGTAACTCTTTAATGGACTGCAAAAGGAGATCATGGTGGAAAATTACCTCTGGACCCCAATTCAGTGAAGCACCACCTCATTAGTTAGGTGATCTACCCATCTAATTTTCATTATTCATGACCACCCCTGTTCTGCCAGGAACTGTTTGAAGATGCTGGCAGTGTGTGTGCGAGCTTTGTCGTGCAACTTGAACGTCCACCATACTCACCAGATCTCAGTCCCATAGCTCATAGTTTTACATTAATGGTATAGGACTATTCAATGAACTTCGTTAGAGGTTGTATAAAAAACACTTAAATATTTGTTCACATGTAAGACAACTCTTTCATACCTGAAGTAGAAAAAAAAAAAAATCAAATGAAAGTTGGTAAACAAGAGAAAGTTTTACTGGATTAGCAACAGCCCAGACTTGAGCTGAGCTGTTACAAAGGGAGAGGTAGGGGGAGGGGGAGAAAACCCCACTTTTGGATAATATCAACTTTCTTACATAGTGTCAGATGATGAATTTGTTGAAAACAAATGGTAGGCAAACAATATAGCAGTTATTGTATGATGATGACAGACTCAAATATAGTGCAGCAAATGATGTGGGGACCAGCTGATGAGAAAGCATTTTGAGCCCTTGAAACAGTTTCCAAATGGTTTGATAAACTGATAGTCAGTTCTCTGCTGCAAAATGAATTCATGATGTAGTGCCAATGAAGAGAAAAAGTTTCTCAAATGACAATTGCAAAATATTTTTAACAAAATTAAACTATAGTGATTGTTCTTTCTTTCGTGTGTGCATCTAATGTTTATGTAAACATTGATTTTAATAAAACAATGGAAATTCCAGGAAGGATTTAACAATATTTTTGTGACTGTTAAGACACTACTCATCGCAGAGATGTCTGATAAGCTGCGGAATGGCACAAATAATAGAAATAAATGTCAATATCACTTAAATTCTATGCATCTCTCATTTTTGGCAGATTAATAGTGCTCGCCCCCCCCTCCTTTTTCCCCTAGATGGTGGTATCACAAAAATATTGTTGATTTTAATAAGTTTGATTTATTTGTGTAATTTTCAAAAAAGAAAAGCACGTAATATTGTGCATTAATACTACAAAAATAATTTATATTCTTCATACATTCAGTTACCTAGATTTTTGATTATCTGTATGACTTAAGCAGGATTTGTACATATTCCTTATTCATCTTAGATACTCCATAGTTATAAAGCAGTTTCCAAGGAGGGCTGGGAATTACTTATAAGAACAAAAAATTAATAAATTTTCATGATGCAAACCTGTGTGGCTTCTGTTATGACCTAGCGGGCCATTCAGATCACGCGTGCCCGTATTGTGCTCTGTGGCTGGCGCTGGCCCAGCCGAGATAGTTCCCGGCCTAGCAACGGGAGGGCACGGTCGTCTAGACAGCTGATATGAGCTGCGCGCCATCTGCTGGCAAGTGCTGTCAAACGGCCGGAGTGACAGCCGGGTCATTCGACGAGTGAATGCGAAACGAGCTACATTGTTCTACATCTACATAGATACTCTGCAAATCACATTTAAGTGCCTGGCAGAGGTTTCATTAACCACTTTCATAACTTTTCTCTACCGTTCCATTCTCTAATAGCGCACGGGAAGAAAGAACACCTAAATCGTTCCGTTTTCGATCTGATTTCTCTTATTTTATTGGGATGATCATGTCTCCCTAAGTAGGTGGGTGCTAGCAAAATATTTTCACATTCAGAACTAAAAGTCGGTGATTGAAACTTCGCAAACAGATCACGCCGCAATGAATAACGTCTTTCTTTTAATGATTTCCACCCCAATTCGTGCAACATTTCCGTGACGCTTCCCCCCCCCCCCCCCCCCCCCCCCCGTAACGTGATAAAACAAAACGAGCTGCCCTTCTCTGAACCTTCTCAATATCTTCCGTCAGTCCCACCTGGTGAGGGGTCCCACAAGGGGCAACAGTACTCCAAGAGAGGACGCACAAGTGTGATGTAGGCAGTCTCTTTGGTGGAGCTGGTGCATCTTCTAAGCGTTCTGCCAATGAAACGTAACCTTTGGTTCGCCTTCCCCACAATATTTTCTGTGTGTTCTCTCCAGTCAAAGTTGTTCGTAATTGTAGCTCCTAGGTATTTGGTAGAATTTACGACCTTGAGGTTTGACTGATTTATCGCGTAATTGAAGTTCAGCGGATTTCTTTTAGTGGTCATGTGTATTACTTCACACTTTTCTTTATTTAGTGTCAATTGCCAATTTTCGCACCAAGTAGAAATTTTGTCTGAATCGCTTTGCAGTTGCTTTTGATCCTCTGTTGACTTCACTAACCGATAAACAGCATCATCCGCGAACAGTCTAAGGGAGCTATTCAGATTATCTCCTAAATCGTTTATAAACACGAGGAAGAGTAGGGGACCTATAACGCTTCCCTGTGAAACGCCAATCTCACTTCTGTTTTACTCGATGACTTACCGTCAATTACAACAAACTGTGTCCTTTCTGATAGGAAAACGTGAATCCAATCGCACAATTGGGGAGATATTCCATACGCACGGAATTTCATTAGAAGCCGTTTGTGGGGTACAGTATCAAAAGCCTTCCCGAAATCCAGAAATATGGAATCGATTTGAGATCCCTTGTCGATGGCACTTAACACTTCATGTGAATAAAGGGCAAGCTGTGTTTCGCAAGAGCGATACTTTCTGAATCCGTGGTGACTATTGGTTAATACGTCGTTCTCTTCGAGGTAGTACATAATATTCGAACAAAGTATATGTTCCAAAATCCTACTGCAAATAGACGTCAATGAGATAGGCCTGTAATTTTGGGGATCACTCCTATTGCCTTTCTTGAATATTGGAGTAACTTGGGCAACTTTCCAGTCTTTGGGTACGGATCTTTCGCCGAGTGATCGGTTGTAAATTATAGCTAAGTACGGAGCTATTGCATCAGCATACTCTGGGAGGAATCTATTTGGTATTTAATCTGGCCCGAAAGATTTATTTTTGTTTAGTGACTTAAGTTGTTTTACTACTACAGGAACATCTACTTCTAAGTTTCGCATGCTGGCAGCTGTTCTTGGATTGAATACTGGAGTGTTCACTTCGTCTTCTTTGGTGAAAGAATTTCGGAAAGCTGTGTTTAGTAATTCTGCCTTAGCAGTACTGTCGTCGGTAGTATTACCATTGCTATCGCATAGTGAAGGTGTTGTTTGTGTTTTGCCGCTAGTGTACTTCCCATATGACCAGAATTTCTTTGGATTTTCTGCAAGATTACGAGACAGGATTTCGTTGTGGAAACAACTATAAGATTCTCGCAATGAAGTCCGCGCTAGGTTGCGAGTTTCAGTAAAAGATTGCCAGTCTTGCGGATTCTGTGTCTTTATAAATTTTGCATGCGTTTTTCTTTGTTTCTGCAACAGTGATCTGACCTGTTTTGTGTACCACGGGGGGTCAGCCCCCTCTTTTATTAATTTATTTGGTATAAATCTTTCGATTGCTACTGATATTATGTCTTTGAAAGTAAGCCACAACTGATCTACATTCGCATTTTTAGTTTTGAAGGACTGGAGACTATCACTCAGGAAAGCATGAAGCGAATTTTTATCTGCTTTATTGAATAGATATATTTTTCGTATATTTTTGGTGCATTTGGGAATTTTGATATGTAGTCTCGCTACCACAACTCGGTTTGCTAATCCCTTTATCTGTTTTGATGCTCTTTACTATCTCTGGATTATTTGTTGCTAGGAGATCAAGGGTATTTTCACAACCACATACTATACTAGTGGGTTCATGAACTAACTGTTCGAAGTAGTTTTCAGAAAAAGCATTCAGAACTAGTTCGGACGATGTTTTATATTTGCCCCCGGTTTTGAATACGTAATTATGCCAACATATCGAGGGTAAATTAAAGTCGCCACCGATTATAACAGTATGCTTCGGATACCTTTTTGAAATATGATTCAAGCTTTCTTTGAACATTTCTGCAACTGCATCGTCTGAGTCAGGGGGCCGATGAAAAGATCCAATTATTAATTTATTTCGGTGGTCAGGTATAACCTCTACCCAGACCAATTCACAGGAAGTATTTGCCTCAATTTCGTTGCAGGATAAACCGTTTGTAACAGCAATAAACACGCCACCCCCTGTTTTATTTATTCTATCCTTTCTGAAGACCATTTGGCCCTTTGAAAAAATTTCGGCCGAATTTATCTCAGGTGCCAGCCAGCTTTCAGAACCTATAACGATTTGTGCCTCAGTACTTTCTATCAGCGCTTGGAGCTCTGCCTTGGTATGTGTGGGGGGTGTGGGTGTTTACCTATCCTCCCCCCCCCCCCCCCCCCCCAAAGGTATTTCTTTCCTCCCCTGGGATTGGAATCACTCCTCACCCGCTCCCTTAAAACCCACATCCTTTCCTTTTCCATCTCCTTCCCTGCCCTTTGTTCTGAAGAAGCAACCCAGGGTTGCCAAAGCTCAGCATTCGTGTGTGTGTGTGTGTGTGTGTGTGTGTGTGTGTGTGTGTGTGTGTGTGTGTGTGTGTGTGTCATGTTGAAATGGGAGCAGGCTTGACTTCGAAGGCAACTGCACACAGCACTGACTCATTATAGGAATCAAGTTGAGTTCTACAAAATTGTCAGCACTCCAAAGAACAGAACACTAACCAAGGGGTGTTAGTCATCCTGAAAAGCAGGTAGACGACAATGGCTTCTTGTTCAAGGACTCTAAGGACGGTAATGTTCCTGATGAATCCACGACAGGAACGTCTGTCGTCGATAATCGCGCGCGCACACACACGAATGCTGAGCTTTTGCAACCCTGGGTTGCTTTTTCAGAAAAAAAAGAGCAGGGAAGGAGAGGGAAAAGGAAAGGATGTGGGTTTTAAGGGAGTGAGTGAGGAGTGATTCCAATCCCCAAGACATACCTTGGGGGGGGGGGGGAGGATAGGTAAACACCCAAACCTTTACACATACCAAGGCAGACACATGCAAAGTGCAAAGAGGTTGGACAGAGATAGCAGTAAGGCAGAGGTTCTGTCCAGAGATTGGTGGCAAAGATGTTGTAGAATGTTGGGCAGGAATTTCAAACTAACGAAGGTTGAGACCTGGTTGGCAACGGGAAGAAAGAATATGTTGAAGGGCAAGTTCCCATCTCCGGAGTTAGGAAAGGTTGGTGTCGGTGAGAAGTATCCATGTAACGCAGACGGTGTAACACTGTGCCAAGATGTGCTGGCCGTGCACCAAGGCATGCTTAGCCACAAGGTCATCCTCATTACCTACAAACAATGTCTGTCTATCCGTTCATGTGAATGGACCATTTGTTGCTGGTCATTCCAACACAGAAGGTGTCACAACACAGGCATGTCAGCTGGTAAATCGCTTGGGTGCTGTCGCAAGTGGCTCTGCCCCTAATTGTGTGCACTTTCTGGGTTACAGGACTGGAATAAGTGGTGGTGGGAGGATGCATAGGGCAGGTTTTACACTGGGGGCAGTTACATGGGTAGGGGTCGGAGGGTAGAGAAGGTGGTTTAGGATTTTATGGGGATGGACTATGACGTTACGGAGGTTAGTTGGGTGGCAGAAAGACAGTCTCGGTGGAGTAGGAAGGCAACAAATAGTTCAGTAAATAGTGTCTCCACTATAATTGTGTAAAACTTCACTTGCATTGAAATGTTACTATGTTTTGTTCTGGAGGGGGTGGGGGCACTAATCATCTACCAAAAATGAGAGATGCAAAGAATTTAAGTGATATTGGAATAACTTTAAAATAAAAAATTGTGATAATATGTTTTCCATTGACCCTTCCAGCCAAAACAAAATGTAAGTAAGTAAAGCCTCTTGTTTTAACTTTGTTGTGCCAGTACCTGTAATCTGAAAGTCTTATTATTCTCTGGTTATTATTTCATTTCTACATTAAACACATTAACTATGCATATTATAGTTGCCAGTAACTTTGCATTACATTACAGGTAATTAATGTTCAGGACGAAGACAGAGTGCCACCAGATGTTATACCTCATGAACGGAGCCCATACCAGAGGTTGGAGTGGGATGATGTGGAACTCACAGTGGAGGGAACGTGGCCTAATGGGTATAACAGGCACTTGAAATTTCTTTTGTCATAATGAAAATCGGACAAATTCAAATGAATTGTTTTTCAACAGTTTTCCATTGTGTTGACTTCTGCTCAGTTTTATGTTATATGCGTCTTTTGTGTATTGTACTAACCTGTAGTTTTAAAATTTGATAACTATGTGAATATGCATTAGTTGTTAGTGTTAATGAATACTCCATTTCCCTGCAGCAGCTTATTTGATTCAGAGGCTTGGTTTATCTAGAAATTAATTTTTGTCTGTAGTATAAATAGTTCACGTCATTTTATAGTTCTAAGAGAAAGGGTGAAGCCAGCATCATATAGGTAAAAAGAAGAAACCTAGTAGAAATGTGTGGGGAAAACTCAGCATATGCTGAATTTAGTTAATGAAAGGAGAAAACATAAAAATGCTGTGAAGGAAGCAATCAAAAAATGAAATTGATACACTGTAAAATGACTGAGAATGAATGGTTAGAAAATAAATGCTAGGCTTTAGAAGCTAGCAGGGCTATGAGATAGATAGATGCTTTTGCATGTAGCATCATGAGAGGCATTTAGGTAGATAAGTGTGCATTGTTTTGTGTTATATATGATTGAAGTTAAGATTATAACAGCCATCTTAAAATTGGTTTATCGATATGCTAAGAAAAAGCAACTAATGTGTAATTGAAAAGGCTGCGTGCGCACACACACTAGCAAGAGGAATCCGTACTTTCCCAAAAGAACCCCCTGGAAGTGACAATTGTTAGTGCCTGTGATGACCGATAGAGCTCAGCATGCATTATCTACTTAAGGATGTGCATGCACTCTCTCTCTCTCTCTCTCTCTCTCTCTCTCTCTCTCTCTCTCTCTCTCTCTCTCTTTACTTGTGTGATGACTCAGTCCATTATCCTGTGAACTGTTGCTTGTGAATGATGTCCCCTGTAGTATTGTTATTGCTCCCCGAACTCCTCTTAGGAAGTGTGTGCTGATTCCCCGCAATTGGTTCTCCAGTCCCTAGGTCAGTGACACAGTACTAAGAACAAGATTTTTTGGGACTGGTAGAACACCAGATTTTCAGGTATTGCAGTGCAATCATTAATTACAGTTATGTTGGAGTGGGCCTTGACTTTGTCCACGGGTCCACAGATTGTGTGTCTTTTTTATGCATATGACAAATCTACTGAAGAATGGGAAGTGTATGAATACAATATGAGGATAGTTTGTAACACATTACAAATGTCTCCTGAGATCCACATACTCATACACATTCAACTTAGCTTTAACTATTTAGCCTTTGTTGGAAAGAGTGACATTATCATTCAATCACACAGGCACTCTTCAGACAACCAACAGTCACCTCTGTCATGTGCCTGTGTGATTGTATGGATGATAATCAGTGGCCCTGCCAGGATTTGGTTTGGGGCAGCCCATTGAATGTATTAATCTATGACTTATTTTTATGCTTTTTATAATTTAACCAATTATACTACAAAAACAATTGCACAAGAAATAAAATGAGTTGGCTCACATTACTTTGAAAGTGGAAGAGGAGCAATGTGGAGGAAATGGAGTGTATGTAATCAGCTTGTAAAATAATTAAGCTGCTTCTATTTTACTAGCCAGGGAGAAAGGTATTAACAGTTTAATTAACGTGAGGCTTTGTGTAAAAATCAAACTAAAGTAACACTATTGTTGTTCGTAAGATTCCACTCAGTGGCGCTGCAGACCTGCTAAGCAGTTAGTCGCTGCATATGAGCAATTGGCTCGTAACTTCAGAATAGCAGTATAAATAGTGGCAGGATCAAAGCTAGTCGCGGCGGCATCACGCTGATGACCCGTTGTCATTTTCACTTGTCCCCCCAGGGGGCCCACAGTTCTTTTGTGGGTACGTGTGTGGCGCGCACGGGGCCCCGAGCTGGAGCAGCCTTTCTTCTGCCCCAGGCTGCTTCACTTTCCCTCCCGGTTTATGCCTTCGCCCGGAGACGGGCATATTTCGTGAGATACGGTGGTTCTTGTTGTGCTTTTTCTTCCTTCGTTCCTTCCTTTCTTACCTTTCGTTTTCTGTCTTTCTCTCCTTGAACTCTCCTAGCCTTCTTCTCCTCATTAGTCTCCGCCTCGGCGTTTGAGACACTTCTTTTCTTTCCTTCTTTCTCTTCCTTTCCTATCCTCTTCTTCTTTCCTCCCTGTGCGTGTCTGAAGGCCGACCCACGCATTATCGTGTGTAGCAGGTGACGGGGTAACGCGTAATTCCCCGCCCCAGGTAGACATGTAAGGCACGTACGTACCCCCTGGTAAAGGCCAGGCCCAGGGAGGGGTGATTACCCGAGCTGGTACCTTCCGAACGTGCCGATTGGTCCCTCCGTCAGTTCTCGGGAGGTGTGACCTGAGGTGTGAACAATCACCTAAGGCGGGTAAGCCCTCGGAGAGGGCCCCCACTAGGAAGGAGCGCGCCATCGGAGACGCCGGTAATCACGGGGGACACTTCCGCGATGACTTCCTCCTTATCTTCTTTCATGACGTTGACCCACAAACGTAAGTTAGACTCGCCTCAGCCTAAAAAGACTCTGCCTAATGTTCCTAAATATCTGGTTGTCTCTCGCACCGACGGAAAGGATTTCAATTCTGTCAATCCTTTCGTTATACAGAAAGGTGTAGATGCAATTGCTGGCCCTGTTAAAACCTGTTCACGTCAGCGCAATGGCACATTGTTGCTGGAAGTGGAAAGTGCCTTCCAAGCCCAAAAACTGATACGTACTACGTTGTTGCACACTTTTCCAGTTAAGGTCGAAGCGCACCGCACACTCAACTCGTCACGGGGGGTAGTCTTCACGAGATCCCTTGATGGGTTGTCTGATGAAGACATCCAATCGTATATGTCCGATCAGGGTGTGACAGCCGTCCACAGGGTGATGAAATAGGTCGATAACCAATTGACACCGACTCGTACTGTGTTTTTGACGTTCGACAGAGTTGACCTCCCGTCGAAGGTCAAAGCAGGGTATGAAGTCATCTCCGTCCGACCTTATGTGCCTAACCCAACGCGCTGTTTTCAATGCCACAGGTACAACCATACCCGTGAACATTGCCCAAATGCAGCAAAGTGTGTCACTTGTGGTAGGGACGCCCATGAGGGGGATTGCCCACCTCCGTCCCCTCACTGCCTAAACTGCAACGGTGACCATGCGGCTTCCTCTCGCGACTGCCCTGTATACAAGGATGAGAAGGTAATCCAGCAAATTCGGGTTACGGAGAAGGTATCAACATCTGCAGCTCGAAAGTTGTTGGCGAGTCGAAAGCCCACTGTCCTCCCAGCGGGTACATACAGTAAGGTACTCACCTCAACTCGACCTACCAAGGATTCCAGTACCCAGACATGTGACTTGACTTTCGCTGACACAGTTGTGCGATCTGCCAGCCCGAAGATTGCCCGTTCCACGTCTCCGCTTCCTCCTGCTGCTTCTAGGGTACAGTCTTCGTCCAACTCTAGTAAACCGCGGGCACCTAAACAAGATGCCCGGACCTTGAAAAAGGAACCCGTCCGTGAGGATTTTCTGCGTTCTCAGGCTTCCCAACCGTCAACTGCCTCTTCCCGCCGTCACTCTTCCAGAAGAGCTGACAAGAAAGAGTTCCTCTCCTTCCCCGCCGAGGCGTGACCCATCTGTCGCGCCGTCCAACAGTTGCCGGCCTCGGCCGTCTTCTGTTTCACCGGGATGCTCCGTTTGCCGGGCGCCCGGCCCTTTACCGGCGGTGGAAACTGCCCCTCCTGATCAACTCAGGGAGGTGGCAGGCGCGTCGGGCGAACCAATGGAACATGACCCTTTGCCCCCAGACAGCGATAGCAGTGCTCCCTCGAAATCCGGTCCTCAGCGGCCGTCGAGGTGACCCCGCTCGCTACTTGGTTTTTATCCTTATTTCTTCTCTCATTTTTATCATGGCGCTCCTTCAATGGAACATTCGCGGCTTTCGTTCTAATCGGGAGGAGTTAAAACTACTCCTTCGATTGCACTGCCCGCTTCTAGTCTGCCTTCAGGAAACTAAGTTGCGTCCACGTGATCGTGCAGACTTTCCACACTACACCTCTGTGCGGTTCGACCTGCCACCCGTGGAAGGTGTCCCAGCCCATGGAGGGGTTCTGATGCTCCTTCGAGACGATGTCTATTTCCATCCCATTTCCTTGCACACTCACCTACAGGCAGTTGCCGTCCGCATCACCTTATCCACCTTTACCTTCTCCCTCTGTAATATATATTCGCCATCGTCATCTGCCCTTACTAGGGCAGATGTGCTAAACCTTGTTGACCAGCTCCCTTCACCTTTCGTGTTGGTAGGCGACTTTAATGGCCACCACCCCCTATGGGGCTCTCCGGCACCTTGTCCGAGAGGCTCCCTTTTGGTGGACATTCTCCACCACCTCGATCTTGTCTGCCTCAACACCGGTGCACCGACCTTCCTTTCTGACACAACACACACTTACTCCCATATAGACCTCGCAATATGCACTCCTCAGCTTGCCGGTCGGTTTGAGTGGTATGCACTTTCTGACACGTACTCGAGTGACCATTTCCCTTGTATCATCCACTTCCTACATCATTCCCCATCTCCACGTCCCACCAGTTGGAACATTTCTAAAGCCGACTGGGGGCTTTATTCTTCCATGGCTGTTTTTCACAATCAGAATTTTCCCAACTGTGACAGTCAGGTCGAATACCTCACAGAGGTTATCCTCACTGCTGCTGAACGTTCCATACCTCGTACATCCTCTTCTCCATGTCGTGTCCAGGTCCCTTGGTGGACTGCAGCCTGCCGCGACGCGCTTCGAGCCCGGCGCCGTGCTTTACGCACCTTCCGCCGCCACCCAACTTTGGAGAAGTGCATCAATTACAAACGTATGAGAGCGCAGTGCCGTCGTATCATAAACGACAGCAAGAAAGCTTGCTGGACTGCTTTTACTAGTTCTTTTAACCGTTTTACTCCCTCCACGGTTGTCTGGGGTGGCCTACGCCGTTTGTCCGGCATCAAGGTCCACTCCCCGATTCCTGGCCTGACCGTGGAGAACGCGGTCCTCGTGGACCCAGCTGATGTTTCAAACGCATTGGGTCGTTTCTTTGAGGAGGTTTCGAGCTCTGCCCATTACCACCCTGCCTTTCTCCCTCGCAAACAGGTAGAGGAGGCACGGCCGCCTTCTTTCCGCTCTTTTAATCGGGAAAATTATAACGTCGCCTTCACCATGCAGGAGCTAGATCGTGCTCTCGCCCTGTCCCGGTCTTCTGCTCCCGGGCCTGATTCCATTCACATTGAAATGCTGAAGAACCTGTCTCCAGCGGGCAAGTGCTTTCTTCTTAGTACCTACAATCGCATATGGACTGAAGGTCATGTTCCCACAAGTTGGCGTGAAGCCATTGTTGTCCCCATCCCCAAACCAGGGAAGGACAAACACCTTCCTTCCAGTTATCGTCCTATTTCTCTGACGAGCTGCGTCTGTAAGGTGATGGAACGCATGGTTAACGCTCGGTTGGTCTGGCTCCTCGAATCTCGCCGCCTCCTGACTAATATCCAATGCGGTTTTCATCGACACCGCTCTGCTGCTGACCACCTCGTTACGTTGTCGACCTTCATTATGAACAACTTTCTGAAGAAGCGTCAAACAGTAGCCGTGTTCTTCGACTTGGAGAAGGCATACGATACCTGTTGGAGAGCGGGCATTCTCCGCACATTGCACACATGGGGCCTTCGGGGCCGCCTTCCTCTTTTCATTCAAGCGTTTTTGGCGGATCGCAAGTTCCGGGTGCGGGTGGGCTCTGTTTTGTCAGATACCTTTTGCCAGGAGAATGGGGTACCACAGGGCTCCGTCTTGAGTGTGGCGCTCTTTGCCATTGCAATCAATCCGATCGTGGACTGCCTTTCAGCCGACGTCTCCGGATCTCTTTTTGTTGACGATTTCGCAATTTATTGTAGCGCCCAGCGGACGTGTCTCTTGGAGCGTTCTCTCCAACGCTGTCTTGACCGTCTGTATTCCTGGAGCATCGCAAACGGCTTCCGATTCTCCACTGAGAAAACTGTGTGTATCAATTTCTGGAGATACAAGGAATTTCTTCCACCTTCTCTACGTCTCGGCCCGGTTGCTCTCCCTTTCGTGGAGACTACAAAATTCTTGGGACTCATGTTGGATCGGAAACTTTGCTGGTCCACGCACGTGTCCTACCTGGCTGCCCGTTGTGCCCGATCCCTTAACGTTCTTCGTGTCCTCAGTGGCACGCCATGGGATCGTACCGTCCTGCTTCACCTTTACCAGGCCATTGTTCAGTCGAAGCTCGACTATGGAAGCCTTGTATACTCTTCAGCACGGCCGTCGATTCTCCGCCGTCTCAACTCTATCCACCATCGTGGATTACGTCTGGCGACCGGTGCATTTTATACCAGCCCTGTTGAAAGTCTGTATGCCGAGGCTGCTGTATTACCCTTGACCAATCGACGTGACATACTCTTGTGTCGGTACGCATGCCGCCTACGGTCGATGCCCAACCATCCATCTTACAGATTATTTTTTGACGACTCACTCGATCGCCAATATCAGTTGTCTGCGATTGCCTTGCTTCCACCGGGAGTTCGGTTTCGCCGTCTGCTACAACGGCTCGATTTTACCCTTCCTTCCACCCTTCGGTTGAGCGAAAGCCCATTGCCACCGTGGCATCAGGCCCAGGTTCACACACACCTCGAACTTAGTTCGCTCCCCAAGGAGAGCACTCCGGATTTGGTATTCCGCTCGAGGCTTGTCGAACTCCGTTCGCGGTTCGATAATGCCGTATTTATTTACACTGATGGTTCCAAGATCACTGCCGGTGTCGGATCTGCCTTCGTCGTCGGGGACAACCGTTTCCAATACAAGCTCCCTGACCGGTGCTCAAACTTCACGGCTGAGCTTTTCGCCCTCCACCAGGCCGTTTTGTATACCTGCCGCCACCGCCACCCTTTCTATGCCATATGTTCTGACTCCCTTAGTGCCCTGCAGAGTCTTAAGGACCCTTTTTTCGAACCATCCTCTCGTGTATCGGATCCAACGCTCCCTCCAGTTGCTGGCGGATGACAGCTGTCACGTTTCTTTCCTGTGGGTCCCTGGCCATGTGGGTGTGCCCGGGAATGAGGCCGCCGACACAGCAGCCAAGGCAGCAGCTCTTTTGCCTCGCATGGCTACCTTTTGCGTCCCATCGGACGATGTTCAACGGGCTCTTCGCCGGAGTATCGTGTCGCAATGGCACAGTGTGTGGCTTTCACTGCACAACAATAAATTGCGAACTGTCAAACCGATCCCGACCGCTTGGAGGACATCCTCACGCCCCTCTCGGCGGGAGGAGGTCATCCTGGCTCGGTTGCGGATCGGTCATTGCCGTTTCAGCCACCGTCACTTGCTATCCGCCGAACCTGCACCGCTATGCTCCTGCGGTGAACTGCTGACAGTGCGACATGTTTTACTGACTTGTGTTAATTTTAATCATCTCCGTGTAGCCCTTCACTTTCCGTCTACTCTGGAGGAAATCTTAGCTGATGACACACGAGCAGCTGCTCGAGTTTTGCGTTTTATCAATTTGGCCAACTTATCCAAGGATATTTAACTCTTTTAATTGTCTTTTATCTTTCGTTTTTAGCCTATTGTTGATGTTCTGACAGTCTAAATTTTTTTTAGATCATAGCGAATCTATGTTCTTGGCTGGGCGCTAATGACCATAGAAGTTGTGCGCCCTAAAACCACAAAAAAAAAAAAAAAAAAAATTTCACTTGTGGTTGGAAAATCGTATTCTGATCTGAGTTATCCTCCAGAGTATATTGAGGAAAGTGAGTCTTGAGGAGCAGTTCCAGCGTTTCATGTGTCTTTGTATACTCCCCATCCTCCTCCCTCAATGTTCCTCCTGGATTAGTTGGTACCCTAGTGAGGATTTTATGAAGTCTCGCTTGAGCAGCCGTGCCCTCCACTTCCTCACAGAATACCTTCCAGGATGCCTCCTTTGCCCGTCTGATGGCAAGGTTGTAATTGACAAGGGTCTCACGATACTTTGCCCATTGTCCCTTGCGCCTCGCAAGGTTAAACAGTCTCCGTACCTGTTTCCTTTGCATTTCCAGGTTATTATTCCACCAAGGCACACTCCTATTTGTGCACTTCTTGGTGATTGAGCAGTTGTCCTGGTATGAGGTCACTATAGCAGAGGTTACAGCCTCTGCTACTTCCTCAAACTCTGCTGGATTCCTTATCGAAGTTTTAATTTCCGATAGGCTGAAGTCAAGGTCTTTCCTATATGTCTCCCAGTCAGTTTTCCTGGGGTTCCTATAGGCCATGGTCTGTCTGGTTCCCATTTCAACCTTGAATTTAATATACATGTGATCTGATGAGGATGGCTCCAGGACCACATGCCACTGTTTGACGTAACTTCCCATCAACATGGAACCAAAAGTTATGTCAATTACTTCTTCCCTTCTACTATTCCTGAATGTAGGTTGAGCACCCCTATTCAGGATCTCCAAGTTCTTAGATAGGAGAAATTCAAGAAGGTGCTCACCTCCTGTTGGTGTCCTTGCTGCCCCACAATAGATTGTGGGCATTGGCATCACATCCCACCAACAGTTCGTCACCTTGCCAATGGCAGGCTTCCGTCAGTCTCCTCACTTCCAAAGGAGGAGGAGAGCTGTCTTCATAAGGAAGGTATGCTGAGGCCAAAACAATTTCCCTCATGATACCTTCCTCACGTTGCTACATCCTGATGGTCACCAGGTCCCTGGAATAAAATTCCATCATTGGTGTGAAAGGTATTCCATTTCTAACATAAATGCATGTTCTGGAGTTTGCTAGATTTCTAGCATAAATCAGCTTACCTCCAGTACCACCGAGGCCCGATACACCCCTTTTGTATAAATAGGGTTCTTGTATCAGAGCAGCAGTGGCCCCTTTACTGTGCTGAAGGTTTATCTGCAGCACTTAGTCCCCATCTTGCTGCCATTATTGCCTTTAAGGTCTTTGATTACCCTGACGGCGACCTGCGAGAACCCTAAAAACAAATTCAGGCCTTGCTCTCGCATTGCCTTCTGGAAGAAGCAGAAGTGCTAGTCTTGCGTGTTTGCAAGAGAGCTTCTGTGAAGTTTGGAAAGTAGGAGGCGAGGTACTGGCGGAAGTAAAGTTGTGAGGCGGCATCGTGAGTCATGTCGGGGTAGCTCAGTCGGTAGAGCGCTTGCCCGCGAAAGGCAAACGTCCCAGGTTCGAGTCCCGGTTCCAGTACACAATTTTAATCTGCCAGGAAGTTTCAACAATGTAATAGTTTCTTCTAAAGTCTTGTGTGTGTGTTCTGTTTATTTGTGCTGGTGTCACTCCTGTGCTCCTTCGCCTGGTGAGTAATCTTTGTCTATTTTATATAGACAAAGATTACTCACCAGGCGAAGGAGCACAGGTGTGACATCATCACAAATGAATAAATGAATACAGCTTTCGCAACCCAGTTGCTTCTTCAGGCAGAAGGGAAGGAGAGGGGAAAAAGAAATGATGAGGGTTTTAAGGAAGGGGGTAAGGATCCATTCCAATCCCGGGAGAGGAAAGACTTACCTTGGGGGAAGAAAAGGAAGGTGAACAAATATACACGCGCACACACACACACACACACACATATTTACACAGACGCACGCAAACACGCCTAGGCAAACGTTATTGCAATGAGTTGTAAACCACCCGCATTACATTGTTTAGTGTACAGATTTGGTTTGTGCACCTGCTTCTCTCCACATTCATGATTTTGTGTGTGTGTGTGTGTGTGTGTGTGTGTGTGTGTGTAAACTTTTTTATGCCAATTTCACTTATCTAATATTGCTGCTCATATTTCATTAGTGATGTTACTTATTATACTGATTAAGCATTTATTTTTTTAATAAGAGGCTTTCAGCTTAGATCGCTTTCTTCTATTAATTACATGACCAGTTTCGGCGTGTTAGATTTCAATCTTCAGACCTAATACGTAGTTTTTTTTTTTTTTTTTTTTTACAAAATGAGCTGCATTATATGTAGCCAAAAAATCTTATCTAAAATTACATAGTTACATACCTGTTGTAATTGTTTACATGACTTCACTGCTGTTGTAACAGTTCTTAACATAGCAGATTGGTATACATCCACAATAGTGTCATCCAAATAAAATTTAGACGTCAATAATAAAACGACTGATTCCATCTTTCTCAAGGTCTAAGTCAGAAGCACTTCAGAATCAAGTTCAGTACTGACTGAAGTGAAGCACAATATTGACTATTATGTGGGAAATTGTATACAGAGATGTACAATAGATTATATATTACGTATGGTCTTTGCCTCTGAGGCAATCTTTTTTACATTAAATATGTAATTTGTGTATATAACATATTTAAAAAAAACTTTTTTGGCTATATATAATGCAGCTCATTAAAAAAAAAAAAAAAAAAAAAAAAAAAAACACCCTTGATGTATTAGGTCTGAAGATGGCCTCTAAAATGCCGAAACTGGTCATGTAATTAAAACAAGAAAGCGATCTTGGCTGAAAACCTCTTATTAAACAATTCTAGATCGCCCCAATAATGTGTTCCTTAAACTTACTTTTTATTCCAGGGGACCAATCAAGCGTATGAAGGAGTATGAAATCCCATACGATCATACCCTAATGTTCTATCACTGGCCAGGTCCTTGGAAGAATATGACAAGTGAACAGTGTGATACGCTCTGCAGATTTACGTGAGTTTATCTTTAGCACATACACTACCTGATAATGTGGTGTGGGCATTTGTGGTCCTACTGACTTTCTTATCTGTACCACTCATAATTAGCATGAGTGAAGAATGATTTCAGGGAACATCTATGACAGTTGCAACTTATGATTTTCCTGTCACAGTAATTTTGCAAATTCTTATTGGAATGTATGCTCTTGTAATTTTAACAGTAAACTCTCAGTAATACACAATGCTTCGTATAATGCCATTCAGTGTAACTCTTGCTGGCAAGCCTTTGAAGTGCACTGCTCTGCATTGAATCTCCTTCAAATCTGCTATTAATCCAAACTGGCAAGGATGTCATACTAATGGACTATAGTAATGAATAAAAAAAATTATTGTAAGATTTTCTTTTTGTGGATGGTTTATATATTATTAGAAATCTCCTAATGTGAATCCAAACCTGCCATCTATGTTTCTTACTACAGTTGTGTACAAAATAAAACTGGGGAAGAAAGCACTAACTACATTACGGAGCCTATTTAACAGTATTTGATTAGGAAATTTGGAATTTAGATCTTTGCAAGAACAATTTTAAGAAATCTTGCATAAATTATTCTCCGTGCATTGTATAATAATTTGCTTCACGTAACACTGGATAGTGAAATTGACAGGTTCCTAAATGTGTGTCTTTCCCTCACTCAGTCAAATATAATGATGCAACAAATTACTTCAGACATTTCGTAGGGAGATGTGGTTGGCAACTATTTGAGAGCAACCCATTCCTGCATCAAACTCACTGTTTCCAGCATTTACTACAGTGGGCTGTTTGCCTGTTCGTTAATGTGGAGCGACTTCACCTTGCTCTCAAAATTTTTTTCTGTGCCAGTATCATTTTGTTCACACAATTTTTGATTTTAGTCTCTGGTTAAATGGTCTGCTTGGCTAATTCTAGGTATTTTCAGAGATTTCTCATTGATGGTGTAATGGAAAAGTAGTGCACTTTTTCACCTACTTACATGCAGTGTTTTAGATGTTTGTTCTGACTCCCAGTCTCTGCACAAATTTTAAGTCCTCTGCAGATGTTCAGGCATTTCACTGAGTCTTCTGTTATCACGACCTTCTACAAACAGTGTCGTCATCTCTAAAACGTCCCTCACAACCTTAACTACACAAGACTTTGATCATTAGGCATGTGTACGCATGCACGCATGCTGACTAGATCATTAATATAAATTCTAAATAGTTGTGGCATTTTTGGATAATATAAAAATTAGATTTACTCTTAATTTTATTACATGAAGTTTCGTCTCTGCAAAATGTGTTGCTAAGGGAAATTTGAGCAGAAAATTCTGAAAATTGTTTGTAGGCAATAAAACGTACCTTGAAATCATAAATCTTGTAAAGGGCTTGGTAACTTGCTGTTGATTAAAAATTAGTGCTAATAACACATTCAGAAATAATGACATCCTCACATATTTCTTGAGACCCACCTGTTTACTCTCTCTTTTCTGAGATTTGCACAGGGAAAAATTCTAAAATGACATCTGAAAATTGGTGAATTTTACAAATAAACTTATAGCAACCTTTTACAAAAGAGTTCATTGTTCATGCGATGTCGCACTGAGTCTGAGTGCAGTTTCTTGTAATTGAGAGGCCGCAGCATGTCACATTTAGATCGTCCTGTGCCATATCTGCCTTATACGGGCAGTGACTGGACGTAATAAATTGCGTTGTACATAAAAGAATTTTATAGTTAAAATTGTACACTTTTTATAAATGCAGTAGTTTTTAAATTTATTAAGATGAAGGGATGATACAGTTCAGTGTGTCCAGAAAGCACTGTGTGTGCTTTTTACTTACACACAAGCACAGGAAATTAGTAAATGGAAACAAGAATTCGCACAAATGTTTTTTGTTTAAAATGTTGTAACACTTAATTTGTAAAATTCTTTCATTGCTAAAAGAAACAGTTATGATCCTGTAATTTGACAGAATTGTTTACTCTTGCTCATAGGACTCCCATATATGACGGCTATGCGAATCTACGCCAGAACTATGTACATTTCATGCACGATCTCATATATTTGGAGGAATATGATGGAATAGTTGGTATTCAAGTCTATAATATGTGTGGTGTGTGCCTAGAACATGTTATGTACAGTGGCTCATCACAGTTTAAGCTTGAGGTATGTACAGTGAAATATATGTTTTGAGATTATGGTAATTGATACTGCTTTAAGTGTATAATGCTGGTGGACTACTACTTACTTCTTGTCCTGTGTGTTGCCTCCTAAGCAATTTGTATGTCCATCACCTTATTGTTAGTAAATTATTTAGTGGTGTCTATGATCTGAAAAAGTGAAAACTAATAGGTCACTATGAGGCATTAAATGTAAGGATATTCTACCTACAGTTTAATAAACTCGTAGAGAAGATAACAAGCTAAAAATAATAATAATAAAATTGCCCTAAAGTGTAATGTAAGGAAGGAAAACTAAGCAGAGTGTTTTTGAAGAAAAAAGTGATTTCAGTGACCATCACTACAGAAATGTAGCGCCTAATGTTGTTAGTTCAAACATTTACTTTCTCGAATGATATTTTCACTCTGAAGCGATGCACGTGCTGGTCGAGAATTTCAACACGGCCACTTCACCTTTAATAGATAGGAGGCAAGTTACTCGCCAAAGTAAAGCTATTAGGATGGTCCGTGAGGTGTACCAGGATAGCTCAATTAGTACAATGCATGCCACCAAAAGGCAAAGGTCTCTGCTTGATATCATGGTCCAGCACATAGATTTAATCTGCTAGAAAGTTTCATTTACTTTCTTCATATAGTATGTTCCTCCAGATTCAGCAATAACAAGTTGTACTTTACACTTACCTTAGTCCTTTGTAACATCAGGTTTATATTAAGAGACTAGCTGAAAACAGGGCCACCCAGGTACTTGTTTATTCCAGTCTTAGTCCATCTCTTTCCTTATTCTCTGTCCTCCCTCCCTTTCCTTCTCTCTCTCTCTCTCTCTCTCTCTCTCTCTCTCTCTCTCTCTCTCTCTCTCTCTCTCCCCCCTACACCAACTTGCATGGTGATTAGTTTATTGCAAGAACCCTCTTCCAGACACCGAAATAAAGTTTAGGTAGACCATCTTGTTTCAAAGGTAAAATGTGCAAAATATTCTCGATATTGGAATAAAATCATAAATTTTTTGTAGTTCGTAGGTCTGTATAACATTTTACGTAGAGAGCGACTTTCCTCTTGTTTTGAATGTAGTGTGTGCAAAGCTTTGTCGCAATTGGATGAACAGATCAGTCACCTAAAATATGAACAAACATGTTCGTAGTCTCCCACGCATTTCAATGTTGGTGACATCATATATTCTAAACTACAAATTGTGCAATGAAATAATTTTGTAAGTTGAAATGTTTATGTAATTTTTAAGTAATTACAGTTCATTCTACCACTTCCAAACAAGATATTTAGCTTTTCAACATTACAATGTTTGGGGGCTCTGCTCGCTGCAGAATTAATCACCTGAGGTGTCATGGTAGAAATAAATACTCAAAGGTACAATTTTTCACTTCTTCTTTAATTTGCAATCAAACTACTTCTCCACCAAAACAATACAAATTCAAAATGTATACAATGCAACAGAACTTAGCTGACATAGCTTCCACAGTACTTGACAAATGACTCAAATTCGAACCCCCCCCCCCCCCCCCACGCAAGGCGGTGACGCAAATATATAACATTGACAATAATAACATTACATTACACATTGTTCATAACAATTGAATATACTCATTTACAATTACCAAACACAACAGTAAAACATTTGATGTACATAAAAATAATCACAATATATAATGAAAACTATACGTACAATAATTTTAGATGCTGCATATCTTTTTAAGTTGAAAACTCAGACCTTTTGTTTGACAACAAACCAAAATGTTAAATGTCAATTAATTAGTTAACGAGTACATTATACATGTTCCTAATATATATTGAACTATCAAATATATTTGTTTGCAATTCTTAAAATAAGCTCAAATTTCACGTCAGACCATATATACAACGAATCGTAATATTTAAATCTCGTCTGTTACATTAACACAATTAGCTGATCAACACAACTTGTTTATGAGCTGAACATATATACAATGCTATTTATTTTCATTTACATAAAGTTTCTAAAATTCGTCTATCTAGTTCTTGAAATAATGTACAATGACAAAACTATTGTTTATAGAATTGTCTGGTAAGCATCTAAATGAATCTCTTAATTAATGAAATCTATCACTTGTTTTAGTCACAGTATCACAGAGACACTGTCCTACACTGATTCCTAGGCTGGCTATTTCGTTTTTAAGTAACTTCACATGCAACATGTATCACTATTGAACCACACAGTTCCGGGTCTGACGCAGACTGTATCGTACGATAACATTGAGATGAGAGGGCAAGCAGTATTGTCACAAAGTACATTGATTGCCATGAATGAACATAGACTGCAAAATACATTGTAATACATTTAGTGTTAAAGAAGTAACAAGTAAAGGTCCCAGGTTAGAGTCCCGGTTCCGGCACGCAATTTTAATGTGCCAGGAAGTTTCAAATTTTACATTATTCATTATGTGGCAGTTTTTCAACCATATCCATGATGTCATATCTCTTGAGCTGTGTCACCACACATTACTGATTTTCTGAGTAACAGAATGTGTCCTATGTAGAAGTATTAATATAGGCTCTGAAGATACACATACCAACTAACTTGGGCAGACATGCAATTTCTAGGTACCCAGTGCTAAAGGTAAATAAAACAGCAGTAAGTTAAAGCCTGGCTGATGATTTTTATGAATAATGTACATAATATCATTATAAGTGAACAATCGATATTGCCAGACATTTTTCATGGGCGGTAATTTCAGTTGAATGGTTTAAATGGTCATGAAAAAGGTATGAAAGTTGACTTATTTTTTTGAGTCTTGGTTTTTATGTAGGATACTTAGGGAACTATTTCAATACAATTTGTAAAGAGCCAAACGAATCGCATGGGTCAAACATCCAGCCACACACATTTACATTGCTGCCATGAGTATGAGTGCATGTGTAATAATTGCATAGCTCCATTCTATTTGTTTTTTTGTGATCTAATGAAATTTTTCAATACCAATCAAACTGTATTTAAATGCTCATTCACAAATTACTGTATGTTACCAAACTATTGGCTTCAGGGCAGAAATATTGTACTAAATGTATTATGAAAGTTAAGGCCTCAGAACTTTTTTCCTAAGATATAAAGGAAATGTGCAGAAAAAGTATACTGTACTTTTAAATTTTTGTCATCCCATTGTCGAAGTTCATATTTCATGTAGCCAATTTTGTTACTGAATATCCAATTCAGAATAATCATTTGTCTCAGTCTCTGAGGGGGGAAAAATCCACACAATTAAGACTTAAATAGCTACAAATTTGTAAGAGAATTTTTATTTTAATGGAAAATAGCATACCTGAAATTTTCTCAAGCATGTCACTGATGAAAGCTGGTAATTGGTCGTCATTAAGCAGTTGAACTGATACGGATTGTCTTCAATCTCTATCCATTATTTTGAGGAATGAAAATATTAAGCATTTTCATGTGTGTGCTATGCCAGAGACTAGCTACATAACTTGCCCTCCAAAACTGTAGTCTTAAGTTCAGTCTTATACAGCGGTAAGTAGCTCACACCAAAGTTTGTAATTTGTTTTCAAGTAAATTCATCATTTACATTGTAAGGAGTATAAGTGTTTATAGACACCTGAAGTCTTGCATCATCTACATCAGCAGTTTCTGGCCAAATTGTAAATATCACAAATTTATGAATTGTATTGTTTTTTTGTGTACTTCAGTATTACTAAATAGCTCCAGCTTGCCATATCTGGTAAATGCTTCTTAGTGTGTTTTGTTTCATTCTAAGTATTTTCAATGGTCTTTGCGTACCTTTCTTTTAAAAAATCTTGGATTATAATCACAGCCAGTGATCACATGAAAGCCTGGTTAACTTAGAGCTAAGGGTGGTCCTAACTCATAAATTTTTGAAACATGAACATATCTCAGCTTATTTCCACTGCCCTTAAATATCCTCACATGAGAAGTCATTGTTTTTTTTTTTTTTTTTTTTTTTTTTTAAATGATGCATATTTTCCATCATGATTGCTGCAATATGGTTTGATTGTTGTTGAAAAATTTCATTAGACCACAAAAATGTAAATAGCATGGAGTTGTTATAAAGCCATGTGATTATCACAGCAACATTGTAAATGTGTGTGGCCAGTAACGCTGGGCCGCGGTTAGCGGTCGTGTTTACTCATCGCCAGTGTCTTGTCAGCCGCCTCGCTGATAATGCGAGGGCCCGCACTCGCCGTGCGACTGGACGGGGAGAATTATGGTATCGGAGGCGGCCGTCGCCATGAATGAGGATATCCTCATAGCGCTGGCCTCGTGCCCAGTGCTGCAGCCCCAGTGAGTACCAGTGTTTAATGCCTCTGCACCATGCAAGTCTTACCTGGTGAGTTGTATTCAGTTTGTCTCTTCGTTCCACGACGATTTCCAAAGCTCTACATGCCGCGGTGGAGTAGCCGAGCGGTCTAAAGCGACTCGCTGCGGAGCGCGCGGTTGCTCGCCGTGGAGGTTCGAGTCCTCCCTGGGGCATGGGTGTGTGTGTTGTCCTTAGATTAGTTTAACTAGGTTTAAGTAGTTTGTAGGCTACGGACTAATGACCACGCAGTTTGGTCCGATAGATTTACAAACATCTGAATCTAAATGTGTGTCTACATGTTTGGCCTGTGCCATTTGTCTGGTTTTTTATAGATCGCGTTGAAATACGATTCTTGAAGTTTCTCAGGTATTTGGAACTTTCCATAAAGTTTGGGGTTTGCAGCTGGATTCCGTGGACTTCTTGCCACGATATTCGGCTGAACAGTTGTCAGCCGAAATATCGTGACAAGAAGTCCACGGAATCTGGCTGCAATCGTGAAACTTTATGGAACTTGTTGAAATAGTTCCCTAAGTATCCTACATACAACATGTTTTGTTATTAAGAAAATAAATAATGTCAGTAGCCCTGGGCTCTTGATTTATAGGATAAATAACAAATAACAATCAATGGTAAACTTTTTGGCTGGATTGGCAGTTAGCGAGCAAATATTTGATTATGGTCCGGAAAAAAGTACAGCATGCTAATGGTGCCAAAGCCATGTTTCAGGAAGTTCTGCACAAACAAGATATGGATTAAACACTTTGCAGGTCTAATGACTCGTCATGGAAAGTTTAAAAACACTTGGGGAAAAATGTTCATGGAGATGAAATCCCCTAATTGTACACTTTTATTTCCCTACCACATTTCTACAACACTTATACTTCCAATCCGAAGCACTGAATGTGAAAATATACATGATATTTAATATGTTTAATAATGGAAAGTCCAGGTTGGAATTAATAATATAGTGAGGACAGTTTACAACTCACCGCAAAGACGTGGCGACGAGCTGCGACAGGCACATACAAAAGACACACACATACAACACATTCAGCTATCGGCCATGGCCTTCTTCAGAAAATAGAGCACTCACGCAATCACACAACACAGTCATACAACCATCACCTCCGACTGCCGCACATTCGAAGTGCGGCAGTCGGAGGTGATGGTTGTATGACTGTGTTGTGTGATTGCGTGAGTGCTCTATTTTCTGAAGAAGGCCATGGCCGATAGCTGAATGTGTTGTATGTGTGTGTCTTTTGTATGTGCCTGTCGCAGCTCGTCGCCACGTCTTTGCGGTGAGTTGTAAACTGTCCTCACTATATTATTGATATTAAATATGTCAATTCCTGATGAAATTGTGTATAACTAAAATCACAAGGATTAAAACTGCACAAGAAGTTCAGTTTCAGTGTAAGCAGTAGTAGACTAAGACAAGGTTTTTGTCTCCCTGCACAAATCATGTCAACTAACAAATGTATTGTCTGATAAATTGCAGGTTCCTGGACTTGGGGAGAAGCGGCCTTCGTTGCTGAAAGGGGACCTGGCATATGTTAGAATACAGATTAGTGAGAGGATAAATGATGTCATTGAGTATGAATCGGTCATTGCAGAAGTTCGTGAATCTGCTGTACTCCTTGCAGGCTTTTCAGATGAGTAAGTAACAATGCAAACTATGTCTATTGTCTCTCCGTTTTCATTCATTCAGTTAGTGAGTTCGATAAATCCCATCACAAATAGGGGCCTCAAGGATGTGTAAAGAGTTAAATTAGATAACAGGTGGTAGTAGCCACTGGTCTGCTTCTATCAGGAGTAGCAGCAATAAAACTTTAAATCTTGCTGGTCTACTCATATTGAGAACTACAGGAATATCTTCTAAGTTACCTCAAACCCAGGTCTCACCCTGCTGTTCTCATTATGATGTATGGTAAAGGGTGCAGTCAACCAGTTTGATTACATCTATACTGTTCCACTCTGACAGCCCATGACACAAACTAAATCAATACTGAATAAATTGTAAAAATAATAGTGAGACTTCCTTGGTTCCGGATCTGTAGCAGTCTATATAAGTAAACAGAGGTTCCATCCTGTCTTTCGGCTAACAAGACAGTTAAAACCATTGTTATGACGACTGTCAGCACTTTATCATTTAATTGTGGCTGGAGATGTAAGCAAAACAACTGTAGAAGTGATTTCAAGTCATCCGTTTCCATAGTGACAATGGGATAACTTCATCAGGAGTGTCTTGAGAAAAGTGTTGATGCTTCTACTTGTTTTAGAAGATAGTTATCAGTTTTTGGAAACCAGGCGCAGTACTTGAGGGAGATTGGCCAGACTTTGGGGATTATATCACTGTGGAATATTTTGTTTTCTGTGGGCTCACATTAAAAAAGTGCAAAATACAAAGTGTTTACTTCTAGAACATCAATACATTATTGATTGGCAGTTATTTCATTGTAGAAATGAAAAATATTGGGGAATTACTCACAGAAATATTCAATCTCGGCGAAACCTGGATAGGTAGTATGATGCTTGGTAAATGTTGGCAAAAGTATTATGTCAGAGTTAAGGGATGGAGAACTTCCTCCAAAAACAATTTTTATTGGAAGTGTTAGATCGAAGAAGGGGATCACCAAGGAGGCCCCGACCAAAATTCTAGGATAAATCCATAAAATGTGATAACATAGTAAAAAGAAATAAAACCAGGAAACTTGTAACTGGTGGTTTGCTGATACACTAGACTCTCACTATTGTGGCCATTCTGGCACTTATGCATGCCGATTAGTAGAAGTGCAAGCTTATTCAGAGCAAAGGCACAAATACAATTCTGTATAAATTGTCTCCATGCCTACAACCTTAAAAGGTCTGGGACCATCTAAACAGACTTCATTGGCCCTTTCCTTAATACATATTCGTTTTTGATCCATTCTCTTGGTACCCTTTCATTATTGGTTGAACATCAACCTCTTGCCACTGCCAACAATGCAGATCTGTTGCATTTTTTTTCTATTGAAGGTCTTCCTGTCATGTTGGCCCCAGATAATGCACCTTAATTATCATCCCGAGGATTTTCCGCCTCCTGCAATGTGAAGTGAAACCTGGATTTGGTGTTTTACTAAAACACTAGATGTCTTCATGTTAACTGCGACTTCCTATCCAAAGATCTTGAGGAGATTGTGGTGATACATAATTGTTTTGAAATTTTTAACTAATCACTTGTTTTGTAGTTAAAGAATACTCTCCAACTCATCTTATTACTGTTACTAATGTGTATTTCAGGTTGAATGTATCATGAAATTTAGTATAAACTTACCACTTAAAATCAGAATTGTATTTTGTTTAGTATTACAGTTGATGTATTTCAAAGATTCTTAAGAAGAAATAGCTGTTGATGATCATATGTTTGCCAATCGTCAACATATAACTATATTAACAATTTTTCTTTTGGTTAAGAGTAATTATAATCACAAAATACTGGGAATGACTCCATTTAATGCATATTATAATGTATAGTTATCACATGAAGTAGGTCTATAATATGCTAAAATCTTGAGATTTGTGTGTCACATGATGTGACATAATTATGGTGTAAACTGTATCCTATATACACTGGTCCAGCAAATGCTGTATGTGTTGTGGAAGATGTATACACGAGCTAAACTAGCAATGAATATTTTACGTCAGTCAAATGAGTGATGCGCCTATGCTCTGAGCGGTTATCTGATGCCCATGCTGAATATGAAAAATGTTCTGGACTTTGTATCTTTGTATGGAGGTAATATCTGCTTGAAAGGAAGTCAATTTGGACCAAACAAAGATGATGATTTTGATTTATGTACTATTGGTGTTTAAATAAAAGTTTTGTTTTCTGAAGAATGTTTATAAGAGCAGTATGGATAGAAGAACCTGGTAGTTTTATCCCGAATTATAAAAATTTTCTAACAGTTGAGTTTTTGTGAGTGTTTGCAGTTCTATTTGCTTGAAGTGTTCAGCTTAAACGCTGAGACATTTCAGGTTCATCATCTTTTGTGCTGTATTTAATTAACGTGAAATATTTTTTACTTACATTTAAATTAATAACAAGGATAGAATTCCTAGACAACACTTCACCTAAGTATTTAATAAAATACTTAATGTTTCTCGAATAGTTTAAGGGTCTTCTGTCAGTTCATAGTGTCCAAAGTATCCATGCCCTTATAAACAGGTAGGCGGGAACACCTGAATCTTCTCCTATAGTGAGGCATCTCTCTAAGTATTCAACGCTGTTGCACACTTGGCTGCTTGGAAACTGCTACTGCTGCTGCTGTTTATATAGAGTACCTTATCAGTGTTAGAAATCACAGTGACTGAGCAACAGAAATTTAGTACTTAGCAATGTTTGTAAAACTAGAGCGTTGTATGGAACAATGATCACATTTAAATTGGCTGGCACACAATGAATTGCCGGTACACCTGTGGACTGTTTGAGTAAGAAATACACTAGCAGAAACTGAAGAATCACACTTAATGTTTCAATAAAATAATGTGTGTTTTTAAATTATTACATGCCTCACTTGTTTTTGTTGTTAATGTTGACATCTGTTGGCCCAAGGAATGCAAATTCCTCGACACCTCCACTTGCTGGCTGTTGCAGGTCTCTGTTACTTACACAAGTGTCTTTTAAATAGGGTGACATTGTGTGACAGTCTCTATTCTTTAGTATTCGTGCATACACTACATTAAATATGTATTGTCAGTATGGCTCATGTGTAACAAGCACACACATGTGATGTGATTCGGCACTGGTGTTTTCGGTCAGGGATGGCTATCTCGGTGCACCGGTTTGGCCATCGCCCAAAACGGATACCCACCGTCATCTCCAGATTCTGTGGCTGCCTTCTCTGAGATGCACGCACGATAGACAGCTTTTGTGCACATTGCTGTGACCAGGTTCATGTGCACACGGACAACTAGACAATTCCTATCAACACACTGATGTAGCCACATCAGTCAACTGCACATGCAAGCTCCAAATGGGTTCGTGCCACTACCTGAGAGTGGGCAAATAGTGGCAGAACCGGGTGTCTCCTTTCCTGTACCTACATCATCACAGATGCAACCACCATCTGCACTGGAGCCGATGCCACCATCCAAGGCGTCACAGGCAGACACGCCAATCACCAGGCATGGCCCCGATGTGTATACGGGATCTGATTTGTCAGTCACCTGTCTTTTCATTGGTTTGACACGGGAAGGGTGCACAGTGGCACTGCCAGTGCCCCCAGTACATTAGACCTTGTGCTGCAGTATCAGCCCGTCATGTCAGCCGAAGACTCTATGGAAGTCTCGTGCATCTGCGATTTTCCCAAGAGAAGAGGAATGCGGTAATGTGCACATGATCACAGTACTTCACATTTGCATGTGGTAATTACATTGTCAATGCATGAAATACTGGTACTTCGTCTTGCAGTGTGGTCACTGTTGTATTCCATATTAACAATTCAAGAAAATACTAATGATGTAAAATAATATCTTCATTAGGCTTTGCTTGTTTACAAGTTGATTTGGTGTGGGTGAATGTGCAAGGTGGAGGCAGGAGAAAATAATGGAGGAGAAGAGATTGGCACATTTGTGGAATGAGAGGCACGTGTTGGAATTTAGTGCAACCATGGAATTGGAGACAGGTGGAGGTCGTGGACAGGTAAAGTTTTACATTAGGGGAATTGTGGGTGCAAACAATATTTTGTAGGGGTGCTTCCTATCTGCACTATTCAGGAAAACTATTGTTAGTGATGATAATCCAAATAATTGTCCAGCAGTTGTTCATGTACTGCACATTCTGTTAAGCAGGATGTTCATCAATTGTGTGGTCCATCTGTCTCGTGTCCACAGTTTGTTAATGTCGTCAGTGGTGACGAGACAGCTTGTTAGTGTTTATATCCACGTAGAAACTAATATGGTGGTTTGTGTGGATTGTAGATCACGTGGTAACTTTCACGGGTAGCTCTGCATTTGATGACATAGGAGATGCCTGTGACAGCACTTCCCAGGAGACTTCAGTTACTGTGAGAATTCTGATTAGAAATCTACAAACTCCCAATCAGTGAATTCGCCTTAATTTCTTGAATTGATAGCAACATCTACTAATTTGACACTTGAACACTTAGTTAAGATTGTAGCATAGGGGTATATGAAGCAAGAGATCATTTATTAGGAATAAGTGCTGAAATTACTATGTCTTTTCTCATAAAATATGGTATTTAATATCCAAAGGAGATAACATTTTTTCACAACACTTACTTATAACATGATTATTGAAGTAAAAGATATATGCTTTCTGGTGTTGGACTAACCAACTATTCGTAAACCGATAGAAAACAATAGAAAGTTCAAGTTGAAACTAAATAGTTTGAGGATACCCTGCAAGATGACTTTTTAGCAAGAGACAAGCACATAAGACACACCCATACACTCAGACTTGGAACGTAGCAGCTGCAGATGGTTTTCAATCTGTGTAGTGTGCCTGTATTATTGCTGGAATGAGTGTGTCATTTTTCAGATGATGATCGTGACCAAAAGCTAAATTGCACATGTATGTCTCTCTTCATGTAGTTGTCACGGCTTGATGAAAATCTTTGTGGTGAGGCCTATATCCCTGATGGTGATTGATTGCAAAATTTTGGAAAACTGTTTATATTCTACTATTATGTCATTTCTGGACACCAGAAATCTCCACTGAAGTAATCATCCTTGTTTCTAAAAGTAATGATTATGTGAAACCCAGCTCATGCTGTTCATCTGTGAGACCCAGAGGGCAATAGCTGCAGACTCCCAGGTAGCTGTCACATTTCTAGACTTTCGTGAGGCTTTCAATATGATTCCGCACCATCACCTATTGAACAAATTGTGAGCATTTGCAATATCAAACCAACTGCGTGAGTTGATTGAAGAGTTTCTAGCTAAAAGAATGCAGCATGTCATTTTCAATTGAGAAAAGTCTTTAGATGTGAAAGTGACTTCTGGCATGTCACGGGGAGGTGGTATAGTACTGTTGCTTTTCAGAACACATATAAACATCTTTGTAAATACATTTGATTAATGATGGAAATTCTCCTCAGAGATAAATTATTTTTCAAAAGAGAGAGATTGGCTGGCCAGTACTTACCTTTGTGCTGTACTGCAGATAATGCTGTTGTTTATTGAAAAATTGTAACACTGGAAAAGGTAGTGAAATGCAGGAAGATCTGCAGCATATCGGCACATTGTGCAGGGAATGGCAATGTAGACAAGTATAAAGTGCTGCAATAGCAGGACAGGCATAGGACACAATTACTTCCATAAAATATCTTTGAGTTGACAAAAGGGGCGATTTGAAATTGATTGACAATATAAAAGTAATTATGAGTAAGGCAGATGCCAGACTGAAATTCATTGAAAGAATCCTCAGGAAATGTTGTTTGTCAAAACTAGAAGTTGGTTACAAAACACTCGTTTGGTTGATGTGTCAATATTGCTCATTAGTGTGGGATCTGTGCCAGATAGGGTTGATAGAAGACATAGAAAAGATGCAACAGAGAGCAGCAAGCTTTGTTTCAGGCTCATTTAGTAAGTGTGAAAGTGTCGTGGAGATAAATAGGAATCTACATTGGCAGAAGCTGGAAGAGACACGTTCTTATCTCGGTACAGTTCTAGGAGCTTACCTCTCTCGAGGAGGCAACGATATATTGCTTCTTGCTGTGTGTAGGACCACAAGGATAAAATTAGAAAAATTCAAGCCCAACTGGGACAAATCTGCAATTGTTTTTCCTGTAAAACACATGCAACTAGAGCGAGCAACAGTGGTACACGGAGTACCCTCTGCCACACACTGTGAGATGGCTTGCAAACTATGGTTGTTGATGTAGAGTTGCTGAATACTCTTATTTTATATTGTTAATAAAAATAAGTAATGTATTTATAGTTACTTTCATCATGTGAAATAGTACAAAAATATGGCTGAAGTGCATTTTTGTGCAACCCGAACTGTTTAGCATTGTGGATACTTTCTATAAAAAGTGGACAGCGAAGTAAGACGATTTAGCAAGATAGCTTTTTACCTTGGGAGAAAAAGGATATATAAACTGCATGCGCACCAAGGCAGGTATATGTGATATGTCTGCCTTGAGATACGTGTGTGTGTGTGTGTGTGTGTGTGTGTTTACCTATCCTTTTTCCCCTGAGGTAATTCTTTGGAATGACTCTTCACCCACTCCCTTATAACCCACATCCTATCCTTTTACCTCTCCTTCCCTGTTCTTTTTCTCAAGAAACAATCCACGGATGCGAAAGGTGCGCGCGCGCACATACGTGTGTGCGTGTGGGGGGGGAGGGGGGCGCGCGAGCGAGAGAGCACGTTTTTATCTACGTACCTGGGCATTTTTCGCCAGGTGAGTAAACCACATCTACTTTTTATAAATATATTTCTTACCACGAATTTTTGCCCCCTCTTATATACATATTTATGTAAAAAATATATTCATATAACAATGACATATTGTTAGGTCCTTAACTGGGGAAGTATATATAAAGTGACACTAACAGTTGTTAACAACATTAATAATTATCTTTAGTTCTGTGACCATAAAAAATTAGAATCAATACTTTCAAGTTAAAAAAACCTATTGATGTTGCCAATAGTTCCCAATTTCACCATCTAGTATTTCAGGTATATGCTTATGACTTTTCATGATGCTGTACTTAATACTCTGTTTTCTTCATTATTTCATTATGTTTTTAAGATATTTTCCTGAATTTACAGTTACTCGTTCTTGACATGTATTACAGTTAATTAGTTTAATATTTCAGGTTCCTACCAATGAATAGGCTATTGAACATCATCTAAAGTTATTTAATATTATTTTAGTATGCCAGCTGTGTTTCTCATCTTTCATGTTCAGTACTTTGTTTACTTCCATACTTGAATGAAGAAATCATTTTATCATTAGAGTAATGTGTTCATTGCAAATATGGAATCAGGAAGGTGTAAATTGTGCTCAGATATTAAGTTTTTAATGTTGATACGTACTTGTGTAGGCACTGACATTACATCTGCCATTTCATTACTTTTATGTGTAGAAGTTTTCTAAATTATAATTTTGAATGATTTGCTACTGAGCGAGTTTCCTTGCGTTGACAGGTTTCTGCAGCGATACTTCGCAACACAATCCACTGAACTGCGGTTTGCCGTCCGTTTTGCCTTCAACCGATACCCTCTCGTGGTAATGCACCGTGCTATTGATTACTGTGAGAGAGATCGGTTATTAGATGTTATTGTTTTTCCACGGGCTCCCAAGAAGAGGCTGCAAACTTTCCTCAATGGAAAGCTCGGTACTATCAGGTATAAAGTTTTTCATCTTAAACTACATAATATTCATAGCTTTAGACATTGTTATATATATTACATTATTCTTATTATTATTATTAAATTTTTGCCGTCAAGACAGTGTTTAAACTTGAATTTACATGATTACTACTTCTTTCTTGTTTCCTTTCCTCTTTCAATTTTCTCTCTGTTTCTTGCTTTCTTTTACTTCAAATGTGAAGCTCATAGTTTTGTGTCAGAATTTGTCCTTTTCATTTACCATTTCCTTATTGATTCCTGCAGGTGTCAGGTCTTCTTGTATCTCTTGAAACCAGTTAGTTGTTTTTTTTTTTTTAGTTTCTATCAAAAATACTGTCATTTGTTGTTCATCCTATGTATATGTCAACAGAATATTAGCCAACGTCTTCTGATCATGTTCTTGAGAGTGTTATTATTTTATTATTATTACTAATGACCCATGCAAATAATTCACACTCTATCGTGATCAGCCACAGATATGCAGGATAATAATGAAGAAGACACAGATGCAAGTACATATCTATAAAAGATAATAAACTTTGAATAGTAGAAACAAATATTGGTCTCATTCTAAGAAAATTTATGTAATTAAACACAATATGATTAATTGTGAAACATATCACAAATCGGATATGACATTTTCATGTTTTACATTTTGAAAACTTGCTTATTGTACAAAATGTGGTTCATTCACGCAGTACACAACGTTTCCTTGAACAAAGTGAACAATTCCAACAGCTGTTGTGCATTGATCAGTGAAACAGAGATCTTGTGATAAACTATGCTTGCATGAATAATATTGCCGTGAGACCCCACCTTAAGCAAATGCTGGTGTGGTGCAAGGGATAGCGTCACCGACTGTGGTGCTGAAGGTCGCCAGTTCAATCCTGTCTGCCAGCAAAATTTTATTTCTTTGTAATTAACATTTCCAGACTGTTCTATGTGTTTATGTTCACTTGTAATTTCTACTTGTTTCTTATGTTAACTATTCTTCTAATTTCTGATACATTCTGTCTGTGTATAAATAGCAGAGCACTCTGCCCGAGAGGCAGTCAGTGCTGCGTATACGTTTGTTCGCAATAAACCCGCTTTCAGTAAAAGTGTTGTGTTTGCTCGACAACCCTGCTTTCAAAGTCAAGCCTGCTTCTGTTTCAATGCGACAATATAAAAAACTATGACAATTGTTATGCCTGTTAGTGAAGTTAAATTATTTGTGTATTTTTCGTTGTTACATCGACGTTTGTAACAGAAATTGCATGATAAACTATTTTTGCATCAAATAAGGTCTTTGGCTTGGGTTGTCAACTTAGATTGTGCAAACAGCACAAATGTTTTCAAAATAGTTTTTTGTGTGAAAATAATAATTTTAAACTGTCTGTGCATTTTTTGTCATTAGTGCAGAACAAAACCTTGGAAACGTCCATCATTAATCTTGCATAAGTGCATAAGTAATTCTATTTGATTGCCATCATTATCATTAATATTGGCCAGACTGGCCACAGTGGCCGGAGACAGCAGACGTGTGTGTGTGTGTGTGTGTGTGTGTGTGTGTGTGTGTGTGTGTGTGTGTGTGTGTGTTTCTAACTGATGAATACTTAAGCTCTAATGTTGTATTCAATTATTTGTGACATTATGTGGGTCATTGGTCATCTCTGTGGTGAGTAAGCAACCTATCCTTCTCAAAAATATTGTTGAATTCTTCCTTGAATTTCCATTGTTTGGTTCATTAATAAGTGTTTTATTCTAACATTTGCAAATTATGCCTGCAAAGTCAGAGATTTAGTTGAATAAGGTTTATTCTATCAAATTGTTTCCTTATTAGGCATGGTCAGATGAATTATTAATCATAAATTGATTAAAATGGTTAAATAGATGCATGTCTGTGAGAAGAAATTGGTAGCACTTTTCCCCATCTATGTAATCATAGCTTTAAGAAACACAAACTCACTATATTTTGTGAGCACTCAACATTAAATTGTCAACAGTTCAAAATAGTTGGTTTCCTGGACACCACTTCTACACTCATAAGTTCATGTGTAAAATCATAAACGCACATCTCTTGCCAAAGTTAGTCCCTAGAAGCAACCGTTTGCAGCGCAAATCGTATCATTCTTATCATCCAGCAGGGTCCTCCTTCTGCTAAGATTAGACATGGAGTTCCTTTTCTGTGTCTCCATCACTCATCTGCTCTCCTCCAAACACACACTCCCCACCAGTTCTCTCCTTTGGCCACTTTCTCATTGGCTGATTCCCATCCCTTCCAAAACTGTATACATCTGAACATGATATTTCTTTAAGTAAAAACTGACCATCTGAAACGACTTCTTTACTAATATAACATTACTTGAATACAATAGACTGTTAATTAGTTTTACATAAAGTTTGAAAAAGACAAATCAGTTTTCATGAGTTTGACCGCTCATGCCACACAATATTTAAGTAAATTACTGGCAAATTGTACAATAAATTGACACTCTAAATTAATTATGATAGGTAAATCATGCTGCTGGCAGTTTGTGTTACTGTGGTGAATGTGGTGATCTGTTCATATTTCCATTATAAATTTATATCAGTTGAAATCAGTCATTAAATAAATATGGACAAGTTCGACGCATCCCAGAGAATAGCTAGAGACAATAAGCTACAATTAGTTCATTAAAATTGCATGACACATCGAAAAGTTGGTTATTTTAAGCTTGAGATATGTGCCTCGGTTGCACAGTGGTAGAGTGCCAGACTATGAATTCGAGGGTCATGGGTTCGATCCCTGCCAGATTCTAGAATTTTTGTCACTTTCCACTTTTTTCACCTCTGGCAGTATTGCTCATGAGAAAAATACCAAGTAGCACCGTGGTTCAGAACCCACATTAAACTGTGGGTCCACCTATAACTGGCTGGGTAAGTTGGTTCGAAAGTCGGAGGAAGGCAATGGTTAGGGACTGGAAAATTTAGCATCTATTTTTGTTTTGGCAAAATTAGCATCTATTTTTCAGACATTATATGTATATAGCCTATTTAATAAGTAGCAGGTTACTTCCTCTTACAAATGTACAGTATGTCGCACCTTTTACGTGATAAATGCTTTATTAACTACTGTTATTTAATCAATCCATTTAAGGAAGGAAAGAAAACTGATATTTCACAACATATTTCAAGATTTTTTCGTTAATTTTCAAAAGAAAGAATTGTACATATTTGAAAATTGCTCTCTTTGAGATTGCATCTCATATCTGTCACTACAGTGTTATAGTGAGATAAAATACGCTCGCTGTCAACATTGTTTTGCTTTGTTGTGGACTTCATCTAACAATGTTTTGCAAACATTTCATGATCTTTTTCAGTGTGAATGGCACTCAAAATATTCTTGATAGCATCGATATCACTTTCTTTAATCTGCTGTTTAAAATTTTTTAAATGGGCATGGCCTTAAGACACCACTTGTCTTAATAAACTTGAAGAGACAGTTTCCATTACAACAGCTTTATCAGGATTGTTTAAAATGATATTCCTTGCAAAAGCGTCTGAGCTATAGATTCAAATCCCTTATGATTTGAGTCTTTGCTTCTCAGTAAAGCCAGTTTGCTCTTGGCAGAATTAGCTGCCTTGCTAAACACATCTTTGCATTCAGCCTGCTCTGAAGCATTTATAGCATGCAATGCTTGTGTTGTTCCTACTGAGAACTGTCCTTCATATACAATTCACAAATTTAATTCTATACTGGCCAGTTTTGGGATACTTTCAGCTCTCAAGCAAAGTTAAGAACTCCAGAAGCTTCCTGCCATGATCCTTCACAAACACTGTGTGTGTGTGTGTGTGTGTGTGTGTGTGTGTGTGTGTTCTTTTCACGCCTTTGTTAATTTTTTAAATAAAATTTACACCACAGTTATTTGCCTCTATCATTTCTGGCAACTTAAAGAACTCTACAATGTCAAAGAAATAATTCTCTAAATAGAACATTGATTCAAACCAGCTGTTCCACTGAGCGACTACTGGTAATCAAAACTGTTTAGCTTCCTTGGAATCATTCTTTGCCTTGAGAAAGTGGATACATTTGTATTTTCACTTCCTTGTAGTTAGGAATGCTGATTTTACCATGGTCACCACTTCATTCAATCCACACAACTGTTGTGAAGCATTTGCCAATTAAACTGAGTTTGTGTGCCCAACAGTGCACAAAAATCAGATGGTCAACAATAATGACTTTTAAAGTATCATGACAGTGTTTCATGTACGGAGCACTGTCACTAACACATGAACAGCATCATGTGGCACTTTGTGTTCATTTAGTGTTTCTAATATTATTCTGCAACAGTCTGTGACATTTGCTGCTTCTGGAAATTTCACAGCAGCAGGGAAAAATTTGGTGGGAAAATGAAACACCGCATTAAAGATCTTCCCAAAACATGCATTTCAAGAAAAGGTATGTTCAGGTAAAGTACCTAGAAGTGATATTTATATACAGTAAAATTTAACCGGAATTATCTTCTGTTCGTCTTCATCAGACAGTTGGAAAATAACAACAAACGCACAGCGTCCCATTATGTCCGTTGCTTCATCACAAAGAATATTTATTTTTTGCCAGATATAGCTTTAGTGATTGATTGTGACAGAAGCAATTTCTAGGAATAAAGAAAGTCATGTACCAACACAAAAGACCTAATAATCATAAGATTGCCATAATAGTTTCTCTTACTCTTCAAGTTATTTTGTGGAGTGGAATTGGTGTAATCTGATTTTAAAATTAATTTTATTCATTAGTTAAAAAGCTTGCAACGATAAAAATTGATACAATACTTTCATTACATCCAAACAGTCAGTTTTTTTTTTTTTTTTTTTTTTTTTTTTTTTTTTTTTTTTTTTTTTTTTTTTACTTTCTGAGAGACTAATTTAAGTCAAAACCTTGACTCACAAACCGTATTTTTGACAGTAACGTTTGACCTTAAATGTGGTCTGCTGTGTGTGAGCTGTTGCAATATTATAGCAACTATAATGCAAACACGCAAAAATTTTCCAATTAAGTAGGCATACTGATGTATCTTGTTTTATAGCTAGTGCCAGATATAAAAGTAATTGTACTCATAAAAAAGTGACTATGAAAACGTGGAACTTACGATTTTTTTGCGTAAAAGAAAGTTCAAAATTATGTTAACTCCAAGCACTAACAGTTTTTCATTGTATCTCCCAAGTTTCCGTATAACCGCTGTGGGAAGTAATAAGTGCAGCTTTCCTCCCACCACTAATCGCCTGGCAAATTAAACGGCACAGCAAGGCACGCCCCCTGCCACTCTCGACAGCCACTGCATGAATCGTCAATTTATCATAACTAAAAGCAGAAATTTATATACGTAACACAAGTAACGAAGTACAGTAACACAAACATTTTGCAGTGGGTTTATTCACGAAAATGCATTAGACTGAAGGGTAATCAAGAAAATAAATAGGTTAAGAAAGCCGCGACTGGCAGCAGAAACATTTTAAAAGTAAAAACTACCATACTAATTTTGAAGAGTGTATCGAACAAGGGCACAAATTATATGTTCAGAATGCGAGTTTCTTGCACACATTACTTGAACTGCGAACTTCCATTCATTGTAAATAATGTGATATTCATGTTGCACACAAACATTGCATATTTTACGGATAACGTTTAGTGCACCAAAACTAAGGATTGTTGTATTATTATTATTATTATTATTATTATTATTATTATTTGTAACATTCACGATGCTGTCAAGTCACGAAAGCGAATAACTTACATGGCAAATATTTCTCACCCATTGTCCTTAAACATGGCAGATCTTAGATATTTCATAAGCCACAACAGTATGGCTTGATTTTTGAGCCTTTCAATTGGAATGTTGGCTTTTGCAAACACTTCTATAGTTCTTTTCGCGAAGTTGTCTTTTTCTAATTTTCTTCTTTTAGCGCTGTTTAATGTTTAAATATTCTAACCTCCTTGGTTTCAACAATTGACGACTGTGCTTAGATGCATCAACATTTTCTCGCACGTGAACATGATGCTGCTCTGATTTAATGTATTTTTCAATATTGTCTTTCTTTTCTCACCCTATTCGACAGTTGCAAAATTTGCAAAATTTGGCATCAGTTGCATACAAGCCCTCACTAACATACTGTTGAGCTCCTTCATACGCAATCAAAGCTTTACGACCCATATTCGGCAGCACTGCACAACAATAACAAAACGAAAGCAATAGAAACAGAACCGATGCCAAACTGAATGCTGGTGCGTATTCTTTTCTTTGTTAGGTGTCAGGCCCCATGTGACACGAATGTGTCCTACGTTGCCATATGTGGCATTTATCTTCCTCAGAGCTACACTCCCACGCAACAGTTGGCGTGGCATCCCAGCTTGTATGCTCAATTATATATGCTGGAGTCTTTGCACAGGTGCACTACCTGCCTTCCTTCCGTCACTTTTTCTCTCACTCCAAATCATGTGATACTATACAAATGAAAACTGATTGCTTTTTAATGAGTTTTATAGGCAGAAAATGGTGTCAAATAGCAGTTATTATGTAATTTTGCATTTTGAGCCCGAATTTGCATCTAAATTCGCATTTATAGCGACTTGTGAATTTTTCAGGTCCTTAGCAATGGCATACCACCTCCAAACAGGACCGTGCCTAGTAAAGCACTGTTGTGTTCAAACCAATCTTCGGATTGTTGACTGCTTTACTTTTTTTTATTTCTATATTTTGAAGTAGTATTCGTAAACATTGGTAATTTTTGAGATATTGAAATTATTTTTAGAATCATGAGATGTGCATAATTATTCCAACATTGTGGATGACTTCAATGTTGATGGTAAATAGTTTTATAGATTTTTATTCTGGAGCTCACAGATGTCCTCCAGACAACCTTATGAAACACTCAGGTAAGAGCCCTCATTACTTTTGAGTACAAAGCATGGGCCTTCCCAGATTTCTCACAGATTTGCACAAAACACCAGTTTACACGTCATCTCTGTACCTGAGCTGTTTGGCAGCTGCTCCTTCCATTCTCCACAGTCCACTGCTGGCCAGTCCTTTATCTTTCCAAACAATACCATTAGTTGTACTAATTGTGCGACTCTGTGGACATTACTTTCGTAAGATCACATCGTGCTGAATGGACTTGTCAGAATTGGCATCAACTGCTATTCACAGATGAGACTCGCTCTTGCCTTCACCGGATTATCGTCGGAGACACTTTTGGAGGCATCTCTATCAGTCTGATCGTCTTAGACACACCGTGCAGTGAGTGCAGCTACATGGTGGTGCCTTGATGTTTTGGGATGGCATCATGTGGGGCCACTGTACATCACTGTGGTTGTAGAAGGCAATCGATAAGCTATAGAGAACATGGATGACATCCTCCCGTGTATAGCACAACATTATTTGCAGAATATTGGGGAGGGATTCATCTTAATGTAAGACAGTTCTCGTGCTTGTTGTGCGCATCTTGAGAATGTTTTCCTCATGACATCGCAAGATTACAATGGCCAGCATGTCCTCTAGACGTGAACACTATCAAACGTCCTGGGATACATTAAAAAGGGTGGTTTTTGAACGAGAATTCTGGTGACACTACACTTTTTTGTGTGTGTATTTACTGTTACTATTTATGTACAGAAACTGGACATATACAGAGTGCTTAGGGTTTGGAATGGGAGATGACGATATGGGACGTGGTGTTGCAACAAACAACCTAGGCCGCAGTAGTGATAAGGATGAAATTGTCTTCCTCAGTGAAGGACATCACTAGACAGAAATCTGGATTGTCAGAACATTTTTGTCTTTCCAGAAGGGGTGGGGGGGGGGGGGGGAAGGGGAACCTACTGCTATCATTGCAGTTACAGTAAAACCCAAAAATGGGACAATTGTACTTGTGAAACCAGATACAACTACTATCAACCTGATTCTTGTTGAAATTTGAAGGGCAATTCAGCCATATGGCTGACTGGGTTGAGCAGGGGGGGATGGGGGGATCCAAAAACCAGGAAGAGTTGTGTGAGATAAATTAATTCATTGTTAGGATGTTCTAGAATGGCTTGTTTCAGGAAAAATTATCTAAGACTGGAATCACTGAAATAACTGTGGTGGTCTTAGCTTTACTTGACACGAAGGAAGGAAATTACACCTTTCAGTTGTAAATATGATGGCATATACACTGGTGGAGTTATATTTATCGATTTTCTGGGCCCAGAAGTGACCTTCATCCATAGACTCCATGAGAGATTAGTCGAGTTTAACATTGGAACTACCATCAGTGCTGTACATGTAACACATTCCAGATCTGCTACCCAATGATTCAGTCCATTGTTAAAGGGAGGGCAGGTATTTTGGAATACAGTCGTTTCTGTTAAGAAATCCACATGGAGAGGATGTAGTTGTAGAAACATAAGTTGGACTTCTTTTGTGATGTCTTCATGAAAATTGTTAGAATTAATAGATGCAATTATCTACAGAGTGGCTAAAAGAAGGGCTAGATTGGTAGGACACATTCTTAGACATCAAGGAATTGTGCATTTGGCCTTGGAGGGAAGTGTGTGGGGAAAAAATTGCAGAGGAAGACAAAGAGATGGATACAGTAAGCAGATTCAGACAGATGTAGGTTGCCGTTCTTATGTGGAGATGAAGAGGCTTGCTCAGAAGAGGGTATTGTGGAGAGCTGCATCAAACCAGTCTCTGGACTGAAGATCACAAAATCTACAGAGTATGTTGAAAAATTATTCTCTCTCTCTCTCTCTCTCTCTCTCTCTCTCTCTCTCTCTCTCTCTCTCTCTCTCTCTCTCTCTGTCTGTCTGTCTGTCTCTCTGTGTGTGTGTGTGTGTGTGTGTGTGTGTGTGTGTGTGTGTGTGTGTGAACTTTGTTTGTTTTTTATTTATGGAAAAAAATGTTCTGAATTTCCTTGGGCCGTACTGGGAAGCATTAAACACCAGCTAACACCTGTAGATGATAGACTGTCCTCTATAAAGGATGCAAGAATTTAAGAAAGTTGTACCTTTTATTCATACCCTTTTTTTTTTTTTTTTTTTTTTTTTTTAATGTCAATTAGCTTCTACAACAGACAGCTGGTGAACAATCCAGCACAAACGCAGGCAGTGGTTCACATTCTACAGGGAACTTCAAGGCCTGCACCATACATTATCTACGGACCTCCAGGGACAGGAAAAACTGCAACATTAGTGGAAGCTACTACAGGTTAGTTTAGATACACTGAGTTTTTTTTAATTATGCTCTGGATATAAATGTCGTAGATCCCATATAGAATTTTTTCACAGTAATGTTATTTTTGAATGAAAATATGACATTCATGTAATTACAAAATAGTTACAATAAAAATAATCTACTCTGCAATTGTTTACATAAACTGTATAACAGCCACTGACAACTAGATCTTAAACTCTATTACCTTTAATTAAGTGAAAACAGTAACAAATATTTTAATGAACCATGTTGTTCAAATTATGACAATAAAATATATTAGTGTTGTATAAACTATGTATATAGTGTTGTATAAGCCCTACTTAGTTATATATTGACTGGATCCTAGTATTTCGTACAGTGGACTGGTAGAAGAATACTTGGGAAATTTAAAATTACAATTGTTATCCAACTGTACCACCACCCCTCGTCCCACGCAGGCTCACCACTCATTTCTGAGTGTGGGCATGGGGTAGCTAGCCACTGATTACCTGCTGATGACCCGGCTCATCGCAGGATGTTGATTCTTGTTTCATCCCAATCTGTTAACTTATTTCACACCACACATTTCATGTTAAGTCTCTGTATTTCTAAATAGTTTTTACGGTTTGTATAGACGAGGTAGTCCATGACCCTCCACAGTGCCCAGCCAGTGTGACGGGTCACCAGATGCAGATGGAGAATTGTGAACACCATGAAAGGAGCAGAATACACTTTGTGTGCTTTGGCTCGTAAAACCTCAATGTTGGCAACACGGCATTTGTCCTTGTTTGGGAGAAGGGGATGGGGACAACATGGTTAGTTTATCACTTCTGGAGATGGTGAAAATCACAGTTTACTGTTGTAAAGAGAAGTTACATTTTCTGCCACCAATGCATTGGGCATGTGTCTTCACAAGATTAGTGTGATATGTGGGAGACAGTATGTTGCCACTTCATGAAAATTCACTGTGTCAGTCAGTTCTGACTACAATCACCCTCTCTAATACCCTATATTTGCTAACCTAATCAATGAATCCAAATTCAGGAATTGAACATCACATGTCTCATATTTTGAAACTTAAAACAACTAGGTCTTAAGGAGCACTCGGTGTATTCACTCCTTCGATGTTGTCTGGCAGTTGCACAAAAAACCTATGGTCGAGGGGGCAAAACAACCTCTTTTTAGTGGTTCCTGTGGCATCAACTGAAAGAAAAATTCCTTGTATCAGGCTAGAAAGCAGCCTATTGAATCTATCAGTAATGGAACTCCATTTTGCCAATGTTTTGTTGCAAATCTTCCTGAACAGTGACAAAAGTCTTTGATTGAAAAAGCAACAGACTGTGGGTTTGATGACTGACAGTTTTTAAGCTCATTTACCTATTCTGGGTAAAACCTCACTTTGCTTGACTGCTAAAACGTATGAGAGGCAAAAAGAATAAATAATTATTACGAGAAGGCTAACCAAATACAAGGGAAGTGCCAATCTGTCAGACTCCGGACCAATGTAATGATGCTGCACTAAAATTGTTGACACAGTGATCCTGGCGTAACAGAGTAAGATGGGGCTATCCTAGGAATACAAAAGGTGAGTCTGTAACGGGAAATTTTAATCTTTTTTTTTTTTTTTTTTTTTTTTTTTTTTTTTTTTTTTTTTTTTTTTTTTTTTACAACTCGCTACATGATATCCCAAGGTCACTACAACTTATTGCGACAGATAAATACTTTATTCTTCATTGCTTATTAGGAAAAGGTGATTTATTTGTCATTTGTATTATTATAAATTAATATTGTTTTTTGTGTGAAATGTTGTAGAACTGAATTGTAACTGCCGTTCAGCTGATCGACCTTTGCATTCTCAGACGGGCTCGCGAGTATGCTGCTGTCGGCACCAATTATCCTGCGCTATTGCATCAAGAGCTGGCCACTAAAAATTCGCAGGCCGCAAGCAAAGAATAATGTTAGGGGGAGAAAGATGTTAATATACCTTGAGATGTTATTCCTTGCTCACAATTACGTTTCATTATTGTCGATTTTCATTCCGTCTGATGGAAGCCTCATTCAGTGTAAGTGAAATATTAACTTACCGGTCAAAAGAAAAAAAATTGCTGCCGTAAGGGAATGATTACCAGTAAAATCATAAAGATCGGCGCATGAAATATAGGACGTCGATATAACTAAAGGTAATTCCTGGATGTTTAAGGAAGAATGTTGCTTATGGGTTCATTAACTTCTGTTAGAAGTGATTAGAAGTTGCAATCAGTGTGATTTAATATTCCCAGGGATTCATTTAAGACAGCAAAAGGCCTCCATAATGGTGGTGCAATGAAGCGATAAAATTTTTTCCCTTATTATTAAAAAAGATATAGATGTGGTATAAGCCGCTCATTTTGTTTAAAAGATAGTAAATTTTATCAAGTAACTGCTGAGATACCAAATTAGTTCATGACCAGTGGGAAAAGGAAATGTAATTATGAGCAGTCCTGATGGGAGCTGTTTTATTTATGATAATTTAGTTGGCCGAATCGTTTAATGATCCTGAGGGAGTCATATAAACAGCAACGAAATGTTTGTGTGCTAAAAGTTAGGATCGGTAACTATTTATCACAACTATTTTACTTTCCTATGGCAGAACGTAATTGTAAAAAAAAAGCAGTTATTGATACAAAGATTGGGAGGTCATTAAAAACTGATTGCGCCATTGAATACTTACTGGAGTGTGACTATACAGTAATTAAAGTCAATTTCATTTATGTGATGTTAGCAAGGAATACATCTAGTATCCGATGTCTTAGTTTTCGAGTGACAAAAGGGAATACTATTTGTAGAAAATTAAATTAGTTTTGATAAGTCACCCACGCCTGAAGAGGCAGAGCTTTGAATCAGTTATCACAATTTATGGTTAAGAATCAAAGTGGCGGTGGTGCCGTAGGGTTTATTTTACTTTATTTTGAATAATAATTCAAAAGATAGCTAGTGGGTGTTATGACTAGGTCCATAAGTCACTCGAAAACTTTAATGCACTAATATCCAAGAAGAGAATATTTTACTATGGTGTAATCTTATGGAAATAATTTTTTTTTCCCCCTTCAATAAATGGTCAAGCAATACTTGACGAAAGAAATATTCACCACTGTACTTAATTCAGTTTTTTTTAATAATAAATATTTTTCATTTTGTGACGAAATCAATAGTTTGCCAGTACAAGAACGGGTGGAACAATATTATTTATTATTTTCAAAAGTTGGTATCAGGATAAATGTGATACACGAAAAATCTCAACACCATTTCAGTGTAGTTTACAAACATTATTTTTGTTTGTGTGTACAAAAATAACAACTGGTACTGGAGAAACTGCGTAGAAGAACATACGATTGGAAATACGAAACACAGTAAATATATCAACAAATAATACTAAAATATTAGCCATTTTAGTTATTTTAAAAGTATAAACGTGAAACTATTATGAACTCATTTAATATTGTGAACCATTCTTTGCCTTAACTGTGTACTGATCCTTACCTAATAACTGCAAACGATAAAAGGCGAACCTAGAGAAATCTTCTGTGATATATATTAGTTCAGATGTGACATTTTCTGTAGAGGTCATTAGGAAAAATTTTCTTGTTAACATCTCATTGCTATGTATATGCGACCAGGGCCCGAATTATTTATTAATACAACATTGTGATCTGTGATCAGAATTATTTTATTTAGATCTTTCACATATTAAGACGTATGTGGAGGAAAATAGAATCACGTTGACAAGCGAGATTCTGACATTATATATTTTACATGGCAACAGAAGGTGCACAACAAGTCATGTAAAATGTCATACTCCAATTATTTCGTGGATGGGTTTCGATACTGAATGAGGCTTATGAGAAACTAGTTGCACCCTGCAGTGTTACCCATCGTTGAGTAATTTGTTGTAAGGAGAGATTAATGCTGAAACTTACATATGCATCATCACTAAAGTTCTTTGCGGGCCAATTGTGGCCCAGCAAAATTCTGGCAAAACACTGGTTCCTTGAAACTCATTTGTTTAGTTAAGGAAAAAAATTGTACACAATCATCTAGGAAAGTACAAAAGTGCCAGGAAAGGGAGTAAACAATTGCACGACTGTTTGTGTCACGGCTTGCAGTTAACACCTTATAATTATCGTGAAATGTATGGATATTGAAAAATATATTGCAATATTTTCCTGTAAAGATCATTCCGAGACTTCTTGTTCTCAGAGTATATGTAGATTTAGTGGCTCTCAATACACGCAAGCAGCCAATGATCAACCATATATAGTTGTTGATGACAAACCAATACTACAGGGCTGCTGAAAATACACTGACAACCTCAGATGCACCATAAATGTATGGTGTGGCAGTGTAAGAAACTGCACTGTGGGACAGATCTTCTAAACAAAATACTCTTGCCATATTTTACAATAAGTAATAAATTGAAAATTTCCTGACCTTCTCATTGAACGGAATGCTGCAGTACAGTGGTCTATCAGGTCTTCTGATTTTGACTTGCCTCAATTAGTGAAAGATTGTCCCCCATGAATTTCCAACTACACCATACAATATATTTTTAGGTATTCAATGGCTGTGCCACGTTGAATATACCATTTCCTGTCAGATCACTGAAGTTGAGCACCACCTGTGCTGGTAACATACTGAACTGCTCTCAGCCTTGTGATGACATTTGAAGAGCTATCTGACAAAGGAAACGGTAATAACAGTTCCAAAATGTCTTCGTGGCAGTAAAAAGTACACACATGTCAAAAAAATGCGGATTTCTGTGTCTGAATGACCTGGAATGCCAGATATGTCACTATAGAATTATTTAATATTTACAAATTCTATTTTTTAAGAATCTATTTTTTCCAGTGTCCAAAAATCTACTCATCTTTTCAGGTTTTTGATTCTTCCCCTTTGAAAAAAGAAAAACTACATAATCCTTTCCTTTCTAGGACTTATTATGCATTTTTTTATTTCATCAAAATGAAACAGTTTGTAATAGTGAAGAAAGTTTCTTATTATCTTTTAGAGCATCTACACAACATACAGTATATCTCAAAATGTTTCATACTAATTACTTTTAAGGGGAGGGGGGTATTAAAAATCCTTTAATTGAAAAAACTATAAATGAAAATTTAATTTCTTATATTTTACTATATTATTGTCATTTTGGATCTACCCCAGAAGACTTTTTCATCACTGGCTGTGATAGAGTATTAATTCTTTTTAAATACATGTATTTGATTTGACAGATTATTTGGGTTCGAGATTCAGAAGATTCGATTAGTCAGAATTTGGCACATGTTATATTTAAGATTCGGTATTCGGATCCGATTAGTTAAAATCGGGGTTCGACCCATCAATGATAATGACGAATTCCGAACTCTAATCGAATCTTCTGAATCTCAAACCCAAATAATCTGTCAACTCTGTACATGTATATAAAAATCATAGAAAGAAACTGTCCTGGTGGGATAAATTTATATAAAAAATATAAAACGGACGCCTTACCCAAAGAACAGGCTCGTCGGCAGACACAAAATAAATAAAATCACACACAAACAAACACACACATACAAGCTTTTGCAACTGTTGGTTGCTTCTTCAGGAAAAGAGGAAGAAAGGAGAGGAGAAAGGGAAGGATACGGGTTTTAAGGAAGTGGAAAAGGAGTCATTCCAATCCCAGGAGTGGAAGGACTTACCTCAGGGGGAAAAAAAGAAGGTAAACAAATACACACACACTCTCACATATCCAAACACACACACACCTTCCTTTTTTCCCCTAAGGGAAGTCCTTCCACTCTTGGGATTGGAATGACTCCTTTTACACTTCCTTAAAACCCGTATCCTTCCCTTTCTCCTCTCCTTTCTTCCTCTTTTCCTGAAGAAGCGACAAACGGTTGCGAAAGCTTGTATGTGTGTGATTTTATTTTTGTGTCTGCCGACAAGCCTGTCCTTTGTGTAAGTCATGTATATAAAAAGAATTACTACTCTATCACAGCCAGTGATGAAGATAAAAGCTTCTGGAGTGGATCCCAAATGACAATATTAACTGTAAAATTGAAGAAATTTAAATTTCATTAAGATTTTTATTTTAAATCTTAAGCATTTTTAATACCCCCTACCCATAAAAGAAATTTGCATGAAACACTTTGATATATACCGGGTGATCAAAAAGTCAGTATAAATTTGAAAACTTAATAAATCACGGAATAATGTAGATAGAGACGTAAAAATTGACACACATGCTTGGAATGACATGGGGTTTTATTAGGGAAAAAAATGTATTGCTAGATGCGTGAAAGATCTCTTGCGCGTGTCATTTGGTGATGATCGTGTGCTCAGCCGCTACTTTCATCACGCTTGGCCTCCCAGGTCCTCACACCTCAGTCCGTGCGATTATTGGCTTTGGGGTTGCCTGAAGCTGCAAGTGTATCGTGATCGACCGACATCTCTAGGGGTGCTGAAAGACAACATCCAACGCCAATGCCTCACCATAACTCCGGACATGTTTTACAGTGCTGTTCACAACATTATTCCTTGACTTCAGCTATTGTTGAGGAATGATGGTGAACACATTGAGCATTCCTGTAAAGAACATTATCTCTGCTTTGTCTTAATTTGTTATGCTAATTATTGCTTTTCTGATCAGATGAAGCGCCACCTGTTGACATTTTTGAACTTTTTTTGTTGTAATAAAACACCATGTCATTCCAAGCTTGTGTGTCAATTTTTACCTCTCTATCTACATTATTCCATGATTTATTAATTTTTCAAATTTATACTGACTTTTTGATCACCTGGAATGTTGTTTGGATGCTCTAAAAGGTAATAAGAAACTTTCTTCACTCTATTACAAACTGTTTCATTTTGATGAAATAAAAAATAATTGCTGAACATAGTTCGAGAAGGGTGGATTATGTATTTTTTTCTTTTTTCAAAGGGGAAGAGTCAAAATACAACCTGAAAAGATGAGTAGCTATTGTAGAAGTTAAAAAAAATAGGTTCTTAAAAAAATAGGTTCTTAAAAAACGGTATGTGTAAATGTTAAATAATATTTTATATTGACATATCAGGCATTCCATGACTGATGTGCATGATATTCAGACACAGAGAAATCCACATTTTTTCAAAGTGTGTGTACTTGTTATTGCCACGACGACATTTCAGAACTGTGAAAAGCACTTAACGCGCAGATTGTGCATTCTGGAGGGTTAAGCGAGGATATTTTGTACCTTTACTTAGTCTTTCAAACATTTAAGATTACGTAACTTGTCTGCACAGAATTTTTATTAGTAGATTATTTGAAAATCAGTACTAGAATTCAGATGCTGTGCTTCATTTCTAACTATTCCATTCAGCATAAGAATAATACAAATGTAAAAATTAACGTGATACGTATATTCTCCCACATTCGCCATTCTTTTGGGTTTAATAGTCGGACTGAATTTAAACAGCTAGCACGGAAGATTACATGGCGTAGTGTTTACATTTGTATTATCCTTATGGCGAAGAGTGTGAAATTTACGAATCACAATTCATAGGAACAATCCCTTGCCCCCAATAGAAAAACATGAAGTTGTAGAATGAAGGCAGTGATTGTAGTGTCAGGCATATTGATGCAACACATGCTTGTCAGTCAGCTTTATGTAGTAGCTTTTAGATAAAACTTGAAATCTCCAGCTCTTTTATGAAAATAAATGTGGAAATATAAAACAATCTTATTAGACTTATAATACAAATTTTACAAAATGTTTATAATAGCAATTAGATACCAGTATGGTAATTCTGAGTCACAGTTCCTTCATACTCCAGAGCATCATCCTTCATACAGTCTAGTGCATTCGACATCGAACATTTTTAAATGCCTGTTATGCAATCTGATTTGAAACCCACTTCCAGGTATCTTCATTCCATTGGCACACTTGGGTGTTTTACGCTACCTGTTGCTGTCAGTTGTCTGTCACTTTTCGAAAGGCAGTTGGTGTACATGTGTTTAAGTTTGACCTTAAACGATTTACTGAAAGAGATGTCAAGTGGTTGCTGAATTGACACTATCCCACCTAGATGGCACACTATTATAACTTTTCCACATAATAAGTAACTTTCTTCTTGACATCCTAGTGCTTAATTACAGTTCACATAACCCAGCACTTCACAAAATTCTATGAAACAATATTTGAAATCAGATTGAGGCAATTCGTGCAAGAATCCTAAAGCCTTATGTATTGTTGGTATTTATGTGAATAAATTTATTTTTGTTGCTACTTACATTTGAAGTTTAGCAATACTACAGTTCTATTTCCTTCGTTGGATGGTGTATTGAAATTCAATATTCAAAAATAAAAAGGAAATAGACTAGTCTTCCTTTTTTATTTTTACGAGCACAAAATTTTTGTCACCAGTATTTAATATTTGCGCCTGCTAAGCAAGCCTGTGTACCTCTGCTTATATTAGACGGGAAAAGTTACTTGTGGCGGCTCCTAGCACCATTTATCAGAACTATTCAAAGTGAGGTCGTTTCATTTTAGGGCATTACATCCTGCACCAGATGTATGAAAAATAGAGTAAATAACACAAACAAAAGCGTACTGTTATGCAAAGTAAACTAAAACATTTGTAACTGAAGGTTTTTGTATAACACTTTGGACTTGGGATTTGGTAGTATTTGGCCATTATGCACCGAATCTCGAATCCGAAGCCAGTGTGCTAGATTCGGCAAATAACGTATTCAGCTGAACCACTCGGACACAATAATAATAATAATAATAATAATAATAATAATACATTGTGAATTTAGGAGATTTGATAATGTACCTCTCACTTCACAGTATAACACCTTAACCACATAACCACACTGCCTCAACTGTTCCAGTTGACTCGGTGATGCACATAACTAACACACCACTCATCACCAAACATAGAGAATATTTTTTTTTCTCATAAAATTTGTTGTAAATAATCCACTAGATTTCAGAAGGTATAAAGCTGTCATTAATTACAATGCTAGGAAAAAGTGATGGAAATTATTGGCAATTAAAATTCTTTAGGTGGAAAAGGAGTAAAAATGCTACTACCAAAATGTATAATCAGTTTCCCAGTGATATTAAATGCCAACAGATGGAAAACCTAAAGCTGATGATAAACTGAAAAAATTCAAATTGTGTAGGTTCTTTGTTCCATAAAAGAAAAACAATATGAATGTTACAAACTAAATGTTGTTTCCGATTATTGGAACTTGTGTTAGTATAGTCAGCATGTAACCACTTTTCAGTGTTCTGTAATGCAACTCGTTTCATGTCAATTTGAAGTGAGCTATAGAACGTACATCTACTTGGGATATTATCTTACAAAACTTTCAGAAAAGAAACTTCTGACGCTGACACTATCGTGATTAGCACTGGTACAAACGACGCAGCAAAATACAACAGTGCGAACTTAATAAAAGGTTTAAGAAGCACATTACCAAGTACTACATCGAAAAAAGGGTTTGTTGTTGACGTTCCATTTAGATATGACCTTGCAAATTGGTCCCGCGAAAATCGCGAGGTTTTGGAAGTGAACAATCGGCTACATCACCTGTGCTCGAAATTAAAAAGTACCACTGTCATTAAAGCTAGCAAGTTTGAGAGGGAGTGCTACACGCGACACGGATTCTACCTCAACAACCAAGGAAGAAGATTGATCTCGGAACGGATCACCTAAACTGAGAGTAAAGAATCAGCCACCTCTGCAGTAATACCGCTGGACCAGGGAAACTTGTAAAGCCTGCTGGTCAGTCTGACAAAATACCAACAGATTTGCTCCAGCAGGGTCAAAATAGTCCTCAAACCATTCACCCTGTGCTCAGTAAACTTGATGTATTCGAACCTTGTCAAAATGGGGCTCTGCTACCAGCAGTGGACTTACAAACATCTCAAGGTATCAGCTGCATAGCCGCGCCCTTAAGAAGAAAATTTGAATCTTCTTCTTCACTGCCCAGGGGTAGTAAAAATAGTTTTCTGTTCCTACATATTAATATACAGTCATTAAGAAGGAAGCTGGAAGAATTGCAGTTCTGGTTGGAAACCTCAAACTGTGGTATACTTAGTGTAAATGAACACTGGCTGCCTACATCAGAAATTGACCTAAATATTCCATTTGGTTATTCCCTTGCGAGTGGTTACTGCAGATCAACAATTAGACATGGAGGTGTTGCAATTTATATTGAAAATTACCTAAACTTACAATACACTTCTATTGATGTCCCAGATCTGTGTATAGATACTGTCTTTGAGGCTGCAGCTGTACATACACCTAAACACAATATGATTGTAGCATCTGTATATAGCACACCATCTTCTAGTGAAGATGAGTTCATAGTAAATCTTTAAAAAATGTTAGTCTTACTTACTAAGCCTAAGTACAAAAACCAAAGAATCCTAATTTTTGGTGATATTAATATGGATATCAGAGTACAGAGCCATTCCATGATGGAATTCTTGGACAGTTTAATATCTTTTGATTGTTTTTGTCTAAATGATAAGCCAACTAGATATAATGCATGCTTAGACAATATAATATCCATGAAAATAATGTTGAAATTGTAGTAGTCAAGTTAGGTGTATCTGACCATGATGACCTGTGGATTACAGTCCCAGTCAACATGCCAGATGAACAACATAGAACTGTTAGACCACTGAATGACTATGACATAGGAGAGCTTAGAAATGGATTAAGGTCAGTTAATTGGACTGACATCTTATGCAGAGACATGTGTGAATAACACAAGTAAATTATTTGCAGAGGAAATTGCAAGAATTTTCAATGAGTGTTGTCCCAGATTAGTAAAAAAGCGGAATAACAATCATGATCATAAACAACAGACACTAAATAATTGGTATACACCATACCTCAACAGCATCAGGATCATGCTTCTTATGTTCAAGGCCAGGTCTCATAACAGTAGCGAGTATCAAGAGATGTACATCAGAATAAGAAAAATGTATAGATCTGAAATAAGCTTGGCAAAGCGAAGGGCGAACGATAACTATATTCTCAATTCTAGAAACAGCTGTAAAACTGCCTGGGAAGTTATTAGAAGTGAACTAAACAGACCAACAACCCAACCAGCCATCCCCATACTCTAAACTCACATTTTGTTAACTTCAGTCTACAACAGGATTCTTCTCCCCTAAAAACTATGCATGATGCCAGAACTCTTCTAGGTATAAATAAAAATGTTATTCATAAATTCTGCTGGGCAACAGTCACTGAAGATGATGTTAGCAAAGCAATAGGAAAACTAAGTAACTCCAAAGCTGAAGACCTCTACGGTCTGTTGAATTTTGTTATGAAGAAGATAGCAAGTGATATTCAGCCCCCTCTAACTATTCTCATAAACTGAATGTTACAAAAAGGGACCTTCCCCGACTGTCTGAAAATAGCAGTAACTATCCCGATATTTAAGAAAGGAGATAAATTAAATCCAGGTAACTATCGCCCCATCTCGTTGATCCCAATAGTTTCTAAAATAATTGAGTACTGTGTTCACCAACAAATGAATCTCTATTTTGAGAGGAATAACTTAATAAGTAACACACAGTATGGATTCAGATCAAAGCTATCTACAGTTAAAGCGGTTGAAAATGTTGTTAGTGATATATATGATGGCTTTGAAAAAAGATTAATCTCTTGTGCTACTCTCCTAGACCTGAGCAAAGCTTTTGACACTGTCTCTCATAGTACTCTGATCATGAAATTGAGGTACTACGGCATGGAAGAGGGTGCCGTGAAATTAATAGAATCCTACCTAACCAACAGAGTACAACTTGTTAGTGCAAATGGGCAATTATCAAACCCACAATCAATAAAAAGAGGTGTGCCACAAGGTTCCATACTTGGGCCCTTCCTGTTTGTAGTATACATTGATATGCCAGAATATTTATCCTGTAAAACAGTTCTCTATGCAGACGATAAAACCTTTATCAACTCAGGACATACTCTAGACTCTGTACAAGAAAAAAACAACATAATACTTGAAAAATCTGCTCACTGGCTTAGTGCAAACTCCCTACACATCAATGAAATACAAACTGAGGAAATAATCTTTAATTTGAAAGTGTCAGATAAGGAAAAAAAATCTGTTAAACTGTTAGGAATGATGACCGGCCAGAAACTCAGCTGGGATCAACACATCACGTAGGTCTGTTCCAAACTTGCACGAATTATTTTCCTACTACACAAGCTGAGGAAGAAAGTCAACCAAAATTTACTGATACATTCTTACTTTGCCTATTTCCACCCTCATCTTTCATATGGCATTCTGCTCTGGGGAAATTCTCCAAATTCAGCATCAGTCTTTAGATGGCAAAAAAAAACTATTTGATGTATAGTGGGGTTATCTCCTAGGGACACATGCAAGGAATATTTCAGAAAACTCAACATAATGACAGTTCCTGGTTTGTACATTTACAGCTGCCTATTACATGTTAAAGAAGACATTGCTCAAAACCCCTAAGGTCATCTGTCCACTCCCATAATACGAGACAAAACCACACAAATGATCTGCCATACTCTAGACTATCCAAGATTCACAACAGCCATAAATATGTAGGCCTTGAATTGTTCAATATGCTCCCTAAGACTGCACAAACAGTATCTATAAATAGATTTAAGACAACCCTAGGGCAGTGGCTCAAAGGTAAAGCATTTTACTCAATTGATGAATATGAAGAGTGTAATATGACAGATTTGTTGTTTTAACATAATTATACCTACTGTATAATATAAATTTGTAAAAGTATTTTTTAATTGTGAAATTAACACTATTTAATATTACAAATGTGTGTGAAATTGTAACTCAACTTTTGGACAAAGCCCATTGTATGAGAAAATACTGAACGGCAAATAAAGATTCTTATTCTTACTCTATGCTTAGGTAAAGAAAATGATGCCGGGGTCCTACTGCCTGGTAGCAGCGCCGTCCAATGCAGCGTGTGACAATGTGGCTCAGCGACTGGCAGTCCACTGTTCTCCCAAGGAACTCCTGCGCCTCCACTCTTCCACTCGAGACTGGTAAGTAGAGCTAAACAAAGAGGTGTCAAAACCACACATACATAAGACTGTAAAAACTGGTAGAAATCGACCTGGGGTAGGGGGGGGGGGTGGGAGGGGGAGATCTGGAGATTTCAGAAAAATGTAGGAACACAAGATGCAACATTGATCGTATGTTGTAGATACATTACGGAAATACAAACCTATGTTTATAGAATTTTTAGATATGGAAAAAGCGTTTGACAGAATTAACTGGGTAAACAGGCAGGTCAGAAGAGCTGAAAGGCATGGAAGGGCTGCCAGTAAACCTCCCCTATGCACCCTTCCACCACCACTTACTCCAGTCCCGTAACCCGGAAGGTGTACACGATCAAGGGCAGAGCCACTTGCAACAGCACCTACGTGATTTACCAACTGACATGTCTGCACTGTGAAGCGTTCTATGTGGGAATGACCAGCAACAAACTGACCATTCGCATGAACAGTCACAGGCAGACAGTGTTTGTTGGTAATGAAGATCACCCTGTGGCTAAACATGCCTTGGTGCACGGCCAGCACATCTTGGCACAGTGTTACACCGTCCGGGTTATCTGGATACTTCCCACCAACACCAATCTTTCAGAACTCCGGACATGGGAACTAGCCCCTCAACACATTCTCTCTTCCCGTTGCCCACCTGGTCTCAACCTCCGCTAAATTCGAATTCCCGCCCACCATCTTTAACATCTTTGCTTCGGTTCTGTGGACAGAGCCTCTGCCTGAAGTGGTATCTCTGTTCAACTTCTTTGGTTTCTACAAATGTCTGCCTAGGTGTGTTTGCCTGTGGATATGTGTGAGTGTGTGTGTATTTGTTTACCTTCCTTTTTGTCCCCTAAGGTAAGTCATTCCACTCCTGGGATTGGAATGGCTCCTTTTCCACTTCCTTAAAACCCGTATCCTACCCTTTCTCCTCTCCTTCCTTCCTCTTTTTCCCGAAGAAGCCACTACTGGTGGCGAAAGCTCGAATGTTTGTGTGTTTTTGTGTGTGTTTGGTGTTTCTGTCGACGAGCCTGCGAGCCTGTACTTCAGGTAAGTCAAAAATCTTTATTTTATGTGTGTGTGTGTGTGTGTGTGTGTGTGTGTGTGTGTGTGTGTTTATTTGTTACTATCACTGCCTGTGCTCCTTCGCCTGGTAAGTAGACTTCATCTATTTTTTTTTTTTTTTTTTACATTTATTTGTTTCCTCATTAATATTTGTTATATATAAAATAAAGATTGTTTGACTTACCGAAAGTACAGGCTCGCCGATATAAACGTAAAACACAAATAAAAACACAAAAACATTCTAGCTTTAGCAACCATTTGTTGCTTCGTCAGGAAAAGAGGAAGAAAGGAGAGGAAAAAGGAAAGGATATGGGTTTTAAGGAACTGGAAAAGGAGTCGTTCCAATCCCAGGAAGGACTTACCTTAGGGGGGAAAAAAGGAAGCTAAACAAACACACACACACACACACACACACACACACACACACACACACACACACATCCAAATGCAAACACACCTAGACAGACATTTGTAAAAAGCTTGGCAAGTGGGGTTGGTTCCCCCAGAATATAACAACATATGACATCAATGAGTGGAAGTAGCCAAAGTAGGTAATCTTAATGGTGTCAACTTCAGCCACTGAAGAAATTACCCATAATGCAAATATTGCCAAGCCACGTTTTTTACTTAGATAAAGAATGTGAACTGACCAATTACATTTACTGTCAATATAAGCACCCAAGAATTTTGTATCTTCAACTTTCTGTATTGGTTTATCTCTACATTTTACGTTAATTTCATAGAGATTACTTTTTGGTGTATGGAACCTCATATGAGTTTTGTCTGCAATGAGTGAGAGACCACTCGAAGAAAACCAATTTAAGATATCATTAAAAACTTTATTTGTAGTATTTTCTGTTTGATTGAGAACAAAGAGGAAGATCATTAATGAAGATGAGGAATAGCAGTGGGCCCAAAACGGAGTTTTGAGGTACACCACACATTAATGTGCCCTACTCAGATGAGGCAGATTCCCCAGACGATCCATTTAGCATTACAGTCTACGGTCCTTTATATATGACTGTAACCACAAGACAACTGTACCACCTAAACCATAGTACTCTCCCTTAAAAAAAAAAAAAAAAAAAAAAAATGGTGGTTTACACAGTCAGTCTTTTGTGAGATCACAGAAAATACCCACTGGTGACATTTCTTTGTTAATGGCTCCCAAAATGTGGTTGCTGAAAAAGAATATTGCCTGTTCAGTACAAAGACCAGCACGAAAACCAAACTGATTTTTGCTTAAGATGCTGTGGAAGTTGAGATGATCTACAATCCTTGCATGAGCTTTTCAAGAATTTTCAATAAGGTAGTCAATAGGGATATTGAGCAATAGTTTGTAACATTGTTTTTATTGCCTTTTATAAAAAGGAGAAAATCCTACAACCCATTTTAGTATGTCAGGGACAATCCCTTCTTGTAGGGATGTGTTGTATATGTGGCATAAGACGGGACTAACATATTTATAATAGTGTTTCAGAATTTTACTGGAAATATTGTCCACACCAGCAGAATTTTTATTTTTTAATGATCTAATTACTCTTATGACTTACTTTACTGTAACTGATGGTAAAGGTAATGTGGGACTCTGTTACTAATAGCTTTCTGTAGGAGGGACAATGATTCATCCGTAGAACCATTACAGTCTGTCTTTTCTGCTGCTCTCAAAAAGTGGTTATTAAAAATTTCTGCAATAAAATCTGGCTACTTTGATACTGTCCTCCGTTTTAATCTCAACCTGAGATACGTTCCCCATTTTCTGCCAGTTTCCCTCTTTATTACATTCCATATAGTTTTTATTTTCTGAGATTTCAATTTCTGATTTTATGCACATACTTTGATTTATTTATTACCTTCTTGAGAATGCTACAGTAAAGTTTGTAGTGTTGTCTTTCCTTTGGGTCATTACAAACTCTGAGAGAACTATATAACATCCTCTTTGTTCTACAAGAAGTTACTATCCCTGTAGTGATCCAAGCCGCCTTGGCATTACCTACATGACTACTTCTCACTACGTTTTTGGGAAAGAAGGAGTTAAAGATATACATAAATTAATTTAAAAACCAATTGTACATTTTGTTTACATCTCTTTCCCTATTAACAGGGCTACAATCTAATTCTTTTAGGCTGTCATTGAATTTTTTTAACAGCCTCTTCATTTATTATTCTAAAAGATTTTCAAAAACGCTCAGGACTGTTACACACACTGATGTAATTGAGTCTTAGCAATTGACCACAATGATCTGAAAGTCCAATAATTGGATGTACAGTGATCTCATTGCATTTAGACTCATCTCTCAGAGTATCAGTTTGCTCACCAAGTAGGGGGGGGTGTTCATGTTTAAAATGACATTTTGAGAACTTATTGTGAAGCACACACATTTATGTAAGGATTTTTTAAATGTTCCATAAACTATAAGCATGATGGACGGTTTGCGTCTGTGTATTGCTCAGTGCCCTGTATGAGGCACAGTGTGTTATAACTCAAAGAAATAAAAATAAAAGAGAAAAAAATTGAAAAAAGAGAAGACAACCTTAAGATGCAGACACTGTGCAAATGTCACAAAAAATGCTTATGTACATATTTGCACTACGAATGCGACTAAATTCTAAAATATCATCAGGCGAGATTTGGACAAATATGTGAGTAGATTTTCATTACCGGTATTCAAATAATGAATGACACCGTTAAAAGACTGCCAAAAACATTATGAAAGTTTCTATTTCCTATGAAGTTACCAGTTTCAGTAATGATTGGCACTAAAAATAGAACAAATTCAGATAACCTTTACTTCATAAGAATGCTCCTGACAGGTATTTTGGTGCACATTATGTACATATATTAAATATATGCCATGAAAATGTAAGATAACCTTAAAACAAATTTTCCCACTTGAAACATTTATTTCTCGCATTTTACACCATTTTTTATTTTTTTATTTTATTTTATTTATTTATTTTTTTATCCCTTGAAAATAAATGTAACTTGTAGGTACCTAGCTTTGCAAGGAACTGGTGTATGACACATCCAGCTTTTTGACAAATTTTACTAGGAAAATAGTGTGTCTTATATGCCGGCAAATACAGTAGTTAATTGGCAAATGGACTGACCTTGTCCGTTATGTATTGCAAATATCCTCTGTAGTCGCTGCAGTAAGAGACTGTGAGGTTATGCCAGCTGATTTTGTACTCTGTTCAGTCCTCGTGCCATAACTGGAACATTCTTCTTGCTTTGTACACAATGACTTAACATATGTTGACTGTCTCTAGCTTGTGCGGAATTTTTTGTTCGCACGTCCCTAATCTACTTTGTGTAGTCATTGTGCCAACGTGACTGCCAGTAATACTTCGGAACTCCTGGTTGGTTCCTTACACTGATATTGAGTTTTTTAAGACCTCCCTCTGCAGTGCTAAACAGTCTTGGTGTCATTGTTTTTTCCACTTGACAGCCCCTTCACCAACAGTTAACTCTGGCAAGTTAAGAGTGGTTGAAATATGCTGACTGGCATCATTACTTAAGCTTTGGGTAACAATTGAGCAAGTTTGAAGTTGCCAAGCTGTCCTGGCTGACTAGCTCTTCTGTCACTGCTCCTCTGTGCATGACAGGCTATTCCACACCTTCTGTTACACTGATTGGTCAATTACGTTTTTTGTTGAGGTATCCAGATCTTTTCATATCATAGTGTTTGAAGATAAGTCAATGGCTGACTTGTTATTTTCGTCTGTAGCCATGTGATCAAAGAAGAAACATAGTCTTTTTTCTATTATATAAATTTCCTAAGGCATCATATTGCAAATTGTAACTTTCAGATTTCACCAGCTGCCTGTCACTTTAACAAGAATATGGGTGGAAGAAATGTGAGAGTACTATAATTGATGCCCATCTAATCCTATTTTGTGTTAGATCAGTGGTCTGATTGACTTTGTCTGCTTAATCCTTGAAAAATTACATTTATTACATTATTTTCCTTATTGCTGTCAGTGTCCTTGTTACTTTAGACTCTTTAATGCTCATCCAGGTGCCGGCATTCCTGATTTTGTACCTTTCTCAATTAGAGTTTTCATCTGGGACCAAGAAGCACACCGATTGTGTTGTTAGTTGTGTTACAAACTGTTCATCACAAGACTGACGTGTAGTGGTGTGTTTGATTGAGCTGTGTCCTTATATTTTGAGAAATTGAGTTAAAAGTAACCACCCCATTGCTAACAGTTGAGCAGTTTACTACAGACATTTTATTTTACAGGATGTCAGCCATCTGTAATTTTGTTACTTTTATGTTTAGGCCAACCCCACAAAACTTTTGTGAGATATATTTGACACCTAAAATGATTTAAGATAAATGACAACTAGTAAGTACAGTAGAGATCAGGATATTGCCTCCCAACACTGTTTATTTTCCCAATTACCACAACCTGCGGCCTCCTTGTATGTGAGATTGACCTCACCAGGTCTCTTGCGCCCCCCCCCCCCCCCCCTCTCAGTGCAAGTAAAATTGTTCACGTGAAGATTACAAAACCATACTAAATGCCATCATTGTGGTTGCAGAGCACAATTGATTGATCAGATTTCTTAAATGCATGTATTTAAGTAAAAATTTGTATGGGTAATAGATATATTCATTTATCTCTTTGTCCTACAATGTAGGAGGCAACAGATATAGATAAAATATGTGTATCTTCAAATTTAATTTCATCTATTGTAAAGAATTTTTTTCTGCCTACTTCAAAATTGTGAGAGTAATGATTTAAATAATAAAGTGCTGCATAATTTAATAATGGATAGTCCACCTTAGAATTCAACAGTATACTGAGAATAGTTACCAACACACTGCAAAGACATTCATCAAGCAACATAGATACATGGAAAAGACACTCATGCTCACACTCAGTCTGTGTGTGTGTGTGTGTGTGTGTGTGTGTGTGTGTGTGTGTGTGTGTGTGTTTGTTTAAAAAGGCACTGTATTTCAAAAGTAGACAGACAACTACACAGAAATTGCAGGAGATGTGCACATTCATACTTTATGTTTGATGCTCATAAAAATTAAAAACCTCACAGTTCTTGAAAATGGAATGGACTCTGGAAATACATTGTGCTATCAATGCAAAAATTTACTTGTGCAGTGCCTTTATTATTCAGATTATCTTGGAATGTCTTTACCCAAATGCTGAATTGTGTTGAAATTTGTGTTTATAGTCAATACTCATTTAATTTTGTTTTGTTTTCAGGGATACAGTTCCTGCAGATATTCATGATTATAGTAATAGATCTGATGGAATGTTCTACTTTCCCAGCCGTGAAGACTTATTCAAATACCGGATTGTAGTGATCACTCTCGTCTTCTGTGGCAGGTACGTGTTTCACATCTTTGTGTTCTTTTAATTACCACATCGGTACTCGTGAGTGCGATGCCGGACAGACTCTGTTCCATGTTCAGAATCACCTACATTTGAATTGCTATGTTACCACTTTCCTCTCTATGCTAGTCTTCACTTCAGCAGCAGTTGACTGGCCACAAAGGAGAAACCCTCTTGTGACCCAGTATCACCCAGGACTGGAGCATTTCAACCACAGCACCTGCCAGGGCTTCAGCTATCCTGCCCTGAAATGAGAAATACCCTAGCCACTATCTTACTCTATCCCTCGTACAGTGGTATTGCACCCCCTATACCTATGTAATATTGTAAGGTGCCTGCCTACTTCAAGTGAGCACTGACTCCTTCCCAACTGCTCCCCATATATTGTGCTCACGTGGTGAAATTCCACGCAAATGGTCATTGCTCGATGACATCTTCGCCGCAATATCAGTTGGAGAATATTCACTCGACTAGGCTGTGTGGAGTGAGGGCGACGACGGGGGACCCACGTGCTGCACTCGGCCTCAGCCACCCTTCGTTGAACTTGGCGGGAGACCGGCCGGCATTCACAAAGTGGCCGTCGTATGCCGACCGTCGCTGGCGAGGTGGGTTTCTTACGCAAACACGGATGCCACAGTCCAGCTGTCAGCAAAACAGGTGAACGACCTGACACAGAGCACGACACTGAGGACATCTATTTGCAAGTGGTGATAGGCCGAACAGTGCCGTCTCCTCATACCTCTCCGCGTAAGACTCGGAGGGAGCGATCTCGGACACCCCTAGGCTAACTTATGAAATGACTGTTGGCGATTGGCGTGTAGACAGTTTTGCAGGGAATTTTTCACAATTTTCCAGCCAGCTACCGCTTTAGAGCCAGTGGCGAAGGCAGTTGTCTGACGAATCTCTCCTCGGGCAGTCACTTAGGTGACTACTCAGGAGATTTTTGCTCGAGCAGTGTTCCATTTTGTTTGTGCGTTTTGATCATGATAGTAATTTGATAGTGTCCAGAAACACTCTGTTCACTTCTAATTTATATAGAGATCTGCCGATGTGCAGGGAAAGCTAAATACTTCTTACCATTTTGTGGCTAGTTTGTTTTTAAAGCAGTTTTTGCCGAGTTTGTGCTCGGCCAGTATAGTAAACTTTTGTGTCTCATTCACTTGAACAGAGATGTAATTCTGCTTTAGTGTATTTGTATGCTGTGTTGAGGAATAGTTGGAGAATCGTCTGTACCGACAGTCGAGGCTCCAATTCAGTTATTCACAATCACAGTGAACGAGAGAGAGAGAGAGAGAGAGAGAGAGAGAGAGAGAGAGAGAGAGAGAGAGAGAGAGAGAGAGAGAGAGAGAGAGAGAGAGAGAGAGAGAGCACAGGCAGGCTGATCTCTTTGCAAGAGTTCAATAATAGATAGCAGTGTACACGATACTCCACAATTTATTTTTCGTACTTTCCAGAAAGTGACGGCAGCCCACATTCCTTTATGTAATGTGCCACTTGGTTAATCCAGTAAATAAATTTAGCTTGAGCCTCTGTTTAACTTTCATCCATCCCTGTCATATTTAAGATTTATCTATTTTTATTTTTTGTATGCATCTTAATTTTCGAGCAAGAAGCTGTTGGCCATCTGCCATTTAAAGATGCACACTATTTTTATATGCGATTTGAAGTACGGCTCAGGGATCATAATTTTATTGTCGTGCTTCCCCTCAGTATCTGACGGGTCCCCCAAGCATTGATTTATGAGCAAGGTGTATTTCAATATCTTTGTCCATCCCTGCTCTAAACCTCTTCCCAACCCCCTTCCCCTACGGCTCATGTCCTTGCAGTAAACCTAGATCCAAAACCTGTCCTATCCTCCTCCTCCTCCTCCTCCTCCTCCTCCTCCTCCTGTTCCATAAAAGGCAGGGCAACATGTGAAAGCAGTCATATCATCTGTAAGCTGAGTTGCAACTGTTGTGCAGCCTTCTTTGTGGGCACGACTGGTAATAGTCTCTCTGCCCACATCAGTGGCCATTGTCAAACTTTGGCCAGGAGGCAGCTGGACCATCCTGTTGCAGAACATGCAGCACTGCATAATGTGGCTCACTTAAAACAACTGTAACACAACCTGTGCTGTAAGGATCCTCCCCACAAACACCAGCTTAACTGAATTGTGCAAGTGGAAATTCTACATACAATGTATCCTGTGCTCCTGCACTCTTCAAAGCCTAAACCTTTGCTAGTTTCTGGCTCCACCACCTTTCCTCCCCTCCCATTCCCTGTTCATTCTCTAGCCTCTCCTGCAGTTTCCAATTCACCATGCACTCCCCTTCCTATCCTCCTTGCCCATCAAATCACCAGCTAATTCCCCCCACACCTTCTTTGCATCTTCTCGTTTCTCTCTCCGTGCTGCGTCTTCAGCTCCTCCAGCTGTAACGGCCAAAAGCCGAATAAACTTGTAAGATTTGTGTGTGCCTTTGTGCAAATCATTGAGATGTCTCTGTGGTGAGAAGCAACCTATCCTTTCCATAATACTTGGGAAAAGTTAGTGGGCAAAATATACCAACTGGTATGAAAGATACCAGGCACATGACATGTCCTTGTTCTTGAGAAATAACTAATAACCCGATACTACCGAGAAAAGGAGTGGTTCGTGTGGGGGGTACTATTAAACCATCTTTTTCATACTGAAGCGTGCCATCCTTATTCTTGCATACTTTAGAGACCCATGATAAATGTCAGTGGCCAATGTCAATTTTTATTTCACTTAATTGTGCTCTGGTGTTATTTGACTTAGTGGAGGACTTGTTCCAAAATGCACAACATATTTCTAAAGATAAATCAAAGGTTGATATTTATTTAGGTTGTGTGTTTGTGATACATGGTGAGAAATGAACTGTGACTTTAAAAATGCAGTGAAACTCATCTCATTGTTTAAAACCCTCTCTGTTTAATTCTGTAGCAATTCTGTCATAACTGTTTTATTTTTGTCAATATTTTTGACAGCTAGAGTGATTTAAAGTTATACCAGAGACTTTGAGATTTGCAATAAAACATCTAACTAGACAATTATTAGTGGGTGTTACAGTCAGTGAAATAAGGAACTCATCTTTTCACTTTCAAAGACAATATTTCCAGAATACCCCAATTTATTAGCTGGATTAAACAAAACTCATGGAAAAAAGTATCTAATTGAAATAGGAACTTTTGAAATGTTCAAATAAAACTTAAGATCACATTTATATTCTATTGTCTGATAAGTTCACCATCCCAACACTAGGACATGGATTGCAGTTACTCATGAAACTGAATTTAGATGCAATATATTATATTTCCCCTGAAATTCCTTTCTAACACAAAATAAGTCACACTGGAAATACAATGCACAGAGGGGCTTGATGGGGGGGGGGGGGCGGCAAGAAAAGAGGGAGTGAATTTATAGCACCGAAATTGAAGTGATTGTTTGGTTAGGTGTTTTTGACAGTATTTGTGATAGTCTTAATTCCTTTTGATTATGGTGACGATACAAAATGATCCACTGAGGGCCTACCCAGGGCCATGATTTAATTGTAACACCCTAGTCATTTGAAATGTCAATATTTAAAAATTAAGATTACTTGAGAGACCATTGTGAAGACTTAGTTTCCTTTGTTCGAAATCAAAATTTCATGTTTACTCTCATTTTTCTACAGAACACACATTTCTCACCATGTATTGTGAACATAGAACAGTTGATACTTTGACACAATTCTAATCAGAAATATAAGAATAATGTGTGGTTGGACTGAATATAATGCACAGCAAGAGTAAGCAGAAAGCAGGTATGTTAATTGCAGACACTTAAAAAAAGTATTTTCACCAAAATAACCATACTTAAGATAAACTGCAAAGCTTAAGGTTCGAATCCAACTACTGTAGCTGTATCTTCATACGTTCTACCTAATTTTCATCTCAAATTTAGAAATGTGGCCTACAACTTTCCTCCCTTGAATTTAAAGTCTCTTCTTCCAGGTGAGTACTTTTCTTTAATTGAAATTTTAGTAGCATTTTTCTGGCTTAGATTTGGGTAGATACGGTACTTCTAAAATCTCATACCATTATGCTGACTGTGTCATTAGAAGTAACAATAACACCTTTCCTAACCTATTTGTGATTTTTCTGTAGATATTTGAAATCAAGACTTATTTTTGCAGATTGGTGGAGCGATGTGCTGCTGATGATACACATCATCACTTTACACACATTTTTATCGACGAATGTGGACAAGCGAAGGAGCCAGAGACACTGGTGGCACTCGGCGGAATAGTCGGTCCCGCGTCAAACACGCGGCTCGGCGGGCAGGTGGTTCTGGCAGGCGATCCCCAGCAGCTGGGCCCCGTCTGCACTTCCCGCCGTGCCGAGTGCCTCTACCCGGCAGTCGCTTCAGAGGAGGATGACGAAGCGGAGGATTCTCTCGACAGACACATAGGACTGGGTCAGTCTTTGTCTTTTTATCGATTTGTATCCCCCCCACACACACACACACACACACATACCTTTATACCTCCCCTTTTTCACTCTCCTGTCCTCCCCTTTGCAGAATTCCTAGTATCATCTCTATGCTTGTTCAGTGTTCTAGCGTCTAAATCAATACTAATACCTCTACAAGATTTATGTACAATGACTGATGGATTGTTAAATACACTATTACTTTGTTCAATAATACCCTCATCTATCATTCGATAAATTTCTTCCTGAACTTGTCTCCTCAAATTCAAAGGAATAGGATACGGTTTGCAGAAAAATGTTTCCGTATCCTTCACTTTCCAAGACAGTGTTGGTTTAACTGACTTACTGAATCACTTTGAGTCATCACATTATTTGTTTGTGTAGCTATCTGTGCTGTTTTGTTCGGATTGTTATGGGACTGATTATAAAAAACTTTGTTACTACTAAACGGCTTAGTAAACAAAAACAGAAGAGAAATAATTCTATGTATTTCACATAGATGCATTCCCTTTGTGTTGTTGTTGTCTTTTGTTGAGGTCTAGTATTTTCCCCTCTAACTTAAGGAATTGACCCCTTCAGCTGCAATTAATAATTCCCTTATATTCTTCCACCCCTTACTCCATATCTCTCTCTGGGCGTAATATGGTAGTCTTCTAATAAGCAATTTAGCTAGATATATCCTCGTCAATGGGCTTATCCAAAAACTTTGCCTTTGCCTTTGTTAAATGCTTTTGAATATACTGTCGAACTCCCCTAGATTGCTTTGTATAGTAAGGAGGGTCAGATAACTCTACCTTCAATTTTTGATAGGTACTTTCTGACCAGTATCTTTGTTTAAATTTAGTTTTTAAGTCCTCCCAAGATGAATTTTCATCTGCATTCGTGTTTGATTACTCGGCCGCGTCTCCTAGTAAGAAACTAAGAGTAAAGTCTAGCTTTCTAGCATCGTCCCATTTGACTGGTAAAGTCCTAGAAAAAACTCTGAGGAAATGATTTGGATGGATTTCCCCATCAGATTTGAATTTAGGAAATTGTTTTGATAAACCTTTTGTAGAAGTTAAAGGAGAATCATCCGAACTTGTAACTAAATGTATGATGTTTAATTGATCCTTTTTAGTAGACTTGGGATCTTACAGATATTACGGAATCTGATCGGAAACCGAGCAGATAGTCAGTAATAGTAAAGCCAAAGGCATTGAACACACAGAGGCCAAAAATATTTGTAGCTGCCGTCCTCTTAATGTCCACAAATAGCACTGAGAAGGAAACATTCTGATATGTGGCCTCGGCCACAAACGAACCCGAGAGTGGCCTCCGTAGCTGACCAGTGGGTGAGGTGGCAGACACAACCTGGAGGATCCCAATGATTGATAAGTAACAGAGTTTAAAAGACACAAGAAGCGAGACATTTTTCTGAAGAATGCAGAGGTCAATGAATAATTTCAGTTTTGGTAAGCCTGCAGGAACAACCCTGTTAATATCCATAAGAGAACAGTTGAAATTGTGAGGCTGCAAGGGCTCATTGTGGCCCCGAGCGGAGGAGCAGCACACCTGGGCAATGTGCCCAAATTTTCCACAGGGATGGCACGTAGCCTGTCCGCGGCACCCTCCACGAAGGGCGGATGTCACTCGCTACTCGCTCTCTGACCTCGGAGAAGTGCAGTGCTGCCCCCTCTGTACTCGAGGCACCGGGGATGGTGGAAGGGGAGGTGAAGCGGAAGACGCAACGAATGCAGCTGAAGAAACAGGCTCGGCGGAGAATTGGGCAAAATCATTAACAGAGGACGAGACATTCGCCAAAGGGGAATCGGAGGACTGAAGGGCCTGCTTGCGAACATCCGGATTGGGAGCAAAATGTCGCAAACCGTAGAGCGGTTCTGACCGAAATGGACGACAACAGGCCAGCCCCTTAAGTTCCGCGGCCCGAGCGCGCAAGTTAGTCCTGCTGTTTACAGGAGCGGTAGAATGACGTGCGAGCCAACACAGTGTGAGAGTGCATCCGACGAATCTACACATACACATCTCTATCCTACACTAATGTATAATGAAGACGTTTCTGTGGAGAGACCAATGTAAACCTGATATCTGCACTACTTTCTAATGATGGGCTCAGGCCCAAAACTAGTAACGGTGAAGTAAATTGATTTATAAAAATGTTGTGGCTGGTTGCAGCATTTTATTTACTATGGTATTATTACGAAAGCAGCTGTGTTGTTCTCTATCCAAAAATAGTGGATAAAGTAATAAATAGTACTGTGATAGGTAGGTTTTTGAATTAATCATAATAAGAAATATTAATAAAATGATGCTAGTCTTTACCTCATTTCTAACAGTTTTAAAATATGTTTTACTGTGGATTATTCTGTTACCTAGTGTCTTGACTGATATTTGTTTATTACTAATGCTTTATTTCAGGAGTCTCAATGTTGGAGAGGCTAATGAAGACTTGTGAGCTATATCAGGAACCTTATAACCCTCTTTACATCACACAGTTGGTTTTCAACTACAGGTCACATCCAGATATTCTTCATCTTCCCAATGTTTTGTTTTATGGTGGTAACCTGCAGGTAATTCATAGAGCAAATACAAAAGTGTATTTAATTTGTGGTCTTACTATTTTTTCTAAGATATTTATTTTTTTATATTTTTTTACAAAATCATTTGTCATGCCACCAAATTTATATATATATATATATATATATAAGGTGAATGTGTGGGCATGTGTGCATTTGTTTACCCTCCTTTTTTTCCCCCAAGGTAAGTCTTTCCTCTCCCGGGATTGGAATGGCTCCTTACCCCCTTCCTTAAAACCCTCATCATTTCCTTTTCCCTCTCCTTCCCTACTGCCTGAAGACGCAACTGGGTTGCGAAAGCTTGCGAGTGTGTGTGTGTATTCATTTATTTATTTGTGATGCTGTCACACCTGTGCTCCTTCGCCTGGTGAGTAATCTTCGTCTATTTTTTATATTTTATATATATATATATATATATATATATATATATATATATATATATATATATATATATATATATATATAATATTATAGAAGGAGACCTTCCAGGTAGGAAAATGGTATAAAATAAAGATTTTTGACTTACCTAAAGTACAGGCTGGTCGATAGGCACACTAAACACACACAAAAACACACAACCATTCGAGCTTTCGCCACCACTGGTGGCTTCTTCGGGAAAAAGAGGAAGGAAGGAGAGGAGAAAGGGAAGGATACGGGTTTTAAGGAAGTGGAAAAGGAGCCATTCCAATCCCAGGAGTGGAAGGACTTACCTTAGGGGACAAAAAGGAAGGTAAACAAATACACACACACTCACACATATCCACATCCAAACACACTTAGGCAGACATTTGTAGAAACCAAAGAAGTTGGACAGAGATGCCACTTCAGGCAGAGGCTCTGTCCACAGAACCGAGGCAAAGATGTTAAAGATGGCGGGCGGGAATTAGAATTTAGCGGAGGTTGAGACCAGGCGGGCAACGGGAAGAGAGAATGTGTTGAAGGGCAAGTTCCCATCTCCGGAGTTCTGAAAGATTGGTGTTGGTGGGAAGTATCCAGATAACCCGGACGGTGTAACACTGTGCCAAGATGTGCTGGCCGTGCACCAAGGCATGTTTAGCCACAGGGTGATCCTCATTACCAACAAACACTGTCTGCCTGTGACCGTTCATGCGAATGGACAGTTTGTTGCTGGTCATTCCCACATAGAACGCTTCACAGTGCAGGCATGTCAGTTGGTAAATCACGTGGGTGCTATCGCAAGTGGCTCTGCCCTTGATCGTGTACACCCTCCGGGTTACGGGACTGGAGTAAGTGGTGGTGGAAGGGTGCATAGGGCAGGTTTTACAACGGGGGCGGTTACAAGGGTAGGAGCCAGAGGGTAGGGAAGGTGGTTTGGGGATTTCATATGGATGGACTAGGAGGTTACGGAGGTTAGGTGGGCGGCGGAAAGACACTCTTGGTGGAGTGGGAAGGATGTCATGAAGGATGGATCTCATTTCGGGGCAGGATTTAAGGAAGTCGTATCCTTGCTGGAGAGCCACATTCAGAGTCCGCTCCAGTCCCGGAAAGTATCCGGTGACAAGAGGGGCACTTCTGGGGTTCTTCTGTGGAAGGTTCTGAATTTGGGGGGATGAGGAAGTGGCTCTGGAAATTTGTTTCTGTACCAGATCAGGAGGATAGCCGCGGGATGTGGAAGCTGATATTAGGTTGTTGGTGTACTGGTTCAGGGATTCGGGACTGGGTTGAATTTGGGAGTAGGGCTAAAGGTGAGGCCTTTGGATAGGACAGAGGTTTCAGTTTGGGAGAGCGGTTTAGAGGAGAGGTTAACTACTGAATTGGGATGTCGTGGTTCCGGATTAAATCCTACTGCACACAATCTGGAACCACGACATCCCAATTCAGTAGTTAACCTCTCCTCTAAACCGCTCTCCCAAACTGAAACCTCTGTCCTATCCAAAGGCCTCACCTTTAGCCCTACTCCCAAATTCAACCAAACAGCCCTTGTCAAAGATTTACTATCCTATACTCGTAGCCTCTGCTGGAGATATCACTTTGCCACGAAGAAAACTAACCCTACTCCTAATGATCCAACTCCACAAGACATGACTCAAATAGAACCTTGCCTGGAACAGTTCCGTCCTCCATCACAGCTAGACCCACCCGCTCTTCCTCAAAATCACCCTCTTCAAACCTTCCAGGAATTCCTTACTTCCAACCTTGCCTCTCAGTCTTTCCTAAAAAACCTTAATCCTACTCCCAACATTACTACAGCTGAATCCCGAGCCATCCGTGATCTGAAAGCTGACCGTTCCATCGTCATTCTCCCAGCCGACAAGGGATCCACAACCGTGGTACTTGATAGGCGGGAGTATGTGGCTGAGGGACTGCGTCAGCTTTCAGACAATACTACCTACAAAGTTTGTCAACACAATCCTATCCCTGATGTCCAGGCAGAGCCTCAAGGAATCCTCAAAACCTTATGCCCCCTACAAAACCTTTCACCTAACTCCATTAACCTCATGACCCCACCGACACCCCGCACCCCCACCTTCTACCTACTCCCCAAGATCCACAAACCCAATCATCCCGGCCGCCCCATTGTGGCCGGTTACCAAGCCCCTACTGAACGAATCTCTGCCTACATAGACCAACACCTTCAACCCATCATGTGCAGTCTCCCATCCTTCATCGACGATACCAACCACTTCCTCGATCGCCTGAAATCCTTGCCTAGCCAGTTACCTCCAGATACCATCCTTGTAACCATTGATGCCACTTCCTTGTACACAAACATCCCACATGCCCAGGGCCTTGCTGCGATGGAGTATTTCCTTTCACGCCGACCACCCAATTCCCTACCTAAAACCTCATTCCTTAATACCCTAGCCAGCTTCATCCTAACCCACAACTTCTTCACTTTTGAGGGCCAAACATACCAACAACTAAAGGGAACAGCCATGGGAACCAGGATGGCCCCCTCGTACGCCAACTTATTTATGGGACGCTTAGAGGAAGCCTTCCTGGACACCCAAGCCTGTCAACCCAAAGTTTGGTATAGATTCATTGACGACATCTTTATGATTTGGACTCACAGTGAAGAAGAACTCCAGAATTTCCTCTTCAACCTCAACTCCTTTGGTCCCATCAAATTCACCTGGTCCTATTCCAAATCCCATGCCACTTTCCTTGATGTCGACCTCCATCTGTCCAACGGCCAACTTCACACATCCGTCCACATCAAACCAACCAACAAACAACAGTACCTACACTATGACAGCTGCCATCCATTCCACATCAAACGTTCCCTTCCCTACAGCTTAGGTCTTCGTGGCAAACGAGTCTGCTCCAGTCCCGAATCCCTGAACCAGTACACCAACAACCTAATATCAGCTTCCACATCCCGCGGCTATCCTCCTGATCTGGTACAGAAACAAATTTCCAGAGCCACTTCCTCATCCCCCCAAATTCAGAACCTTCCACAGAAGAACCCCAGAAGTGCCCCTCTTGTCACCGGATACTTTCCGGGACTGGAGCGGACTCTGAATGTGGCTCTCCAGCAAGGATACGACTTCCTTAAATCCTGCCCCGAAATGAGATCCATCCTTCATGACAGCCTTCCCACTCCACCAAGAGTGTCTTTCCGCCGCCCACCTAACCTCCGTAACCTCCTAGTCCATCCATATGAAATCCCCAAACCACCTTCCCTACCCTCTGGCTCCTACCCTTGTAACCGCCCCCGTTGTAAAACCTGCCCTATGCACCCTTCCACCACCACTTACTCCAGTCCCGTAACCCGGAGGGTGTACACGATCAAGGGCAGAGCCACTTGCGATAGCACCCACGTGATTTACCAACTGACATGCCTGCACTGTGAAGCGTTCTATGTGGGAATGACCAGCAACAAACTGTCCATTCGCATGAATGGACACAGGCAGACAGTGTTTGTTGGTAATGAGGATCACCCTGTGGCTAAACATGCCTTGGTGCATGGCCAGCACATCTTGACACAGTGCTACACCGTCCGGGTTATCTGGATACTTCCCACTGACACCAATCATTCAGCACTCCGGAGATGGGAACTAGCCCTTCAGCATATTCTCTCTTCCCGTTGCCCACCTGGTCTTAACCTCCGCTAAATTCGAATTCCCACCCACCATCTTAACATCTTTGCCTTGGTTCTCTGGACAGAGCCTCTGCCTCAAGTAGCATCTCTGTCTGATTTCTAACTTCTTTGCTTTCTACAGTTCTACAGTATGTCTGCCTAAGTGTACTTGTGTCTGTGTAAATGTGTGGGTGTATGTGCATTTATTTACCTTCCATTTTTTCCCCCAAGGTAAGTCTTTCCTGTCCCGGGATTGGAATGGCTCCTTACCCCCTTCCTTAAAACCCTCATCATTTCCTTTTCCCTCTCCTTCCCTTCTGCCTGATGAAGCAGCTAGGCTGCGAAAGTCAGCATTTTTGTGTGTGTGTGTGTGTGTGTGTGTGTGTGTGTGTGTGTGTGTGTGTGTGTGTGTCTGTGTGTTTATTTGTTGCTATTACTGCCTGTGCCCCTTCGCCTGGTAAGTGTTCTTCATCTATAGGGAAACATTCCCGGTGGGATAAATAAAAATAAAAATAGAAAAAGAGATGACTTACCAAAAGGACCGGCTCGTTGAGAGAAACAATTAAAATCACACACAAACACACATACAAGCTTTCGCCACCACTGGCAGCTTCTTCAGGAAAAAGAGGAAAAAAGGGGAGGAAAAGGGAAGGATATGGGTTTTAAGGAAGTGGAAAAGGAGTCATTCCAATCCCAGGAGTGGAAAGACTTACCTTAGGGGCAAAAAAGGAAGGTAAACAAATACACACACACTCAGACATATCGAAACGCAAGCACACCTAGACAGACATTTGTGAAAAGCAAAGAAGTTGGACAGAGATACCAATTGAGGCAGAGGCTCTGTCCACAGAACCCAGGCAAAGATGCTAAAGATAGTGGGCGGGAATTTGAATTTAGCGGAGATTGAGACCAGGTGGGCAACCGGAGGAAAGAATAAGCTGAAGGGCAAGTTCCCATCTCCGGAGTTCTGAAAGGTTGGTGTCGGCTGCCACTCCAAGTAAAATTTAACACAGGTACATCAAACAAACCATTTACTAATAATTGTTGGTTTTGTAGTGCTGCAAAGAAACAATACATGATCATGTGTTTCTATTCCTTCAGTAACAGAAGTATTTTGAATTAAGAGCCGCAGTGTTACCTCTTCAAATACGAACTAACATTGAACAACGAGTTGCTGATTACACTTTGTATATTCACAGCTTATCGACATATGTTTGCTTCTTTTGACAGGGAACATTTGAATTTAAAATATAATGACATTCCTTCGCATCTATCGATGCTCTGATTTACATAAGAATTCTTTGCAAGGAAAATAGTTTATGTACTTTTTGATTTCAGTGTATCCTCATTACATTTTGAGAGTGTTATCTTTAGGAATACATCGAAAATGCCAGAGTACAAGAAACAACAAAATTAAGCGACATTACTTACTTAGTACTCCAACAAATTATGGTGTTGCTGAGTTTTTCATTCTCATAACTATGGTGTAATACACTACAAGAAGGGGTACAATTTTACTTACGTTGGTGGCGTTGTGTGCTAATGCTGGCAACTCCTACTGAATGCTTTTCAAAAATCAGTCATGTAGAATGAGGGAAATATTTTTTATGTTTATGATGAAATAAATAATTTATGCTGTTCTCGTCAGTAAATTAATCCTCCTCCTAAAGCGAATAGTTCGTCGCTAACGAAAGCAAACTAAACCATTGCCACTGCAAGTAAAATTTAACCCAGGTAGGAAACAAAAAAAAATTCTGTCTAGCTATCTCCCATATGCTTTGCAGTGTCCTGGAAAGGAAAGAAGGGCATCTTTCGATGGTATAGCCACTAAATTGTATATAGAGTAGAAATATCTATGGAGTGAGCATTGCGTTCTGTGCATCTTCTCATCATTAGGCTGGAATTACCATGTGATATTGAGACAAATCCACTCTTTCCACACATTTGCTCTCATAATTGGTTTCTACCGCATTGTTTGTAAGGAAGCCCCACCTCCTTTTCACAGAGCAACCACATAAGATGAAATAGTATCTAAATAAATGTGTCACAGAAGCAACCATTTACATAGTCACCTGTCATAACTGAACAAAAAAGGAGCAAGATAGTTTGTTATTACTATATTTTTTTTGCAGTATCATGTGCCATTTCCACCTTAATGTTGAGAACACAAAATCTGTTCCGCTCATCTGAATGGTCACTCCAGAGGTATTTCTGCTCTGTGCCTGCCACTAGAGATAATATACACATGCAAGTTAAAAAATTCATTAGAAACCTCTCTGCTTTCATAATTGTTCGGTACACTATTGTGATTTAAATTTGTAATTACATACTTTTGGTGCGGACTACATTAAGATAAAGTCGTCTTCATTTGCAGAGACAATTGTACTTATAATCCGACTTCTGAATATATAGTTTTATTACACACTATCGATTTCAACTTCTTGCTTAACGCAGTAATCGCTGTAAGATGTGTGTACATGTATTAGCTGAAAGAGTGGCCGATGGTGCTAACACAGTCAAGACAATTCAATGGAAATAATATACTTATCTTGGTGTGGTGTCTGTTCTTTCGGACATGAGATGGGGTTTTATTAGAACAAAACAAAAGTTCAAAAATGTCCAACAGGTGGTGCTTCATCTGATCAGAAAAGCAATAATTAGCATAATAAATTAAGACAAAGCAAAGATGATGATTTTTACAGGCAATGATCAATATGTTCACCATCATTCCTCAACAATAGCTGTAGTCGAGGAATAATGTTGTGAACAGCACTGTAAAGAATGTCTGGAGTTGTGATGAGGCATTGGCATAGGATGTCCTTCAGCATCCCTAGAAATGTCGGTCGATCATATACACTTGAAACTTCAGGTAACCCCAAAGCCAATAAGCGCATGGACTGAGGTCTGGGGACCTGGGAGGTCAAGCATGACAAAAGTGGTGGCTGAGCACACGATCATCACCAAATGACATGCGCAAGAGATCTTTCATGCATCTAGCAATATGGGGTGGAGCGCTAACCTGCATAAAAATCGTACTTTCTAGCAGGTGTACCTCTTTATATACATTATTCCGTGATGTATTAAATTTTCAAATTTATACTGACTTTTTGATCACCCAGTACATTGCATAAAAAGAGTTGTCATCTTTAAAGTTCTGTACCCATTCAACCCATAGACCACCCAGATAAACAATATTATAGTAGACAAAAAGCTACTCTTTCTAATGGTGAAACTTAAATTTAAACGTGAGGCAACATATTTGAAGATATTTGCCTCCAAACTTTGTCAAATTTAGTGTTCTGGGTTTGTGGACGATTATCTTAGGAACTACAATGGACACAGTTTTAACATTGTTACCCCGGTGTACTAGGCATAACATATGCACAAAGGCAGAATAACAAGGTGTAAAAAGCACTTGCTGTTTAATAATGGATAGCCAAAGTTAATATATTTTTGGTGACTTTGAAAGAAAAATTAAAATAACTACTAAATATTTACCCATAATAAAGTGATTTTTTTTTAATTCTCTGGGCGAAACTTATTTATAAACCTAATGTGAAGTACTTTAGATGCAGAGCAATGAAAGTGAGAACTTAGTCAAAAGTTTGTCAGACATGTGTACAATGTAAGACACACTTCCACAAAAGGGGCACTGGAGTCTAAACCAAGTTAGATATTGGTCTAAAATTTTGTATAAGAATCTTTATGACCTTTAACAACAACATGGTAAAATCTGAACAAAATTGAAGATGGTAGAGCTTCAACATTCCCAAAAACTTGTGCGTTTGACATGGAATATATAATCTTGTAAAATGGAATGCCTCACAGTTCTAAGAAAACAATTATTCTGATTAATGTAGATTTGAAGCTCTGAGGATAAATATAAAAATTAGGATTCTCAGAAATTATCATGTGCGTCAGTCACAGGTTGAGGTTCGCATTAGTGATGCTTTTTAGAACAGTCCAGTTCATCAACATAGTAAATCTATTAACTTAACCCTTTCCAGTCCAATGATATGGCATCATCATCTGTATATGTTACTCTCAGCCCAACCATTAGACCAAAGATTATAAAGAACACTGGAAGACTTTCCAAAAGTCATTGCGGGCAACTTGGCTACCATCACTTCGGGGAAATAGAAGAGCATTGGCTACAACTCATTGTGAAAATGTGTATTGTTGCCTAATGTCTAAGTTAGAATACAAACAGCAAGACTTTCCACACACAATTTTCCATCATAGTTTTTTTACTCTCCTTCTGTGGCTGCATTTCTACAATTACTGAGTGTGTTTATTTTTGGTTGTAGGAAAGATGCCCAGACTCTGTTCGTAATGACCCATTGTTGTCTTTCGCTTTGAATGGCAGTGAAAATGGCGGCCGTGCTGTCGTATTTCATGGAATCATTGGACATGAGCAACGAGAAGGGCAGTCTCCCAGGTAATTGGCAAGTTGATTATATTAGGTTTTTAACAGTTATGTTGCATGTTCTCAAAGTTTGTTTGTTTGTTTGTTTATTCATACGTATACAATAAAAATTGTATGGATGTTATCATATTTGTATTCAATACAAACATAAAATCTTAAGTACATTATCTACACTTACAGACAAATAAAATATTACATTAAGTAAATTTATATGCTCATATGTCACTGTTGATGATAATTGACAAATGTACATTTGCATCTTAATTTAGGTAGATCTGGACAGTATAGTAGCATTTCGCTAATAGATACTTTTTAGGGGATTTCTGAAGTCCTGTATTTTATATTTATTTTTTATATCCTGAGGAAGTCTGTTATATAGTTTTATTCCATTATATAATACACTATTTTCCTTGTGTTTTTCTATTGAGTCGTAGTTGGCGGCTGGATCTGGTTTCATGTTCATGTACGGAGCTGTTTGGTGGGTACTGCTTGATGTTTTCCTTTATATAGATGCCTGACTGTAAAATGTATTTGCATGGAACAGTTAGTATTCCCATATGTTTTAATAATTCTGTACAGTTTGCCCTTGAGCTACTGTTTGTGACGATCCCTACAGCCTCTTTTTTTAGCTTGAATTTTACCTGCCTATTTTTTCCATTTGTTCCCCAGAAGATAATGCCATAACTAATTAATGAATGTATATTAGCAAAATATGCTGTCTTCATACATGAGCTGCTACACACTGAATTTATTATTCTGAGCGCATAGCAAGCTGAGGCCATTTTCTTCCCGAGAACAGTAATGTGTTTGGTCCACTTTAATTGTGAATCAATGTACATTCCCAGAAATTTTGTTGTTGATACACATTCAATATTTTCATGTTTTATTTTTAGAAAGTTAGTGGCCTGTTTTTTTTTTTTTTTTTTTTTTTTTTTTGCATTGAGGGTTAATTTTTTTCTACCCACCTAATTACATGCATGAGTGTATCCTCAGCTTTGTGATTGAGTTTAATTTGTCAATTATCTGTGATTAATAATTACTGACATTGGCAAACAGTACTGATTTGCCATGTCTCAAGCTCTCAGGAAAATCATTGATATATATTAAAAACAGGGACACCTATATTGATATAGTATGGCTCAGAAAGGTGTTTTAAGATGTGACTTGAGTTAGTTTTAGTGATCTCCATCTGTTGCACTCTGTTTTGGAGATATGAGTGAAACTATGCATTTGCTACCCCCTTACACCTAGTGTCTCCAGATTAACAAAATAGTGTGGTCAACTGTATTAAAGGCTTTGGTAAGATCAAGAAAGATGCCAGTTACATAGTCTCCTTTGTCCAGTGCTTAAAGTACAACATTTTAAAATTGAGCTATAGCTGTACTTGTGCTTTTGCCCGACCTGAAACCTGACTGTTCTTTATACAGATTATACTTTGTTAAATATGCCATGGAAAATGTTTCCACTTGTACCCCATACCACAACTTTCATTCCACCCCTGTAAAGCACCCCTCCCATTCACAATTGAAATTCCATCCACCCTCCTTCTGAAATAAAGAAAATTATTAACTCTCCCAAGAGCAAAAGCTCACATGGAATTAATGGCATTTCCAGCAGGGTAATAAAACTTGTTCTCAAGAAATAAGTAGGATTCTTAGCTACATATTCAATAGTTCTCTGAAGCTGGGTATTTTTCCCAATAGACTAAGATATGCTATAGTTAAACCACTGCACAAAAAAGGGGATATGTCTGATGTCAACAACTTAAAGAAAATAAGGTAATTGTCACAAAGGTAATTCTTTAGTACTTTCGAATGATGATTATGTTAGTAAAACTTTGAATTTCTTTGATGAAAATATTTTGAAAATTGTTAAATTCTTTACTTAAATTCGTGAGTGATATCAGGAGCTTAATGAACCATTCTGATTTATTGTTCAGTTCTAAAAGAGAGAAAAATAATCTAATTATGATGAACCCAAAATTGCCTTTTTTTATGATCACAGGTAAAGTTGCATAAAAAAAATAAAGCAATAGGCCCTATAAATAGCTCTTGTCAAAGCCCCAGTTATTATATTAACTGGTTCTGCCAAAGTAAAATCGAGGAGCTATATGTCTGAGAAACATTACTAAAAAAAAAAAAAAATATGAATTCATTCAATGCATTAAAGACCTCAGAATCCCCAATAATTGTTTTTTAATGTTTCTAGATATCACCAATTTGTATACTAATATACCTATAGCTGAAACCTTACATCTAGTTAGACATAATCTTGTTTGTTGTTGTGGTCTTCAGTCCGGAGACTGGTTTGATGCAGCTCTCCACCCTACTCTATCCTGAGCAAGCCTTTTCATCTCCTCATAAGAACGGCAACCCACATCCACTTGAATCTGCTTACTATACGCGTCTCTTGGTCTCCCTCTGCGATTTTTACCCCACACACTTCCCTCCAATGCTAAATTTACGACTCCCCGATGTCTAAGAATGTGTCCTACCAAGCGATCCCTTCTTTTAGTCAAGGTATGCCAAAAATTCCTTTTCTCTCCAATTCTGTTCAGTACCTCTTCATTAGTTATGCAATCTACCCACCTAATCTTCAGCATTCTTCTGTAGCACCACATTTCAAAAGCCTCTATTCTCTTCCTGTCCGCACTGCTTATCGTCCATGTTTCACTCCCGTACAAGGCAACACTCCACACAAATGCCTTCAGAAAAGACTTCCTTACACTTAAATCAATATTCGATGTTAGCAAATTTCTCTTTTTCAAAAATGCTTTTCTTCCCATTGCCATTCTGCATTTTATATCCGTTGTACTGCGACCATCGCATGTTATTTTACTACCCAAGTAACAAAACTCATCTACTACCTTCATTGTTTCGTTACCTAATCTAATTCCTTCAGCATCGCCTGATTTTCTAAAACCGCATTCCATTATTTTTGTTTTGCTCTTGTTAATGTTCATTTTATATGCTCTCTTCAACACAATGTCCATTCCATTCAACTGCTCTTCCAGGTCCTTTGCTGTCTCTGACAGAATTACAATGTCATCAGCAAAACGCAATGTTTTTATTTCTTCCCCCTGAACTTGAAACCCTATTCCAAATTTTTCCTTGCTTTCCTTCATCGCCTGCTCGATGTACAAATTGAATAACATCGGAGAAAGGCTACAACCCTGTCTTACTCCCTTCCCAACTGATGCTTCCCTTTCATGCCCTTTGAGTCTAATAACTGCAGTCTGGCTTTTGTACAAGTTGTAAATAACTCTCCTTTCCCTATATTTTACCCCTGCTGACTTCAGAATTTGAAAGAGTGTATTCCAGTCAACATTGTCAAATGCTTTCTCCAAATCTACAAAAGCTAAAAATGTAGGTTTGCCTTTCCTTAATCTATCTTCTAAGATAAGACGTAAAGTGAGTATTGCCTCCCGGGTTCCAACATTCCTTCTGAATCCAAACTGATCTTCCCCGAGGTCAGCTTCTACCATCTTTTCCATTCTCCTGTAGATAATTCGTGTTAAAATTTTGCAACCATGACTTATCAAACTGATGGTTCTGTAATTTTCACACCTGTCTGCACCTGATTTCTTTGGAATGGGGATTAAGAAAAATGTAATAAAGTCTGAGGGTATTTCGCATGTCTCATACATCCTACACACCAGTTAAAATAGTCTTGTCATGGCTGGCTCTCCCAGAGACTTTAATAGCTCTGTGGGTATGTCATCTACTCCTGGGGCCTTGTTCCGACCTAGGTCTTTCAAGGCTCTGTCAAATTCATCTCTCAGTATAGTATCTCCTATTTCATCTTGATCTACTTCCTCTTCCCTTCCTACAACATCGTCTCTAAGTTCATTTCCTTTGTAGAGCTGCTCTATGTACTCTTTCCACCTTTCAGCTTTCCCATCTTTGCTGAGAACTGGTTTCCCATCTGAGTTCTTAATATTCATAGAGCTGCTTTTCCTGTCCCCAAATGTCTCTTTTATTTTCCTGTAGGCGGTATCTACTTTTCCCCTTGTTATACATTCTTCTACAGATTTACATTTGGCTTCTAGCCACTCCTGCTTAGCCGGTTTGCACTTCCTGTCAATCTCATTTTTTAGTCGTCTGTACTCCATTTTGTCTGTTTCATTTACTGCATTTTTATATTTTCTCCTTTCATCAATTAAATTTAGTATTTCCTGTGATATCCAAGGATTTTTTGTAGGTCTTGCCTTTCTACCTATTTTTTCCTCTGCTGCCTTCACTATTTCATCTCTCAATGCTTCCCATTCCTCTTCTACTGTTTTATTTCCCCCTGTTTCTGTCAATTGTTGCCTAAATCTCCCTCTGAAATTCTCCAGAACTTCACTTTCCTTGAATTTATCTAAGTCCCATCTCCTTATTTTCCTACCTTTCTGCAGTTTTTTCAGCTTCAGCCTACAGTTCATAACTAACAAGTTATGGTCAGAGTCTATATCTGCCCCTGGGTATGTCTTGCAGTTTATAACCTGGTTCCGGAATCTGTGTCTTACCATTATAAAATCTATCTGATACCTTCTGGTGTCTCCTGGTCTCTTCCACGTATACAACCTTCTTTTGTGGTTCTTAAACCACGTGTTTGTTACGATTAAATCATGTTCCGTGCAAAATTCTACCAGACGACTTCCTCTTTCATTCCTCCTGCCCAGTCCATATTCACCTACTATTTTTCCTTCTCTTCCTTTTCCTACTACCGAATTCCAGTCTCCCATCACAATTAAGTTTTCCTCTCCCTTAACTGTCTGAATAATTTCGTTTAGTTCCTCATATATTTCTTCGATCTCCTCATCATTGGCAGAGCTAGTTGGCATATAAACCTGTACTACTGTTGTCGGTGTTGGCTTCGTATCTATCTTGACAATGATAATGCGATCACTGTGCTGCTCATAGTAGTTTACCCGCATTCCTATTTTCTTATTCATTATCAGTCCTACTCCTGTGATACCCCCAACTGATTTTGTACTTATAATCCTGTACTCTCCTGACCAGAAATCCTGTTCATCCTGCCACCGAACTTCACTAATCCCCACTATATCTAACTTCAACCTATCCATTTCCCTTTTTAAATTTTCTAATTTACCTACCCTATTAAGCGATCTTACATTCCACGCTCCGACCCGTAGAATGCCAGTATTGTCTTTCCTGATGATCACATCCTCCTGAGTAGTCCCCGCCCGGAGATCCGAATGGGGGACTATTTTACCTCCGGAATATTTTACCCGAGAGGATGCCATCATCATATTTTCATACAGTAGAGCTGCATGTCCTCGGGAAAAGTAACTGCTGTAGTTTCCCCTTGCTTTCAGCCGTTCGCAGTAGCTGTGTGGAAAAGCCACATTAGCTGATGTTACAAGGCCAGCTCAGTCAATCATCCAGACTGTTGCCCCTGTAACTACTGAAAAGGCTGCTGCCCCTCTTCAGGAACCACACGTTTGTCTGGCCTCTCCACAGATACCCCTCCGCTGTGGTTGCACCTACGGTACGGCTATCTGCATCGTTGAGGCACGCAAGCCACCCCACCTCGCAATGTCTGTGATTCATTCTTATTGCACATAAAAAAGTGAAACCAGCATTTGTACAAGAACTTGTCAATCTTATAGAACATCCCCTTTCATTTAATTACTTTGTTTTTAATGGGCATATATATCGTCAACATGATGGTCTAACAGTGGGTTAGTCTTTTTGATATTCTTGCTGAAATTTATTAATAGTCTTGAACAACAACTTTTTGCAATGCAAAATGAGCTTAGTAATAAAATTATAATTTACAAGCATTACGTTGATGATATTTTTATCTTTAATGGAAGTAATGAGGAGACTGACCAACTACAAAATTTTTTTAACAATTTGCACCATAAGATAAAATTCACCTTTGATCTTGATCAGGAGGCTACTGACAGGGACATTCGTACTATAATACAGATAGGAATAGCCAATGGTTTCACTTTGCACTGAATTAAAGATTCGCGATAAATGCAAGCTAAGTAAGGGGCCAATGTCGCAGAATACTCTTTGTAAAACCAAACTGGTATTCCATCCGAACCAGCAGACTTTTCATATTTAACTCTCTCAGCTGCTTCTCTACACCGGAAATACCTATTACTATGTCCTCCATTTCGGAATTAGTATGTTGATCAAATGATGGTACATTTGTGCGGTCCTCCTGCGTGAAAGATTTCTTAAAGGTTAAATTTAGAACTTCAGCTTTCCATTTGCTTTCTTCTATTACTGCCCCATAGTGATCAACGATTTACTGGATAGTGGGCTTTGACCCGCCTATTGATTTTACATAGGATCAGAATTTTTTCGGGTTCTCGGAAAGCTCTCTTGGTAAGGTATGGTTATGATAATTATTGTATGCTTCGCACATCGAATCTCTACTAACTTTTGCCTGTCATCATTTGCAATTTCTTTTTTGAAGTTAGAGTGTGAGTCATTGCTTTCTCAGTAGCTTTCTAACATTACTATTATTATTATTATTATTATTATTATTACTATTATTATACCACAGTGGATCTTTTCCATCCTTATAGAATTTACAGGCACATATTTCTCTAACCCTTTATGTACAATGCAGAAATTTAGAGGTCTGGAATTTGAAGCTGAGCGTAGCTGAGTGATCACAATGACAAGATAATAGAAATTAGGGCTCATACGGAGGCGTATAGGCGTTCTTTTTTCCTCTTTCTATTTGGGAGTGGAATAGGAAAGAAATTGCCAAGTAGTGGGAAAGTGTACCCTCCACCACGCACCTTACGGTGGATTGTGGAGCATGTATGTAGATGTAGATTAACTCCTAAAGTGCCAGTCATGCATGCATGAACTGCAATTTAACCAAATTTACAACTCAACCTATACAGTCAGTTTTAATTACTGATTTCCTTACTCTGCTTTCAGTTAATTGAAATTGTTACGCTGTCTTTATGCTTTCAGAAATATTGTAAATTTGCTTTAAAAGTCTTTTGAGTCTTGTAATAAGTGTATTTTGAATTGCCTTTTTCACTTTTCATTGAATTTTTTTTCTTGAAATTTTAAATTACTTAGAGTATTCATTGTCCTGTGTTTCAGTCATTTCAATCAGTATGAAGTTACCCAAGTACTAAAATACATTGTCAAACTGACTGGACCAAAAGCAAATGTTAAGCTGAAGCAGACTGACATTGGAATTATAGCACCTTACATACGACAGGTAAATTTCACTTAATTGAACATTTTTGTGTTTTGAAAATTGCAAATATAGTTTGACTACCTGAAAGCCTATAAATGATAACTTTAATGTCTTTCTAAATATGTCATAAGGAATGGGTGAATAACTACCTGCCCACAGGCTAGATCTGGCCGAAGATCAGTTCGTCTGGTCGCTCAGAAGTCATACTTGTGTGGCAGGGAGGGGGGGGGATGGAGATATATTGTAAAATATAAGGAGAAAAGAAATAATATACAAGAGTAAATATATGTAAAAGTATGATACAAGGTGAACATAAACTGAATGTACTCTAAAAACACTTGTTTTGAGGCTTAATTTGTGGTGTGGTTTTTGGGGAAAGGGTGCAATTCATGTCAGTGGCCCACAAACTTTAAGTATGGGAATCTGCCCACTAGTTGCGAAAAAGTGTTCATGCCTTGTATCAGGTAACTGAAAATAAAAGGTTTTATTTATTTATACGTAAAAAATAGATGAAGTCCACTTACCAGGTGAAGGAGCACAGGCAGTGATAGCAACAAATAAACACACACACACACACACACACACACACACACACACAGGCTTTCGCAGCCTAGCTGCTTCGTCAGGCAGAAGGAAAGGAAAGGGAAAAAAAAGGAAATGATGAGGGTTTTAAGGGAGTGAATAAGGAGTCATTCCAATCCCGGGACAGGAAAGACTTACCTTGGGGGGGGGGGGGGAGGGGAAAGGAGGGTAAACAAATACACATACACCCACACATTTACACAGACGCAAGTACACTTAGGCAGACATACTGTAGAACTGTAGAAAGCAAAGAAGTTAGAGATGCCACTTCATGCAGAGGCTCTGTCCAGAGAACCAGGGCAAAGATGTTTAGATGGTGGGTGGGAATTCAAATTTAGCAGAGGTTGAGACCAGGTGGGCAACGAGAAGAGAGAATATGCTGAAGGGCTAGTTCCCATCTCTAGTTCTGAAGTATTGGTGTTGGTGGGAAGTATCCAGATAACCCGCACGGTGTAACACTGTGCCAAGATGTGCTGGTCGTGCCCCAAGGTGTGTTTAGCCACAGGGTGATCCTCATTACCAACAAACCACTGTCTGCCTGTGACCATTCATGCGAATGGACAGTTTGTTGCTGGTCATTCCCACATAGAACGCTTCACAGTGCAGGCATGTCAGTTGGTAAATCACGTGGGTACTGTCGCAAGTGGCTCTGCCCTAGATTGTGTAAACTCTCCGGGTTACGGGACTGGAGTAAGTGGTGGTGGAAGGGTGCATAGGGCAGGTTTTACAACGGAGGCGGTTACAAGGGTAGGAGCCAGAAGGTAGGGAAGGTGGTTTGGGGATTTCATAGGGATGGACTAGGAGGTTACGGAGGTTAGGTGGGGGGCGGAAAGACGCTCTCGGAGGTGTGGGGAGGATGTCATGAAGGATGGATCTCATTTCGGGGCAGGATTTTAGGAAGTTGTATCCTTGCTGGAGAGCCACATTCAGAGTCCGCTCCAGTCCCGGAAAGTATCCGGTGACAAGAGGGGCACTTCTGGGATTCTTCTGTGGAAGGTTCTGAATTTGGGGGGATGAGGAAGTGGCTCTGGCAATTTGCTTCTGTACCAGATCAGGAGGATAGCTGCGGGATGTGAAGGCTGTTATCAGGTTATTGGTGTATTGGTTCAGGGATTCAGGACTGGAGCAGACTCGTTTGCTTCGAAGACCTAAGCTATTTTACTGTTCACATTTCGCTAATACTTACAACAATACGTTCACTTCCTAACCTAACTTTTGAGTACTTTTATATGATATTTACCACTTTCATTACTCCTTCTTCCGACTGAAATACGCCGCTCATCAAATTTTCTCGCTATAAAATGTAAACACTATTTCACAACTGTAGTTTATTATATTGTTTATAACCATTTTAGGCATTTCCTAGTCACCTCACGTTTGTTTCCATTCCCGTTTTTCCACATTTCCGTTCGTTTTTCCTACTTTTCCGATCGTATATCAGCTACTTTACATTGTTTTTGATTCTACCATTCCTTCATCAGACTATTCTTAGCCTCAATATCGTAATCTGCTACCACTTAACCAATCCTATTTAGACACTTTCCTTGCTTTCTCACACGGTTTTCTCGTACTGTTTTGATTTTCACCATCCTTAAACCTCGTTTGCACGCCATACAAACTACCTAACCATTTAATACTACGTGGTGACCGACTTTTTCTATCTCCTTTCTTTTTGCTTACCTGAATTACTTTTCACATTCATTTTTTTTAAAAATTATATATATTTCAGAGGAAAAATTCCTAACAGGAAAAATATACGTAAAAAATAGATGAAGTACACTTACCAGGCGAAGGGGCACAGACAGTAATAGCAACAAATAAACACACACACACACACACACACACACACACACACACACACACACACACACACACAAATGCTAGCTTTCGCAGCCTAGCTGCTTCATCAGGCAGAAGGGAAGGAGAGGGAAAAGGAAATGATGAGGGTTTTAAGGAAGGGGGTAAGGAGCCATTCCAATCCCAGGACAGGAAAGACTTACCTTGGGGGAAAAAATGGAGGGTAAACAAATGCACACACACCCACACATTTACACAGACACAAGTACACTTAGGCAGACATACTGTAGAACTGTAGAAAGCAACTTTGCTCTCGTGTTGTGGCAGTTCTGCTGCTATCGGAGGCCCTGCATTATATTAGGTGGTGTACTAGTTTCTTCGGCTCTTCATTGTACATTGTGTCAGGGCTGATAAACTTTGACCATTGACTGTGAGGTTGGTGGCACTAATTTTTACTCATTCACAAATGGAGTAACTATCTAATTAGTGCATTTCAGTTTATACATTTCATATATAAAGTTACAATTGTTTAAAAAAATGTAAAACATACTAACTGTTAGTGGTTTATGTGCTTGGGTGTCTTTAGTCTCGATGGTGTATAACTGTACATAAGGCTATTCAAACTACTGTAGTCGGCGTCAGCTATGAAGGCAGCCCAGTTTTCAGCCATTCTGCGCATCCCCCTCCATTTTCGTAATGACAACCAATAATGTTCATTCTGTAGGCGTGTGGTTGGCCACGCGTTACACAATGTTTTTCTCTCGGGCACAACTGTTAGCGCTCCGCTGTAGGTCCTCCCCTCCACACTACCCCTTTCGCTCCACCTCTTTGCGTGGAAGCACCCTCTTATATGACACCAGGGGTGTTTGTGTGTGTGTGTGTGTGTGTGTGTGTGTGTGTGTGTGTGTGTTTTAACTTTAGAGTAGGTGAAATAAAAATTATGCTGCATCGCACATTACAAAACTACGTGAATGGAGCTGCTCTTACCAGATCCATAACATCCTGCAGTGGACTCACTGTGTGGTGGGATTGTAAACCACCATTCCTTGCTCCAAACTGCATTAGGTCATTGTTTGAGAGAGTGTTCAGAGTAACTTCTAGAATCTGATGAAACATACTAAGGGAAAATAATCCAGACCCTTTAAAGGTTTCTAATGAGGGCTTGTTCCATGCCTACGAGATGATATCTGCATCTTGGCTGAATTGCTGTTGAATCATCTGACCCTCATCCCCACCCGCCTCTCCAGTCTTGTACCTTGTGGAGACAAGTCGTGTAATACTTTGTAATATTAAGTTGGACTTCAGGTCTGCTTTTGCTCATTGAAGTGCAATAACTCAATCTGCCATGGACTCAACAAACTATAGGAACTCGAATGCTGTAATGTTGAGGTAAACATCTGAAACTTGCTATTCTTGGCACTCTCTTCACACTATGAATATAGGAATACTGAAACCTCTGACAATTTTTGAAATGGGATACAAGCTCAAACGGCTATTCCACATCGTATTAATTTCTGTTCTTCAGATGTGGTCTTTTAGGAAACATTCACGTGAATCACCAGAATGTGAACACAGCTGTGCACTGTCTTTTTTAACCTTCTTTACCCAATACTACTGCTGTCTGCATCTATATATATCTGATACTTCTGTCACTTAATTGTAACTTTGTCCACGATCACGAAAGTGGTACTAAATATTAAATCTGCATTGTGTTGATTTGAGAGTTATCTGATATCGAGACTACAGCTGTCTGTTTAATTTCCTTGTGCCCTGTCACTTCCAGGTAACAAGAGGTACTGGAAAGGGGGGCACATTCATATCCACTAATCTCAAAACCTCTTCCCACAGATTGTTGCTGTCGGCGTGTGCTGTAAAATGCCTTGGAATTATAAGACAACTAGTTTCAGATGTGTGTCCAGTATTAAAGCATGCTTTCACATAAGTGACAAAACATTGCACCTGTATTGTTGTATATGTATATTGTGCTGTACTAATCATCATCGACATGAGTCGCCCGTGTGGCTTCACCTAAATACTTGCACCAGGTTGGCTGAACATGAACCCAGCTGGGGTCTAACAGCCAAAAATTCCACACGAAATCACCACCACCTATATTGTCAATTATGTAGAAAAATGATTTGATAATGGATACACATCCGAAACTAGTCAGTGTTGGTGGTGGTGGTGGTGGTGGTGGTGGTGGTGGCGGCGGCAGCAGCAGCTGATATTTGTCAGGAGAGAAATGAAAGCTCTAATATATATCCCTTGATGCGGCTCAGGTGTGGAAATGTATTTGATGGCTTTGTGGTTCAATCCCAGTGTGGAACATGGTACCGCAGAAATTACAAATAATTAAAGGCGGAGGAGGTGGCTGGGCCTGGAGTAGTTCACACCTCTGGCATTTGTCATTCTCCAGTCTTCGTCATTCCTCCTCATAGTTCTGAAGAGCAGTTCAGATACCTGATCACTAGACTGCAGTCTTCTGCAATGGTGGACCAGTTACTCGGATTGATGTTAAAGTTCTTTAGATTTTTCTGGTACTGATCGTTATAGCATTTGAGAGGGACACCTCATAGCCTTGTACCTGTGCTCACGCCACTTTACAGCATGTAATGTGGAGGTCTGTCATTTCTCGTCCACTGGATATGTCCAACCCATCTGAGTTGGTGCCCAGTGATGAGAGCTTCTATGCTGTTCATTTTTCCTTTCTCAAGAATGGTAGTATTTGATATAAAGTTATCCCATTTTATGTTCATCAATTATAGAGGGAAACTTTCCTGGTGGGATAAATTTCTATAAAAAATAGAAAACGGATGATGTACCCAACGGGCAGGCTCGTCGACACAAGCAAATAAAATCACACGTATACAAGCTTTCGCAACCATTGCATGCCTCTTCAGGAAAAGAGGAAGGAAGGAGAGGAGAAAAGGAAGGATACGGGTTTTAAGGCAGTGGAAAAGGAGTTATTCCAATCCCAGGAGTGGAAGGACTTACCTTGGGGGAAGAAAAGGAAGGTAAACAAATACACATACACTCGCACACATCCATATGCACACACACCTAGACAGACATTTGTAGAAAGCAAAGAAGTTGGACAGAGATACCACTTGAGGCAAAGGCTCTGTCCACAGAACCGAGGCAAAGATGTTAAAGATAGTGGGCGGGAATTTGAATTTAGCGGAGGTTGAGACCAGGTGGGCAACGGGAGGAGAGAATAAGCTGAAGGGCAAGTTCCCATCTCCAGAGTTCTGAAAGGTTGGTGTTGGTGGGAATTATTCAGATAACTCGGTGTCTCAACCTCCACTAAATTAAAATTTCCGCCCACCATCTTTAACATCTTTGCATCGGTGCTGTGGACGGAGCCTCTGCCTCAAGTGGTATCTCTGTCCAACTTATTTGCTTTCTACAAATGTCTGTCTATATGTGTTTCCGTGTGGATGTGTGTCTGTCTGTGTGTGTGTGTGTGTGTGTGTGTATTTGTTTACCTTCTTTTTTTTCCTCTAAGGTAAGTCTTTCCACTCCTGGGATTGGAATGACTCCTTTACCACTTCCTTAAAACCTGTGTCCTTCCCTTTCTCCCCTCCTTTCTTCCTTCCTCTTTTCCAGCTACCAGCAGTGGTGAAAGCTTGTATATGTGTTTGTGTGTGATTTTATTTGTGTCTGCCGACAGGCCTGTGCTTTGGGTAAGTCATCAGTTTTCTATTTTTAATTATAAATTTATCCCACCAGGAAAGTTTCCTTGTATAATAATATACATATTTTTGTTGGTTGAAGTGTTAAAGTTTCTTCAGATCATGGTGCTATAATGTCCAGTTTTTTTCAGCCATAGAACAGGGTAGAAATGACAACAGAATTATACGCCGTCAATTTGGTGTATATTGTTAGGTCTTTATTCAGGAAAACACGTTTTGTGAGAACCAAATGCTACATGGGCAGCATGTATTCTGTTCTCTGCGTCATTTTCAGTTGAGCAGTTAGATGAGTATGCTTCTTGAGATAAAGGAAATGGTCCACACAGGCTGTACAAGCATTTTCGTCTTTGGTATATTTGCAGGAGAGGCTAAAACATTTGTAAGCCCTGCTGAAACAGTTAAGACAACCTCAGTTCTTGGGGTGAATGAACTGGAGAAGCACTGCCATCAGCATAGTGTGACTGTTAGATGAGTGGTATTTCTGAACTTTTTTGACTGGAGTATTGATGGGTTTAAATAATCCTCCATCATACCTGAACTTTAGTTCTATCCCAGTGTTGTTTATGGATTTCTCATAAAGCATAACTGTCAGGTGCAAGAACACATCCTTGTTTGAACCTACTCATTATTGGGAATTCATTAGAGGTTTCATTCTTGCAGAGGACCTGTCCAGTCATTGAGAGCTTTAAGCAAGTCAACAAAATGTTCATGGCAGACGAAGCATTTTAACCCCATTCGCATCGCTTTTCTGGGGACTATATCAAAGGCTTTTTCTAGGTTGTAAAAAAACTAACAGTAAAGGCTTTTGTTGCTCTCTGCACTTCTGCAGTTGTTATTGTACAGAAAATCATGTTGATCATCCCTCTTAATGGGTGAAATCCACATTCAGACTTGGGCAGTACAGTCTCTGAAGGCGATTTAAAAGGATTCTGAATTTTTTTTTTTTATCAGCAACAGAGACCAAGGAAGAAAACAACCTATTGTCCCATAGTCAATATGGATTTGGAAAGTATCGTTCTTCTGAAACACAATGAGAGCTATCGATAAGGGATGTCAAATAGATTATGTATTTCTAGATTATGTCTCACAAGTGTCTTCCTCACAAGCGTCTTCTAATAAAATTGCTTACCTATGGAATATCGCCACAGTTGAGAGATTGGATTCGTGGTTTCCTGTCAGAAAGGACATAGTATGTTCTAAATTATGGTAAGTCATAGAGTAGATCAGAAGTGATATCTGGCGTTCCCCTGGGAAGTGCTACAGGGCTTCTACTGTTCCTTTTTTTATAAGCGATTTAGGAGACAATCTGAGTAGCTCTCTTAGACTGTTTGTGGATGATGCTGTTACTGATCGTTTAGCAGAGTCACCAGGAGATCAAAAGCAACTGCAAAAAGATTTAGATATGTGCATGGTGCAAAAATTGGCTATTGACCTTGAATGTGTGGAAGACACACCTACGTAAGGTGACATGACCACCATAATAAAACAAGAGAAATCAGATTAAAAACAGATTTAGGTGTTCCTTTTTCTCGCGATTTATGAAAGAGTGGAAATAAAAAGAAATATCATAAAAGTGGTTCGATGAACCCTCTGCCGTGCACTTAAATGTGATTTGTAGAGTATCCATGTAGATGGATATTCCCCAGTAGCTACCACAGATGCTTCTATTGCCTTTCTTGAAGATGGTGACAGCTGCGGAGTTCTTCATGCCGGCTGGTACCTTGCGGGTTTCCCACATTAATAAAAAGAGTGAGAAGAGCCTAGATTTCAGATGCAACCTGCCACCCTGAATAAGTTCCAACAGGATGATGTCAGGTCCAGGATCCTTTCCTGGTTTCATACTATCAAGTGCCTTGCTAACTTCTTGAAGACTGGAGGATCAGCCATCCAGGTTTATGGAGGATGCTGTGGGACACAGTTGAGAAAATCTCCAATAGCAGTAGAGGTGCAGTTCAGCAGTCAGCTGAAGTGCTCTTTCCAGTGATTTAACATCTCCTTGGATGTCAGTAAAGGTAGTGGTGTTGTCAGCAACTTCGTGTTCCTGATTATGAGCGAGTGAGTCCATAGAAGCCACACTGGTTCCTGGCATCTGAAAGATTTTGGAATTCAGTGGCTTTTTGTTTTTGATTGTTCATGTTTCACTCGACATTTTTGCTTGAGCTTTTGAAAATCTGCTTCCTTTCCTGCGCATGATGGATCTTGAGCAAGGGATAAGTAAGCATCCCACTATACATTGACGATGGCTGTGATTTCTTCATTGTTGTCATCAAACCAGTCACTTTCCTTCCGTGCAATGAAACCAGTAACATTCTATGCAGTCTCTTTGCTTTCATTGATGTGGTGCATTCTTGTTCAACATCTGTGATTGCTGGGGATTTGTGGAGTTGTTCTGAGAGCTTGTCTTGGAAGAGTGGGTGAACATATTTGTTCTGAAAGTTGCTGATGTTAAATTTTCTGTGTGGTGGGTTTGAAAAATGCGATCATGACTTATGATACTTTAATCTGTCCAGCAATGATTGATATTAAGAGCTGTTTTTGTGATGTCTTTCCTGTCACATGACATAGTCTATAAGGTGTCAATGTTTAAAGTGGGGGTGCATCCAGGTAGTCTTATAGTGGTTAGGCAAGCGGAATTTCATATTGGTGATGAAGAGCTCATGGTCAGCACATAGACGAAGATGCAGTAGCCCATTTCTGTTGGTTTACGACCCCTTGTTTACCCATGATGTCTGTCCAAAAATGGTTTCACTTCCCACTGTGGCATTGAAGTCACCAAGTAATATTAATTTCTCTTTAATAGGTATCTTAGTAACAATACTGATCAATTGGTGGAAGAATTGATTCTCTGAATCTTCATCACTATCTAAAGTAGAAGCACATGCAGAGATGAAGGTGGTGACGCTGTATTCTGAAGTATTCTGAGGGTCATGAGCCTTTCATTAATTGAAACGGGTGAGAGTCAATTTTCATTCGCTATTTTTGTTTTCACAGCAAATCCTACACATTGGATGTGTGAATCTCCTGAATCGTTTCCTTTCCAGAAGATGGTTTACTCTGAACTTGCCTCACTGATTTGTCCTTTACCTGATTGTCTTGTCTCACTTTAGGCAGCTGTATGCATATCTAGTCTGGCTAGTTTGTGTGTCTACATCTACGTGGGATACTCTGCAAATCACATCCTGGCAGAAGGTTCATCGAACCACCTTTATACTATTCATCTACCATTCCACTCTCGAATAGCGTGTGAGAAGAAAAACACCTGAATCTCTCCGTTCGAGCTCTGATTTCTCGTATTTTATTCTGATGATCTTTTCTACCCATGTAAGTGGCAGTCAACAATATATTTTCACATTCGGAGGAGAATGTTAGCAACTGGAATTTCATAAGTAGTCCACGCCACAGCGATAAGCGCTGTTGTGGTAATGATTCCCATCCCAGATCCTGTATCATTTCCATAATACTGTCTCCCCTGTATTGTGACAATACAAAACAAGTTGCCCTTCTCTGGACTCTTTCGATGGCGTCCATCAAACCCACCTGATAAGGATCCCACACTGGGCAGCAGTACTCCAAATGAGGACGGACAAGTGTAGTGTATGCTGTCTCTTTAGTGGTTCTGTTGCAATTTTTAAGCATTCTGCCATTTTGTGGAGTTTACGGCCTTCACTTTTGATTGATTTATTTTGTAAACAAAGTTTAATGAATTTCTTTTTGTACTCATGTGGACGACTACACACTTCTTATTATTTAGAGTCAATTGCCAATTTTTACACCATAGTGATATCTTATTTAGATAGTTCTGCAGTTGATTTTGATCTTGAGGTGACTTTACTAGACGATAAATCATGGCGTCATCTGCAAACAACCTAAGAGAGCTGCTCAGATTTTCTTCCAAATCATTTATGTAAATAAGGAATAGCAGAGGACCAATCACACTACCCTTTGGAACGCCCAATATCACCTCTGTTTTAGTTGATGACTTGCCATTGCTTATTACAAACTGTCTCCTCTCTGACAGGAAATCTCCCTATCCAGTCACAAATCTGAGACACTATTCCATAACCATGCAATTTGATTAAAAGCCGTTTGTGAGGTACGGTGTCAAAAGCCTTCTGGAAATGTAGAAATATGGAATCAATCTGAGAACCCTTGTCGATAGCACTCATCACTTCATGTGAGTAAAGAGCTAGTCTTGTTTCATATGAATTTTTTTTAAGTCTGTGTTGACCTTGGGTCAATAGATCGTTCTGTTCAGGATAATTCATAATGTTTGAATACAGGATGTTTCACAACCCTGCTGTGAATTGTCGTTAATGGAATAGGCCTGTTGTTTAGTGGGTTACCCCTACTGACTTTGTTGTTAAGAGCAGTTGTATTCTCTGGCCTATCACTGTTCAGGTCCAGGAGGCTCTTAACATTTTATGTTACTATCATTTCATTTTTCTTTGGTTTTCGTCCACAGTATAAAGGAATGACCTTCTGGGTGTGGATTCAGAGCCAGGTGCAAGTGTGACTACTGATGTTTAGCCCCATTTTCTAGGGCCTTTCCCATTCAGGGTGAGCAATGGTCATCCTAAATAGGCCCGCCGAGTCGCAGATGCAGGACCAGATCCACAAGCAGTCACACAGGTTCTCAAGGAGATGACCATCACACACATGCTGCCAGTGTGCAGGATGAGACTAGTAGCTTCCAGCCACGCCTAAAGCCTGCTACCACCATCTTGTGAGGAAGTAACCCAAACACTATGATTCTGGAACAGGTAATCATGCACATACGTGTTAGACATGTACCAGAATTGCAACGAACTGCCACGAGCTCTGACAGCTGAGCGGCACCTTTTGCAGCCAGTCCATTTGGCATGACCTCTTCTGCCTTCACGATTGCCAAAAAACCTCGTAGATAAAGATTCTTCTTCCACTCGCTTCACATTGGTTTGAAAGGTATATGGTAGAGAGGAAAGTGAAGGAAACCCTAGGGCCTTGGAACCTAGTACCATTATCATTAGTTGTTTTACTCATTGCCACATGTTGTGACCTCATTTCTTCATTCGTTCTTAGATATTTGAAACTTCAGTCAGACGTTTCCATCCACAGCAATCTTCAGCCTTTCTTAATATGATTTGAAGAAGTAGGCACGTGATCTACTTCACTTGATCCAACCATCTTCTCGCTTCTCTCCCTCGTGGCCTTTTGCCTTCAATTTTTTCCTGAAAGATGGTCTTCTCTAATAGCATTAAGGTTGGGAAAAAAAAAAAAAAAACCAACAGAGTTGACCAAGGGAGGCTGATGGAAAGATAGCAGGAGAAGCCTGACACGAGTAAGTGGGCGCAATGCCAGGCTTGGCTAAAGGACCTATGTGTTACCACCCAGATACCCCTGTGGTATACTCTTTGTCTGGAACCTCACCAGCTGACCTGTCAGGAGCACAGCTCCTGCCATTGGATCACTGAGACATGCAAACGTCTTCACCAACGTTAAGATGCTAGTCTGTATCCTGCAACCCATAACTTATTGATGAGTGGTGTACGTTGATGATATCAAATTTTTTTGTAAGACTTTTTCCTTTGTTTCTTTTGTAGTACGGATTTAGTTGGTACAACAATTGTGTATACTGCATTCTATTCATGTGTTGTACTTTAATATTTGTCACTAATTTGATTTCATTTTTCATAAGGCATACAAGATAAAAGCAGAACTGAAAAAACGCCAACTTCTCGACATCGAAGTAGGTACGACAGAAACATTCCAGGGCCGTGAGAAGCGTGTGATAATCATATCCACGGTCCGTTCGAATCGCAATTTGTTGGATTACGATCAGAAGTACCAATTGGGATTCCTTGTGAATCCGAAGGTGAGTATAATGGAAAAGGATCTAAAAAATTTTAAATATAATGTTCAATTGGAACACACTTTTATTAATAATAATTAATTTAGAATAAGTTGTCTCCAGAATGAAACTTCACCCGAGTAAGAATTAGAAAAGCTGATATTGAGCATATAGCAACAGATTAGTATACGTTTTAAGACAGTCAAAAGAGGTAAACAGTAAATTGAGCAAGGTGATGTAGTGATGCAGGATGCACATCTCAGGCAACAGCCCTCAAATCTGTATCGGGGTGTTTGGTTTTTGAGATTGGTAATTGGGCATTGAAGTAAATTATCCACCATTTATCAATTATATAATAGTTTTTATCGGTACATCATGTTTTAAGGGGGGGGGCAGATGGGGGAGGGGGGATAAAGAATAGGTGAGCTGAGGATGGAGGAAGGGGAGGGGTTAGCGTAGTGTTCTCTTAAAATTCAAGATCCAGACAACCAAATAATGTGAAATTTGGTACACCTAGACAAAATTACATGGTGAAGGTTCTTAAACATGTTTCGTTCAGTTTTGCTTCGATCTTGATGAAATTTTGTGCACTTGACCTTGAAAACAAGATGAAGGTTACTGTCTACATAAAATTTCGTTCGGTGCATGGGGGAGAGTACTTTACTTACAGACTTAGATTGCAATCTCTATACATATAAGATGCATTTGTTATCTGTTTGCCTGTTTCCTTATAACTCAAGATCGAGACAACCAAATAATGTGAAATTTGGTACATGTACTCAAAATTACATGGGGAAGGTCCTTAAATAGGTTTTGTTCCATCCCAATCTCACTCTGGCCACGTGCCTGTTACAAGCCGTGAGATAATGAAACCCCTCCCCCTCGAAAAAGGAAATTATCACATTGATTTAACATAAATGTACTCTTTTATTACATGCAAATAAACGTTTTTGTACTCTTCTACAGAAAACCTTATTTTAAACCTGGGCAAAGCCGGGTACTTGCAGCTAGTTCTTTAATAATGTCCACAAATTTAAATAAATAAATAAATAATACCAAAACTACTTAGTTTTTGAGCTGTAGTTTTCCAAAGAGAATAGTTTCTCATCTTCAATATTTGTGTGCTACTTATAGTGTAGTTACTTTAGAGTATCAGTGGCGAGCAGCTTACACCTCAAAAATTCACTGTTTTAAAAAATAGAATTTGTTACCATTTCTGGTCTGCAATGTCTTTGTTGGAGGACCAGATAAAAAGCTGATAAAAATAAAATAACAATAATAATAATAATAATAAAATAAACATTATTGTTAATTTTTTTTTTCTCCCCCTCACCCACCTCCTCACTCCATTTCTAAGCTGCATCTCGTTATTCCCATCTAGGCCGTGCCAATCCTCACTACCTTCCTATCCCCTCTCCCCTCCCCTCCCTTCCCCTCCCCAATTTACTTGCCGCAGAGCGTGATTTTTCAAGAGGGATAGATTGGCTGGCCAGTACTTAACTTTGTGCTGTACCGCCAATAGTGACGTGTGTGTGTGTGTGTGTGTGTGTGTGTGTGTGTGTGTGTGTGTGTGTGTGTGTGTGTGTTTGTGTGTCCATCTTTCCCTGTTAATCAAAAACGTTTTAGACTCACACCCCCGCCCCTCCTACACCCTCAACATCATACAGTTATCATCTCCTCTTCTCTTTACTGCCTGATCTTTCTTTGGTTATAGGAGACCTTCCAGGTAGGAAAATGGTATAAAATAAAGATTTTTGACTTACCTAAAGTACAGGCTGGTCGATAGGAACACTAAACACACACAAAAACACACAACCATTCGAGCTTTCGCCACCAGTGGTGGCTTCTTCGGGAAAAAGAGGGAGGAAGGAGAGGAGAAAGGGAAGGATACGGGTTTTAAGGAAGTGGAAAAGGAGCCATTCCAATCCCAGGAGTGGAAGGACTTACCTTAGGGGACAAAAAGGAAGGTAAACAAATACACACACACTCACACATATCCACATCCAAACACACTTAGGCAAAAAAAAGATGGAGTACACTTACCAGGCGAAGGGGCACAGGCAGTAATAGCAACAAATAAACACACAGACACACACACACCCAAAAATGCTAGCTTTCGCAGCCTAGCTGCTTCATCAGGCAGAAGGGAGGAGAGGGAAAAGGAAATGATGAGGGTTTTAAGGAAGGGGGTAAGGAGCCATTCCAATCCCGGGACAGGAAAGACTTACCTTGGGGGGAAAAATGGAGGGTAAATAAATGCACACACACCCACACATTTACACAGACACAAGTACACTTAGGCAGACTTAGGCCATATATATATGGCTTTTCACAAATGTCTGTCTAGATGTGTTTGTGTTTGGATATGTGTGAGTGTGTGTGTATTTATCTACCTTCCTTTTTTTCCCCTAAGGTAAGACCTTCCACTCCTGGGATTGGAATGACTCCTTTTCCACTTCCTTAAAACCCATATCCTTCCCTTTCTCCTCCCCTTTTATCCTCTTTTTCCTGAAGAAGCTGCCAGTGGTGGCAAAAGCTTGTACGTGTGTTTGAGTGTGATTTTTATTTTTGTGTCTATCGACGAGCCCGTCCTTTTGGGTAAGTCATCCGTTTTCTATTTTATATATATATATATATATATATATATATATATATATAAAAAATATACGTAAAAAATAGATGAAGAACACTTACCAGGCGAAGGGGCACAGGCAGTAATAGTAACAAATAAACACACAGACACACACACACTCAAAAATGCTAGCTTTCGCAGCCTAGCTGCTTCATCAGGCAGAAGGGAAGGAGAGGGAAAAGGAAATGATGAGGGATTTAAGGAAGGGGGTAAGGAGCCATTCCAATCCCGGGACAGGAAAGACTTACCTTGGGGGAAAAAATGGAAGGTAAATAAATGCACATACACCCACACATTTACACAGACACAAGTACACTTAGGCAGACATACTGTAGAACTGTAGAAAGCAAAGAAGTTAGAAGTTAGACAGAGATGCCACTTGAGGCAGAGGCTCTGTCCAGAGAACCAAGGCAAAGATGTTAAGATGGTGGGTGGGAATTCGAATTTAGCGGAGGTTGAGACCAGGTGGGCAACGGGAAGAGAGAATATGCTGAAGGGCTAGTTCCCATCTCCGGAGTTCTGAAGGATTGGTGTCAGTGGGAAGTATCCAGATAACCCGGACGGTGTAGCACTGTGCCAAGATGTGCTGGCCATGCACCAAGGCATGTTTAGCCACAGGGTGATCCTCGTTACCAACAAACACTGTCTGCCTGTGTCCATTCATGCGAATGGACAGTTTGTTGCTGGTCATTCCCACATAGAACGCTTCACAGTGCAGGCATGTCAGTTGGTAGATCACGTGGGTACTATCGCAAGTGGCTCTGCCTTTGATCGTGTACACCTTCCGGGTTACGGGACTGGAGTAAGTGGTGGTGGAAGGGTGCATAGGGCAGGTTTTATGCACCCTTCCACCACCACTTACTCCAGTCCCGTAACCCGGAAGGTGTACACGATCAAAGGCAGAGCCACTTGCGATAGTACCCACGTGATCTACCAACTGACATGCCTGCACTGTGAAGCGTTCTATGTGGGAATGACCAGCAACAAACTGTCCATTCGCATGAATGGACACAGGCAGACAGTGTTTGTTGGTAACGAGGATCACCCTGTGGCTAAACATGCCTTGGTGCATGGCCAGCACATCTTGGCACAGTGCTACACCGTCCGGGTTATCTGGATACTTCCCACTGACACCAATCCTTCAGAACTCCGGAGATGGGAACTAGCCCTTCAGCATATTCTCTCTTCCCGTTGCCCACCTGGTCTCAACCTCCGCTAAATTCGAATTCCCACCCACCATCTTAACATCTTTGCCTTGGTTCTCTGGACAGAGCCTCTGCCTCAAGTGGCATCTCTGTCTAACTTCTAACTTCTTTGCTTTCTACAGTTCTACAGTATGTCTGCCTAAGTGTACTTGTGTCTGTGTAAATGTGTGGGTGTATGTGCATTTATTTACCTTCCATTTTTTCCCCCAAGGTAAGTCTTTCCTGTCCCGGGATTGGAATGGCTCCTTACCCCCTTCCTTAAATCCCTCATCATTTCCTTTTCCCTCTCCTTCCCTTCTGCCTGATGAAGCAGCTAGGCTGCGAAAGCTAGCATTTTTGAGTGTGTGTGTGTCTGTGTGTTTATTTGTTACTATTACTGCCTGTGCCCCTTCGCCTGGTAAGTGTTCTTCATCTATTTTTTACGTATATTTTTTTTCCTGTTAGGAATTTTTCCTCTATAATATATATATATATATATATATAAATTATAGAGGGAAACTTTCCCGGTGGGATAAGTGTACTTGCGTCTGTGTAAATGTGTGGGTGTGTGTGTTTTTGTTTACCTTCCTTTTTTTCCCCTAAGGTAAGTCCTTCCACTCCTGGGATTGGAATGACTCCTTTTCCACTTCCTTAAAACCCATATCCTTCCCTTTTCCTCCCCTTTTTTCCTCTTTTTCCTGAAGAAGCTGCCAGTGGTGGCGAAAGCTTGTATGTGTGTTTGTGTGTGATTTTATTTATTTTATTTGTTTCTATCGACGAGCCGGTCCTTTTGGTAAGTCATTTATATATATATATATATATATATATATATATATATATGAAGATTACTGACCAGGCGAAGGAGCACAGGTGTAACAGCATCACAAATAAATGAATACACACACACACAATCGCAAGCTTTCGCAACCCAGTTGCTTCTTCAGGCAGAAGGGAAGGAGAGGGAAAAGGAAATGATGAGGGTTTTAAGGAAGGGGGTAAGGAGCCATTCCAATCCCGGGAGAGGAAAGACTTACCTTAGGGGAAAAAATGGAGGGTAAACAAATGCACACACACCCACACATTCCCCCCCAGGGGGCCCACAGTTCTTTTGTGGGTACGTGTGTGGCGCGCACGGGGCCCCGAGCCGGAGCAGCCTTTCTTCTGCCCCAGGCTGCTTCACTTTCCCTCCCGGTTTATGCCTTCGCCCGGAGATGGGCATATTTCGTGAGATACGGTGGTTCTTGTTGTGATTTTTCTTCCCTCGTTCCTTCCTTTCTTACCCTTCGTTTTCTGTCTTTCTCTCCTTGTACTCTCTTAGCCTTCTTCTCCTCATTAGTCTCCGCCTCGGCGTTTGAGACACTTCTTTCCTTCTTTCTCTTCATTTCCTATCCTCTTCTTCTTTCCTCCCTGTGCGTGTCTGAAGGCCGACCCACGCATTATCGTGCGTAGCAGGTGACGGGGTAACGCGTAATTCCCAGCCCCGGGTAGACAAGTAAGGCACGTACGTACCCCCTGGTAAAGGCCAGGCCCAGGGAGGGGTGATTACCCGAGCTGGTACCTTCCTAACGTGCCGATTGGTCCCTCCGTCAGTTCCCGGGAGGTGTGACCTGAGGTGTGACCAATCACCTAAGGCGGGTAAGCCCTCGGAGAGGGCCCCCACTAGGAAGGAGCGCGCCATCGGAGACGCCGGTAATCATGGGGGACACTTCCGCGATGACTTCCTTATCTTCTTTCGTGACGCTGAGCCAGAAACGTAAGTTAGACTCGCCTCAGCCTAAAAAGACTCTGCCTAATGTACCTAAATTTCTGGTTGTCTCTCGCACCGACGGAAAGGATTTCAATTCTGTCAATCCTTTCGTTATACAGAAAGGTGTAGATGCAATTGCTGGCCCTGTTAAAACTTGTTCACGTCAGCGCAATGGCACATTGTTGCTGGAAGTGGAAAGTGCCTTCCAAGCCCAAAAACTGATACGTACTACGTTGTTGCACACTTTTCCAGTTAAGGTAGAAGCGCACCGCACACTCAACTCGTCACGGGGGGTAGTTTGTACGAGATCCCTTGACGGGTTGTCTGATGACGACATCCAATCGTATATGTCCGATCAGGGTGTGACAGCCGTCCACAGGGTGATGAAAAAGGTCGATAACCAATTGACACCGACTCGTACTGTGTTTTTGATGTTCGACAAAGTTGACCTCCCGTCAAAGGTCAAAGCAGGGTATGAAGTCATCTCCGTCCGCCCTTATGTACCTAACCCAATGCGCTGTTTTCAGTGCCACAGGTACAACCATACCCGTGAACATTGCCCAAATGCAGCAAAGTGTGTCACTTGTGGTAGGGACGCCCATGAGGGCGATTGCCCACCTCCGTCCCCTCACTGCCTAAACTGCAACGGTGACCATGCGGATTCCTCTCGCGACTGCCCTGTATACAAGGATGAGAAGGTAATCCAGCAAATTCGGGTTACGGAGAAGGTATCGACATCTGCCGCTCGTAAGTTGTTGGCGAGTCGAAAGCCCACTGTCCTCCCAGCGGGTACATACAGTAAGGTACTCACCTCAACTCGACCTACCAAGGATTCCAGTACCCAGACATGTGACTTCACTTTCGCTGACACAGTTGTGCGATCCGCCAGCCCGAAGATTGCCCGTTCCACGTCCCCGCTTCCTCCTGCTGCTTCTAGGGTACAGTCTTCGTCAAACTCTAGTAAACCGCGGGCACCTAAACAAGATGCCCGGACCTTGAAAAAGGAACCCGTCTGTGAGGATTTTCTGCGTTCTCAGGCTTCCCAACCGTCAACTGCCTCTTCCCGCCGTCACTCTTCCAGAAGAGCTGACGAGAAAGAGTTCCTCTCCTTCCCCGCCGAGGCGTGACCCATCCGTCACGCCGTCCAACAGTTGCCGGCCTCGGCCGTCTTCTGTTTCACCGGGTCGCTCCGTCTGCCGGGCACCCGGCCCCCTACCGGCGGTGGAAACTGCCCCTCCTGATCAACTCAGGGAGGTGGCAGGCGCGTCGGTCGAACCTATGGACCACGACCCTTTGCCCCTGGACAGCGATAGCAGTGCTCCCTCGAAATCGGGTCCTCAGCGGCCGTCGAGGTGACCCCGCTTGCTAGTTGGTTTTTATCCTTATTTCTTCTCTCATTTTTATCATGGCACTCCTTCAATGGAATATTCGCGGCATTCGTTCTAATCGGGAGGAGTTAAGACTACTCCTTCGATTGCACTGCCCGCTTTTCGTCTGCCTCCAGGAAACTAAGTTGCGTCCGCGTGATCGTGCAGACTTTCCACACTACACCTCTGTGCGATTCGACTTGCCACCCATGGAAGGTATCCCAGCCCATGGAGGGGTTCTGATGCTCCTTCGAGACGATGTCTATTACCATCCCATTTCATTGCATACTCACCTACAGGCAGTTGCCGTCCGCATCACCCTATCCACATTTACCTTTTCCCTCTGTAATATTTATTCGCCATCGTCATCTGCCCTTACTAGGGCAGATGTGCTACACCTTGTTGATCAGCTCCCTTCACCCTTCGTGTTGATAGGCGACTTTAATGCCCACCACCCCTTATGGGGCTCTCCGGCACCTTGTCCGAGAGGCTCCCTTTTGGTGGACCTTCTCCAACACCTCGATCTTGTCTGCATCAACACCGGTGCACCGACCTTCCTTTCTGACACAACACACACTTACTCCCATATAGACCTCCCAATATGCACTCCTCAGCTTGCCGGTCGGTTTGAGTGGTATGCACTTTCTGACACGTACTCGAGTGACCATTTCCCCTGTATCATCCACATTCTGCATCATTCCCCATCTCCTCGTCCCACCAGTTGGAACATTTCTAAAGCCGACTGGGGGCTTTATTCTTCCGTGGCTGTTTTTCACAATCAGCATTTTCCCAACTGTGACAGTCAGGTCGACTACCTCACAGAGGTTATTCTCACAGCTGCCGAACGTTCCATACCTCGTACATCCTCTTCTCCACGTCGTGTCCAGGTCCCTTGGTGGACTGCAGCCTGCCGCGACGCGCTCAGAGCCCGGCGCCGTGCTTTACGCACCTTCCGCCGCCACCCGACTTTGGAGAATTGCATACATTATAAACGTATGAGAGCGCAATGTCGTTGTATCATGAACGACAGCAAGAAAGCTTGCTGGACTGCTTTTACTAGTTCTTTTAACCGTTTTACTCCCTCCACGTTTGTTTGGCGTGGCCTACGCCGTCTATCCGGCATCAAGGTCCACTCCCCGATTCCTGGCCTGACCGTGGAGAACGCAGTCCTCGTGGACCCCTCTGACGTTTCCAACGCATTGGGCCGTTTCTCTGCGGAGGTTTCGAGCTCTGCCCATTACCACCCAGCCTTTCTCCCTCGCAAACAGGTAGAGGCGGCCCGGCCGCCTTCTTTCCACTCTTCTAATCGTGAAAATTATAACGTCGCCTTCACCATGCAGGAGCTAGACCGTGCTCTCGCCCTGTCCCGATCTTCTGCTCCCGGGCCCGATTCCATTCACATTGAAATGCTGAAGAACCTCTCTCCTGCGGGCAAGTGCTTTCTTCTCAGTACCTACAATCACATATGGACTGAAGGTCATGTTCCCACAAGTTGGCGTGAAGCCATTGTTGTCCCCATCCCCAAACCAGGGAAGGACAAACACCTTCCTTCCAGTTATCGCCCCATTTCTCTGACGAGCTGCGTCTGTAAGGTGGTGGAACGCATGGTTAACGCTCGGTTGGTCTGGCTCCTCGAATCTCGCCGCCTCCTGACTAATATCCAATGCGGTTTTCATCGACACCGCTCTGCTGCTGATCACCTCGTTACGTTGTCGACCTTCATTATGAACAACTTTCTAAGGAAGCGTCAAACAGTAGCAGTGTTCTTCGACTTGGAGAAGGCATACGATACCTGTTGGAGAGCGGGCATTCTCCGCACATTGCACAGATGGGGCCTTCGGGGCCGCCTTCCTCTTTTCATTCAAGAGTTTTTGGCGGATCGCAAGTTCCGGGTACGGGTGGGTTCTGTTTTGTCAGATACCTATTGCCAGGAGAATGGGTTACCACAGGGCTCCGTCTTGAGTGTGGCGCTCTTTGCCATTGCAATCAATCCGATCGTGGATTGCCTTTCAGCCGACGTCTCCGGATCTCTTTTTGTTGACGATTTCGCAATTTATTGTAGCGCCCAGCGGACGTGCCTCTTGGAGCGTTCTCTTCAACGCTGTCTTGACCGTCTATATTCCTGGAGCATCGCAAACGGCTTCCGATTCTCCACTGAGAAAACTGTGTGTATAAACTTCTGGAGATACAAGGAATTTCTTCCACCCTCTCTACATCTCGGCCCTGTTGCTCTCCCTTTCGTGGAGACTACGAAATTCTTGGGACTCATGTTGGATCGTAAACTTTGCTGGTCCACGCACGTGTCCTACCTGGCTGCCCGTTGTGCCCGATCCCTTAACGTCCTTCGTGTCCTCAGTGGCACGTCATGGGGAGCGGACCGTACCGTCCTGCTTCACCTTTACCAGGCCATTGTTCAGTCGAAGCTCGACTACGGAAGCCTTGTATACTCTTCTGCACGGCCGTCGATTCTCCGCCGTCTCAACTCTATCCACCATCGGGGATTACGTCTGGCGACCGGTGCATTTTATACCAGCCCTGTTGAAAGTCTGTATGCCGAGGCTGCTGTATTACCCTTGACCACTCGGCGTAACATACTTTTGTCTCGGTATGCATGCCGCTTGCGGTCGATGCCCAACCATCCTTCTTACCGATTATTTTTTGACGACTCACTCGATCGCCAATATCAGTTGTCTGCGATTGCCTTGCTTCCACCTGGAGTTCGGTTTCGCCGCCTACTACAGCGGCTCGATTTTACCCTTCCTTCCACCTTCCGGTTGAGCGAAAGCCCATTGCCACCGTGGCATAAGGCCCCGGTTCACACTCACCTCGAACTTAGTTCGCTCCCCAAGGAGAGCACTCCGGATTTGGTATACCGCTCGAGGCTTGTCGAACTCCGTTCGTGGTTCGATAGCGCCATATTTATTTACACTGATGGTTCCAAGAGCACTGCCGGTGTCGGATCTGCCTTCGTCGTCGAGGACAACCGTTTCCAATACACGCTCCCTGACCGGTGCTCTAACTTCACGGCTGAGCTTTTTGCCCTCCACCAGGCTGTTTTGTACACCTGCCGCCACCGCCAACCTTTCTATGCCATCTGTTCGGACTCCCTTAGTGCCCTGCAGAGTCTTAAGGACCCTTTGTCGCACCATCCTCTCGTGTATCGGATCCAATGCTCCCTCCAGTTGCTAGCAGATGACAGCTGTCACGTTTCTTTCCTGTGGGTCCCTGGCCACGTAGGTGTGCCCGGGAATGAGACGGCCGACATAGCGGCCAAGGCCGCAGCTCTTTTACCTCGCGTGGCTACCTTTTGCGTCCCATCTGACGATGTTCAACGGGCTCTCCGCCGGAGTATCGTGTCGCAATGGCACAGTGCGTGGTTTTTCAATGTCCAACAACAAATTGCGAACTGTAAAACCGATCCCGACCGCTTGGAGGACCTCCTCACGCCCCTCTCGGCGGGAGGAGGTCATCCTGGCCCGGTTGCGGATCGGTCACTGCCGTTTCAGCCACCGTCACTTTCTGTTCGCCGACCCTGCACCGCTGTGCCCCTGCGGTGAACTGCTGACCGTGCGACATGTTTTACTGTCTTGCGTACTTTTTAATCATCTCCGTGTAGCCCTTCACTTTCCGTCTACTCTGGAGGAAATTTTAGCTGATGACACACGAGCAGTTGCCAAAGTTTTGCGTTTTATCAACTTGGCCAACTTATCCAAGGATATTTAACCCTTTTACTTGTCTTTTATCTTTCGTTTTTAGCCTCTTCTGGACGTTCTGACAGTCCCTATTTTTTTGAGGCCATAGCGAATCTATGTTTTTGACTGGGCGCTAATGACCATAGAAGTTGTGCGCCCTAAAACCACAAAAAAAAAAAAAAAAAAAAAAAAAAAACACCCACACATTCACACAGACACAAGTACACCTAGGCTGACATACTGTAGAAAGCAAAGAAGTTAAGAAGTTAGAGATACCACTTGAGGCAGAGGCTCTGTCCAAAGAACCGTTGCAAAGATGTTAATATGGTGGGTGGGAATTCGAATTTAGCGGAGGTTGAGACCAGGTGGGCAACGGGAAGAGAGAATATGCTGAAGGGCTAGTTCCCATCTCCGGAGTTCTGAAGGATTGGTGTCAGTGGGAAGTATCCAGATAACCCGGACGGTGTAGCACTGTGCCAAGATATGCTGGCCGTGCACCAATGCGTGTTTAGCTACAGGGTGATCCTCGTTACCAACAAACACTGTCTGCCTGTGTCCATTCATTCCCACATAGAACACTTCACAGTGAGGCATGTCAGTTGGTAGATCACATGGGTACTATCGCAAGTGGCTCTGCCTTTTATCGTGTACACCTTCTGGGTTACAGGACTGGAGTAAGTGGTAGTGGAAGGGTGCATAGGGCAGGTTTTACAACGGGGGCGGTTACAAGGGTAGGAGCCAGAAGGTAGGGAAGGCGGTTTGGGGATTTCATAGGGGTGGACTAGGAGGTTACGGAGGTTAGGTGGGCAGCGGAAAGACACTCTCGGTGGAGTAGGAAGGATGTCATGAAGGACGAATCTCATTTTGGGGCAGGATTTAAGGAAGTTGTATCCTTGCTGGAGAGCCACATTGAGAGTCCGCTCCAGTCCCGGAAAGTATCCGGTGACAAGAGGGGCACTTCTGGGATTCTTTTGTTGAAGGTTCTGAATTTGGGGGGGGGGGGGAGGAAGTGGCTCTGGCAATTTGTTTCTCTACCAGATTAGGAGGATAGCTGCGGGATGTGAAAGCTGTTATTAGATTATTGGTGTACTGGTTCAGAGCTTCAGGACTGGAGCAGACGCGTTTGCCACGAAGACCTAAGCTGTAAGGAAGGGAACGTTTGATATGGAATGGATAGCAGCTGTCATGATGCAGGTACTGTTGTTTATTGGTAGGTTTGATGTGGACGGATGTGTGGAGTTGGCCGTTGGACAGATGGAGGTCGACATCGAGGAATGTGGCATGGGATTTGGAATAGGACCAGGTGAATTTGATGGGACCAAAGGAGTTGGCAAATTCACCTGGTCCTATTCCAAATCCCATGCCACATTCCTCGATTTCCAAGTGGGAAAATAGGTATAAAATAAAGATTTTTGACTTGCCTAAAGTACAGGCTCGTCGACAGAAACACCAGACACACACAAAAACACACAACTGTCGACGAGCCTGTACTTTAGGTAAGTCATCCTCTCTGGCTTGTCTCAGTGCTAATATGCAGTATTTCTGACTTCCACAGTCCTCAAACACAACCCTCATGACCTAGGTCATGAATTACCTTTCCCTTCTGTTCCCATCCTTTCTCTTCCCCCCTCTCCCACCTGAAGAAAGAACTGTGTTCAGAAAGCTTGTCCTTTTTTATCCCCCCTTTTTTTTTTCATTTGTGTCACTATCAGCGGTACAGCACAAAGGTAAGTACTGACCAGCCAATCTCTCTTTTGAAAAATAATTTATCATCTCTGAGGAGAATTTCCGTCATTAGTTGAGGCCTGGATAATTTCGGGATCAGAGAATATAACTGCAGGGAATAACTCCCATCTGTGCAGTTCAGAAAAGCTGGTGGTGGATGGGAGCATCTAGATGGCCCGGGTTGTGAAGCAGCCATTGAAATCAATCACGTGCTCCGCTGCATGCTGTGCCACAGGGTGGTCCATCTTGTTTTTGGCCACAGTTTGGCGGTGGCCATTCGTGCTAATGGACAGTTGGTTAGTGGTCATGTCAATACAGGAAGCTGCACAGTGATTGCAGCACAGTTGGTGAATTACATGGCTGCTCTCACAGGTGGCCTGGCCTCTGGATAAGCCTGTGACAGGAATGGCATAGGAAGTGCTGGGTGGGTGGACTGGACAGGTCTTGCAGCGGGTCTTCCAGAAGGATATGATCCCTGTGGCATGAGCTGGGTTTTGTGGTAGCATAAGGATGAACTAAGATGTTGTGGCAGTTGGGAGGGCGATGCACATGCTTGATTTCAATGGCTGCTTCACAACCTGGGCCATCTGGATCCTCCCATCCACCACCAGCTTTTCTGAACTGCACAGATGATAGTTATCCCTACAGTACATTCTCCGATCCCGAAATCATCCGGGCTTCAACCTATGATAACTTCCCTGTATTCCACATCTTACAGTTCCTACCTATATCCTAAACCTCTCCTATTTTGAGTGGTTCGTGCGTGCGTGTGCACATTATATATATGAAATGTCTGTCTAGGTGTGTTTGCGTTTGGAAGTGTGTGTGTATTTGTATACCTTCCTTTTTTTTCCCCTAAGATAAGTCCTTCCACTCCTGGGATTGGAATGACTCCTTTTCCACTTCCTTAAAACCCATATCCTTCCCCTTTTTTCCTCTTATCCTGAAGAAGTGACCAACGGTTGCAAAAGCTTGTATGTGTGTTTGTGTGTGATTTTATTTGTATCTATCGACGAGCCGGTCCTTTTGGTAAGTCATTGTTTTCTATTTTTTATTTATATATAATATATTATTTTATTTTTTTCCCCTTGCCCACCTCCCGCACTCCATTCCTATGGCGCAACCTTCCTATCCCCTCTCCCCTCCTCTCATAGATTCACACACTGCAGAGCATTATTCGATGTGTGGCAGCCGGAGGTGGTAGTTGAATGACACTGTTGTGTGCCTGTGTGATTTCATGAATGTTCTATTTTCTGAAGAAGGCCTTGGCTGATAGCTGAAAGTGTTGTATGCACTTGTTTCAGCTTGTTGCCAAGTCTTTGCGGTGAGTTGTAAACTGTCCTTATTACTATTTTAATAATTCCCACCTGGATTTTCCATTATTAGACAGTTAATAGACCTTTATAATATTGAACTTAAGTAAAAATTTAAACTTCGACATTGTAATAATTCTCATAACTTCTAACAATCATGAGTGAGTAAAAAAAAAAAAAAAAAAAAAAAAAAAAAATGTGATCTGCTTCTCTGAAGGTGCAACAAGCCAATATAAAATAAAACAAAAATTTTTAAAATCTGGTTTCATAGAGACAATGCATTTGATGTTGAATGGCACTTATTTGCTGCATGCTATAGGGTGGCATGTTTAGCCACAGGGTGATCTTCATTACCAACAAACACTGTCTGCCTGTGACCGTTCATACCCTGTGGCTAAACGTTCCTTGGTGCAAGGCCAGCACATCTTGGCGCAGTGTTACACCATCCAGGTTATCTGGATACTTCCCACCGACACCAACCTTTCAGAACTCCGGAGATGGGAACTTGCCCTTCAGCTTATTCTCTCCTCCCGTTGCCCACCTGGTCTCAACCTCTGCTAAATTCAAATTCCTGCCCACCATCTTTGCCTCGGTTCTGCAGACAGAGCCTCTGCCTTAAGTGGTATCTCTGTCCAACTTCTTTGCTTTTTACAAATGTCTGTCTAGGTGTGTTTGCGTTTGGATATGTGTGAGTGTGTGTGTATTTGTTTACCTTCCTTTTTTTCCCCTAAGGTAAGTCCTTCCACTCCTGGGATTGGAATGACTCCTTTTCCAGTTCCTTAAAACCCATATCCTTCCCTTTCTCCTCCCCTTTTTCCCCCTCTTTTTCCTGAAGAAGCTGCCACTGGTTGCGAAAGCTTGTTTGTGTGTGATCATTTGTGCCTATCGACGAGCCGGTCCTTTTGGTAAGTCATCCGATTTCTATTTTTTATATTTGTTTGTCCTACCAGGAAAGTTTCCTTCTATAATTTTCATTTCATCAAATAGATTATGTGTGTGTGTGTGTGTGTGTGTGTGTTTGGGGGGGGGGGGTGATTTAATGTGTAGATAAATGTTCATGTAATTGAAACAATTAAAAAGATTCATTTGCATTTTCTTCTTCCAGAGGTTGAATGTTGCTATTACAAGAGCACAATCTCTTCTTATTATAATTGGAAATCCTATACTGCTGGCAAAAGACTATCGATGGCGACAAGTCGTGGAGTACACGCGTGACTGTGGCAGTTACTACGGGTGTCCGTACCAACCGCGTGATAATGATTGGATCAGCACTGTTACACAACGAATTAAGAAACTAAATATGCCCTCCTGAAATGCATTGTCTACAAACATTTTTATTGCAGCTACATAAGGAAATTATGTGGTTGTATATATATTTTTGTACATAAAATGACCCTTTCTTAGTATTTTTATGGAGTGCAAAGAGTATTTTTATTTTATACATAATGTAAAATGAGGCTAGTCCTTGTGAAATTCTACCACTATTTACTCTTGTATATATTTTCAGTTGTGTATATTTTGACTGGTTATAAGTTGATTTGGTTTGTTCTATCAAAATTTGTCATTTCAGAATAATCCACTGCCAGAATCAACCAATATGTGCACAATGTATCACACTGTTATTTTAGTCCTGCAACTCTGTCTGCTGGAAAGAGCAACATAGCCACTTTCTGTGTAGATTTCCAATACTCCGTGACATATCATTCCTTCATCCCTGCACAGTTTCATGGTGTAAAATTCTGTGCCTGGAGCACAGTATGTATTTTATATGTCAGTATTTAAATAGCTGTTTGAATTTTGCGTTGGAAATGTTCTTGACCAGCAAGTTCACTGTTGCATTTTTCCTTTTATTTGTGTAACATCCAGCAATCTGCCATAATCTAAGTAATGTCTGGAATTGTAGCATTATGTGATAATATTAATTTTACATTTGCGGGATGGAAATTCTGGATGAACAGGATGTCGTGTAATGACTGAAAACTTGAAACAAATGTAAGCAAGGTGAAGACTATATTAAGTTCCTATGACAGTTGAAATTACAAGCCATGACTTTCAAATTTGTGTATTTCTGATAAGATTAGGGAACTGGTCATTACATATGAGACTCATGCATTGAACTGTGAGAATATAACACATTGTTTGATGTTGCCATGAGTAATCACAAGTCTCAAGTGTAGTGCCTTTATGATAATGATACCAAAGTTATTAAGAAATTGTTGAAAGGAGTATATTTATATCATATTTATGTGTGATGTATGTATTAGTTGAGCTTCAATGAGGTCTTTTGTGATCAGAGTTGCTAAAGACATTAATGGTGGTTCCTGTTTTACTAAAATATATTTACTATACAGCCAAATTATAAGCATCTCTAAATATTTGTCAGGAGTTCAAAGTGATTTGTATATTTAAAAATTATTTTTATGTAATACTTCTAAAAATTACATTCCTGCATATTTTTATACCTCAGTTTTTTCTTCATAATCATTAATATTTTCTGTAGTACACAAAGTTTTTCACAAATGATATAACATTTATGATCTTTTTATACAAACAACTATTGAAAATGAACCCTGAAGCTACAGAATAAGTATTGAAACAGAATATTGTGTTTGTTTTTGTGATTATATTGCACATATTTTACTATCACAAACTCTGTTAAATTATTGAATCAAGGGTAATTTCAGTTCTTAACACTATTATTGGGAAAGATGGTGCAATGGGCTCTCATTTTGGATGAATGAGATTCAAATTGTTAATGAAAGCACAGTGTAAGGAAAGGGTAAGAGGAATGAGGCAAAAAGGAAACGGTTCTTGTTGCCCACCCAACCTCCACAACATCCTAGTCCATCCCTAAAGCACTACCAATTCCAACCCTTTACCACAAAAAACTGCCCAGTCCACCCACCCAGCACTTCTTATTCTAGTCCCATCACAGGCTTATCCTACTCAATAAGAGGTCAGGCCACCTGTGAAAGCAGCCATGTGTTTTACCAGCTCTGCTGCAGTCATTGCACAGTGTTTTACATTGGCATGACAATGAACCAGCTGTCTATCAGGATGAATGGCCAACCTCAAACTCTGGCAAAAAGCAAGCTTGACCACCCTGGGGCACAGCACATGGCTTAACACAGCACACTGGATTTTAATGCCAGTTTTGCTACCCCAGCCATCTGGATCATCCCATCTATCACCAGCTCTTCTGAACTATTCAGATGGGAGTTGTCACTACAACACTTTCTTTTACCCCGCAACCACCCTGGCCTCGACCTAAGATAACTTGCCATTCCTGCACCCTATGCCTAACAATTCCCCCTCCCCTCCTTCCCCAGTCATTTTCCTGTATCCCTCCAATTTGTCTTCCTACCAACTGTCTGTCGCCCCATATAATATCCCTTAATTAATTAGATTTTTATATAATTTTTAATTTTCCACCTTTTTCTTCCTTATTATTTTTAACTCCCCACAGACACCTCTATACCTCTTTTGATCCTCTCCTGGCCCTTCCCTTCACTGCATTCAATGCTGCATTGCACATTTCCACCTGTCAGAGCCATTACAGTCCGTCGTGAAACGGGGATTTTACCGTCCTCACCCTTACCCGGCAACCGTCTCCCTCCACGCCCCTCCTCACTCACTAGAAGATGCTTGAAGCACTGGAGTGGCTGGAATTGTTGGTAGTGTGTGCAAGTTATGTCTGAGTGATTGTGTAAATGTATTTGTTTCTTTTTCTGATGAAGGCAATGGCCGAAAATTTTAAGTTGTGTGAATGTGATTGTTTATTTTATGTGCCTATCAGTGGCTTATCAAGTGTCCTTACAGTGAGTTATCTACATTGTATTTACAAGTAATTATTTGAATTTCATATATATACCAGAAATCTCAATAATTGCTTTCCAAATGCATTGCACCTAATGTAGACACAACAGTTGACATTTGTTTGGTTATGGCTACAATGGAATAGGAAGTCAGAGGCTTCTCCTACACAATCAGAGGCTGAGCCACCAATGAAAGCAGCTTTGTAATTTACCAACTGTGCTGCAGTCACAGCACAGCTTTCTATATTGGCACGACCACTAACCAGCTGTCCATTCAGTGAATGGCCACTACTAAACTGTGGTCAAAAACTAGGTAGACTACCCTGTAGCGGAATGCGCAGCAGACAACAAGCTTGATTTCAATGGCTGCTTCATAGCCTGAGCCATCTGGATCCTCCCACCCACCATCAGGTTTTCTGAACTAAGCAGATGGGAGTTATCCTTAAAGTACATTTTCGTTTGTTTGTTTCCCTGCCTCCCAAGTCCATTTCTAAGCTGAATCTCCTTCTACCCGTTTAGCTTGTACAAGCTCCAAAACGCAGTGCTGTAATCCACCACCGTGATGCAATCTTCGTGTGTCCTCCTGTCTCCACTTATCCCCTCACTACAGACTGTGATTCAGTGTCTGGCAGCTGGAGATAATTGTTTTTCACTCCTACACACACAACTGTTATTTAAAGCAAGGTTATTTTTCACAGGTTACCACTTTTTCAACCAAAAATTTCTCTTGGAAATAAAGTTATTGAGGAAATGTGATTTTGGGTTATTTCTAAAACTTTTTTTCCTATTTGTTGGACATTTCATTGTAATGGGCAAATGATAAAAAATTTTGGTTGCTACATATTGAACTCTTGTTGACACTGATAGCTTGTATAATGTGTAATGTAGGTCAGTTTTTCCTCCAGTGTTGTAGATATGGACTTTACCACTACTTTTAGATTGAGAGAGATTGTTTCTGAGAAATTTAATTACTGCTTATATGTATTGTGATGTCATAGTTAAAATACCTAGATGCTTGGAGATATAACTAATAAGTCACATTATCAACATGCCAATATTTATTGTTTATTTCCAGCGAGTTTTTTTCTTCATTTATACTGAGCTCTCCAGCTTCTTATCACATTATTTGTTCATATGAATATGCGAAACAACCATTTTAGTGGTATTACTAATACTCCGTGGTTCTTACAGCTCTGAAACGCGTGCCCCTCTACCCCTAACAATTGAGCTTTTCTACTTGTGACAGGCTTTCTAAAAATACATGATTTTCTGTCATATTGGTAATAAAAGGAGAGGTGGCTTATTATGAGGTCATGGGCTAGCCACAAGCACAGACACCAATGTCATGTAACTGCCTACTTGTAATGGGGCTACTAGGTAGTCAGAGGTGGCATACTGTGAGCCTGTTCCATGTTCACACAGGCTTAAGTTGAAGTGTGTTGCGAGTGGGTCATGAAGTGTCTACTAGCTACAGCAGTCCATACAGTGCGGGTGGCCAAGGAAAGGAGTAATCCACTATACCGTTTTCGAGATGCCCCAAGGAAAGTTGATCTTTGTTCATTGTATGTGTATGATGTTCTTTTGTTACATAAAATGACTAGACGAAACTGCCATTGTGATTTGCCATTTGGAAATGTCATTCGTGATTTTTTTATTTATTTGAGTAATCTGTATAGTGTGTTGTACAAAATATATTTGTTACATGAGGTTAATGTTATCATTCAGTAGAACACCATTGGATTTTCCTTCTCCCTGAAATAAAACCTGCCTTTGAGTAGGAAATGAAGTTAATGTTTCACCATGAAGGGCTAGTGAGAAGACTTAAGTAGCAGAGTCCTCTCTCCGTGAAAAGAATTTGAATGAAGAATTGGGGGCAAGTGCGAAGGAGAAATGACAAAGAATTGGAAGACAGAATATTTAAATTATATGAAGTGTATGCTTAATGAGATATGCTAGTATTCAACAACCTCCAGCATTAGTAACACACACATACTTCATAGGTGAAAGGAAAGTTTAAAAAAGTAATATTATTAATAATATTTCCACAGAAATCATAGAACTGAATAGTTGTCTTGGTCATAGGTAAACAGCACCAACAACCCATGACAACAAGAAAACAGGCACTGTAAATTGATATTCTGACAGGAAATAGTGGTAACACAAAGAATACTATTAAAAGTACCTGTGACAAAATTTCTCTGAAGAGATTCAGTTGGTGGTCGTGACATTTATAGTTGGGTGACTAGTAGTTGCTGTCACTGACTACACTGGTGTAGACATCAGAGATGACACGTTGTAACACACACAGCTCACAACACCAAAGTCAGGTGAGCATACACCAATAAAGTTAATTTTTATCTGTGTGTGTGTGTGTGGGGGGGGTGTGTGTGTGTGTGTGTGTGTGTGTGTGTGTGTGTGTGTGTGTGTGTGTGTGTGAACATATTGTGAAAACAATGGTAACTGCAGTGTGTACTACTGGCTTGAATATGTATGCTTAGTTCATTGACAGAAAGTAATGCAGTTTAACCATCGTTTTGTCTTCATGCCAGTAATTAAGACAGATGGCCTCTGAATCAGTAGAATGAGATTGAACCACTGATAACTGGTTTTCATGAATGGTAGGAATGTTAGACACACAAATTGGAACTACAAAATGAATTTACAACATTAAAAACTGAAATGACAAAAGATAAAACAGATTTAAATATAAAAAATAGACTAAGATTACTCACCAGGCGAAGGAGCACAGGTGTGACAGCATCACAAATAAATAATTGAACACACACACACACACACACACACACACACACACACACACACACACACACACACACACACACACACACAAAAACGCAAGCTTTCGCAACTCAGTTGCTTCTTCAGGCAGAAGGGAAGGAGAGGGAAAAGGAAATGAGGGTTTTAAGGAAGGGGGTAAGGAGCCATTCCAATCCCGGGAGAGGAAAGACTTACCTTAGGGGAAAAAATGGAGGGTAAACAAATATGGCGCGCGCGCGCGCGCGTGCACACACACCCACACAGACACAAGTACACCTAGGCAGACATACTGAAACAGATTTGTCATACACATTTTAATCACAAATAGATCTTGTTAAGGAACAGATGCTACAAAACACACTAGAGTGTAACACAATCTCTACTTGACATTGATAAAGGAGGATAATAAAATAGAGGCCATAAAACAATTTAAGAAAGATACTTCAGGGGACTTGTCATACGTCACAAGTTAGGGGATTTGTGACTCTTGAGCCCCACCAGTGTGTTCTATTCCTTCCTATTTAGATTTCTGTAGAACACATCCTACTCTCTTTCTAGTATATTAACTTTCACGTTCTCCTGTCTACTGTCATTCATAATATAAATATTTATGGTAATTGAGGATTACCAAACTTTGATGTTATCACTGTAATAATTATAATTTATAAACTATAATATATGTGTTGGAGAAGCTATTGCAACATAGTAACAATATTAATATGGAGACACTTCCTTCATAAAAGGTAAAAGAATTCTTTTGTAAATTTATATGAGAAAATTGTAAGCTTTGTATAAATTTCATTAGTAATAACAATGGGAGGGTTATTACTAATTTTTGTAGGGATGGTAATTTACGTTTGTGACCCAGTGTGTAGAGGCAGACACAAACAAATGCCATTGTCCGCTCACCATTGACCTGCAGTAGTGGTGATTGGGGTTTTCCTTAGGGAGTCCTGGAGGTGGAGCAGTCAACACCATATGTGGACACTTACAAGGAGACGGCACGACCATGGGGTCGGGGATTTGTCTGAAATTTTGTGTGATGAAAGAGGACAATTAACACCTCACATGGTTAAAATGTTTGGACACACTATTCAGAAAATCCTCAGGAAAATCGATCCGAAGTTTCTTAGGTGCCTTATGAGTATCAAATGTTAGTCCATTGTCGAGCCGCAGTCTGGCTTAGATGGTTAGGACTCTGACAGAGATCTCAGGTTTGATTCCTCCTCCAGCAATTTTTTTTTTTTCTCGTTTCATTTTTTTGTTATTCCACCAATTATTCAGGAACTTTCCCAAACCTGCAATATCTTTAACAAATTAGTTAAATTAGTGAATAAAAATTATTTTCTTTTTGTCCAACAATAAAATTCATGGCGGTGGTTTTCCATTTTTCATTGTAACGTATATGAGGAGGGACATTGGGTTTATTCAGAATAACAAAGTTGATTAGGAAACATTCAATTTTTATACATATAATAATTATAAACAAGAACCGAAGTGGTGATAAAACAAACAAAGCAATAATTTTTAGTGACATCTTGCACAACATATAAAAGCGGATTTTTTTACAATCACAGGGAGTTTGTAATAAATCTGTACAAAGACATGCCCAATTAACCTCTACGAAAATGTTTAGAGTTTCTGATAATTTTGTGGCAAACCAGGCATATTGATTCATGTCTCGGAATATTGGTGACGATAATTAAATTCTTTTCAGTTATGAATGTTTTTTCACCCAGAAGTTCCAATGTATTATTATAAAGCTCTCCGGCCAATAACATAGCATCGCGAGAGATCTCTTCCGAAGATATTGATGCAATTAAATTATTTTCCGTCAACAGCTTTTCATAAGACACCACTGCGTCCTTCAGTAGTAATTTTGATCGATCGCTATGAATGGATTCTTCAGGGATTCCTTCTCCCATTCCAGATGAGCTAGCAACTTCTTCAGGTGACATGTTAAACCTGGAATCGGAATAACACATTGAAATTCACCCTCTCCCCCCCCCCCCCCCCGAGTTAATGCAGTCTTCCTCCCTTCTTTCCTTCCTGGACTGCATTTCCTTTTCCCCTCCCCTCCTTTTCTATCCTCACTCAACCAAACAACCCACCCCACGTTGAAATTTGAAACGGGCACGTCTGTTGATGACGAAATCGAATAACAAACTGCCGTTTACTACTCTTGGTGTACTGCACTTGATTTTTATCCCATGGATGACAGGAAAATTATCCAACCCATCCCAGTGCTGCATAAATGAAATGGGTTGGAAGCGTTGTCAGGATGGAAGGCGGAGCGGTGAAGGCTTGTGGGCGCCCTGGGAAAGGATGGCTGATTGGCAAATCAAAGATAGAAGTGAAATTAATATTTGGTATATTCTGAAATACGGGATACATGTTGGAGCTCGCCATGAGGTAGGATGGAATGAATGAATGCCAGTCTAAATGGATTAGAAAACGGAAAAGATGAAGGTTACGATAATGGTTATGGTTCGTGGCTGATGCCGAACAGCTGCTAGGCGGGAGCGGACGGCATGCGGCCGTTCACCCCGCACCGAGGCTGAGCCTCTCGAGTGCATCTGTCCTGCACGAGAACTCAAACTGAAGAGAGCGAAGTATAACCCTACCCATCCTACACCACCGGTTAGAATATGATAATTAGAAAAATGACCCGTGTGCCTAATTATCTTAATTTGGTGGAAAAGCTATCGATAATGAAGCCGATGATGTAGTGGAGGCTATAACCAGAACGTTGCTGCACCTCTTTGGTAAACAACAACGATCGATAGGAATAAAGAAAGTGGAAGGTAAAATTTGGAATAAAATTATTAATGTTTAAATGAAAAAAATTGCGGAACAAAAGGAACACAGGGATTAATTTGGAAAAAGTGAATAACTTATTGATTTTCGGTCGCCAGCTCGATGTTCGAGCAAATAATTTGGTGGGATGTCAATAATGGCAAAGTTAATTAAAAACGTGAAGAATTACGTAAAATTTGGGTGGGCAGAAAATCAGAGTGTGCGCGTCAAATTCGGTACAAAAGACACTGACAATATACTAATTACTGAGAAACAGTTCACTAACACAGGGTTCAATGTAAGACGGCGAAATGCTAGCCATAGCCGCGCAAATGCAACATGTAGCAAATCATGCAAAACTCTCACCTTAATACTTACTATTTACAGCTTCAAATAATTAATTGTTTATATAAGTACCAGAACTTATTCTACAGTGAGTATGCCATGCGCTTTAGCAATAATCAAGTTGTAACTGAACTATTAACTATACTAATGACAAGCTCAAAAAATTAATTAATGACTTTTCGTGCTAACACTAAATATTTAGAAAAGAACCATTTAACCTTCTGATTAACTTTTGCTCTATCTTTAACCAGGAATTATTGGCATTCAAACACTTGTAAACAATTACTATTCTCACTAGTCAGTACTTGCAAGTTAAAACAAACTTTACCTCAAAATAATATGCAGTGGAAAACAATTAATCTTTTACACTGTTATTGAAATATCTTTTGAAATTGAAAGTTAATCTAGCAGTTTTGTTCAACTTAGCAAACCTATTGATCAGCAACACTGGCATAAGCTACGTTTAGTAAAACTTTTCTGAACACATTTTTTATTAACGACTGTCACATTGTCTTTAATGACTCTGATTTTTAGTTTTCTATAACTTTGTGAATATCCTCGGAAAAACAATGGATGAGGAAGGAACCTGTCTGGACAATGACTATGGGTAATGATTTTTTAACAAAGGTTCACAAGTAACAGTGTTCGCTATTGAACAATCATCACTAATACACTGGTTAGCTGTACATGCTAAGACAAACTGGACAGATCTTACTGAATTTGATGTGCAACGTGGTGCTGCTGATTGAAGACTGTTGGCACTTAACAATTGGCAAACACAGGCTCTTCTTGGCGACGAATGTTAATTACAATTTAGGGCCCACAGCATTCCTCTTGATGCATTTATTAATTATTTAAGCTGTGGCCGTATGAATAAATAATATTGCCTCTTCGCCGTCTCCTCCACTAGTGCCAATCCAACATGCATTCTCCTTCACTTACTTTTTCCGTACACCATTGAGCACACAATGTGTCTGTCCGCCGCTACTTCTCAACAACAACTACTTCTCGCTGTGCGCCTCCAGCGATACACACACACTCACACATATCCAGTGTTTGGATGTGGATATGTGTGTGTGTGTGTATTTGTTTACCTTCCTTTTTGTCCCCTAAGGTAAGTCCTTCCACTCCTGGGATTGGAATGGCTCCTTTTCCACTTCCTTAAAACCCGTATTCTTCCCTTTCTCCTCTCCTTCCTCCCTCTTTTTCCCGAAGAAGCCACCACTGGTGGCGAAAGCTCGAATGGTTGTGTGTTTTTGTGTGTGTTTGGTGTTCCTATCGACGAGCCTGTACTTTAGGTAAGTCAAAAGTCTTTATTTTATACCATTTTCCCACCTGGAAGGTCTATATATATATATATAACGATTATTAAGATGAAAAATTCCTAGCAGGAAAAATAAAATATAAAAAATAGACGAAGATTACTCACCAGGCGAAGGAGCACAGGTGTGACAGCATCACAAATAAATAAATGAATACACACACACACACACACACACACACACACAATCGCAAGCTTTCGCAACCCAGTTGCGTCTTCAGGCAGTAGGGAAGGAGAGGGAAAAGGAAATGATGAGGGTTTTAAGGAAGGGGGTAAGGAGCCATTCCAATCCCGGGAGAGGAAAGACTTACCTTGGGGGAAAAAATGGAGGGTAAACAAATGCACACATGCCCACACATTCACACACACACACACACACAAGTACACCTAGGCGGACATACTGTAGAAAGCAAAGAAGTTAAGTTATAGAAGTTAAGAAGTTAGACAGAGATACCACTTGAGGCAGAGTCTCTGTCCAGAGAACTGATGCAAAGATGTTAAAAAGGTGGTTGGGAATTCAAATTTAGCGGAGGTTGAGACCAGGTGGGCAACGGGAAGAGAGAATATGCTGAAGGGCTAGTTCCCATCTCCGGAGTTCTGAAGGATTGGTGTCAGTGGGAAGTATCCAGATAACCCGGACATCGTAACACTGTGCCAAGATGTGCTGGCCGTGCACCAATGCGTGTTTAGCCACAGGGTGATCCTCGTTACCAACAAACACTGTCTGCCTGTGTCCATTCATGCGAATGGACAGTTTGTTGCTGGTCATTCCCACATAGAACGCTTCACAGTGCAGGCATGTCAGTTGGTAGATCACGTGGGTACTATCGCAAGTGGCTCTGCCTTTGATCGTGTACACCTTCCGGGTTACCACCACTTACTCCAGTCCCGTAACCCGGAAGGTGTACACGATCAAAGGCAGAGCCACTTGCGATAGTACCCACGTGATCTACCAACTGACATGCCTGCACTGTGAAGCGTTCTATGTGGGAATGACCAGCAACAAACTGTCCATTCGCATGAATGGACACAGGCAGACAGTGTTTGTTGGTAACGAGGATCACCCTGTGGCTAAACACGCATTGGTGCACGGCCAGCACATCTTGGCACAGTGCTACACCGTCCGGGTTATCTGGATACTTCCCACTGACACCAATCCTTCAGAACTCCGGAGATGGGAACTAGCCCTTCAGCATATTCTCTCTTCCCGTTGCCCACCTGGTCTCAACCTCCGCTAAATTTGAATTCCCAACCACCTTCTTAACATCTTTGCATCAGTTCTCTGGACAGAGCCTCTGCCTCAAGTGGTATCTCTGTCTAACTTCTTAACTTCTATAACTTAACTTCTTTGCTTTCTACAGTATGTCCGCCTAGGTGTACTTGTGTGTGTGTGTGAATGTGTGGGCATGTGTGCATTTGTTTACCCTCCATTTTTTCCCCCAAGGTAAGTCTTTCCTCTCCCGGGATTGGAATGGCTCCTTACCCCCTTCCTTAAAACCCTCATCATTTCCTTTTCCCTCTCCTTCCCTACTGCCTGAAGACGCAACTGGGTTGCGAAAGCTTGCGATTGTGTGTGTGTGTGTGTGTGTGTGTGTGTGTGTGTGTGTATTCATTTATTTATTTGTGATGCTGTCACACCTGTGCTCCTTCGCCTGGTGAGTAATCTTCGTCTAATATATATATATATATATATATATATATATATATATATATATAGACGAAGATTACTCACCAGGCGAAGGAGCACAGGTGTGACAGCATCACAAATAAATGAATACACACACACACACACACACACACACACACACACACACACACAATCGCAAGCTTTCGCAACCCAGTTGCGTCTTCAGGCAGTAGGGAAGGAGAGCCTCTGCCTCAAGTGGTATCTCTGTCTAACTTCTTAACTTCAATAACTTAACTTCTTTGCTTTCTACTGTATGTCTGCCTAGGTGTACTTGTGTCTGTGTGAATGTGTGGGCATGTGTGCATTTGTTTACCCTCCATTTTTTCCCCCAAGGTAAGTCTTTCCTCTCCCGGGATTGGAATGACTCCTTACCCCCTTCCTTAAAACCCTCATCATTTCCTTTTCCCTCTCCTTCCCTACTGCCTGAAGACACAACTGGGTTGCGAAAGCTTGCGATTGTGTGTGTGTGTGTGTGTGTGTGTGTGTGTGTGTGTGTGTGTGTGTGTGTTCAGTTATTTATTTGTGATGCTGTCACACCTGTGCTCCTTCGCCTGGTGAGTAATCTTCGTCTATTTTTTATAGTTTATTTTTCCAGCTAGGAATTTTTCGTCTTAATATTCGTATCGTATATATGTCTTTTGATTTCTGTGTTGTTAGAAGTGTGGACAGTTCCTGAAAACCAATAACCAGAAAGTTTGTGGAGTTTTTGTTGCATTATTATTATTATTATTATTATTATTGGTAGTACTATTACTAACAATAGTAGTTACTATAAGTCTATAAAATATGCAGCAGACATACCTGCAAATCTTTCCATTTTAGGAGCGGAATGGACAAGTTTGTCCAGTAGGCTGGACCCAGTAGAGAGGAGCCTGGAAGATACAGGTGATCTCCTTTTGTACAATCCCTGAGATGAAAAGAATGATTTTCACAACTTGAAATGGACATGGTTTCAAGCTACTGTGACGTATGACATCAAACCAGTCCTTCGGTACCTCTGTGTGGGCAGTTCGTGACATTAGCCTCATTCTTGTCACACTGGAGATATGAATGGCCTCTTTCTGGAAATGTCATTGTAACCCTTTCAAGGCGTTTGTATGATCGTTCTTTTCTTCTCATCCGATCATCTACCATGCTTTTGCCTCTTCTTTGCATTCTGTTTTGGTTGTGGTCTTCTGTCTTTGCCCATTTTTACAGCAGTCTTCACACATTGTAAATACAGACAACAGTAAGACAATAGTAACACAGCCTCGTGAACAGTGATCAAATCAACAGAGCTTTCCTTGCATTCAATAATGAAACAAAGAAGAAACACGAGCCACTCATATCAACCCACAGGCTAAAAGATTATATTCTAGGGAAGCAAAGTGGAATGGACCTTCATCATTTTTTCATACAACCCGTGGACGCTCAGCGTTTTCCATACTTCCAGGTATTTTTAATGGTGGTTTATACAGGATCTATAGCATATTTAGTGCCAATGAATACATCAACAGAAACTACAGAGAGAACTCTACAACATGGCACCATAATCCCAAAAAATGGACATTCATCGTTATTCCCTCCAGGTCTTCATATATGTTTGGTTTTGGGCATGTAAAATCCAATCTTTAGGTCTTATTAATTGCAAGAATAAAAAGCAAACTGTGATGGGGATCTATAAAGCATTACAACTACTTGTACATGGGAAAGTAACAAAATTAAGGACATGAGAAAATGTAAAGATACATGTTCGGGTCAGTCAAGCCTGTGATAATAAACCAAAACACCATTTGGAAGAGGTTGGCTGACACACTGCCTGCAAGGGAGACAGGAGGGAAGCTAAGAAAACATCAACAGCCACAGGGCCAACACACACTCCCAGCAGGTGGTATTGGACTCTACTGGGCCAGCCTGAGTAGCCGGCGGGAAGGATAAACATGTGAGTGAATATAGCTTCACATTGTAATATCAAATGGCATAAAGTTTGACTAGCCCGAACACAGATAAAATTAAACAAACATCATAAATTTAGTGAACATTTGAAGTAATAGGCGATTACCAGGGAATTTCATTAAACATAATAAAATGATGACTACATATGAAGGATGGCCATTTTGGGAGGATAAAAAGGTTGCCATTTCTTTGACACAACTAAGAACCATTTAAATTGAAAGTGAAATTACAAAGTGGTAATTACCTAAAATAGAAAGTCGAGTAAGGAAGACGACGATAAAAGTGGGCTGGCATTACATTAAAGTGCATGTCAAATTAAATGAAAATTATACATAAAGAAGGTTATAGTCAAGAAATTAAAAAAGGCTAATATTAGATTGAAGCCACAAGTCGTACAGGTAAAAATTAAAACTATATAATAATGGAAAGTCCAGGTTGGAATTTATAATATAGTAATACGGACAGCTCACAAATCACCGCAAAGATGTGGCAACAAGCTGCAACAGGCACAAACAAAAGACACACGCATACAACACTTTCACTATCGGCCATGGCCTTCTTCAGAAAATAGAACAGTCACACAGGCACACAACACAGTCAAAAAAACTGTCACCTCCGGCTGCCACAATTCAAATTGCAGCAGCCAAAGGTGACGGTTTTGTGACTGTGCTGTGTGATTGCATGAATGTTGTATTTTCTGAAGAAGGCCATGGCCGATAGTGAAAGAGTTGTATGTGTGTGTCTTTTGTATGTGCCTGTTGCAGCCCATCACCACATCTTTGCAGTGAGTGGTAAACTGTCCTTATTACTATATTATTAAAACTATATAACCTACATATGTTAAAAGGCAAAATTTGTTAAAGTGCAAACATTTGTTAAGGCATACTAATGTAAAAGAACAGTATCAGTGATCAGGATACTGCACTATAAATTGAAGAGAACAATATTACAGCTGAGTAAAAGATGCATAAGGAAACAAATTAAAACAAATTGTAAAAGTTGGAGTGCAATATAGGGCTTAAAATTAGTTGCAGAAAATTAAAAAATGCGTACACCACGTCAATATGACGTCCTGAGAGGAATATGGGTGAAGTTTGTTGGCTGTTTAAAAAAGGAATAGTTATTTAGTAAAATTGTGTGCTTCAGCATTATTTGCTCGTCAAGCGTACATGAAGGATTCTTATTAATACGCTGCAAGAATTCCATTTTCTCCAACAAATCAAAGACATGGCCTTTGGGGTAATGATGATGATGATAATTTTATGTGGCTCATTGAACTGGTGCGAGTCTTTCAATTGGATGCCACTTCGGCGACTTGAGTGTCCCTACCCCAGTTATCCAACTGGGGAAAGGGGACCTACAGCTTAATGTCGAATCCAAACCATGTCATTTCTGGTGACTCCTCACATCTTTGAGAGGTGAAGGATGGGTTAAAGTGCAGACTGAAATAACTCGAGGCCTGACCAGGTTTTGAACCCACGGTCCTTCGGTTACACCCAAAGCACAGGCCCATCGACAGACACAAATAAAATCACACACAAACACACATACAGGCTTTCGCCACTGCTGGTAGCTTCTTCAGGAAAAAGAGGAAGGAAGGAAGGTGGGGATAATATATTTGTCTGTCACAGACTGAATGCCTGTTTATTTTAAGTTGGGTATATAAAGTGCATTTGAGTTATTGAGGGCTGCGCCTTTCTTAAACCGAATGCTGAAAGTACACCCCCATCTGGTCACAGTAGAGGCATGGACAATCACTGCATTGGATCTGATAAATACCTGAACCTATCTTCATGATACCTCTACTGCAGCCCACTTGGTTTGGGTAAGAAAAAGGCAGGTGTCACACTTGCATTTTTGCACCATTGACTAAATATGGTATTTTTATTTACAAATAACACCAATTATTCTTGTTGGTTAGTGTCAAGATAATTCCACAATTGTTACTGGGAGATGTATTGCTTATATTTTGGAAGAGAGTATCTACAACCTGAATGGGGTAGCCGTTAGAAAACGCAATGTACTTGATGATCTCTAGTTCCTTTCTGTAGTCCTGCACACTGAGCTGAACTTGTTTAGGATGGTGCAACATTGCCCATAAATAAGCCATCTTGTTTTAACAAAATTTTTTGAGGTCCAGGAAAGGTATTATAGTTTTATTATGATAAAAGGTGACATGGCTATGGTGGTGCATTGTGTTGGCCTTGTTGGATCCTTCCTGGCATTTCCATTGTTAGACATGAGCTGGTGTTATTTCTTGTGAAGCACCAGCACTGTACACAGCAAATCGAAATGCTCTGAGACATGAAGAGTATGGCGACTGCTGCACAGTGTGCCAGTCTTGCTGGGAGCTTAGGCTACATTGGAAGGCCAGTTTGCCCAATGCCACCTTTAAACACTTGGTTGTCATAGACACAGGAGAAGGGGTACACAGTGAGCAATGCGCTATGGCTGGGTAAGAGAGGCCACTGGCGGTGGTGCCTCCACTTACGGTTTCTGTTGTGTGCAGGTAGGCAGGGGGATGGGGCGATGCTTTGTACCACGTGGTGATTCAGCCAATAGCACCATTCCACTACTCTTTGGTGTGTTGCAGAGTCTACTTTGAATGTGCAGAAGTGCTGTGTTCTCCAGTGTGTGTGTGTGTGTGTGTGTGTGTGTGTGTGTGTGTGTGTGTGTTTTGACAATTATATTGTGTGCGAAGTATTTGGTATGGTTAACTGATCAGAAAAGCACCAAATGTTGCAGAAACTAGTAACAATTATAGTGTTCTCAGTGTGCAACATCTTCAAAATAGAATCTGAAGTAGACGACTTGCAGGCAAATGGTGCTCACCCCAACATTGACAATAGTCAGCTGAAAACACGTGACGCATCTTGTGTGGGGTGGAGAAGTGTACAGTGCATGTTAAGTGAACTCGACTATTAAAGCCACTGATTCGGCATATTTTAAATCACCAGGGAACTGACACAGTCATCAGATAGGTGTTGGCAATGTGGACGATTTTTTTAAGAATAATGATGAATAGCGGTTGAAGCAAAGAATTAAAATTTGCATCAGGACCATGATTGTATGTTCAACCTATAATCATCATTGATAAATCTATACTAGATCTGTTTCAGGAACACACAACTATTTTGGTATAAGTATTTATAAGAAGGCTCTGTATCATTAAGTATTCGAGATGTATATGAGGGACTAATACCTGACTGCAGAAAAAGTTTAACAAATGAAAGAGAACGTAGTCTAACAGCAGTCAGTGGACAGTGCTACAAATATTAAAGGACATTGGATTTATAGGATTTCGTTATTGTAAGATAAACAATGGAAGAAAAGATCTATGAAATTGTCCCCAAGCTCTTTTTACTCACTGTTTTGTGCATTTGTGACGTACCTGGTCGTAGATCGACGATTCTCCAAGTTCTTGATGTAATCGACAATAATTGCTCTCGGTAGGAATTGGCTGTAATCTCATGGGGCGAAAACTAATTCACTACAAATGACAAAGGCACATACAGAATTGCAGTTCTTTGACACTGTTAATGATTTATTATTAGTGCCCAGTTGTCCCCATTTATGGCCAGCTTACAAGTCTCATTAATTACAACCATTTATAACAGACACGCACATTCCATACATCAATAATACAAATTACCACTGTCCGTGTGTGGAATACAAAAGTTCAAGGTGTAATAGTAATGTGGCACAAATATTAATTAATCACTGTAGATACACTTTCTGCGTTGAAGGACTTTTACATAATTAGTCAAATTTAAAGTCCAAATTGACGTGGCATGTAGTTCAGATCGTGGCCGAAACAATAACCGATACTATGAACTGACATAGGTTCTGCCTTTGATAAAACTCTCCAATAGTGCGGGTTATACCTCAGGCAACGGATGAAACAATATTCTGATACGTGCCATGAGCCCATCCTATTTATATCATCCAAACAATGCCACTGAAAACTGTGTATTGTTAATTATATTCATTAATTATAATGGAAAAGTAAAGTTACATACAACTGGCTATTGTAAATAATACTGATTAAATTAATATACAAATCTTGGTTAAATGAATAGTATTTCCTTCACGTATCTAACAAAAATAGATTCACAACAATATTTTTGTAGTTAACGGTAATTTCACAGAAACTAAAGAGAGCAAAACTTTCCTAACATTACTTGTGAAACACAGTAATTCCCATTTTAATATCTTGAGAAAAAAAAATTACCTAGTTCTCATAGAAACACTAATTAGCACAATATCTGAAATTTAACAGAATACTTCTGGCACAAATTTATATTACAAACTAATATTTACTAATTGAACAAACTTCCTCTGGTGTCAAATAATATAAAATGACTTCATCTAGTTACATTATAAAAAAGAATAACAAAAGTTTTGGAAAAGAAAATGATAATAGACTAACTACATTCATATCTATTATTAGACAACAGTGGTATTGGGAGGTACTGTAATGCAAGCAGATGGGAATAAATTCCAACATGCTTCATTACATATTGTCTGAATTTAGGTTTGCACCAGAGCTGCTCTTTTATAGAACCAGTAAGTGTGTTTTTCTCCATGCTTCAGGGTATTCTTGTATTCTTCCAAATGCACAGCAATTTTAAACAGTATTAATGGTAAACAAATTCCGGCAAACAGTGAAACGAGATGGGACTGTTATCACGAGCATATTATTTGCCAGTCAGGGAAACCTTTCAGGGTAATTGAGGTTTTTAATGAAATAATCGACAGTCCAGACTCGAGTTTGACTACAAAAGAAGAAAGAACTCTGAGTTTGTTTTTCTTCCCTCTGTTTTTGAAAGAATATTTTTGAAGACAACTGGTTTTCCAACATTATTCAGGGGGGGAAAAATGCACCATTTTGCAGTAATGCTGTCTCAGATTGTGTTGCTTACATGAAAAATTTAAGAGATGAATATAAACTGTTCGGCTTTTCAAACTCTATGAAATACTTAACCAATTTGGAACATGAAATTTCCACGAGTAGAGCTGAAATGATGGATGAATACATTGGCAATCTATTGACATTAAAAATACAAACAGTGTGTTTCGAGGTGTTGGACAATGTTATAACAAAACTGGAAACGTTTACGCATTGTGATAGCCTACTCTTCCTTAAATTAGGAGATACTAATCAGTTTGGCAGTTATGCTCAGCATTTCCCAGTACACTGTGTAGATTCATTACTACAAATGTACGGTGCATTCGCAGTTGCAGGTAGAACTGGAACTGTGTATTCTTCCCAGCATAAACAAACATTTCAGTTTGTCAGTTTAAGAGATATGATCAAGAGAATGTTTGAGAATGTAACTGACCACATTCTTCCAGAAGCATTCAGATTATTTTGTTTAATTTGTACCATTGCTGTAACAAGTGCTTTAGTTGAAAGGCGTTTTTCTTGTATCAAATGTGTGAAAAGGTATTTCATGAACAGTATGGGCCAGGATCACTTATCAGATTTCACCCGTGTCTCAATTGAAAAATGAGTTCTGTGAATTCTTGACAGCCGAGGCACATGGTATGATGATGTTATCAAATGATTCTGGAGGAAGGAGTAGTTAACTTGTTTTACAAGAAACAGCTCTCAAATGCCCAATCTATTAGGCACCACATTTGTACTTTGTCTGTGCCCAAACACAGTAGCACCTCTCTGTGACTCGGACTGATACTCTAGTGATGATCATTGCGATGGCTAATGGTACCACATTTCCAATACCTGACACTAACACAATCACATCATGCGTGTCTGACTGTCAGAGATGGCAAAAAACCGCTACTTGCCCTTACTACCTGACCAGAATGTCACAGGTTTTTTACCTTCACACTTGCCTTGGTATTTTTCCCCTCTGCTCTTAAAACTGTTCTTATATCAAATGTTTTTCACCCACTTCTATCTCCTGATACACCACATTGTTGGGTTATTAACCCAGACTCACAGAAAACATTAATCTCCTATGCTCCTCTTACTCCAACAATAACTTACTAACGAATGCAGAGGTGACAGTGAACATATTGAGTTATTCACCATGCTAGTGTAAGTGAGGAGGGGTTCCACTTCTTTTTGTTTTTCAATAAGAGTGAGTGATATTATTATTATTAGCAGCAGCAGTAGCAGTATTAGTGGTAGCAGTAATAGTAACTTGCATTCAAATGAAATGATTTTTATATATATAAATTATAGAGGGAAACTTTCCCAGTGGATAAACAAAAATAAAAATAGAAAAGAGATGACTTACCAAAAGGACCGGCTCATTGATAGAAACAAATAAAATAAATAAAATCACACACAAACACACATACAGGCTTTCGCCACCACTGGCAGCTTCTTCAGGAAAAAGAGGAAAAAAGGGGAGGAAAAAGGGAAGGATATGGGTTTTAAGGAAGTGGAAAAGGAGTCATTCCAATCCCAGGAGTGGAAGGACTTACCTTAGGGGAAAAAAAGGAAGGTAAACTAATACACATACACTCAGACATATCGAAACGTAAACACACCTAGACAGACATTTTGTCATAATGCAGGTAAGCTGTAAGGAAGGGAACGTTTGATATGGAATGGATGGCAGCTGTCATAATGCAGGTACTGTTGTTTATTGGTAGGTTTGATGTGGACGGATGTGTGGAGTTGGCCGTTGGACAGATGGACGAGCCGGTACCAAGCCATCCTGGATACCCAAGCCTGTCAACCCAAAGTGTGGTACAGATTCATTGATGATATCTTCATGATCTGAACACACAGTGAAGAAGAACTCCAGAATTTCCTCTTCAATCTCAACTCCTTTGGTCCCATCAAATTCACCTGGTCCTATTCCAAATCCCATGCCACATTCCTCGATGTCGACCTCCATCTGTCCAACGGCTAACTCCACACATCCGTCCACTTCAAACCTACCAATAAACAACAGTACCTGCATTATGACAGCTGCCATCCATTCCATATCAAATGTTCCCTTCCTTACAGCTTAGGTCTTCGTGGCAAACGGGTCTGCTCCAGTCCTGAAGCTCTGAACCAGTACACCAATAACCTAATAACAGCTTTCACATCCCGCAGCTATCCTCCTAATCTGGTAGAGAAACAAATTGCCAGAGCCACTTCCTCATCCCCCCCAAATTCAGAACCTTCAACAGAAGAATTCCAGAAGTGCCCTCCTTGTCACCGGATACTTCCGGGACTGGAGCGGACTCTGAATGTGGCTCTCCAGCAAGGATACGACTTCCTTAAATCCTGCCCCAAAATGAGATCCGTCCTTCATGACATCCTTCCTACTCCACCGAGAGTGTCTTTCCGCCGCCCACCTAACCTCCGTAACCTCCTAGTCCACCCCTATGAAATCCCCAAACCACCTTCCCTACCTTCTGGCTCCTACCCTTGTAACCACCCCCGTTTTAAAACCTGCCCTATGCACCCTTCCACCACCACTTACTCCAGTCCCGTAACCCGGAAGGTGTACACGATCACAGGCAGAGCCACTTGCGATAGTACCCACGTGATCTACCAACTGACATGCCTACACTGTGAAGCGTTCTATGTGGGAATGACCAGCAACAAACTGTCCATTCGCATGAATGGACACAGGCAGACAGTGTTTGTTGGTAATGAGGATCACCCTGTGGCTAAACACGCCTTGGTGCACGGCCAGCACATCTTGGCACAGTGTTATGCCGTCCGGGTTATCTGGATACTTCCCACTGACACCAATCCTTCAGAACTCCGGAGATGGGAACTAGCCCTTCAGCATATTCTCTCTTCCCGTTGCCCACCTGGTCTCATCCTCCGCTAAATTCGAATTCCCACCCACCATCTCAACATCTTTGCATCGGTTCTCTGGACAGAGCCTCTACCTCAAGTGGTATCTCTGTGACCAGCAGCAGCTCTACATTGTATGGTAACCGGCTTCTTAATAGAAGCGACTTATTTACATTTCGTGTGTGCTTCCTCTTGCAGCTCTTTATACTTTAGTGTGCTCGCGTGTTTGTTTATTAAGAATCGCGTTTATTTGTCAGCTCAGTTACTGAATTTTTTATTTATTAGCTCGCGTATATATTTTTCAGATTCGCCGTTAATAAACAGTTCAGCGTTAGGTTTATACTTTACAAAGCTCACTGTTTATCAAACTACTGAGTCCTCTGACGTACTTACTTGGAAGAAACAAAGGTTTTTAGAATGGCTAGGAACTGTGACTGCTGCAAACGGATGGAGGCAGAGTTGGTGACTCTTCACTCGCAGCTTCAGGCGGCGTTGGCTTCGCTGGCAACGCTTGAGACTGCGGTGGGTGGGCGCCGCTGTTGTGGGCCGCTCGCGGGGGTACAGCAGACGCCCTGTGCGTCTGTTGTGCCCTCCGATCGGCCTGCGGCTGTGGCCAGCCCGCTCACTGCCCGCGAGGAGGTAGCCCCCCAATCCGTGGTGGATTGGGAGGTCCCCTCAGCGCATGTCAGGCGGCATAAGACTTCCAGGGGGACCGAAGTGGAGGCCTCCCCGGTTAGTCTTGCCAACAGATTCGAGGCGCTGTCTGTGGCAGGGGATGTTCCTGATGCGGATGGTGTCGCTTGTCCTGTACTCGCCTCTCTGCCCTCAAGATCCGGGCACTCACAGGGGGTGGGTTTGTTGGTAGTTGGGAGCTCCAACGTTAGGCGGGTAATGGCGCCCCTTAGGAAAATGGCTACTAGGGAGGGGAAGAATTCCAATGTGCACTCCGTGTGCATAGCGGGGGGAGTCATTCCAGATGTGGAACGGCTCCTTCCGGATGCCATGAAGAGCACAGGGTGCAGCCAACTGCAGGTGGTGGCTCATGTTGGGACCAATGATGTGTGTCGCTTTGGATCGGAAGAGATCCTCTCTGGTTTTGAGCGGCTATCAGAAGTGGTTAAGACTGCCAGTCTTGCTTGCAAGATGAAAGTGGAGCTCACCATCTGCAGCATTGTTGACAGGACTGACTGCGGACCTTTGGTTCAGAGCCGAGTGGAGGGTCTGACAGAGGCTCAGACGGTTCTGCGACCGTGTCGGCTGCAGATTCCTCGACTTGCGCCAAAGGGTGGTGGGTTTTCGGGTTCCGCTAAATAGGTCAGGAGTCCACTACACTCAGGAATCGGCTACACGGGTAGCGGGGGCTGTGTGGCGTGGACTGGGCGGTTTTTTAGGTTAGATGGCCTCGGGAATACACAAAATGGGTTTCAGTCTCAAAGGGGGCAGGTCAGACACGGGAAGAAAGTAGACATAAAAGCCATTGGTGTAACAGTTGTAAATTGTCGTAGCTGTGTTGGGAAAATTCCAGAGCTCCAAGTGCTGATAGAAAGTACTGAGGCACAAATCGTTATAGGTTCTGAAAGCTGCCTGACGCCTGAGATAAATGCGGCCGAAATTTTTTCAAAGGACCAAATGGTCTTCAGAAAGGATAGAATAAATAAAACAGGGGGTGGCGTGTTTATTGCTGTTACAAACGGTTTATCCTGCAACGAAATTGAGGCAGATACTTCCTGTGAATTGGTCTGGGTAGAGGTTATACCTGACCACCGAAATAAATTAATAATTGGATCTTTTTATCGGCCCCCTGACTCAGACGATGCGGTTGCAGAAATGTTCAAAGAAAGCTTGAATCATATTTCAAATAGGTATCCGAAGCATACTGTTATAATCGGTGGTGACTTTAATTTACCCTCGATATGTTGGCATAATTACGTATTGAAAACCAGGGGCAAATATAAAACATCGTCCGAACTAGTTCTGAATGCTTTTTCTGAGAACTAATTCGAACAGTTAGTTCATGAACCCACTAGAATAGTACGTGGTTGCAAAAATACTCTTGATCTCCTAGCAACAAATAATCCCGAGATAGTAAAGAGCATCAAAACAGATATAGGGATTAGCGAACATCGAGTTGTAGTAGCGAGACTGAATATCGAAATTCCCAAATCCACCAAAAATAAACGAAAAATATATCTATTCAATAAAGCAGATAAAAATTCGCTTCACGCTTTCCTGAGTGATAGTCTCCAGTCCTTCAAAACTAAAAATGTGTGTGTAGATCAGTTGTGGCTTACTTTCAAAGACATAATATCAGTAGCAATCGAGAGATTTATACCAAATAAATTAATAAAAGAGGGGGCTGACCCCACGTGGTACACAAAACAGGTCAGATCACTGTTGCAGAAACAAAGAAAAACGCATGCAAAATTTAAAAAGACACAGAATCCGCAAGACTGGCAATCTTTTACTGAAACTCGCAACCTAGCGCGGACTTCAATGCGAGAATCTTATAGTTGTTTCCACAACGAAATCCTGTCTCGTAATCTTGCAGAAAATCCAAAGAAATTCTGGTCCTATGTGAAGTACACTAGCGGCAAAACACAAACAATACCTTCACTACGCGATAGCTATGGTAATACTACCGACGACAGCACTGCTAAGGCAGAATTACTAAACACAGCTTTCCGAAATTCTTTCACCAAAGAAGACGAAGTGAACACTCCAGTATTCAATCCAAGAACAGCTGCCAGCATGCGAAACTTAGAAGTAGATGTTCCTGGAGTAGTAAAACAACTTAAGTCACTAAACAAAAATAAATCTTCCGGGTCAGATTGTATACCAACTAGATTCCTCCCAGAGTATGCTGATGCAATAGCTCCGTACTTAGCTATAATTTACAACCGATCACTCAGCAAAAGATCCGTACCCAAAGACTGGAAAGTTGCCCAAATTACTCCAATATTCAAGAAAGGCAATAGGAGTGATCCCCAAAATTACAGGCCTATCTCATTGACGTCTATTTGCAGTAGGATTTTGGAACATATACTTTGTTCGAATATTATGTACTACCTCGAAGAGAACGACCTATTAACCAATAGTCACCACGGATTCAGAAAGTATCGCTCTTGCGAAACACAGCTTGCCCTTTATTCACATGAAGTGTTAAGTGCCATCGACAAGGGATTTCAAATCGATTCCATATTTCTGGATTTCCGGAAGGCTTTTGATACTGTACCCCACAAGCGGCTTCTAATGAAATTGCGTGCTTATGGAATATCTCCCCAATTGTGCGATTGGATTCACGATTTCCTGTCAGAAAGGACACAGTTCGTTGTAATTGACGGTAAGTCATCGAGTAAAACAGAAGTGATATCTGGTGTTCCACAGGGAAGCGTTATTGGTCCCCTACTCTTCCTCGTGTTTATAAACGATTTAGGAGATAATCTGAATAGCTCCCTTAGACTGTTCGCGGATGATGCTGTTGTTTATCGGTTAGTGAAGTCAACAGAGGATCAAAAGCAACTGCAAAGCGATTTAGACAAAATTTCTACCTGGTGCGAAAATTGGCAATTGACACTAAATAAAGAAAGGTGTGAAGTAATACACATGACCACTAAAAGAAATCCGCTGAACTTCAATTACGCGATGAATCAGTCAAACCTTAAGGTCGTAAATTCTACCAAATACCTAGGAGTTACAATTATGAACAACTTTGACTGGAGAGAACACATAGAAAATATTGTGGGGAAGGCGAACCAAAGGTTACGTTTCATTGGCAGAACGCTTAGACGATGCACCAGCTCCACCAAAGAGACTGCCTACATCACACTTGTGCGTCCTCTCTTGGAGTACTGTTGCCCCTTGTGGGACCCTCACCAGGTGGGACTGACGGAAGATATTGAGAAGGTTCAGAGAAGGGCAGCTCGTTTTGTTTTATCACGTTACGGGGGGGAAAGCGTCACAGAAATGTTGCACGAATTGGGGTGGAAATCATTAAAAGAAAGACGTTATTCATTGCGGCGTGATCTGTTTGCGAAGTTTCAATCACCGACTTTTAGTTCTGAATGTGAAAATATTTTGCTAGCACTCACCTACTTAGGGAGACATGACCATCCCAATAAAATAAGAGAAATCAGATCGAAAACGGAACGATTTAGGTGTTCTTTCTTCCCGCGCGCTATTATAGAATGGAACGGTATAGAAAAGTAATGAAGGTGGTTAATGAACCCTCTGCCAGGCACTTAAATGTGATTTGCAGAGTATCTATGTAGATGTAGATGAACTTCTTAACTTCTTTGCTTTCTACAGTATGTCTGCCTAGGTGTACTTGTGTCTGTGTGAATGTGTGGGTGTGTGTGCATTTGTTTACCCTCCATTTTTCCCCCAAGGTAAGTCTTTCCTCTCCCGGGATTGGAATGGCTCCTTACCCCCTTCCTTAAAACCCTCATCATTTCCTTTTCCCTCTCCTCCCTTCTGCCTGATGAAGCAGCTAGGCTGCGAAAGCTAGCATTTTTGGGTGTGTGTGTGTCTGTGTGTTTATTTGTTGCTATTACTGCCTGTGCCCCTTCGCCTGGTAAGTGTACTCCATCTTTTTTTTTGCCTAAGTGTGTTTGGATGTGGATATGTGTGAGTGTGTGTGTATTTGTTTACCTTCCTTTTTGTCCTTCGATATATATATTTTGTAGATGGAAAATTCCTAGCAGGAAAGAATATATATATATAAAATAGACAAAGATTACTCACCAGGCGAAGGAGCACAGGTGTGACAGCAGCACAAATGAACAGAACACACTCTCATACACACACACACACACACACACACACATATATATATATATATATATATATATATATATATATATATATAAATTATAGAGGGAAACTTTCCCGGTGGGATAAACAAAAATAAAAATAGAAAACAGATGACTTACCAAAAGGACCGGCTCGTCGATAGAAACAAATAAAATAAATAAAATCACACACAAACACACATACAAGCTTTCGCCACCACTGGCAGCTTCTTCAGGAAAAAGAGGAAAAAAGGGGAGGAAAAGGGAAGGATATGGGTTTTAAGGAAGTGGAAAAGGAGTCATTCCAATCCCAGGAGTGGAAGGACTTACCTTAGGGGAAAAAAAGGAAGGTAAACAAAAACACACACACCTTCCTTTTTTTCCCCTAAGGTAAGTCCTTCCACTCCTGGGATTGGAATGACTCCTTTTCCACTTCCTTAAAACCCATATCCTTCCCTTTTCCTCCCCTTTTTTCCTCTTTTTCCTGAAGAAGCTGCCAGTGGTGGCGAAAGCTTGTATGTGTGTTTGTGTGTGATTTTATTTATTTTATTCGTTTCTATTGACGAGCCGGTCCTTTTGGTAAGTCATCTCTTTCTATTTTATATATATATATATATATATATATATATTCTGTTTTGTGTGCCTTTCTGCGGCTCACGGGGTCTCTCTATGGTGAGTAGCAACCTATCCTTTCCAAAATATTTGGAACAGTGCTAGCTTTGCCCTTATTTACTCTGAGCTCTAGGAAATGTTTGACATACTCACCATAAACCTTAAAAATAATGGTGGACACTGTTTACTGGAATGCAGTGTGGACTGTGGCTGAGCCGCGGTGGAGTAGCCGAGCGGCCTAAAGTGTCTTGCTGCGGAGCGCGCAGTTGCTCGCCATGGAGGTTCGAGTCCTCCCTGGGGCATGGATGTGTGTGTGTGTGTGTGTGTGTGTGTGTGTGTGTGTGTTGTCCTTAGGTTAGTTTACCCAGGTTTAAGTAGTTTGTAAGCTATGGACTGATGTCCACACAGTTTGGTCCGATAGATTTACAAACATTTGAACATTTAGAGTGTGACTGAACCTTTGAACTCACTAATTCTCTCTCTCTCTCTCTCTCTCTCTCTCTCTCTCTCTCTCTCTCTCGTTGAGGTGGGACGGGGGAATGGGGAGTAAACAAATCTAATAGTTAACTGGTGAGCTACTACTCAGAGAAAGAGAGAGACTGCTTGTTTCTTGTGGAGTATATCAAAATAGTGATTTCTACCAGATACAATAAATGATGTATTATGAACCCTCCTATTTCTTGTGTCTTATACACTGACTGCTTTTGAATTATGAAAATGTTGAGAAACAGTAGGAATACTGTTTTGAAAGTTGGTCACAGTGGGGGATGTACAGTAAATGCAAAATAGAGTTAACGATATTGTGAAAAGAATAAAGTGCTCTTATTATAAGGCGAGACACTTAGAAGCAGATGGGGATTATGTTCACGTAAGCTTTGTGTATGTTCATGTGTATGTAAAAGGGGGAGGATTTTTCCTTTCTGATAAAGATTTTGGGCAAAAATGTTTGTGAACATTCCGTACATCATGCAGTCTATCCTCCTCACAATATTGTTGTTATTTGCACTTGGACTTTCCACTGTTTGAAAAAAATAGGTCTCCTCATTATAAAATGTTTTATTCATCCAAAATGTAACAAGTTTCTTTTTTATATCCACTCAATTTCTTTATCATGGAACTGCAGCAATGGGTGGTTGTTCGGACATTTTCCATCATAAACTTTGCGGTATCCTGAAAAAATATTGAGAGCACATTCAAATTAATGTCACTTTCCATTTACTGAAACTAACCTAATTAATATGTAAGTGTATTAATTCTGTTTTTAATAAGCTTTTTTCTTAGCCATGTCATTAAGTAGGCATTTCATCTAGCATTTGAAAGTAATGTGTCATGACTCACACTTGTTCAAAATGTAAAACTTGATGTATTTCACATCCTAAAGCTCCTCTTTGAGCTGAAATGTGGGAAAATCATATTTACATTCAGTGTGTTTATAACTAGTAGCTGAAATGGACTTTGTATTGAGCTCTACAAAGTGGAACCTGAGAGAAAATAATGTACCAGTAGAGGCATGCATTCTAACTATGGTATCACTTACCCATACACGTGAAGAAGATCTCAAATTCTAATATTAATCACTTCCCTATTTTCTTTCTGCAGTGGAAAAATCTCTCTATTTTCCACTGATATTAGAGCTACTTGTTGTATTTGGAGTGCATGCGCATGTGACACTGGAAAGCTGCAAGTCTTCCACTGTGCAACTGGTTATCTTATATGTGAAGAAATTTCTTTGAAGTGAAAGTGAAGTAAGGCTGAGTTAGAAATATTGTTTGGAGACATTCCAAGTGTAGCTTACAACATCAGTACAATAAGAATATGTAAATAAATATTGTACAGTGCACGACAGCGGACCTTATGAAATGTTTGAAAACACTGTGTGCCAAAATGCAATTCTTGAAAGGCCCATATTTCAGATTCTATTGATCACAGAGATAAGGGGTTGTGTTTCGGATAGCTCTTGCTCTAGTGATCATTCATATACTTATCAACAGAATCAGAATACTTTAGATATCCTAAGGTACAGGATCAAAATTTTAACATTACACACTTCATGCAGCCCAGCCAAATTAAACAAATGCATTGGTGGTTGTAGATTATGTCTAATCTAGGATGGGCTTTATACAACTTATAAAAACACAATTTGCTTGTGGGCAGTTCCTGGAAAACTATAAGAGTACAATTTTTGCAGTAATAACCACTTCTATACTTTCTAATGACAGGAAACTGTCAAAATTTTTGACTATTTTTCTTAAGTTGATATTCTCAAAGTGTTCTTTAATTTTTTCCCAATAGCTTGATCTGTACCAAGATACAGACCTTCAAAGTTACTGCACAGGAGAACAAAATCATAAAAATCAGTTTTCTGCCATTTTTGCACCAAGTACCAACACTCTCCAAGTAACAAACCACAGAAAATGGCTCAAATTTTAACTTAATATGCTTTAGACATTCACCGAAAAATAGCTATTTTCCCATTTTCAAAAATCTTCATCCGTTATCAAGATACATGTGAAAAACTGATATCTGGGTACCAAAAGTGTCAATCATGCCAAGAATTGAAGTTCCAACTGTTATGAAACTTGGCATCCAATTTTAAGAAATCTAGTCAGCAAAGAAATTGATTATTGCACATCTTACAGTTTGAGATGTTCACTCAATAAAGGACTGATTTATGTTATTCGTCATATACGTTGTATTCTCTATGTGATCATAAGTATCCAGACAACCACAAAAAATACATTTTTCATATTATGTGCATTTGTTGCCAGCTACTCCATATCGGCAACCTCGGTAGTCATTGGACATTATGAGAGAGCAGAATGGGGTGTTCCGTGGAGCTCACGGACTTCGAACGTGGTCAAATGATTGGGTGTCACTTGTTAGACTTATGTATATGAGACCTCCACACTCCTAAACATCCCTAGGTTCAATGTTTCTGATGTGACAGTGAAGTGGAAACGTGAAGGGACATGTGGAGCACGAAAGCAAATAGGCCGACCTTGTCTGTTGACTGGCAGAGACCACCAACAGGTGAAGAGGGTCGTACAGTCTAATAGGCGGGCATCTATCCAGACCATAACATGGTAATTCCAAACTGCATAAGGATCTACTACAAGTACTATGACAGTTATGCAGGAGTTGAGAAAACTTCATTTTCGAGTGACTGCCCATAAGCCACACATCACACAGGTCAATGACAAATGATGTCTTGCTTGTTGTAAGGAGCATAACCATTGGAGGATTCAACAGGGAAAAACATTGTGTGGAATGACAAATCAGGGTATACAATGTGGCGATACGCTCCCGATGGTGAACAGCCGCACACACCGTAGAACGGCGCCCCAGTACACACAGCTAATCCACCACAGCTGTGTGGCACAAACACAGCACAGGCCTACATTGATGTTTTAAGCACTCACTGTTGAAGAGCAACTTGTGGATGGCGACTGTAGCTTTCAGTACAATCGAGCATGTCAGTAATGTTCGGCCTGTGGCAGAGTGCTTACATGACAATAACATCACTGTAATGGACTGGCCTGCACAGAGTGCTTACTTGAATCCCATAGAACATTGTTTACAATATGGTTGACAGCTACATTCTTCTTTATCCTCTATTTGCAATATGATGGAGTCAAGAGTGTGTAGTAGAGCAATTGATGCAAAGACAGTTTTTTTGTCTAAAAAGCCTAATTGAAAAACTGGAAATTACGCGATCTGGTAAACCTTGCCAAGAACTGCTTAGTCTCAAGGCAGCTTACAAGGACCAAACATCAAGATTATGTTCAAAATCTCAATGTAGCAGGGCATAATGGATTGCAAGGAGTCCAAAATTTAAAAACAGGGTTTTGCTGCTGGACATGTTTATTGTTAGCAAAAGATCAGACTCTTTTGTTGAATACTGAATAAAACAACTTGAACAATTTACTCAATGCCATGCAGACATGAGAAGTATCTCACGTTCTTTCCTTGCTGCAGCAGAAAACTTTTGGTGCTAAAAGTATAGACCATCAGCTTGATACAGAGTTATGTACTGGTGCTGTCCAACATAACAAAAAGAACAAGATAAAGAAGTACTGAAGAATTTACTTGATATTGTGTGTTGCATTATTATGCTCCAACTTCAAATTTATGGAGATAATTAGTGTGAAGATTCCCTTAAAAATGAAGTTTACTTGGGTCTTATTGAGTTACTAAATCAGTGTGATCAACAATTAAGTAATCACCTTGGAACATCCAGAGTATAACACAGAACTTCAAACAGGATTCAAAATAACATAATACTTCTCGTTAATGAGATACTCTTAAAAAATTACACAATTGATTTGTTGTATGAAATGATGGATTGAATGAACTCTGTAACTGAAAAAGGTCAGGTCATTTACTGATGTGAATACAAATGGAATGACCAATCAGTTGCATCATAATTTGGCCATGATTGCTGAAGAATTTGATTAGATTGTAAGTTGGTTAAACAAACACTTGATGCAGCTCCCCCCCCCCCTTTCTTATCTCACTCCTGTCCCTCCCGACCAGGGAGAATATTTTTTCAGGTGATAACAGGTTTTGATTCATTTTTCTACAACTTCTCAGAAAGAGCACAATGCACTAATGAATTTATAGCTAAAAGAATGTCAAGAAATTCCTGTAAGTGAAGGAACTTTTCATTCCATTTGGTTCATTTCTAGTTTTGCTTTGAAGTTCAACCCTGATGACCGTATGGTCTCCCCGGGTTTTTGAAGAAGAATACCTACAAAATAGTGTGGCTCCGTAGCACAGTGGTAGAGTGCCAGGCTACAATTCCAAAGGTCGTGGGTTCGATTCCTGCCGAGTCCTAGGATTTTTATCTGTCACTTACCATTTCTTTCACCTCTGGCAGTGTTGCTGATGCGAAAAATACCAAGTAGCACCGTGGTTCGGAACTCACATTAAACTGTAGGTCCCCCTACAACTGACTGGGTAATTCAGTTCGAAGGTCGGAGGAAGGCAACGGCATACCACCTCCAAACAGCACTGTGGTGTTCAAACCAATCTTCTGATTGTTGACTGCTTTACCCTTTTACCTTTAAAACTGTACTGTAGCTATTCCAGCTTTAGTGGAATTTTATTGTTATTTTTCGAAAATGAGTCTCCTTTACAAATAACTTGAGAAGTGTTTTTATGGCATATTTAGTTTCTTCCTTAGTTTTTTAATTGCTGCTAAATCATCAGCAAAGGCTTAACATTCAGCTATTGATTTGGAATCCATAATTTCCTATGTTTATGGCTTTGATGTCATTTTTTTCCTTTCTTCTAACATTCTCATAAACATTCTTCTCATCTGATTGCAAAGGACTTTTACTTTTGAGGTTGTATTTACATGAACTCTGAAAGATTAATTATCTGGTCTTCCTGTCGACTATGTTCTTTCCTTGTGTGTCATTAACAGTCTCTGTCAACAGTAGCATCCCTTCTTAATGGTATAATTTATTGTGCTCATACAGTGGCAGATGCTTAAATATGTGTTGTGGTTCCATTTAAGTTATGTGCACAATCAACTCTTCAGAGTCCTGCTCAGTAGTTGTATCAATATAGAGTTATCAATTTGCTATTACTGTACAAGAAACTGGCTTACTTTGGTAAATATTTTATTTATTTCTTGTGTTATTTTTCCTTGGCCTTTGAGTTTTTATGACAATCAGGATAACCAAATGGAAGTAATGTCCATGGGAAAGAGATTTAAATAGATTGAGTGCCAAATAGAAGGAACAAAGATAGAACAGGTGGAGAGTTGCAAGTACTTAGGATGAATTTTCTCACAGAATAGCAACATAGCAAAAGAACTGGAATCGAGGTGTAGCAAAGCTAATGCAGTGAGCACTCAGCTATAATCTACTCTCTTCTGCAAAGAGGAAGTTGGTACTAAGACTAAGTTATCAGTGCACTGATCAATCTTTCAACTAACTGTGTTGTATGGGAGAGAAAGCTGGGTGAATACAGTTTACCTTATAAGTAAAGCTGAGGTTACAGATACAAAAGTAGCAAGGATGTTTCATCATTATTTTCCATCTCTAGTTTCCTGGGTGTGGCTAACAAGCACTCTCCATCTCATCCGATCTTGCATTTGATCGGACATCTTCCCAGTAAAACCGTTCTTCTCTATGTCTGACTGTACTGCCTCTAAACATCGTCTCCTGGGCCTTCCTCCCACTTCCATTTTGAAATATTTTTAGCTGTTGTGCTATCCATTCTCATTACATGGCTGTACCACTGCAGTCTTTGTTTCCCAAGATGTTGGCAATAGGAAAGCTGACACCAGCTGTTTTCTCTGTGTACCTCATTTCTGATCTTCTCCCTCCTGGTACTTTGATTCATAGTCCTGATAAATCCCATTTCTGTTGCTTGGATTCTGCTGTAATCCTTTTTTTAACATTGTACATGTTTGCATGCCATATACAAGGATTGGAGTAAAGTAAGTGTTATACAAAGTTAACTTTGCTGCCTGGGGTACTTTTTTGTCCCAGAGTAGGTTCCGAACTTGCATGTAAAAATTTGATACATTTTGTATTCTGCTTAGGATTTCTTGATGGATGGTGTTGTCCTTGGAGAAAATACTTCCAAGGAACTGAAAGTGGGAAACTGATTCAATTTTTGTTCCTTCCAAGTAGATGTTTGAACTTGTTCCCTCTCTATTTATGGTCGTCTCAACAGTCTTGGTCTCGCTGATTTTCAGGTTAAATTCTTTAAATCTTTTGTTCCAAACAATCAGACTCTTCCGCACTTCTTTTTCTCCCCCCCCACCCCCCCCCCCCCCCATATTACAACATCATCTGCAAATACTAGTGATGTCAAGTCATTTACAGTTTCCTTAATAGATTTAGAATTCTGTACATTACAATAATAAACAAGAGTGATGATAGAGCACTTCCCTTTTGGACTCACCGCAAACCGAGAGTGAGGATGTTTGAAAGTACTAATAGAATGGAACAATGGCAGGAGTGTGTCCATAATAAGAGAATCAAAACTGGGTATGAAGACCATAGATGAAGGTGTTGGAGCAAACAGGTTTAGATGGTAGGATCATGTTACATGCATGGGAGAAGCAAGGTTACCTAAGAAACGCATGGGTTCAGCAGTAGAGGGTAAGAGGAATTGAGGTAGACCCAAGAAGAAAGTACTTGGATTCAGTCAAGAATGGCTTTGAAGCAACAGGTTTAATATCAGATGAAGCATCAATGTTAGGACTGAATAGGGGGTCATGGAGGTAAGTTAACCATAAAACATGAGGATGTATTACTTTGAGCACTTGTTCATATGATTCAGGTAGAATTTTATGATTACTTTTAGGCCTAGGTCTTATTCAGTGAAGATATTATAATCTAATTATAATTTATCAATCACAATTGCACTGACATTTACCTTGACAAAGATTTTCAGTGCCGGCTTACATTCTGAGCAGAAAAGGTCAGGAAAAGAAAGAGGAGAGGAAGTGACATGTAAGCTATTGTTTACATGTAGCTCAAATTCCAAGGACTGAGAATTATCTATAAAAAATTATTTTTAGGGGTAACTTACTTGTATTTTCCAGGCAGTTTGTAGCATGCATGAAACAAATGTTGACAAAAGTACGCAGATGGTGGCAGTCAGTGGCGCAGACAGGTTTGTAGTCTTCCGGACAGTAAGACGGGCAGCATTCGGGCGCCACAAAACGAGGACAGCAAATGGGAGCCAGTGGCTGGTGCAGATGGGGAGGCGGCATCAGGCTGGCCAGGGATGCTCCGGCCATGGCTGCAGGCACACATTATCACATCACACTGCTGACACCTGAGGTGAAGGTCAGTGAGAAACAGGATACGTGGGGTGGGAAGAAAAACACACTTAACTTTGAGACAGTAACTGTTGCATACTCAAAGGGGGAGAGAGAAAAATGGAACCTGTTAGTGTATGATTGGATTCAGTGATGCATGGTAGATAGGAATAAGAGAACTGAAGTGTCTTCTATAAGTTTTAGGAATACACTAATGCAGCAGGTACACAAAGCAAGACTGAAAAACTTTACCAACTTTCAATCTCAAACAAACACACACACACACACACACACACACACACACACACACACACACACACACACACACAAACAAACAAATGCACATATCTGTGTGTATTCAGACCAAAAAAGTATTTGTACAAAACCTAGGACAGTTGTCAGTCTCATTTCAGCACCTTTCAAACATTCAAAGCCTCTACCAATTGATCAGTTTTCTTTTTAATTGTTTACATTCTACCAGGCTTTCCATACCACATTTTTTAGAGATATCCATTAAAAAAACGTTTTCGTAGTTTTCCGTTAAGTCTCATGCTGTTAGAACATAAGGGAGGAAAATTTAAGTCATGTCACATAAATAGTTTACACCATTATAATACTAATAGGAAAATCACTCTCAACGTTATCTCTATGAAGAATATACACAAAATGGTAGTGAATAAGGATTAAGAATTGCTTAATAACAATAAGGTAAAATTTTATAAACAGTTTTAAACATTATGTACACACAGGAAAGCAACAATAAAAATGCAACCTCTCACAAGTCAATCGCAAACAGAAGAGAGGATGTGATCTACATATTTATTCTACAAATCACATTTAATTTCCTGGTAGAGGGTTCATCGAATCACTTTCATAATATCTCTCTACCATTCCACACTTTAACAGCATGTAGGAAAAGGAACACACAAATCTTTCCATTTTTGATCTGATTTCTCTTATTTCATAACAATCATGTCTCCCTATGTATATGGGTAACAAAAAATATGTTCACACTTGGAGGAGAAAGTTGGAGAAACAAATTTCCCAAACAGATCTTCCCACAATGAATAATGCCTGTTTTTAAATGATTTCCACCCCGAATTGCACTTCATTCCCATGACAAGCTCTCCCCTGTATTGCAATAATAGAAAATGAGCTGGCATCCTCTGTCCTCCAACAGTCACACCTGGTGAGGATCCTACAAAATAGGATGGAGAAGTGTAGTACAGGCAGTTTCTTTAGCAGAAATGTTGCATCTTCTACGTTTTCTGCGAATGAAACCTAGCCCTTGGTTTGTAATTGTAATTCCTTTAGATTTGACTGATTTATCATATATACAAAGTTCAAGGGTTTCTTTTAATGCTCATATAAATGACTTCACTATTTAGGATAAATTGCCAATTTTGGCACAATGCAAATATTGGTAAGATTTTACGTATCATCCTAGCGGTGCACGTGATCATGATGGCAACACCAACAACCTGGTAGAAAATCTTTGCCTAGATGTTAATTAATATTCTTCAAAATCCACATAAAATAACTTGATTAGCATTCCAAACAGCCCATGACATAAATAAATATTGCTGTTCCTGCTCTATGGTTGACAGGTACTCATATGTACCCTTGTCTGCTCAGTAAAAGTAATTGCCCTCATAAAATGAAGCTTTCATAACAAAACATTTGTGTTGTCACATGACTGGCTAACACCAACGTCAAGATTACCATCATTATCACGCAAGACTGTCTGGACAGTAAGTAAAATTTAACCCAGATAGCTTATCTAACTCACTTTGCTGTTACTTTTAATCTTTTGCTTACTTTACTATCTGATAAATGACATTATCATCCACGAACAGTATAAGAGACCTTCTCAGATGGTCTCCTAATTAATTCTTTATAGGACTTGTAACTTCATATGTGTTTCACAAGAATATGTTGTGAATCTGTCAGAATTAAACCAATATATTAATATGACAGTGTTAATTTCCACATACTTTGACATTTACTTTCCATGTGTAGAAGAATATTGAGTTTACTGTAATTTTCATCCAGTGGCAAGTACAAGTGTGTAAAGGCAGCCTTGTGGATTGAAGCAAGTGCGGAAGGGGGGAGGGGGGCGCAAGCCACACCTATTTCCTGTCCTGTAGTTCTGGCACTTAAAACTATGCAGTATGCTTCTGCAAAAGCACAAGTCATGTACCTCACTTTAAATGTTGATCATAAACTAAACACATAAGCATACCTCATAAATATCCTAAATGCAGGAATCAAGTACACTTATCAGAAAGGAGGGGAATCAGTATGAAATAGGTACAGTGTATGTAAACAATAATGAAGCAGACGACAATGATTGTCTCACACAGTATGTTCAGTGAGTAATGTTGGCTGCAGCTTCAAACCAAAGACTTCTGGCCAAAGCCATTTTGGGTAAGGTGCAAGCCACTGCGTGGTAATTAACGTGAATTACGAGCTGCCAGGTGGCCAGTTAAACACACTGCATATTCAGCAATCTAAGACACCATGACTTTTAATAATATAAAATTAGAATTATAAGACTTTTGCAAATTTTTGTGTTCGTCTAGAAACATCCTCCTCTTCTGAAGACTGACACCTGGTAATCCTGTATAGGCCTATCTGTATCTATGGAAATGTCCTTTTCAAATCAGACCAAGAATACACTTTGTTAAATGTAGCTATGAAAGAAAAAAGTCAGTTTTCATACAGTAATACTGCTGACTCAAAAAATCATGTATTATAACAAAAATTCTATGAAAAGTTTACTATGTTTGTAGAGTTTGCGTGAATTCATGTTCCACATAAGAGTATTTCGTCACCTAATAAATATATAATATATCAATGGTAGACAATGAAACCTCATATGTAATCCATTTATTGGTGACAATCGTTTAAATTTTAATACCAGTAACATATTGCACTTGTTACTGATAAAGCATTTGCACGGGGTGACATGAGACAATGGAGTGTCCCAAGACAAAATGACATACACTTACAGTTCTTCATTTTACCAGTTTTTAGTTTACATAACCAAAATGTTTATCTTTTGTAGGGTTTGCACATAACATCAGGTTTCTGACTGACGTAAATTCATTCTTAAAATAATAACGTTGGCAGCCATGTATGTTTTGGAAACAGGAAGTAAAATATCATCTTTGACAATTGTTCTAGAGCTTTCTAAGTTTTATTACATGAAAACTAATATTTGAGGAGTGAATCTTTGCTTAGAGTTTGTTCAAGGCTTTGACATGAATATAAAATAACAAAAGTGGCTTTTTTGTTAAACAGTAAAATATGGGAATTATTTACACTGAGTGGGAACATACCTGGGGGTTACATGAGACAGTTGTGCAGATATGACATCATTCCTACTAAAGATTTTTAATTTTATTCTCGTAGAAAATACCATGTGTTTATGTTCAAAGAGCTGGTACATGCAAATATAAATACGACTGTAAAAAGTGCTTCAACAAAGTCGGAAACACTACAAAAACACTTCAGACACTTTTTTATGTCCCCAGTGGATGATATGAGTTTTGTGTATCCTCATGAAATAAAGGCCCACTTATTTCCACCTCAACAACTTAGATGTGGACTGGTGAAATTTTTATCTAATATTATAGTGTAAATTAATAATAATATGTAGATAGGGAACAACTCACTATAAAGACAAAGATTGAGCTGCCGATAGTTACAAATTTTATTTGTGTCTGTCGGCGGCTCAACGTTCGTCTTTGCAGTGAGCTGTACCCTATCTACATATTATTATTGTTAACATTCCCTACTGGACCTTCCATTGTTGTTATTATAGTGTAAAGTCAATTGCTCATATAGCAGGGCAAATATTGTCTCCAACATATCTTTTCCACCAGGCAATTGTTCATGTAGCAGGGCAAATGTGGCTAAGCCATGTCTTCAACATATCTTTTCCTCCAGGAGTGCTAGTCTTGCAGTGTTTGCAAGAGAACTTCTGTGAAGTTTGGAAAGTAGGAGGGGAGGTACTGGCAGAACTGAAGTTGTGAGGACGAACTATGAGTTGTGTCGGGATAGCTCAGTCGTAAAGTGCTTGCCCGTGAAAGGCATAGGTCCCAGGTTAAAGTCTCAGTTACGGCACACAATTTTAATCTGCCAGGAAGTTTCATACTGATTGGTGTTAATCCACTGAAGTCATAGTACAGTTTCGTTATGGTCCGAATGTTATATATTCATCAGTACACAATTATTTGGAAAAAAAGCTTGGTAATGACAAAGGGCACTGACGAATATGTCAGCAGGGTGTTCCTATTATCAGATACAGTGCTCAGAAGACGCTTGTGTATTTTCAAAATACAATCCCTCTGTTTGAAGTTTACCAAAAACAGAAAGAGGAAAAGAAAAAACATCCTCAACGCCTACATGAATGGAAATGTGCAGAAGAAACTAGCGTCTTCATTTTATATCGAATAATGTGTTGTAATGCAAATGAGTTAAATAGAAACTAAACTCTGAACGACTGTTTCAACAAAGGGCGCGCTAACGGCAAGATTCATCACGACGGCTTTCAAAAGCCAGCCAAAGGACCATGATTTTTCACGGATAAATACATAAAGAAAACGGTTCGATGGATTAAGTATCCTAGGAGCTCTAGATGGATGCTGACATAAAAAATGTCCTACATCTATAAAATGCCATTCCGTACCGGTGCCGAAATGATTTTAAAATGATTCAATAGCACATTTGCAAACAGGAAAGCGAATAAAAAGTACCGTACTCTAAGACGAAAACTTAACGCTTCTTAAAAAATCGGCGCATTGAAAAAGTGAAATTTTTGAATGTGTGCGGGTTGCGTAGGAAGCGGTATTATTTCAGGAACAGTCGATTACTCACCCAAAATAACAATGAGGGCTGCGGTGCTCATAGTGCTGTTGCTATAGCTGCGTTCGTCGCCTAATTGTATACGGGCTCGCAGTGAGCTTTATAAGCGATGCTGTTGACATGAATCGGCACGACCGGCCTCCCCGACGCATAAATACACAATCTAGCATGTTGGCGAAACGTGAGGACAGGACTCATGGTTATTGCAGTCGGATGCCTTTTAACAGTCAGTACCAGACAGTAAGAAGAATAAAGAGGGTTTTTTTTTCCCACCGTTGGTCATTTTACAATGAACTTTCTTCGCCCGTAGTACATACTGTAAATCATAAAATATATAAATGTTTATGCTACAACAATAATACAATAATAAAATATCAGCGTGTATACGCCCCGGGAGAACCACCGGAATTATATCACGTCAATCAAATCTCGGAATGTTCCATGTAAAACTAAAACAACAAATCGTAGGGTGACCAGAGCTCCCGTCTGGAATTGTCCTTTTTTTTCGTTCAGTGTTCCTTTGTTCTCCAAATGCCTCGTTTTTTCGTAATCAGCAGTAACCTTTCTCGGTTTCATTTTAGACTTTTATTCTTTTTTTTACGTGGATTTACTCTCATAAACACTTAACACACTATTTTAAACATGTTTCAGCCTGTCTTGAACACAAAGATGGATTAAAGAACCTTTGTCCTGGACACCAATAGTGAGTTTCGCGATTTGTGTCGATTATTTGCTGATATATGGATGTAACAAGTTTTAGTTAAACAACGATGTCCAACTGTATTTGTTATTACGAATTAGCTATTCACCGTTACATCACATAAATATGCAGTCAGTGCAACTGACAAGCGACAAAAATGTGTTTGGGCTACCGACTACATATCTATTTGACAATAAATTTTCAATTGTACGACAAAATGCGTTTCGATTTGAGTTAACGTTTTATCATCGTACGCAATGGAGGAAGAACAGTCAGTGTGGTGGTTGATGCATCAAATTATGAAGTAACAGTACCGGTATTTTCAAACCGATTTAAAATTGACAGTGTTCAAGAAGCACTTGCAATCCCTACCGTGATTTTTATGTTGTCGTATTTGGCAACAATGTTAACTTGTTGTTACTGATGTGGAATATGTATCATTACTATTTTGATTTAATTTTATATTTGATTCCATGTTGTGTGATTATAAGTAGCTATTATGCTTTTTTTTTTTTTTTTTTTTTTTTTTTCATTTACCTGGTTAATCTCCTGTTGACGGTCGAGTATAACGAAAAAAAAAAAAAAAAAAATATTACACAGCTCTTGTCACAACATGATCTTTTCCAAATACAGTAGACTGTCACCTGAAACAAACATTAACCCTTAGCTGCCCAGCTCATTTTTCTCTCACACTCTGTCCCAGACCGAAATTTTTAAATAATCATAAATAGTTCTTATTGTCATTGAAATAATCCAATTTATTATGCAAAAGGCTACTTATGCCTACAAAAATTCTGTAAAAGGAATACATTTTTAAAATATTCAAACGTAAAACTGCAGAAAATGGATTTAACATTTCATTATTTCATTAACACTGTAAAAAGTCAAATACTCTGGCCTTTAAATTTTACTTTGTGCCATATTTTTATTGTTTACTATGCATGTAATGGTAAAAACATAAACTTTACAAAAAATACACTCGGCGAACGAATGATATTAAGCTGGCGCACACAAGAGTTCCTCAAAAGTGGCTTCGAAGACCAACGATAATTGTTTCGACCAAAAATATTTCTTTCAGAATTCTCACCTGATGATACTGTCTCCATACGTCTGTCTTCTCATCACTTCGATGACTTGTTTCACTCGATGAATCCACAGGTGACAACACAATTTCTTCTTCACATTCACACTGTTCTGAGTCTGAATTATGTTCACTTTGAATCTCATAGTCACTGTCTGATCCCACGTCACTTCCTAAAGGATCTTCAAACAATTCAAAACAGTAGCGTCAAAATGAGTGTCTGTAACATTCACAGTAGAGGAAAAGGTCGGTGCTGAATCCATAACGCAAAGGCCCAGGTGTGTCTCTGAGGCTGCTAGCACAAGAGAAGATGCGTTGACGTGGCTACAGACCATGGGCGCCGACTTTTGAAAATCACGGGGTGTGCTCAGCGGCGTTTCCTGGGGGGAGGGGGGCGGTTCCCGGCCTGCAGCCTTCCCCACCCCCTCCGACAGGTATTTCTATAAAGAAAAAAACATCTTTTACGTCTACATCTTTCCAATTCAAAATACAAAGTTTAAAGTAATAACTTTTTTATTATTTTAGTGGTATTTCTTTTTTTTCCTTCATCTGGTGTTAATTTAGGACAATTTTAATCTTTGAAAGGAGAAAAGTTTTTTTTTTTTTTTTTTTTTTTTTTTTTTTTTTTTTTTTTTTTTTTTTTTTTTTAATACACAGTAAGAAATTAACATCCATTAATTTCAATTTCACGTTCTAAAACTACTTGGCGGGTTTTGCGACCATTTGAGCCTTTCCCGATGCAGTAACTGTTAAGATATCAGAGTTTTTGTCTTCTGAGACGTGCATAAGAAATAATGATTGCCGGTATTGTGAATACTGTGTTCGCTATTGCAAACACATATCGGATCGTCTTCCTGACTTCATTCTTTTGCAGAATTATTGTCTTTACATTATTACCAAACCACTCCTGCTATCATACTATATTAACTATTGCCCAACAATAAGAGCTTACGGACTAAGACAGCACCTGGAACATTAAGGGTTACATACTATAACAAAAGCTAAAAGCTAGTGTTGATTCTACGACGTATTTCATTCCAAAAAGTGGTGTTCGTACAAAGTAGTTTGTATTTTGTGTTGGAGAAACAGCAGATTAGCTGTCTATATTGTAGATTTTTTTAAAACAACATATAGTTGACAAGATTGTCGTTGTTCGTACAGATAAATGTAATTAAAAAATTCGGTGGGTACAAGAGGCCAGAAACAATGTTTATTCCAAACAGAATTGTAGTCGTGAGAGAAGGCATCGGTTATGACGAACACACAACACCGTGATTCCAATCCGTAACAACAGCTGTTTATTTCACAGAGAATAATACATCATAGAATACATAAATCATGTGACATCAATATATATAAAAAAGATTTATAAATATATCAAAAGTTAACCCGCAACATCCTCCCCACCCTGGTCAATTTCAAGAGAAATGACCAGCTGAATGGGCCGTGAGATTATGGTTCCATCTGAAATTCTTAACGTGACAGTTCGTATCATCCCATCTCTTCCCTCATGAAGATCTTCTATCCGCGCCTTTTTCCACATGTGACGTGGACGACCATCTTCCTGTAGAAGTACATCACCCAAATGTAGTCTCCCAGGGTGATGAGTTTCATGGAAGGTTTTGAGCAGGATCAGGTATTATTTCTTCCACCTGTTCCAGAAATGCTCTACCATGTGTTGCTGCCGTTGGAGCTCCTTGGGCAAATCCTTCCTGACTGTCGGTTCTGAACCTGTGGGCAGCGTCGTCAGTCAAGGAAATGTGCAGGTGGCAGTGCTCCTCTTTGTGTAATTGGTCTTGAATTTGGTGCTGCTTCTATGCTGACCAGGATTGTGCTGAGAACTTCTTCATCTATCTGTGACTGTCCTAAAACATTTCTCAGGCAACGTTTGACTGAACCCACCATTCGTTTCCAAAATCCTCCCCACCAAGGCACGTGTGGGGTAATGAATCTCCATGTTATAGATTGCTGAGCAAGGTACTTGTATGTTTTGCTGGCCATGAGAGCCTGCCAGAGCTCCTTTAGTTCTGTGTTGGTGGAATGGAAGGTAGTAGCATTGTCAGTGTAAATTGTACTAGGTACACCTCTTCTTCCCACAAATCTTTGTAGAGCTTGAAGAAATTTATCAGTTGACATATCTGAGCATAATACCAAATGTAAGGCACGTGTTGTTGCACAAGTGAATAGAGCAATATATGCTTTCTTTGTTATATGACCTTGTTTAACGTATAATGGACCAGCAAAATCGATGCCTGTGACTTCAAATGGTTTCAATGGTGAGACCCGTTCAGCGGGTAATGGAGTCTCTATTTCTTGAACAGAGCGAGCTTTCACCATCTTGCAAGGTAGGCAACAGTGTAGAACACGTTTTATTGTCTGACGAGCTCTAAGAATCCAGAATTCTGTCCTCAGCTCAGATAACACAATGTTTACCCCAAGGTGGTGCAGACGAATGTGAGTCTGCCGGATTAGTAAATGAGTGAAGTGATGCTGTCCACCAAGAAGTATTGGATGAATTTGTTCTCTTGTTAATTTTGCAAACTGTAGACGTCCACAAATACGAATAAGGCCATCATCCAGGAATGGATTACAACGAGCTATTTTAGAATTTTGTGGCAGAGGCAAGTTGTTATGCAGAGCATGCAGTTCAACTGCAAAATGTTGTTGAGTCAACCCACAGTGTTGCATCACTACGATTATCTTGCTTTAATTTGTCAATACGGTGTTGGGTGTCCGTTACTAAATTGCAGTCTTGAGCCCAATGAGTGCGAGCGTCGCAAAATATACAATATGGTTGTACATCTTGTTTAATTTTCCGAGAGGTTTTAGCTTGTTTTGAATTTATGTGAAATGTCGCAGCAGTGGGCGTATAGTTGGAAGATAGTTGCTGTTCTCCACGAATTTTTTGTGCAGTAAGAGCACCCTGAACTTCTTCCTCCAAAAAATTAAGTAATTTCAGTACATCTCATTCCCATATTTCGGTTCTTCTAGCACGAATAACCCATTTTTGACACATTTCGGCAGGAAACGCTCGTAAAATTTTCGGAGTGAGAACTTTGCCGTATGCTGCATCTTCCCCCAGGGCACGCAGCGCTTGAAAACGGCGGTTACACTCTAGGAATGTACAGTTCAGTGTTTCAGGTGTCTCTGACTGTACTGGCTTTAGTGCATCCAAGTAATCGAGGTGCGCCTGTATAATGGGGTTGTTATCTCCGTACCGATGCAGTAAAATTTTTTTTGTGTCTTCGTATGTGCTAGCTGTAATAGATTCTCCTGACAGATACCCTCGAAGGAAAACATGTTTATTAACTGTAGAAAGCGATGGGTCTTTCTCAATAGTTGATTCAAATTGCTCCCAGAAGCGGGACCACATTTCGTTATCTCCACAAAATGGTTCAAGCTTAATGGCAGGTAGCTTGACTGAATGCATGCCTGCAGTGGTGTGTATGGGAACTTTAGGAGACGTGATATTCATTTGTGATGTTACGGCTGAAAGCTTGCAATTGATTGCTTTTGTAGCCTTATGTATTGTGTGTTTCATCTTGTCTATATATTCCTCACAGCTAGATACGTCTGCGTCATATTCATCATCACTCAAGAGGTCGTGAATAATGTCATCTAAGTAAGTGAGATTCTCTAAAGTATCTTGAAGACGTTCTATGTAATGTTCAAAATCGTCCATTGGACTTTCTGTCGTAAGTTCATCGACAGCCGTACAAAAAACCGCGTAGCATTCGTCCACTCCCTAGTTATTTTTCTTTTAAAGTTTGTTAGCTGTTTACCGGTATCTACCTCGTCTGGCATTATTACGGAAATGCTTTTGTGTTGGAGTACGCGTAATTGAATCTTGTGCTATCAATTAGTTATTCGAAGCGAAAGAATTCACACTTTTGATATAAGCAAAGTTCGTGAATTATGCCGTTACTGGTAACATTCTTTTGAGGCAAGGAGCTAATAAAATCGTAGTATATTGGAATAGACTTATCTTGTGATGTCGTATCCCGCTTCCAGCAGCGTGAAGTAAGCTTTTTATCGTCAAAATTACGTAAAAAATAGTAATTCTGACACAAGTTTCGGCACCATATATGACAAACACACAACACCGTGAATCTTAGCATTATAATAATTCACTTTTACTTCCGGGCAGTATGTAACTGTGAGTTTAAAAATGTAAAATCCCCGCAATTAACGTAATTTGACTTTTGTATTAGGCTTCCATTTAACTGCTCTTCCTCTTTTTTGTTAGTAATTTACGATAAAAATAAATAAAAGTTGTTTATTTATTTATTTACTTTTTTTAAATAGCTTATGGGATTTAACTGCGGGGTTACCAGTCCCTAAACTTACAAACTACGTATGAACTACCTTATACTAAAGACAGCACAAACATCCATGCCCAAGTGGGAATTCGAAATCCCGACGGGGAACGGCCTCGAGCATCGTAACATAGCGCCTCACTGCGCTCCGCGGCAGTAAAAGTTGTTTATTGTTTCGTTATTGCTTGGGAGGTAATTGAGTTATTGTGTGTGTTTTACTCATACGTAAATAAAGTAAGTGCGCCTCGGTTGCACAGTGGTAGAGTGCCAGATTACAAATCCAAAAACAATTTTCCTAACAATTGACATGTCGTAATGGTTGGAACCTCTGCATTGTTGAAATATTTAATTCTAAGAAAGTATTAAAACGGGTAAGTGAGACTCCACATCTTTGTCTTACAACTTGGTTAATTGTTTTTGTTGTTGTCTTCAGTCCGGAGACTGGTTTGATGCAGCTCTCCACCCTATTCTATCCTGAGCAAGCCTCGTCATCTCTAAGAATGGCAACATACAGCCACCTGAATCTGCTTACTATATATCTTGGTCCCCCTTTGCGATTTTTACCCCACACACTTCGTTTCAACGTTAAATCCATGACTCCCTGATGTCTAAGAATGTGCCGCACTAATTGATCCCTTCTTTTACTGAAGGTATGCCAGAAATTCCTTTTCTCGCCAATTTTGTTCAGTACCTTGGGGTGCTCCTCGGTTGCACAGCAGTAGAATTCCAGACTACAAATCCAAAGGCCGCGGGTTCGATCCCTGCCAGGTCCTAGGATTTTTATCTGTCACTTTCCACTTCTTTCACCTCTGGCAGTATTGCTCATGTGAAAAATACCGAGTAGCACCGTGGTTCGGAACCCACGTTAAACTGTAGGTCCCCCTATAACTGGCTGGGTAAGTCAGTTCGAAGGTCGGAGGAAGGCAACGGCATACCACCTCCAAACAGGACCATGCCTAGTAAAGCACTGTGGTGTTCAAACCAATCTTCGGATTGTTGACTGCTTTACCTTAAATAAAGTAAAAGGATTTAACTGTGAATTTCAAGGGCTGTGTGCAGGCTGGCGCGTTCAGACGTTTTCGGTAAACTGTTTATCCGATTCTTTTCCTAGACACTAAGAAATGGTACTCCCACCCATTATAAACAGTTTTATTTGAAGCTACACGTTCGATTTTTCAGTTATTGCAGCAAATTAGAAATTTCAACGGCATTTTTCCACACAGTCAACTGTAATTTTCAGAATCGAATTTTCACACTGCAGCGGAGTGTGCGCTGGGATTCAAACCTGCAATTTTGACTTTCACGGGCAAGCGCTCTACCGTCTGAACTATCCTGACATGCTTCACAGTCCGTCGTCACAACTTCACTTCTGCCTGTTCCTCACCCCTACTTTCCAAACTTCACAGAAGTCCTCCTGGGTATCTTGCAGGACTAGCACTCCTGGAAGAAAGGATGGGGTGGAGACATGGCTTAGCCACAGCCTAAGGGATGTTTGCAGAATGAGGAGTGCTAGTCCTGAAAGGTTCACTGGAGAACTTCTGTTAAGTATGGAAAATATGTGAGACGGGGGCTGTAATTAGGCTATTTTTCATACTAACCTTGTGTTACTGTACCTTTCTCTTTAGGCTAATTATTGAAATATGTAACATTTTTCTTTGTAGATCTTTATTTATTTTGATTTCTGTGCCTTTGGGGACACGTCAGGGGTGATGGGCTCCTGGGAATGTAGTACATACCATGTTTAAATGAAAATTTCGGGATTTTAATGTTTATTGGCGCAGCTTGGCTGCTAAAAAGTGGTTTTCCGTGTTGGGTACGGTCAGGCCGCGCAGAGCACAGACGCTCTTGGAGGTCTCCCCCTCCCACCAACTTTCGCTCGCCTTCGGGGAACGACGAGAGGGGCTAGTTTGACCAACTCGGCACCACGTCCGGGCACAGACAAATATATTACTCTGTGGTCCGGGGTGGAAGAGTATACCTGGCAGAAGTTTTTAGAGTGTTTGGGACGCTTTACACAATGCTGGACCGCGGTTTACGGTGGGCGATAGCGGGGACTGCCTTTTTAGTCATTCGGCCGTTTCGCAAGAGAGGAATTTGCCGGTTACAAACAATAGCAGAGTGCTCTGGGCCCCGGGCTGTTTATGGAGACGTATTGCCCTGAGGCGTTATCTAAAAAACTTCCTTGAAAGCAGCAGAGTTTGAACATAGTGTGACAAATGGTTAGGTTGAGAGGAAAGCTTTCTGCCCCTCTGGCAGGCTCCAGCGGCTGTATATATAGCACAACGTTAACATTTATAGATGCGACCGTAGCTAGGAGCAAGCTGAAATTCCTTGCAGGGCATTCACCCTGGGAACGGTGAAATCCGCGGGAAGCGTTAATAATGTTCAGAAATCAACCGAGGGGTGCCAAAATTCATACTGAATGGAAGGAAAAACTAAATGAAATAAAAAAATTCGCGCAATGACTAAAACATAAAAAATGATTTAGCAAAAAATTGATACCTCAATGATGGATGCCACGGACTGCTTCAGCCGCGAGCTGCAATGCGTCCGACCGCGCCAACCTCGAGATCCCCACCCTCACTACCGCACGGCAACAGAGAGACAAACCTAAACCCACTGCTTACTTACTGGCCGCCAAAGATAATCATGACGAACCAGAACAAACATGACTGTATATGTTGTTGCCATCCTGTACTAGTGTCTAATATAGAGTGTGGCCTTGCATCTACATGGGGTACTCTGCAAATCACATTTAAGTGCCTGGCAGAGGTTAATTGAACCACCTTTATACTATTTATCTCCCATTCCATTCTCGAATAGCGCGCGGGAGGAAAGAAGGTCTGAATCTCTCCGTTCGAGCTCTGATTTCTCGTATTTTATTCTGATGATCATTTCTACCTATGTAAGTGGGAGTCAACAATATATATTCGCATTCGGAGGAGAATGTTGGCGATTGGAGTCTCGCAAGTAGCCCACGCCGCAGCGATAAGTGCCGTTGTTGTAATGATTCCCATCCCAGATCCTGTATCATTTCCGTGACGCTGTCTCCCCTGTATCGTGACAATACGAAACGAGCTGCCCTTCTTTGGACTCTTTCGATGTCCACCGTCAAACCTACCTGATAAGGATCCCACACTGGGCTGCAATACTCAAAAAATGGACGGACAAGCGTAGTGTATGCAGTTTCTTTTGTAGTTCTGTTGCATGTTTTGAGGGTTCTGCCGATAAAACGCAGTCTCTGGTTCGCCTTTCCCACGATACTATCTACGTGTTCTTTCCAATTTAAGTCTGAAGTAATAGTAATTCCTAGGTATTTTGTGGAGAATACGGCCTTCACTTTTGATTGATTTGTCTTGTAAACAAAGTTTAACGGATTTCTTTTCGTACTCATGTGGACGAATTCACACTTCTCATTATTTAGAGTCAATTGCCAATATTTACACCATACTGATATCTTATTCAGATCGTTCGGTTTTGATCTTCGGATGATTTTACTAGACGGCAAATGTCGGCGTCATATGCAAACAACTTAAGAAAGCTACTTAGATTTTCCCCTAAATCGTTTATGTAAATAAGGAACAACAAAGGACCAATAACAGTACCCTGTGGAACGCCCGATATCACCTCTGTTTTAGTCGATGCCTTACCATCGATTACTACGAACTGTGTCCTCTCTGACAAGAAATTCCGTATCCAATCGCAAATTTGGGGCGATATACCATAACCACGCAATTTGATTAAAAGCTGTTTGTGAGGTACGGTGTCAAAAGCTTTCTGGAAATCAAGATATACGGAATCGATTTGCGAACCCTTGTCGATAACACCCATCACTTCATGTGAATAAAGAGCTAGTTGTGTTTCGCATGAATCCGTGTTGACCTTGGGTCAATAGTTTGTTCTGTTCGAGATAATTCATAATATTTGAATACAGGCTATGTTCCAAAACCCTGCTGCAAATTGACGTCAATGAAATAGGCCTGTAGTTTAGTGGGTTACTCCTACTGCCTTTCTTGAATGTAGGTCTGACCTGTGCAACTTTCCAATCTTTGGTACAGATTCTTCTTTGAGAGAGCTGTTGTATATGGCTGTTAGGTAAGGGACTATCGCTTCAGCATTATCAGATGGAAATCTAAGGGTATACAATCCCGACCAGAAGACTTGTTCTTGTTAAGTGATTTTAGTTGCTGCACTACTCCGATGATATCTACTTCTACGTTACTCATTACGGCCTCTGTTCGTAATTCGAAATCTGGAATATTAGTTTCGTCTTCTTTGGTGAATGGGTTTCTGAAAGCTATGTTTAGTAACTCTGTTTTAGTAGCGCTGTCATCGGCAGGATTGCCATTACTATCACCTAGTGAGGATATTGTTTGTGTTTTACCCCTAGTATATTTAACAAATGACCAAAATCTCTTTGGGTTTTCAGTCAAATTTCGAGAAAGAGTTTCGTTGTGGTAAGTATTGTAGGCATCTCGCATTGAAATCCTCGCTAAATTTCGAGCTTCTGAATACGATCGCCAATCCTGGGGAGTTTGTGTTCGTTTAAATTTAGTATGCCTTTTGCTTTGCTTTTGCAACAGTGTCCTGACCTGTTCTGTGTACCAAGGGGGATCGCCTCCTTCTTTTATTAATTTATTTGGTATAAAATTGTCAATTGCTGTCGATACCACTTCTCTGAATTTGAGCCACATCTGGTCTGCACCTACGTTTAGTGTTAGAAACGAGTGGAAGCTGTCTTTCAAGAAGCAATGTATTTTGTTTCTATCTGCTTTCCTGAACAAATATACTTTTCGTTTATTTTTGATAACTTGGGGACTTCCGATATTCAACTTAGCTACAACAGCTTTCTGTTCACTAATACCTGTATCCGTTTTGATGCTCGTTATGAGCTCAGGATTATTTGTTGCTAAGAGATAAAGTGTGTTTTCACATCCATTTACAATTCTAGTTGGCTCATGAACTAATTGTTCGAAGTAATTCTCAGAGGACCAGCATGGAGCAGAAACGTGGACATTGAGAAAGCAAGATAAGAAGAAAATTGAAGCTTGTGAAATGTGGATATGGCGTAGGATGGAGAAGGTAGTTGGATCGATAAAGTCAGAAATGAAGAAGCACTGAACAGAGTTGGAGAGGAACGGAGGATAAAGAGCAGGAAACTAAACTGGCTAGGCCAGAGTTTAAGACGAATTTGCCTTCTGCTTGAGGTAATTGAAGGTTGCGTTCCGGGAAAGAGAGGGAGGGGCAGAAGAAGGTACCAGATGCTGGATGACGTCAGCAAGACTCTAGGAGGGTACCAAAGAATGAAGACGATCGGAAAAGACAGAGAAGCATGGAGGGCTATGCAGTGTAAACCTGCCGTACGGCAGACAACCAAATGATGATGATGATCGGATGACTCTGCGGCAGAGGTGGAACAGAGGCGCAGGAAAAAAAGTGTGCGCCTCGAACAAGCGGACAGAGGCCTGACAGAGGAAACGCCTGCCCTCTACTGCGGTAAGTGTGCGCCAGGCCTTAACGGTCCGTCCTACTTCTGCCAATACTCGCCTCCTACCTTCCCAACAGCTTGTCTGTTTCGCACCAGGCATATACTGTTATGGAAAGGGTACTCCATTTGTGAATTCCCTATGTATTATGAGAGAATCCGTTTCACAACTGAAACTACTGAAGCGGCCGTGGGCGTAGCCAAAGGGTGGTTTCTGTGGCTCAAACCACTCCCTAAATATTGGCAAAAAAAAAAAAAAAAAAAAAAGGAATTTTGTATCAGAATGAAATCTAGGCTGAGAAGCCGTTACACATGCTCCATAAAGTCCCCACTTCTCCCTACGGCCATGGGTATGTTTCTTGCAAAGAAGTTGTGACGTTACCTCTTCATTTTTTAGCAATCTTCTTCCCACTTGTCCTCTACATATATGTGGTTTTGGGCAAGTTGAAAAGTTTATGTTGTTGGCTTATGAAAGAAGGGCCCACAAAAATAAATAAACGTAAAACTATAAATGCACATTAATGTGTACTCATCTTGGTTTTGAAGGTTTCTTCTTTGTTGTTGATCTGCTTATTCTTCTTCTTTCCTTGCGTTGTTTTGTCGGCGAGAGCTAAAACTTGTAAAAATCTTGCAGGAAATTCTTGAAATAACGTACTTCAATTTAAGCTCATCAAAGTTTTATTTTATGTAGAAAGTTTGCTTTTCACAAACAATTAATTTGTACTACTTGTTACAAAAGCATCTGTCTCCTTCCACATCCAAGCAGACAGTGTCCCTAATGGCAAACTTTGTCTTCCACCCCTCTTTCACCTATGAATACAAATTAGTGTCACTAAGGCAAACAATTTTTAAGACTGCTGAATATAGAAACGTAAATACGCAAATAAAGTTTATAGTTTAAGTATTTTGTTTTCTTATTTTAAATCGGTGGGTGTTATCTTGTGTGTTCGTAAATACATTTTGAAACGTGTTAACATGTGTTTTATTTTGACTTGGAAGAATGGCGTTTTGTTTATCAACAGAAATATTATGTTTTGACATTTTGTGTGACAGTTTAGTCGAGTTTGCGTGTGTGATCAAATGGTGTGTTATTTAATTGAATGTATTTTGGTGTGGTTATTTCGTTTATTTGTGATCAACATTTACCTGGATTTGAAAAGTACCGTTATATTTATTTATTTGGTAATTACTCGTGTTATTAGCATTAATTGCGTCTGTGAGAGCAATATTTGTTGTCAGTGTATTGTAATGATTCTAGTGAGGTAATAGGTTTTGTTGGCCTATTTTTATTTACAATATTTGTTTATTTGCATCACATGCCAATGACGATTGCATCATTAAAATCAACTAAACATTAAAAATAAACAGGTTTGTGATGTATTTGTATAGTAGGTAAATAGGTTTCAGAATACTATTATATATATTATGTTTTTACTAAAACTTTTTTTAGTTGAATAATATAAATCAAACGTTTGCATTCGAGTTTTAGTAAAGGTATTATAATGGAAGATAGCTGATTATAACGTTTTATATGGGTACTAATATAACTTTATACCAATGGTATAGCTTTTTGGGAGAGAAATGTATTAAGATTTGGGACTGAACAATTGGGTAGAAATATAGGGTATGCATATATAGAAATGTTACAAGGTGCACACCTTGCTAAAAGTAATAGAACCTATAACTGCGAAATTTTTGTACAAATAGGAATTGACCATCTCGTCTGACAGTGGGTTATATGTATTGACAGTTATGACGAGTACTATTGTAATAAAGAGCAGTTTACTTAGTTTCTTCCTAGCTGTTTTCTTTCAAAATGTTCAAATGTTTGTAAAGCTTATGGGATTTAATCGGAGGTTATCAGCCCCTAAACCTACAAACTACTTAACTACCTTATACTAAAGACAACACTAACATACATGCCCGCGGAAGGATTCGAGCCCCCGACGGGGAACGGCGTCGCGCATCGGAGCATAGCGCCTCAATACGTAGTTTTGTTCGTTGCGGACGCTGATCGTGTTTGTTCGTTGTAGCACCAACTTCCGCGGCAAACCTAATGTGTGTTCGCCAAGTTATGTTACTTTCGTGTGCCTCAGCAGTCGATCGGTGCCATTAGCGGATGGCATCAAACTGCGCCTCCATGTGGGCCGAGTCCCACGCACGTCTTCACTCACAGGCCACCTGTACCGACCCATCAAACAACCCAATATTCTTATGTTCTATCACTGTGACTGCGGTCTACGCTATCTATTATAAAAATACCGAGCCGTCGTCGTCGCTATGATTTACTTACATGCGACAAAGAAAACACTGAAATCGGCACGAGTTCGGGATTGAGATGACAATTCATACTCTTTTTTTTTTTTTTTTTTTTTTTTTTTTCTCAGAGACAGAAACAAGATGGCCACCAATTTGTTGGGAATGAAGTCTTGTTTGTCTTGCAGTGATGATAAATGCGTATTGCACTGATCAGTAGCTGTGCAATAAACTACACAGAGAGCATAGGCGTCACCATCTCTAAATTATTGGGGGGGAGGGGGGACTCAAAGGATAGGACGTATCTCATATGGACGAATAACAGAAAGACCACAATATTGGGGTAGGCACGTTTCCCCGTTAGTGAAACACATGCACAGTAGTAACATGGATGCAGCATCTATAGCCATGACGGAATCGCGACTGCTGCAAACTATTCATGTATCAGGCTTTCAAAGACAAAAAAAGTATACCTAGTAGCCATTAAAATTTTCTAGTTGTAATCATATAATCGTATTTAATTTTATTAATGATCTCACGCATGTAAGCACTGAGACAATTTAAAAACAGTTATACCGAAAGCTCCAACGTTCATTGAATGTAGTAATTAAATTTCATTGATTTTATTAAGTTTTGTCAACCGCTCAGAATTTCCAAACTAAGAAAACTTGCTCTGTTTGACCCCTGTAATGTGACTTTTTCCACTAAAACCAGAACATTATCGCTAGAAAGGCCACCATTCTTGAGTTTCAAAACAATCGGTAGGTTCCGAATAGTGCCGACACTGGAGCCGCTGTTCCCCTGCTTTGCGAGTCAACAGTGCGCACAGTACTGATGGCAGCCACAGCAATCAGATACGCATTATTCAGTAACAAGTGGCGAGGGGGTGAAGTTGCACCAGGCACCCTCCGTGTAAAGTCACCGATGGATTGACTACACCTCAAATGAATGTATTTCAATTGTGGTTTGTTACTAATCACTGAAAATGTGCGATGCAGAGAAGAAAATGAAATTATCTGCCTATCAAAATCTTATAAGAAAAATAGAAGAACAACTAGACAGATATTCAACAAAAATAAGTAATTATTACAAAACTTTACCATCTTCTTCCAAACAATCTTCTGAATCCAATGGGAACAACTAACCAGCTCCGGACGTTGTGGGGACTTCACAAACTACCTTATGCAATGGTAAGTTTCATGATAACCTAACAGTGTCGTTTAGCTCAAATCACAGTAAGGTTAACAGTAGTATGCCAATCACAGTTTTAAAATTAAAATAAAAAAATTCCCAATAAGTGAACATTTTGGACCTGTAACTCCCCACACCCAAATGGTATAATAGTTTTCTTGTGGTGCCAGTGCAAACAAACATTCATACAGACGACAAGTACACCAACCAGTGATTTGCCTTCTGTTGATGCTATAGTCGTCGCTAGTGTAAATTAACTAAAAAAATGTTCAAATGTTTGTAGAGTCTATGGGACTTAAGTCCCTGAACTTACAAACTACTTACAAACTAGCTAATACTAAGGACGGCACAAATATCCATGCCCAAGGGGGGATTCGAACTCCCGACCGTAGTGGCCGTGCAGACCGTGACTGGAGTGCCTCAGTCCCTTCGGCCACCGCGGCCGTCGTAATTTAACTGTTTTATTACATTGCTGTACTGATGAGGCAATCTTTTTGCTGTCGGAAATGGGAATTGCGTTGTACTCACACACACACGCACACACAATAATAATAATAATGGCTCTGTGGTACCTCGCGCAGTTTAATTGCTTGCGTAGGGAATGTGAGATTCACCCTGATGCGTGCCACTCCTTGGAATGGAGAAAGAAAACCATAGGAAAAGCTGATAAACGCATATATTTTTCGAAAAGATTTGGCTGTCATTTAAGTGATTTGTTTTCTTTTATTTTTCACAATCTAAATTTCGGCCATTTTCAATCGTCAGTCTCGCTCTTGACGATTTTATTCAGATTGTGAAAAATAAAACAAACCAGTCAAATAGTGGCCAAACCCTTTAGAATATTTTGTATGACTGGGGCTCAACACGAATATAAAATCATGACTGACCATATTGGCAAAAATCAGTGTGCTGACTTATTACTATTCGCAACTGCTATAAGAGAGTTGACACTTGCAGTATGGTGAAGTCTTGTTGCTTTGATTGTAAGAGAGTTGAGAAGTAAATTAATAGCATGTAAGTAATGCACGTGAATATGAACGATCTGTAAAGCGCCTTGAAAAATCGTTATCACTACGTGTACAGTTTATACAGTATCTGCCGATCCACGGCGCCTTACGGAAGCATTCTATAAGATGCCAACAGATCATATGTAGTACAGGCAATCACAGTAAGTTTGTACCAGTCAGGTACCTTTTAACTACTTAATAGTTGGGTATCAAATGGCTTATGTTCAACCCATTAGCAATATTTTTTTCTAAAGGTAATTTAATGTCCAATATCTCTGTTGTAAATAAATTCCCCATTAGGTGGAACATCAGCCGTGTGGAAGCCTAATATTAAGTGGTACAAAGATAAACTTGAATGGTTGCTATACCAATTACCTTTATTGTTGGCTTTTCTGAAATGATGTACCTTTTATATGTTAACCAACCGCTCTTCATTTGATATGCAAATCATTTTCAATTGAATGGATGTAGTTTATAATTCCAAAACGATATGCAAATAGCAAATGAGATGAGTGAAATCTCTTTATGATTTATTTTAATGAAATCATTTAAAATTCTTTTGTTAATTGAACCACAGACATTGACGAGGTAGGGTGGCTTGTGTGCTTCAACGATACAAATAGCAGTACCGTAGGTGCAACCATAGCGGAGGGGTATCTGTGGAGAGGCCAGACAAACGTGTGGTTCCTGAAGAGGGGCAGACGCCTTTTCAATAGTTACACGGGCAACAGTCTGGATGATTGACTGAGCTGGCCTTGTAACATCAGCTAATGTGTGTGGCTTTGCTACAGTTACTGCGAACGGCTGAAAGCAGGGGGAAACTACAGTCGTTACTTCTCCCGAGGACATGCAGCTCTACTGTATGACTATACAATGATGACTTCTTTGGTAAAATATTCCGGAGGTAAAATAGTCCCCCATTCGGATCTCCGGGCGGGGACTACTCAGGAGGATGTTGTCATCAAGAAAACCAAAACAGGCATTCTACGGGTCGGAGCGTGGAATGTTCTAACCCTTAATCACGTAGGTAAGCTACAAAATTTGAAAAGAGAAATGGATAGGTTAAAGTTAGATATCGTAGGGATTAGTGAAGTTCGGTGACAGGATGAAGAGGATTTCTGGTCAGGTGAGTACAGGATTATAAATACAAAATCAGTTGTTGGTAACGCAGGAGTAGGTCTGATAATGAATAAGAAAATAGATATGCAGGTAAACTACTATAAGCAGCGTAGTGGTTGCATTATCTTAGTCAAGATAGATACGAAGCCAACACCGACCACAATAGTACAGGTTTATATGCCAACTACCTCTACCAATGATGAGGAGATCGAAGAAATGTATGTGGAAGTAAAGGAAATTATTCAGATTAATAAGGGAGAGGAATACTTAATTGTGATGGGAGACTGGAATTCGGTGTTAGGAAAAGGAAGAGAATTACAAATAGTAGGTGAATATGGTCTGGGCCAAAGAAATGAAAGAGGAAGCCACCTAGTAGAATTTTACACAGAACATAATTTAATCGTAACAGACACCTGGTTCGAAAATCACGAAAGAAGGTTGTATACGTGGAAGAGACCAGGAGACACAGGAAGATACCTTTTATAATGATAAGACATAGATTTCGGAACCAGGTTTTAAACTATAAGACGTACCCAGGAGCAGATATAGACTCTGACCATACATTGTTGGTCATTAATTGTAGACTGAAACTGAAAAAAAAAAAAAAAAAAAAAAAAAAAAAAAAAAAAAAAAAAAAAAAAAACTGCAGAAAGGTAGGAAAATAAGGAGATGGGACCTGGATAAACTGAAGGAACCTAAAGTTCTTACCGAGCGAGGTGGCGCAGTGATAACGCACTGGACTCGCATTCGGGAGGATGGTAGTTCAAATCCACCTCCGGCCATCCAGATTTAGGTTTTCCGTGATTTCCCTAAATCACTCCAGGCATATGCCGGGATTGTTCCTTTCAAAGGGCACGGCCGATTTCCTTCCTCAGCCTAACCCAAAAACTCCGAGCGTTAGCTCCGTCTCTAATGACCTGGGGACGTTAAACCCTAAGCATCCAATCCTAAAGTTCTTAAGAATTTCAGAGGGAGCTTTAGGCAAAAATTGACAGAAACGGGGGGAAATAAAACAGTAGAATAAGAATGGGTAGCATTGAGAGATGAAATAGTGAAGGCAGAAGAGGACAAAATAGGTAGAAAGGCAAGACCTACAAAAAATCCTTGGATATCACAGGAAATACTAAATTTAATTCATGAAAGGAGAAAATATAAAAATGCAGTAAATGAAACAGGCAAACTGGAGTACAGACGACTAAAAAATGAGATTGACAGGAAGTGCAAAATGGCTAAGCAGGGGTGTCTAGAAGCCAAATGCAAATCTGTAGAAGAATGTAATATTTTGTAACTGTCACTGTACCTTCCAAATATCATTGTATAGCGAAAGATGTTCTCTAACCTCTTTGTAAAGATCGCAGGAAAAGAGCATTTGTTGTCTCTAAAAGTCAGAGATGTCTTATTACAGTGTGTGTTGTGAGTAAAAAGTGACCGTAAACAGCTAGCAGGGAAACATTTGGCATGCACAGAACAGTATATGCAGAGGTAGTTGTCAGTTGAATGTACTTGAATCATATTTACTATAATCATCTGGTGGCTTCTTTGATCAGTTATTGAAATTGAGATTTGAATCTTCAACCAGTATGTTAACAGTACCAATCTGAATATGTCTGTTGTGTATAGTTACCAAAACGTGTTTACATAGATGAATAAACGATTTGAAGGTGATGCTTTGTATCTGCATTTTACAGCTGACACTGATTCCTTAAGTCTGTTCGAACGTGCTATGCAAGTTTCTGTCATATTCACTCAGAATATAAAAGTTCGGTTATCAGCCAAACTGTGATGTTACTACGTTAACTTCGTGGAACGTTTTGGCCCCTCTACACCTAAGAATTGAAACGGCCAATTAGATTTGTCATCAACAGGAGGAGGAGTTGGTACTGTAACATTTGACACCTGAAAAAAGTTGTTTTCAATGTATTCAAAAAATGTTCAAATGTTTGTAGAGTATATGGGACTTAACTACGGGATCATCAGTCCCTAAACTTACAAACTACTTATGAACTACTTACAACAAGGACGGCACAAATATCCATGCCCGAGGGGGGATTCAAACCCCCGACCGTAGTGGCCGTGCAGACCGTGACTGGAGCGCCTCAGTCTCCTCGGCCACCGCCGCCGGCTCAATGTATTCAATAAAATCAGTCACAACATACAGAATATATATTATCCCTGTTTTTCAGCTCTTGAAAATGAGATAATGTAGTTGTGAAACATGTCTTAGTGTCAAAAACCTTTTTTTTTTTTTTTTATAATCGACAGCTGTTGGTAATTTGCCTCAAAACCTGGGTTTTGAAGTCATTGTACAACTGCCTCAGTTAAGATAACTGGGTGTTTCTCTGGGGAACCAAAAGCTGAATCTTCACTATATTCTTGAATCATTATGTTGCAGGCTTGTATGTACTCTCACCTAATTTGCAAGATAATCTCTTATCCGCTGTACCTGACAGACCTTGAGATGATCCCATAAATGAAAAGTTATTTCTGTTGTATTTTTACATAATCTACAATACAATAAGTAAAGTTATAGATCATCTGCAGAACAGTTTTATTTGATAACATTTAAAAAAGAGAGAGAAAGTTGTCACCATAGTTGGAAATATTTAAAAAGTTTGTCTGGTTGATTTATGACCAAGTTTGTTCCTGAGAATGAAACTGCAGTCTGCCATATCATAACAGAAATGAAACAGTTGTTAAATTATTGACTAGAAGATCGTGACACTCTGAAGGGGTGGGAGGGAGGGTGTAAGTACTGTTTGTGAAATGACATGTAGCTGATTCTCCATGATTTAATTTAATGAAAGTCCAGCTCCAGTTGCAATTAGTTGTGCTTTATTTAAGCCCACACTACCGGTTTCGGCCTCTATGTTAGGCCATTTTCAAGTGTGACAGACGTTATGCCATAGAGAAAGCAACGTCTCCATGATGTCAACATCAAGGAAAGTTGCATGGATTTTGGAATAAAGCCATGTGAATTTTAATTGGGAAAAATGTATTTAGAGCACCTAGATCCCCATTCGGATCTCTGGGCGGAGGCTAATCAGGAGGATGTGATCATCAGGAAAAACAACACTGGCATTCTATGGATCAGTGTGTGGAGTGTCAGATCTCTCAATCTGGTAGAGAAGTTAGAAAATTTAAAAAGAGAAATGGATAAGTTGAAGTTAGATATAGTGGGGATTAGTGAAGTTCAGTGGAAAGAGGAACAGGATTTCTGCTCAGGTGAGTACAGGATTATAAATACAAAATCAGTTGGGCGTATTACAGGAGTAGGTCCGATAATGAATAAGAAAATAGGGACACAGGTAAACTACTATGAGCAGTGCAGTGATTGCATTATCATAGTCAAGATAGACACAAAGCCAACACCGACCACAGTATTACAGGTTTACATGCCAACTAGTTCTGCAGATGGAAGAGATTGAACAAATGTATGAGGAGGTAAAGGAAATTATTCAGACAATTAAGGAAGAGGAAAACTTAATTGTGATGGAAGACTAGAATTCGGTAGTTGGAAAAGGAAAGGAAGGTAAGATAGTAGGCGAATATGGACTGGGCCAAAGAAATGAAAGAGGAAGCCGCCTGGTAGAGTTTTGCATGGAACATAATTTAGTGATAACAAACACCTAGTTTAAAGACCACGAAAGAAGGTTGTATACGTAGAAGAGACCAGAGGACACCGGAAGATACCAGATAGATTTTATAATGGTAAGACATAGATTTCAGAACCAGGTTTTAAACTGAAGACATACCCAGGGACAGATATAGACTCTGGCCATAACTTGTTGGTAATGAACTATTGGCTGAAACTGAAAAAACTGCAGAAAGATAGGAAAATAAAGAGATGGGACTTGGATAAATTGAAGGAACCTGACGTTCTTAAGAATTTCAGAGGGAGCTTTAGGCAACAATTGACAGAAACGGGGGGAAATAAAACGGTAGAAGAAGAAAGGGTACTATTGAGATATGAAATAGCGAAGGCAAGAGCTACAAAAAAATCCTTGGATATCACAGGACATACTAAATTTAATCGATGAAAGGAGAAAATATAAAAATGCAGTAAATCAAACAGGCAAAACGGAGTACGGACGACGAAGAAAAAATGTTCAAATGGTTGTAAATCTCTGGAACTTAACTGCTTGGTTACTAGTCCCTAGCTTACAAACTACTTAAACTAACATGAGGACAACACATACACCCATGCTGCCAGGGAGGACTCGAACCTCCGACGGCGAACGGCCGCGGGCACCGCATCACAGCGCCTCAGTGCGCACGGCTATTCCGCCGCGGTGACGACTAAGGAATGAGACTGACAGGAGGTGCAAAATAGCTAAGCAGGATTGGCTAGAAGGCAAATGCAAGTCAGTAGAATAATGTATAAGCAGGGAAAAATAGATAGCACCTACAGCAAAATAAAAGAGACATTTGGAGACAAGAAAAGCAGCTGTATGCATATAAAGAACTCAGATGGAAAACCAGTTCTCAGCAAGGAAGGGAAAGCTGAAATGTGGAAAGTGTATATAGAGGGGCTCTACAAAGGAAATGAACTTAGAGATAATACTGTAGGAAGGAAAGAGGATGTAGAAGAAGATGAAATAGGAGATACTATACTAAGAGTAGAATCTGACAGAGCACCGAAAGACTTAAGTCGAAACAAGGCCCCTGGAGTCGATGAAATTCCCTCAGAACTATTAAAATCTCTGGCTGACCCAGCCATGACAAAAATATTTCACCTGGTGCATAAGTTGTATGAGACAGGCCATATACCCTCAGACATTAAGAAAAAAAAGTAATAATTGCCATTCCAAAGAAAGCAGCTGCAGAAAGGTGTGAAAATTACAGAACCACCAGTTTAATAAGTCATGGTTGCAAAATTTTAACACGAATTATTTACACAAGGATGGGAAAGTTGGTAGAAGCCGAAATAGGGGAAGATCAGTTTGGATTCACGAGAAATGTAGGAACACGGGAGGCAATCATCACATTACGGCTTATCTTAGAAGATATATTAAGGAAAGGCAACCTACATTTCTAGCTTTTGTAGATTTGGAAAAAGCTTTTGACAATGTTGATTGGAAATTTCAAATTCTGAAATCAGCAGGAGTAAAATATAGTGAACGGAGGGTTATTTACAACTCATACAAAAACCAGACAGTAGTTATTAGACTCGAAGGGCATGAAACAGCTGCAGAGGTTGGGAAGGGAGTAAGGCAGGGTTGTAGCCGTTCTCCAATGTTATTCAGTTTGTACACTGAGCAAGCTATAAAGGAAAGCAAGGAGAAATTTAGAGAAGGAATTAAAGTTCAGGGTGAAGAAATAAAAACATTGCGTTTTGCCGATGACAATGTAATTCTGTCAGAGACAGCAAAGGACCTGGAAGAGCAGTTGAACGGAATGGACAGTGTGCTGAAAGGTGCATGTAAGATGAACATTGTGTGTGTGTGTGTGTGTGTGTGTGTGTGTGTGTGTGTGTGTGTGTGTGTGTGTGTTGTGGTCTTCAGTCCTGAGCAAGCCTCTTCATCTCCACATAAGAACGGCAACCTACATCTGTCTGAATCTGCTTACTGTATCCATCTCTTGGTCTTCCTCTGCGGTTTTTACTCAAAACACTTCCCTCCAATGCTAAATTCACGATTTCTTGATGTCTACGAAAGTATCCTACCAAGCGATACTTTCTTTTAGTTAAGGTATGCCAGATATTCCTTTTCTCCCCAATTCTGTTCAGTGCCTCCTCATTAGTTACGCGATCCACCCACCTAATCTTCAGCATTCTTCTGTAGCACCACATTCCAAAACCCTCTATCCTCTTCCTGTCAGCACTATTTATCGTCCATGTTTCACTCCCATACAAGGCAACACTCAACACACATGCCTTCAGAAAGGACTTCCTTAGGCTTAAATCAATATTCGATGTTAACAAATTTCTCTTTTCCAAGAACGCTTTTCTATCCATTGCCATTCTGTATTTTATATCCTCTGTACTGCGACCATCATTTGTTATTTTACTGCCCAAATAACAAAACTCATCTACCTCCTTTATTGTTTCATTACCTAATCTAATTCCTTCAGTATCACCAGATTTTCTTAGACTGCACTCCATTACCCTTGTTTTGTTCTTGTTAATGTTCATCTTATATGCACCTTTCAGCACACTGTCCATTCCGTTAAACTGCTCTTCCAGGTCCTTTGCTGTATCTGACAGAATTACTATGTCGTCGGCAAAACGCAATGTTTTTAATTCTTCCCCCTGAACTTTAATTCCTTCCCCAAATTTCTCGTTGCTTTCCTTTATAGCTTGCTCAATGTACAAATTAAATAACATTGGAGAAAGGCTATAACCCTGTCTTACTCCCTTCCCAACCACTGCATCCCTTTCATGCCCTTCAACTCTGACAACCGCTGTCTGGTTTTTGTACAAGTTGTAAATAACCTTACGCTTCCTATATTTTACTCCTGCTTGCTTCAGAACTTGAAAGAGTTTATTCCAATCAACATAGCCTTCTCCAAATCTACAAATGCTAGAAATGTAGGTTTCCTTTTCCTTAGTCTATAATCTAGGATAAGCCGTAAAGTGAGTATTGCCTCCCGTGTTCCTACATTTCTCCTGAACCCAAACTGATCTTCCCCGAGGTCGGCTTCTACCAGCTTTTCCATCCTTCTGTAAATAGTTTGTGATAATATTTTGCAACCATGACTTATTAAACTGATGGTTCTGTAGTTTTCACACATGTCTGCGCCTGCTTTCTTTGGAATGGGGATTATTACATTTCGCCTGTCTCATACATCTTACACACCAGGGAGAAACAATTTTGTCCTGGTTGGTTCTCCCAGACACTTCAGTAGCTCTGAGGGAATGTCATCTACTCCAGGGGCCTTGTTTCGACTTAAGTCATTCAGTGTTCTGTCAAATTCATCTCTCAGTATAGTATCTCCTACTTCATCCTCGTCTACTTCTTCTCTCCTTCCTACAATATTTCCTCTAAGTTCGTTTCCTTTGTAGAACCTCTCTATATACTCTTTCCACCTTTCAGCTTTCCCCTCTTTGCTAAGAACTGGTTTCCATCTGTGTTCTTGATATTCATAGAGCTGTTTTTCTTATCTCCAAATATCTATTTAATTTTCCTGTAGGCTGTATCTATTTTTCCCCTATTTATACATTCTTCTACATCCTTGCATTTGCCTTCTAGCCACTCCTGTTTAGCCATTTTGCACTTCCTGTCAATCTCATTTCTTATTCGTCTGTACTCCATTTTGCCTGTTTCATTTACTGCATTTTTATATTTTCTCCTTTCATCGATTAAATTTAGTATGTCCTGTGATATCCAAGGATTTTTTGTAGGTTCTGCCTTCCTACCTATTTTGTCCTCTGCTGCCTTCACTATTTCATCTCTCAATGCTACCCATTCCTCCTCTACTGTTTTATTTGCCACCGTTTCTGTCAATTGTTGCCTAAAGCTCACTCTGAAATTCTTAAGCACTTCAGGTTCCTTCAGTTTATCCTGGTCCCACCTCCTTATTTTCCTACTTTTCTGCAGTTTTTTTTTTTTCAGTTTCAGCCTACAGTTCATGACCAATAATTTATGGTCAGAGTTTATATCTGCCCCTGGGTATTTCTTACAGTTTAAAAACTGGTTCCGAAATCTATGTCTTACCATTATAAAATCTATCTGGTATCTCCCGGAGTCTCCTGGTCTATTCCATGTATACAACCTTCTTTCGTGATTCTTAAACCAGGTGTTTGTTATAACTAAATTATGTTCCGTGCAAAATTCTATCAGGCGGCTTCCTCTTTCAATCCTTTTGCCCAGTCCATATTCACCTACTATCTTCTCTTCCGTGTCCTACTACCGAATTCCAGTCTCCCTAACAATTAACTTTTCCTCTCCCTTAACTGTCTGAATAATTTCCTTTAGCTCCTCATATATTTCTTGGATTTCCTCATCATCGGCAGAGCTAGTTGGCATATAAACCTGTACTACTGTTGTCGGTGTTGGCTCCGTATCTACCTTGACCACGATAATGCGATCACTGTGTTGCTCATGGTAGTTTACCCGCATTCCTGTTTTCTTATTCATTATCGGACCTACTCCTGTAATACCCCCAACTGATTTTGTATTATTATATATATATATATATATATATATATATATATATATATATATATGGCAATGGGAAGAAAAGCATTTTTGAAAAAGAGAAATTTGCTAACATCGAACATTAATTTAAGTGTAAAGAAGTCTTTTCTGAAGGCATTTGTATGGAGTGTTGCCTTGTACGGGAGTGAAACATGGACGATAAGCAGTGCGTACAGGAAGAGAATAGAGGCTTTTGAAATGTGGTGCTACAGAAGAATGCTGAAGATTAGGTGGGTAGATCGCATAACCAATGAAGAAGTACTGAACAGAATTGGTGAGAAAAGGAATTTTTGGCATACCCTGGCTAAAAGGAGGGATCGCTTGGTAGGACACATTCTTAGACATCGAGGAATCGTAAATTTAGCATTGGAGGGAAGTGTGTGGGGTAAAAATCGCAGAGGGAGACCAAGAGACGCGTATAGTAAGCAGATTCAAGTGGATGTGGGTTGCCGTTCTTATGAGGAGATGAAAAGGCTTGCTCAGGATAGAGTAGGGTGGAGAGCTGCATCAAACCAGTCTCCGGACTGAAGACCATAACAACAACAACAACCCTGTACTCACCTGACCAGAAATCCTGTTCCTCTTTCCACCTAACTTCACTAATCCCCACTATATCTAACTTCGACCTATCCATTTCTTTTTTTAATTTTTCTAACTTCCCTACCCGATTAACATTCCACACTCCAATCCGTAGAACGCCAGTGTTATCTTTCCTGGTGATCACATCCTCCTAAGTGGTCCCCGCCCGGAGATCCGAATGGGGGACTATTTTACCTCCGGAATATTTTACCCGAGAGGATGCCATCATCATATGTTCATACAGTAGAGCTGCATGTTCTCGGGAAAAGTAACGGTGTAGTTTCCCCTTGCTTTCAGCCATTCGCAGTAACTGTGTGGCAAAGCCACATTAGCTGATGTTACAGGGCCACCTCAGCCAATCATCCAGACTGTTGCCCCTGTAACTACTAAAAAGGCTGCTGCCCCTTTTCAGGAATCATACGTTTGTCTGGCCTCTCCATAGATACCCCTCCGCTGAGGTTGTACCTACGGTACGGCTATTTGTATCGTTGAGGCACGCAAGCCACCCTACCTCGGCAATGTCTGTGGTTCATGGGAGTGGAAGATGAACATTAACAAGAGCAAAACAAGGGTAATGGAGTGCAGTCTACGAAAATCAGGCAGTGCTGAAGGAATTAGATTAGGTAACGAAACAATAAAGGTGGTAAATCAATTTTGTTACTTGGGCAGTAAAATAACATGCGATGGTCGCAGTACAGAGGACATGCAGAATGGCAATGGGAAGAATAGCGTTTTTGAAAAAGTGAAATTAGTTAACATCAAATATTAATTTAAGTGTAAGAAAGTCCTTTCTGAATACAGTTATCAGGTTCTACGACAGATGACTTGTGGAGCATTCATATGACATTAGTTTCAATGCAGCAGGAACAGAGTTCGACCACAGTACACTAATCAATCGAAAGATAATGGAAAGATAATGAGGAAGTGCATTGGATTCTGCATACGGTTGCACGTAAATATCTGGGAATATTGGTCTCATCTGTTCCTTCCGAAAAACTATTTTCCAAGGCAGGACAAAGCAACAGCTTGTCGATCGAGACTCTCTGGAAGAAAACACAAATTAGTGTGTGTTGGTTCACTTCCTGAACAATTTTGGTGCTTGTAAACATATTTTCTGCTCCATATGTGTGTAAAGAATGGTATTAATTAGGCTTCCAAGTAATTGCGAGCCACTCGAGAGTAGCCAAGCGGTCTGGAGCGCCACGTTACGGATCGCGCGGCCTCCCGCGACGGAAGTTCGAATCCTCCCTCGGGCACGGACGCTTGTGTTGTCTTTAGTATAAGGTAGTTCATAAAAAGTTTGTAAGTTAAGGGACTGATGTCCCCGCAGTTAAGTGCCATAAGCTTTACAAACATTTGAACATTTTTTTTAGTAATTGCGAAATAGGTTCAAAATGTTCAAATGTTTATAAATATATCGGACCAAACTGCGTGCTCATCAGTCCGTAGCTTACAAACTACTTAAACTAACCTACGGACAAACACACACACCCATGCACCATGGAGGACTCGAACCTCCGACGGCGAGCAACCGCGTGCTGCGCAGTGAGGCGTCTTAGACCGCTCGGCTACTCCACCGCGGCTGCAAAATAGGTATGTAGTCCTGGTACAATAAAAACTGGTAATTCTGCATTTCATGAAACTGAGCAACTGCTGTTAATAATTTGTAATTATTTAAATAAAATATGTGTGAAAGCATAGCTTTATTTTCTGTGCATCAAGCCTCTTTAACATAAACAATAAATCTAGGAAATATTTATAAACTCAATTATATAGCCGTAACAATTAATCGAATAAGCTATTATTAGGTTACAAATAAGCGATATGTTTGATCGATCCATTTACATAATAGGAAAGATAGATTAATCGACTCCTTCTCTACTCTGGAAGGAAGCGTTGCGACAGAACAGACGTAATCGTTGTCTTCCGTAGGTCAGGGTGACCAGATTTTTCAAAATAAAAATACGGGACACATGTGGGTACCGAAACGTGTGATACTAAATTTTGCCTTTAACTGTAGCATTAAAGCATGCATAAACACACGAATTGGTGCACGCACATTAATACATTAATAGTGAACAAAGACAATGTTTCTCCCCCCCCCCCCTCTAGTTCACCAAGCTGACGCGTCGTATTCGGTGGTTCTCGTATTTACATTTGCTTTTCTCGAAATCACTTTTTTAGAAAACTATTACCACAACAGAATAGTATTTAACTGCATAAAAAACATCTGAGCAATGGGACAAGCATCGGGATTACGGAGTTTTGGGGCGGGACAAACTACATACAAGGCAATCTCAATAACCAAGATATACCGAGTCCGAAGCTATTAAAAAATTAACGAAACATAGCTACTTACTGCGGTGGAGTGGCCGAGAATTTTAAGACGACTTGCTGCGGAGCGCGTAGTTGCTCGCCGTCGGAATTTTAAGTCCTCCCTGGGACATCGGTGTGGCTGTTGTCCTTAGGTCAGTTAAAGTTAGTTTCGGGAGTTTGTAAGTCCAGGACTGATGACCGCAGCAGTTTCGTCCAGCATGTTTACAAACATAACAAAAAGCCAAACAAATTGCGTTACTAATTAAATAAATACTTTATTCTTTTATAGTTCTCAGATGTAAAAGAGCAAGAAAGACAGTCATGATTACATACTTACTTTACGTATTTCTTTGTGAATTATATTTTGCAGAAGAATGTGTGTCATTTCGGAGGTCGATATTTTCACATAATGACCACATGAAACGCTGTGAAATGAGTTCTTATTATAATTACTTCCTTCGCACTTTGCACACTAAATGTGTTTGTTTTCGCAGTCCATAAAATATTTGTGGTGGTGAACACTGTTTCCACATCCGCATTTGCCACGCATATCTTCAGATGCAAATAAGTTGAACATTAGGGATCAGTTTTTACCAACTGGCTACACAGTTTTCAGTTAATAAATTTTCTCTTCACCTGTTGTTGTTGTGGTCTTCAGTCCGGAGTCTGGTTTGATGCAGCTCTCCACAATACCATATCCTGAGCAAGCCTCTTCATCTCCACATAAGAACGACAACCTACATCTGTCTGAATCTGCTTACTGTATCTATCTCTTGGTCTTCCCATGAGATTTTTTCCCCATACACTTCCCTCCAACGCTAAATTCACAATTCCTTGATGTCTGAGAATGTGTCCTACCAATCTATCCCTTCTTTTAGTCAAGGTATGCCATAAATTCCTTATCTCCCCAATTCTGTTCAGTGCCTCCTCATTAGTTACGCGATCCACCCACCTAATCTTCAGCATTCTTCTGTAGCACCATATTTCAAAAGCCTCAATCATCTTCTGTCCGCACTGTTTATCGTCCATGTTTCACTCCCATGCAAGGCAACACTCCATACAAATGCCTTCATAAGGGACTTCCTTAGGTTTAAATCAATATTCGATGTTAACAAATTTCTGTTTTTCAAGAACGCTTTTCTACCCATTGCCATTCTGCATTTTATATCCTCTGTACTGCGACCATCATTTGTTATTTTACTGCCCAAGTACGAAACTCATATACCTCCTTTACTGCTTCTTTTCCCAATCTAATTCCTTCAGCATCACCTGATTTTCTTACACTGCACTCCATTACCCTAGTTTTGCTCTTGTTAATGTTCATATTATATTCACATTTCAGCACACTGTCCATTCCGTTCAATTGCTCTTCCAGATCCTTTGCTGTATCTGACAGAATTACTATGTCGTCGGCAAAACGCAATGTTTTTAATTCTTCACCCTGAAATTTAATTCCTTCTCCAAATTTCTCCTTGCTTTCCTTTATAGCTTGCTCAATGTACAGATTGAATAACAATGGAGAAAGACTACAACCCTGTCTTACTCCCTTTCCAACCACAGCATCCCTTTCATGCCCTTCAACTCTGACAACCGCTGTCTGGTTTTGTACAAGTTGTAAATAATCTTACGTTCCCTATATTTTACTCCTGCTTGGTTCAGAACTTGAAAGAGTTTATTCCAATCAACATTGTCAAAAGCCTTCTCCAAATCTACAAAAGCTAGAAATGTAGGTTTGCCTTTTCTTAATCTATCTTCTAGGATAAGCCGTAAAGTGAGTATTGCTTCCCGTGTTCCTACATTTCTCCTGAACCCAAACTGATCTTCCCCGAGGTCGGCTTCTACCAGCTTTTCCATCCTTCTGTATATAATTCGCCTTAATATTTTGCAGCCATGACTTATTAAAACTGATGGTTCTGTAGTTTTCACACCTGTCTGCACCTGCTTTCTTATGGATGGGGATTATAACATTTTTCTTAAAGTCTGAGGGTACTTCACCTGTCTCATACATCTTACACTCCAGGTGAAACAATTTTGTCATGGCTAGTTCTCCCAGAGACTTCAGTAGCTCTGAGGGAATATCATCTACTCTAGGGGCCTTGTTTCGACATAGGTCTTTCAGGGCTCTGTCAAATTCTTCTCTCAGTACAGTATCTCCTATTTCATCTTCATCTACACCCTCTTCCCTTCCTACAATATTGTCTCTAAGTGCATTTCCTTTGTAGAGCCCCTCTATATACTCTTTCCACCTTTCAGCTTTCCCTTCCTTGCTGAGAACAGGTTTTCCATCAGTGTCCTTAATATTCATAGAGCTGTTTTTCTTATCTCCAAATGTTTCTTTTATTTTCCTGTAGGCTGTATCTATTTTTCCCCTATTTATACATTCTTCTACATCCTTGCATTTGCCTTTTAGCCTCTCCTGCTTAGCCATTTTGCACTTCCTGTCAATCTCATTTCTTATTCGTCTGTACTCCATTTTGCCTGTTTCATTTACTGCGTTTTTATATTTTCTCCTTTCATCGATTAAATTTAGTATCTTCTGTGATATCCAAGGATTTTTTGTAGGTCTTTCCTTCCTACCTATTTTGTCCTCTGCTACCTTCAATATTTCATCTCTTAATTTTACCCATTCCTCCTCTACTGTTATTTTCCCCAGTTTCTGTCAATTGTTGCCTAAAGCTCCCTCTGAAATTCTTAAGAACCTCAGGTTCCTTCAATTTATCCAGGTCCCATCTCCTTATTTTCCTACCTTTTTGTAGTTTCTTTAGTTTCAGCCTACAGTTCATAACCAACAAGTTATGGTCAGAGTCTATATCTGCCCCTGGGTATGTCTTACACTGTAGAACCTGGTTCCGAAATCTATGTCTTACCATTATAAAATCTATCTGGTATCTTCCGGTGTCTCCTGGTCTCTTCCATGTATACAACCTTCTTTTGTGATTCTTGAACCAGATGTTTGTTATAACTAAATTATGTTTTGTACAAAATTCTACCATGCGGCTTCCTCTTTTATTTCTTCTGCCCAGTCCATATTCACCTACTATCCTCCCTTCCCTTCCTTGTCCTACTACCGAATTCCAGTCTCCCATCACAATTAAGTTTTCCTCTCCCTTAATTGTCTGAATAATTTCCTTTAGCTCCTCATATATTTCTTCGATTTCCTCATCATCGGCAGAGCTAGTTGGCATATAAACCTGTACTACTGTTGTCGGTGTTGGCTTCGTTTCTATCTTGACAATGATAATGCGATCACTGTGGTGGTATATATTTTGAATATGGTTCACTAACTCGATAACCTGGTCTTGACTTCTTTGTTACAAAATATTTTCATGAATCTCAGGTTTTTAGTTCTTTACTGAACAGACTTCCAAAGAAGAAAATATTTGAGCTAAGACCATTTAAATGCCTTCAGCACATGAAATGGGTAAGCCCATTTTGCGATATAGTCAGCTAACGCCGCATTAAATGGGAAAAAAGTCATAGGTTGCCCAAGAATACTTTAAAACTTATATATCTACATCTACATGGGATACTCTACAAATCACATTTAAGCGCCTGGCAGAGGGTTCATCGAACCACCTTTATACTATTTATCTCCCATTCCATTCTCGAATAGCACGCGTAAAGAAAAAACATCTGAATCTCTCCGTTCGAGCTCTGATTTCTCGTATTTTATTCTGATGATCATTTCTACCTATGTAGGTGAGAGTCAACAATATATTTTCGCATTCGGGGGTGAATGTTGGTGATTGGAGTTTCGCAAGTAGCCCACGACGCAGCGATAAGCGCCGTTGTTGTAATGATTCCCATCCCAGATCCTGTATCATTTCCGTAAAGCTGTCTGCCCTGTATCGTGACAATACGAAACCAGCTTCCCTTCTTTGAACTCTTTCGATGTCCTCCGTCAAACCAACCTGATAAGGATCCCACACTCAGCAGCAATACTCCAAAAAAGGACGGACAAGCGTAGTGTATGCAGTCTCTTTAGTAGTTCTGTAGCATCTTTTAAGGGTTGTGCCAAAAAAACACGGTCTCTGGTTCGCCTTTCCCACGACATTATCTACGTGTTCTTTCCCGTTTAAGTCTGACGTAATAGTATTTCCTAGGTATTTTGTGGAGTTTACGGCCTTCAGTTTTGATTGATTTATCTTGTAAACAAAGTTTAACGGATTTCTTTTCGTACTCATGTGAACGACTTCACACTTCGCATTATTTAGAGTCAATTGCCAATTATTACACCATAGTGATATCTTATTAAGATCGTTCTGCAGTTAGTTTTGATCTTCAGATGATTTTACTAGACGGTAAATGTCGGCGTCATATGCAAACAACCTAAGAGAGCTACTTAGATTTTCCCCTAAACCGCTACTTAGATTTTTTCCCAAATCATTTATGTAAATAAGGAACAGCAGAGCACCAATGACACTACCCTGTGGAACGCCCGATATCACCTCTGTGTTAGTCAATGCCTTACCATCAATTACTATTTTGGACAGCCGCTTTTTTGCATTTAAAATAAAAAATATTCGCCCCCAAAGGTTGAAATATTAGAAATGTATGAAAAAATTACGTCAAAACTCATGACTCATCCCATTTAAGTCAAAGGCTATTGATTGTGATTACTTATGTTCTCCGTTTTGTTACGCTAACATTACTTTGAATAGTGTTAATTCAAAATATATGGGACGCTTGGTAAAATATAATATGCAACCCGTATTTATTTGTCGGGACAACGAGAGACAGGGAAAATAAGGGACCATCCCGTAAAATATGGTACATCTTGTCACCCTACCATAGGTGCAAGGTTGTTAGGGGTTATTAGAGTAGAAGGGCAAGAAAGGGACGCAGAGGTTGGGACAGGAGTAAGGGTTATAGCCTTTCCCCAATGTTGTTCAATCTGTGCATTGAGCAGGCAGTAAAGGAATGTTCAAATGTTCAAATGTTTGTACAGCTTAAGGGACTTAACTACAGGGTCATCAGTCCCTAAACTTACAAACTACTTATGAACTAACTAAGAGTAAGGACGGCACAAATATCCATGCCCGAGGGGGGATTCGAACCCCCGACCGTAGTGGCCGTGCAGACCGTGACTGGAGCGCCTCAGTCCCCTCGGCCACCGCGGCCGACAGTAAAGGAATGGAATGAGAAATTTGGAGAGGCCATTAAAGTGCAAGGAGAAGAAATAAAATCATTGTGGTTTGCCGACGACATAGTAAATCTGTCAGAGACCACAAAAGATCTGGAAGAGCAATTGAATGGAATGGACAGTGTCTTGAAAGGAAGATATAAGATGAACATTAACAAGAGTAAACCGAAGGTAATGGAATGCAATGTCAGAAAATCAGGCGATGCCGAAGGAATTAGATTAGGTAATGAGACAATAAAGTTTTGTTACTTGGGCAGTAAAATAACTTTCCATGGTCGCAGTACGGAGGACATAAAGTGCAGAATGGCAATGGGAAGAAAAGCGTTTTTGAAAAAGTGAAATTTGTTAACAATAAATATTAATTTAAGCGTAAGGAAGTCCTTTCTGAAGGTATTTTTGTGGAGTGTTGCCTTGTGTAGGAGTGAAACATGGACGATAAATAGTTTAATGAGACAATAAAAGTAGTAGATGAATTTTGTTATTTGGGTAGCAAGATAACTTCTGATGGCCGAAGTAAAGAAGATATAAAATGCAGAATGGCTATGGAAGAAAAGCGTTTCTAAAGAAGCGAAACTTGTTAACATCCAATACTAATTTAAATGTTAGGAAGTCCTTTCTGAAAGCATTTGTCTGGAGTGTAGCAGTGTATGGGAGTGAAACGTGGACGATAAGGAGTTCAGATAAAAAGATGATAGAAGCTTTTGAAATGTGGTGCTGCAGACGAATCATGAAAATTAGATGGGTAGATCACGTGACTAATGAGGAGGTGCTTAACCGAATCGGGGAGAAAAGGAGTTTCTGGCATATCCTGACTAATAGAAGGGACAGATAGGTTGGACACATTCTGAGACATCAAGGAATTGTCAACTTGGCATTAGAAGGAAGCGTGTGGGGCAAAATTCGTAGAGGGAGACCGAAGGATGAATATAGTAAGCAGATTCAAAAGGATGTAGGTTGCCGAATGTATTCTCAGATGAAGAGACTTGCACGGGACAGGGTAGCGTGGAGTGCTGCATCAAACCAGTCTGCGGACTGAAGACCACAACAACAGGTGCAAGGAAGAAACTGAATTAGTAGTAGTAGTAGTAGAATATTTCACAGAAGACAAAAATTACAGGACTATTATCAGTCAAAATGCGTATCTCACACGCACTGTTGCCAGATGAAAAAAATTAGATCGGAAGTATTATAAAAAAGAATCGGAAGATTGCATTTTCCGTATTTCATGAGGAAGCGGCGAACTAAGCCTCAGTCTTGCGTCCCCCCTCCCCCCCCCCCACACACACATGAATACCACAAAATTTTGACTTCTCTTTTACCCTTTTAATGCAATTATTTTGGTATCGTTTGGAATTTGGTTAAATTTGCCGCCCGCTTAGTCTGCCACTGAAAATAAAATTATAGAGAAATAAAATTTTGAAATTAGTGTACTAAACTTACCTAAAATGTCTGAAGCGCTCGCTCATCAGAAGGCAGGAGAAAATCAGTATTGAAGATCACATTGATTACGTCCATTACACAATATTGCGGATCTATGTAGTCTATAATTCGTAATTAAGACATTTTGAAAATATAGCTTTGTGCCACTTTAATTTTCTGCACAACATTGAATTTATTTACAGTCTTCTTCTTTTACGTTTTTGTACATATCACTGTTCACTCGGTTTATAAATTGAGCACTTACATTGAATTCGTAACATGCATCAGTTTTTGTTAATCTGTTTGAATGGAGAAGTCCTAAAATTGTTTCATTGGTCAATATATTCCTTGTTTCTACGCGACTTACCGTAGAAAAGAAATCTTTCGACGTTAGTCGATTAATGAGGCAAGCACAATAGTGGCGTCATTAAATTCGATAATTTAGGAAACATGGCTCTCCGTCCCCTTTCTTTATATCTCGAACACTGTTGGGACTGTGGTGGCAGTGTTAGCATCATTATTTCGCAGCAGTCTCCTCCTGTGTCCAGTTCCTGTAATTCATCGTCTCCAAGTCCAAACAGTGAGGAAATAGATTTGTTCTTTACTTTTTCAGGGCAAAGAGCTTCTAAATCTTTTAACAGATTGTATATGTGGTGAACACCTTCAATGTAGAAGTTTAAGCATCGAACTTTGAAATCTTCCATTTCTTTTTGCCTTTTGGCTATTGTGAGAGGAATTTTAGCACCAAAATAAACGCCATCTAATGGTTTGAAATAACTAGGATTTTTATACCGCACCTTCTCCAACGTTGCCATAGAAAGTTATTCATCTTTTATGAAGCAGTTCAAAATTCTTCTCAGTGTACTAGATACATCGCGATACATAACACGAATTTGTGGTGATTCACTCTGCATTTTCAAATCGTTGGATAAGGGCAGTATGAAATTCAGGAATCGAAGAAACAGTTTTGTATTTGGAGTGTTCAATGTCTGCAATATAGTTTCACAAGCAAGAAGTCTTTCACTCAAGACAGGATCGGTAAAATACAATTTTAAGGCGTAATATTGCCTCAGACGTCGAGCAACAACCATCTTTAGAGAAAGCCCGCGTGTTTGACACGGATGTAGTTTCTTGTGAGGTTTCAGATTTACGAAATCTTGAAATTCTCTTAACTCAGATTGCCTGAGAATATCTGTAAAGATTTCTTTAAAGATCTTCAATTGCTCTAGGCAGTTTGAGGCATGCATAGGAAGCACAAAGTGTAAATAGTTGACATTTACATTTCATTGTGAAAAGATGTGGCATGTACGTAATGAATGACGGGTCCCACCATCATTACATTTGCACCGTCTGCGGCAAATCCTATCATGTTTCTTTTATATGGTATATCATGGTCATTAAAAAAATGTAACAATACGCTCATACAGAGTATTGCTGTTAGCATAATTCAGAGAAATAAGTCCAAGAAACTCATCACTGATTTTATCATTTGACATTACACGAACTACCATACAGTATAAATCTTTTATACAACCTTTGTCAGTAGATTCGTTTACAATAAAGGAAAATGTGTTTCTTTTGAGAAGTTCGCAGAGTTGAGTCAAACTTTACTTGCCAGTCACATTATTTATCATGACTTTTAATTTTGTTCTCCCGCACTCAATGTGCCTTGCAATTTCAGAATCTGGGCAACTGCTTTTATCATATTGGGCAAGTGCTCGATTACTTTTATTGGTAGGTCGTGTTCACAAACAAAACCAACGAGCAACTTACTTGACACTTGGTTTTAATGCTCAACGAAGGCATTTCAGTTAATTTAAGCTGTTTAACAACAGTACTAGAACTTTTCACATGTTTTTTTCACTGTTGTATGTTTTTCAAGTCACTCTTTCCGGATGTCAAACTCAAGTGTTTATCACAGGCAGAACAATACGCAAAATAAGAATCCCTGTTACTTTTAATTAACCACCCACGAAAAAGAGGACAATTTTCCCATTCTTTATTATATTTCTTACTGTATTTTGTCTTTTTACTCCTTACCTCGCTCGATGAGACATCGGAATCTCTTCTTGTGTCCGTACTTAACGCTTAACCTACGTAACCACCCGCACTTACAACTTTCAACACAAACGAAGCGGCACACAACTACAACTGGCTTTGTTTTATTGCGGCCACTCATACAGTACCAACAATGCTGCAGGATATTCTGCGATTAACTGTTGTTGACAGTGTAAGAAGGCTGCGCCGTGTAATTTACTTCCGCTGCAGTCATAATACGCCTCGTAGTCAACTGGCAACAATAGTTAAGTCAATAAACGTAGTCGACAAAGCACAAAAGAGCGGCTTTTTCCACCTTCGTCTGATCTGCGGTACAATAGCGACAGTGATTACCAATTACCGGCAGGGGATTTACTCATAGTGTTACATCATGCCAGTAATACCACGTATTACACTATTAAAATTATATTATATACAGCTCATGAAATAAAAATCGGAAGAATTAGGAGAAAAACTCTTATTTCCGACAGAACACGAAAAATCGGAAGATGTGGCAACCCTGCTCACACGAAACAGAAACTTTACTATTACGAAAGAAGTACGGTAATTGCAAAATGTCCCTGACCTCCAGGAGGGGGGGGGGGCGAGGATTGGCATCATCGACAAAGAAAAAGGTCTCATTTTTATGTGCTTGGCTATCAATAATTAGTGTCAAACCGTTGGCTGAAGGTCAGCTTGCACGGTCCAACTTGCCCACACTCCAGCTGGGGAAACTGAAAATATCAGTAATGGAAAACAAAATATTCACAGAAAACAGAAGTAAAAGGACCGCTAGTAAAAATACGCACCTCACACGAAACAAAAACTTTATTGAATGCTTTGGTGAGGCGAGTGTCAACAGCCGTAATATATTTCATAAAATGCAATTAAAAAAAAAAAAAAAAAAAAAAAAAGTCTGCTGTTTATTCAAAACCTTATACATCTACCAGTTTCGGTTATAGACCATCTTCATGGATAAAAAGATGTTAAAACAGAATGGTAAAATGCATCGAATATCCAACTGAGGCAAACAGGAGTCAGTATAACTAAAAGTGTAAAAATTACAGTGGTCATCTTAGATAAAACCTATCAGTCAAACATAACATAAAAGGTGAGAACAGACCTTTTTATCCATGAAGATGGTCTATGACCGAAACTGGTGGACGTATAAGGTTTTGAATAAACAGCTGATGGTTTTTTAAAAAAAAATGCATTTTATGAAAAACTTTATTCTCGTAAAACGAAAGTAGTAGGAGACTAATTCTCAGAATACAAAAACCATAGGACTATTTTAAAACACGTATCTTACAAAGAGAAAAAAAGAACTTCATTGTTACCAAAAACAAATATGCGTTGCACAAGTATTTATACTTGCTTGAGAGAAAAATGGTACATATGTTACACCCAAAAAATCCTTACATACATTTACTAGTTGCAATAAAAAATCGGTAGGGCTTACAGTAATAGCCACCGTTACATACCTAAGCTACTATCCTTATTTCAGCTTTAAGCTCTGGAACTTTCTCAACACAGCCACCATGATTTACAACTACGATAATGACTGTCGGTTGTTGTGTTCTAATTGTGTTCAAAAGTTTGGATAGTGACTAGTGTTAATTTCAGTACATGTTGCGTATAATTGGAGCCAAATAAAAAATTACAATTTTGCGATACTGGCGGACTGTTTCAGGCAATATCCAACATTTTACCGATTTTACTTTTAATCCAGTTCTGAACGTGTGACACACATGGTTGGGGATTTTTTTATCTGACTTATGTTACAAGAAGAATACACTTCTGTATGCGTCATCTTATCTGTTTGCTGGATATATAGAGTAATTCTAAATGTCCTATCATGCCTGTTGTATTTTTTGCTACACTACAGAGCTTTCCAACAGACGTCTCCACCCCAGTCAACCACGCGCCGCTTCTCGAGAACTGCCTGAGCGCCGGCGGCTCGAGAAACTCTCGGTGCGCTCTGGATTTGCGCATAATAGTTCGTTTTCAGTTCGTCCGTTCTCAGTGACGGCTGAGCGGCGTGGTCTGCGCGTGCAGGTGGGGGGAGAAGTCCCGCACCTAGCTGCTTCATGCGCTTGCTGCTTGAGCCGCAAACGATATCACGCAAACCAAAAGACACAGTTTGTGAATAATTTCTCGCGTTTAAGTTTAGAGTTATTTCTATATCTTGGCATTATGACATTTATTAGTCAGATATTGCAGAGCGCAGAATACTTCAAAACAGAAATTTTGTAGCACTGAACTATGTAATCTAGAAGGCAGACGCTCACCTCGAAATGGCTCTCATCAACAGAAGGCAAACACGTGATTTTTAATTCTGCTGCGCGCCCTCTCGCTATTGCCCGTCGGTCTTCGGAAAAGAATCCAACGAACTAAGAAGCGAGAAACGTTTGGCATAATAGTTCGCGACCGATCGCGCATATTTTATTTCGCCACCGATTGCACATATTTTAGTTCGCGACCGATCGTGCATATGTTAGTTCGCGACCGATCGCGCGTATTTAGTTCGTAGTTCGGCCGCGAACTAGGTCGCTCTTTTTAATTCGTCCGCTCTTTCTGGCTTTTGCTACCGATACTAAAAGAGCTCTTTCTTTTGTTATGACAGCTTTTTTATATAATGATCAGTGTTGCCCAAGCGTGTGCTATTACCCATATTTTTGGGCAATTAGACATGAAATATTTAAGCAAATAAACCAGTTATTTACAGCTGCAGCTCGAAATGACGGTAACTGGCAGAAGGGAATCACGCGATTCTGCGCGTTCTCGCTGTTCCCCGTCAGTCTTCGGAAAAGCAGCGGACGAACTAAGAGGCGAGGGATCTGAGAACTGGTTCGCGTAGTTCGCCTGTAGGGGCGCTCTTCCGAACTAGTTCGTTCGCCAACTACACAAGACTAGAGCGCTCGAGTCGCCGCGCCTCACACTACAGTCAGGCTGAAGCACGATGATCCCTTTTCCTTAGCCCGCCTACTGGCACAGACAAATAAATACATGTTACTCTGTGCTACTGAACTAGGAGACCGCCCCGGCCGCGGAATGCAACCATGTTGCCGAACAGTAAGTCTGCTGCCGGACATTGTAGCTAACGGTCGCTGTTGTGTGACGGAAGCGCGCATGCGCAGAGCAACTTTCGCGTTTGACTTACTACTGCCGCAGCCGGTGCTCAAAGGCGATTGGCGCGAGCACCAGGGATCATCCTATTTCGGCTCGACTGTGGGGATGAGACAGTGAGGCGCGGCTCCCAGGTAGTTCTCGAGAAGCGACGCTGCAGCAGTCCTGTGAAGTGGGCACTCCTTTGTTGGAAAATGTACATTTTTTCACGAGTTCTAGACAGATATGCAAGAGTTCTGGAGTTCTCTGCACAAATACGCGAAAAAGTATAACAAATTTTAGTTTTTTTCCAAATAATTATTTGCCTATAAGCGTAAACATAGTTCTGATCACAGCTCTAAATACCTCTCAAAGAGTTCTGCAGAAAATCCTAATGATATTTTTTTGCCCAGATAATAGTTCATGAGCTAATTGCGTAAATGAGGGACATAAACTACACAAAATTGCACCAGAGTCGTGTGAAGTTCGCACCCCTTTTAAGTGGAATATACATTCTTTTCAGAGTTCTGGGTAGTTCTTCTATAATTCTGGAGTTGTCTGCACAAAATTTAGATAGTTCTGCAAAATTTTAGTTTTTTCAAAATAGTTATTTGCCTATTAGCGCAAACATAGTTCTGATCACAGTTCTAAATAGCTTTCAAAGAGTTCTACAGGAAATCCTAATGACTTTTTTCTGTGCAGATTATACTTTGTGAGATAACTGCAATAACAGGGAATCCATTTACACGCTACTGTAAAGTTGGCACCCCCCTTTTCTCAAAAATGTACATTTTTTTCAGAGTTATAGGCAGATTAGCTATAGCTCTGTAGTTCTCTGTACAAAATTTAAATTTCCTGTAGAACTCTTTGTGAGCTATTTAGAATTGTGATCAGAACTGTGTTTGTACTAATAGGCAAATAATTATTTTGAAAAAAACAAAATTTGTGGTAATTTTTCGTATTTATTCGGCGAAATTTTGCAGAACTATTTAAATTTTATACGGAGAACTCCAGAACTATTGCATATCTGTCTAGAACTATGAAAAAAATGTACATTTTCCAAAAAAAGGGGTGCTAACTTCACAGGATTCTCAGTCCGGTTGACTGGGACAGCACGTCGCTGTGAGTGTCATTAAAGTACGGTCACTGGATTCACGGAAACCAGTCTCGGAGCTGGCAGTACAAGCAGGATGGACATGTCTGTTGCAAAGACATTTAAAATTAAGCAATATTTTTAGCACTCAAAACAGAAACGTCCACGAAAACAAAAGTGCATTCTTATTTTAATACAAGTCAGACAAAAATCGAGCTATTCAGTTTGTTATCCATTCAAGCAAAGCAGTGGCGGACTAAAGCTGTTGAAGGCCCGGGGCGGCGAAACAAAATGAGCCCCCCCCCCCGTCCACTTGGAAGTAAACGTGTTACTATAAAAAAAAGAATTGGAGACGTCCCCAGGACGAGAGACACGAGATTTGGAGGCCCTAGCAGAACGAGATGCAAAGCGCAAAAAAAAAAAAAAAAAAAAAAAAAAAAAAAAAAAAAAAAAAAACCCTCCTCCTTGCTTTCGAAGTATTTGGAGGCCTACCCCAAGACCGGAGGCCCGGGGCGGTCCGCCCCCCCCCCCCCCTTTAGTCCAACACTGAAGCAAAGGAAATTCGGTAAAAAAGTTGATAGTGCCTGAAACAGTCCGCCACTATCGGAAAACTGTAATTTCTAATTCGTCTGCAATAACATGCAAAATGCCTCAAAATTAACAGTATCCAAACTTTTGAACAGAATGATAACCAACATTCAGTATTGTAGTTGTAAACTGTGTGTAGAGAAAGTACCAGAGCTTTAAGGTGAAATTAAGACGGAAGCTTAGGTTCATAACACTGGCTAATGCTGTAAGCTATGCCGAATTTTTTTCTACAATCAGTAAATGTACGCAAGGAGTTTTTGGATGTATCGCATTGTAGCACTTCGCTCTCATGTATGTATAAATACATAAAAGGTAGGTAAGGTACCTGTGGAATGCATATTTGTTTTCCGTAACAATGAAGTTTTTGTTTCCTGTAAGATACACGTTTTAATAATTCAGTCTTCTGCGTAACATTCTTCTTCTACTACTACCACTAATAATAATAATAATTCAATTTTTTCCTTGCACATACTGAAGACAAGAATTACGACTGTTCTTTCGCAATGCTTCCTTGTAGAGTACTTTCTCTCACAAGGGGAAGCCGCCAATTGTGAAATTTAGATTCGATTCATACTGCGCGTAATGAAAGCTCATGGCCAAAGGTGTAATTTGGCAAAGCGCCAAGATGCACTTCTCAGCCGTTGTCGAGGAAATCGACAATTAAAAAAAGCCGTTGCGGTGAAATACTCTCTACGATCTCTACGGTTAGGAACATTGTATAGAGGGGTGGCGTAGCGGTAAGCGCTCGGGTTGGTAATCCGATGGTCGCCGGATCGAGTCTCGCGGCATGCAACTTTTATTATTATTTGTAACGCACGAACCAGAGTGAAAGTTATCAAAGAAATATGTAAAGCAGAAAACAGCACGATATCGAGCACATCTGACAAACGATGCGTTTTTACAAGAACAATTGTTTCTTAAATTACTTGTTGGCGAACACACCTGATTGACATTCTGAAAAATTGTTCTATCGTTCGTCAGGTTTGACTTACACTATACGTATTCGTTTCGGAATATCGTTTATAGTTCTTCCGTTAATTATACGTGGTAAACATTATGAAGACAATTAATAACATTTGTGAAATACAACTTTGTTTGCGTAAAGCATAATGATGTTCGAAGTCGCCTGTTGCATATAATAATTTGTTTGAAAGCCGTTTGTCGTGGAAAAAATGGCGGCTTCGAACAGTGTGTGTGTGTGTGTGTGTATACATTTGAATTACAAAAAAAAAAAAAAAAAAAAAAAAAAAAAAAAAAAAAAAAAAAAAAAAAAAAAAAAAAAGTTCATGCCGCGAGATTCGATCCGGCGACCTTCGGATTCCCAAGAGCGCTTACCGCTACGCCACGCCTCTATACAATGTTACTAACCGAGAGATCGTAGAGTATTTCACCGCAACGGCTTTTTTTTAACTGTCTTTTCTCGACAACGGCTGAGAAGTGCATCTTGGTGCTTTGCCTAATTACACCTCTGGCCATGAGCTTTCATTATGAATCGAATCTGAATTTCACAATTGGCGGCCTCCCCTTGTCAGCCTACAGAGAGCACAGCTCTGTCAACAACTTCTCGACAATTTGTCTTAGCGTCGCACGTTTCTCGAGAGCGCTCATAGCCCATCCCTGCCTCTCACGCTACTCGAGCGCACCGAGAATTTGTCGAGCAGCCGGTGCTCCAGCGATTCTACTGTCACAGACAAATATATTTTACTCTGTGCTGTTGTCCAGCGGTAGACGGAGGCAGCGCGCCATGCCACGCCACAGGCTGCGGTTATTTGCAACGCTCGCTGTGATTATCATTAAAATACGGCCACAGTTTACACGTAAACCAAGATAACGGAGCTGGCAGTACTTTCAAATTCACAGAATATATGACATCAACTGCGAATGGGCAAAGCTGATTATATGTACCCAGCCGGGATTCGAACCCGGATCTCCTGCTTTCTAGGCAGTTGCGCTGACCCCTACACAATTGGGGATACAGCGATCACCACACCAGCAAAGACTACCTAAGCACGCCTTCCGCCAGACAGAAATTCCCAGCTTCACCCTGCCCAAAGTACTCAAACTCATAGTTATGAAACTAATTTCTGTAAGAAGTACTTTACAGAGGATGGATATGTCTGTTGCAGAGCTCCGTAGTGTAGGAAAAATACAACAGCCATGCTAAGACATTTAAAATTACACAATATACGGGGTGATCAAAAAGTCAGTATAAATTTGAAAACTTAATTAATCACGGAATAATGTAGATCAGAGGTAAAAATTGACACACATGCTAGGAATGACATGGGGTTTTATTAGGAAAAAAAAAAAAAAAAAAAAAAAAAGTATTGCTAGACGCATGAAAGATCTGTTGCGCGCGTCGTTTGGTGATCGTGTGCTTAGCCGCCACACTTTCTTCATGCTTGGCGTGCGATTATTGGCTTTGGGGTTGGTTACCTGAAGTCGCAAGTGTATCGTGATGGACCAACATCTCTAGGGATGCTGAAAGACAACATCCGACGCCAATGCCTCACCCATAACTCCGGACATGCTTTATAGTGCTGTTCACATTATTCCTCGACTACAGCTATTGTTGATGAATGATGGTGAACTTATTGAGCATTTCCTGTAAAGAATATCATCTTTGCTTTGTCTTAATTTGTTATGCTAATTAATGCTTTCTGATCAGATAAAGCGCCATCTGTCTGACATTTTTGAACTTTTTTGGGTTCTAATAAAATCCCATGTCATTACAAGCATGTGTATCAATTTTTACCTCTCTATCTACATTATTCCGTGATTTATTAAGTTTTCAAATTTATAGTGACTTTTTGATCGCCCAGTATATTGTTATGAAACAGTTACGTTCAAGGATACAAAAGTGCATTCTTATATTAATACAAGGCAGACAAAATACTCAGCTATTGTGTATGTTATCCATTCAAATATCATGAAAAGGAAATTCGGTAAAAATGTTTGGTAGTCCCTGAAACAGTCCGCTAGTATCGGAAAACTGCAAGTTTTAATATGGCTGCAATAACATGCAAAATTCATCAAAATAAACACCATCCAAACTTTTGAACAGAATGAGGACATAAACAATTGTCAGTATTGTAGTTGTAAGTTGTGGTAGCTGTGTAGAGAAAGTACCAGAGCTTTAAGCTGAAATAAGGACGGAAGCTTAGGTACGTAACGCTATCTAATAGTGTAAGCTCTGCCGAATTTTTTTCTATAATTAGTAACTGAATGGAAGGAGTTTAAGGGTGTCACATGTTGTAGCATTTTTTTTCTCATGTAAGTATAAATATGAGCGGAACGGATATTTGTTTTTGGTAACAATGGAGTTCTTAGAAGAATGAAACTTTCACTCTGCAGCGGAGTGTGCGCTGATATGAAACTTATTGCCAGTAAGTTTCATATCAGCGCACACTCCGCTGCAGAGTGAAAGTTTCATTCTGGAAACATTCCTTAGGCTGTGGCTAAGCCATGTCTACACCATATCCTTTCTTCCAGGAGTGCTAGTCTTGCATGGTTCGCAGGAGAGCTTCTGTGAAGTTTGGAAAGTAGGAGGCGAGGTAGTGGCGGAAGTAAAGTTGTGAGGCGGCATCGTGAGTCGTGTCGGGATAGCACAATTGGTAGTGTGCTTGCCCGCAAAAGGCAAAGGTCCCAGGTTCGAGTCCCGGTTCTGTTAAATAATTTTTGTCTTCTGCGAAGAATTCTACTACTACTACTGCCAATAATAATAACAATAATAACTGAGTTTTTTCCTTCCATGTAGGAAAGACAATGATTCCGACTGCTCTGTCACAATGCTTCCAGAGAGCGCACAGCACTGTCAACTTCTCGAGCGTACTCGGGAATTTATCAAGATTTTGCCATAGCATTGCGCGTTTCTCGAGAGCGCTCTTAGCACATCTCTAGTTGCAGGGGTGTCAAGCTCATGTGGTGGAGCTTTAACACAACTGCAGGACAACCAGGTTCAAGTTCCAACTCACTTTAGTATGAATTTTAACACTTTCTTGATGTGTGAAATTTTCTTGTGCCTTATGGTAACTACCTTCACTGGTAATGGAGCCTATTTAAGAGTGCTGCTCTTATACAAGAGCACACTTTAATGTGCATAGACCATCAATGCAATAAGTGCTTCACTTCACCAGGCATCAACCTTTTTTTTTTTCTATAAAACTGCTGTAATCATATATCCGGATTTATTTGTCAACTAAATAGTTTGTCCACATCGGTAGAGTTGGAGAGTGCAAGAGTCTCAATTTAGTAAAATAGTGGAGACAACCAGTTTTCACACGCCTAGATAAAATTTCTTGGAAAAGTAAATTGTGCAACACAGTAAAAGTAGTGAAGCCCCAGTCATTTTGGTCACCTCCTGCCAGTTGACAAAGCTAGTGTTTATACTGTATATATAGATCACGAACTAGACCACTAAATAACAACAGAAAAACTATTTACTTGCTGGTGGCCCAAAGGGCAGAAAAAATGTCAGTATGTCAATGTGGCACTGTAAGTACTAGAAAGTGTATTTATTAGAATACATTATGTTAACCCTTTGTTACCTGATTGTACTTGAAAGTAATACAAAGTTTTTTCTCTCATAAATTTGTAATAGGTCAGTTTTGCTTACTGAGAGCCTGTAGGTATGATTCAGTACCTCCATTCAAAAGTTTGAAAGATGTTGCTTTGCAATAGGCAACCCTTTACCTCCAGGCTGGTAACCAAAGCTTGAACTATAGTCACATGCTCTTATTTCCGCAGTGTTGCTTACATTTGTGTGTAAGCCATTGAAACTTATGTTGGTTTTACCATTGTAAATACTGACTGATTTGCTTTTATTCACATGAGTTTGGGGAAGTATGTTACAAACAAAAGATATAAAACAGGAAATACAAAGTGAAGTACCGTTAAGCTGAGAGAACACTAAATTGTACCCATATGCCGCAACCTCTCCTGTGTTATTTTGTCGACTTTGTATGATACAGAAGGACCAAATTCATAACTACTTGTTTTCACTAATTTACTGATGCGGTAATTGAGTACAGACATGAATTAAACACATTTTGTAACACTTCCCGTATCAGTTTTTCAGCATACCGTGTGATAACTTTTTCAGTGTTTTACAAAGATAACAAAAGAAAGAAAATCCAGAGAACAACCATTTCTAACAATTTTGTTTATTAATTTATTTATTTCAAATTACGTGGGTACTAGGACACCAGATGAATTTGAATCAATGATAGTTTTCAAGGGAAGAAGTGGCATAAAGCAGAATAATCCACAGAAATAATTCAAAAGAGACTGCAAGCCATATACATTTTGTGATCAGAAAGGATACACATTTTTTATGCATATTATGGTGTAAATGAGATATTGGAGAAGGAATCAAAGGTGCATTTTAGGAGAGATGTGGGTAAACCAAATAGGGCTCAGTTCAAAAAACTGTATTTAAACAAAATTTTTGTTACACAATATGAGTTGAATGGAAATGGCTGTGCACTTAAGATGACTTGCTACAGAGGGCGCAGCTGCTCTCCGTTGGAGATTCGAGTTCTCCCTCTGGTGTGGGTGTGTGTTGTCCTTACTATAAGTTTGTTTTAGTAGTTTTTAAGGTCTAGCGACTGACGACCACTGCAGTATGGTCTCATAGCAACCATAGTAGCTACAGTCCACAAATAAAATGGTAAAAACAAACGAATGGTTAAGTAGCATTCCATTTGTGGCCAAAACTTATTTGAGTCCATTTCTTGATGATGTATTGTATGCATTCCGAACTTCTCTAGTTGTTGCATACCTCATTAATTTCATAAAATATCAAGCAGTTTGAGAGCCACAACATACTGCAGATATACAAAAATCTCTTTTGTTGTTGACCACTTCCGAAGAAGTCTTTGATTACAGTAACTTCTGTACAGACAGAGAAAAGTGTGGGTAGTAACAATGGATGCTACTAAACAGACTACTTAATACAAACATACATAGCTCCCTGCTTGGAACAATGCTTGAAGTGGGTTCTGGGATCTCAAACATGACTGCATAAATCAAAAACATATGTTTTTTGGGTGGCTTTGTATGCTACTGATCATGAATTGTCGACATTCTCACACAAAAATGTCATAAAGTTGTGCACAAAACACAATCAAAAGAAAGAAGTTAAAATATTTATTGACCTCCCCCCCTCCATCCCAATTGATAAACCAAGACTTTTTCAATAATCCCTCTCTCTCCTAAATTATTTGCTGGGAAGTTGTTATGTTCGCTGTGCATTTTTTGATAATAGTATGTAATGATTCGGCAGACAATGACCAAAATTCTAGAACAATAAGCTATTTTGTATTCATCTCTGCTACCTCTGTACGAGATGATCTGTATTGACGCAGTTTGTCCTGCTTCAGTACCTACTGATCACGAACTGTTATTTGGCTCTCATTCGGAAACATGCCGGTAGCGAAAATTTAGGGCAGGTGCACACAAGACAGACTTTTTGTCAAGCAACTATTGAGTATCTTCCATGTCTCTGTACAATAATATTTAAGAGCAAACACACACAAACAAATTTTCTGTTGATGTGGCTGCCGACAATAGGACAATGCAACTGGCTCCCCTCACACAGTTTATTTGTGCATGCGCACACGGACAACGATGCCTTGGTTGTGTGCAGTTGGCAATACTGAAGTTTGTAAAATAGCTATTGTGAGAGATGAAGACATCAACAGTGAATCAGCCATGAATGAAGTACAAAGGAGGCTGACATTGTTCCATAAACTTATAGATTATTCTGATGCTAATTTGAAAAACAAACATGTTCATTATAAAGCAAGTTAAGGCAAAATTATGAAAGGTGCACAAATTGCAGGAAAAGTAACTGACTGATAACTTGGGTTTGACTATAAATGCTGGATCAATTTTTGCAGGGTCGATTGAAATTCTCCACGCTGAAGATGGTGATAATGAAAATATTACTGACATGATTGATGATGATGAATAGTTGCCATCTGTTAATGAAGAGGAAGACCATGATAAGTTGGCAGAGAAAGATAATGAAGACGATGCCATTTTCTGTAATGATGATGTGATCGTAAACAGTGAAAACACAAAGATTATTTCACAGGAAAAATGGAATGATTTGGTACAAAGAGCCTCTAACTGAGTGCCAAAATTTTATTCGAGATAAACCTGGTCCCAAAGTGGCGTCTCCTAGTTCAATGAAATACATCTACATACATACTCCGCAATCCACAGTAAAGTGCGCGGTGGAGGGTACACTGTACCACTACTAGGCATTTCCTTTCCTATTCCACTCCCAAATTGAACGAGGAAAAAAAGAATGCCTATATGCCTCCATACGAGCCCTAATTTCTCTTATCTTGTCTTTGTGATCTTTACGCGAAATGTAAGTAGGCGGCAGCAAGATCGTACTACACTCAGCTTCAAATTCCGGCCCTCTAAATTTCAACAGAAATTAACGAAAAGAACGTCGTCTTTCCTCCAACGATCTACAATTGAGTTGCTGGAGTATTTCCGTGACACTCGTGCATTGGTCGAACCTACGAGTAACAAGCCTAGCTGCTCGCCTCTGAACTGCCTCTATGTCTTCCTTTAAACTGATCTGCTGAGGGTCCCAAACACTTGAACAATACTCAAGACGTGGTCGTACAAGCGTTTTATACGCGGTCTCCTTTGCAGGTGAAGTACATCTCCCCAAGATTCTCCCAATAAACCGAAGTCGGCTGTCTGCCTTACTCACAACTGTCCTTACATGTTCGTTCCATTTCATATCGCTCTGCAATGTTACGCCTAGATATTTGAACAATGTGACTGCATCAAGAAGCTCACTGCTAATGCTATATTTGAACATTATGGGATTGTTCTTCCTACTCGTGCACATCACCTTACATTTTTCTACATTGAGAGCTAGCTGCCATTCTTCGCACCAACTAGAAATTTTTTCCAAGTCATCTTGTATGCTATTGCAGTCAGTTAAAGACGATACCCTCCCATACACCAGAGCATCATCAGCAAACAGCCGCAAATTACAAGTTGCTCTGTCCATCAGATCATTTATATAGATAGAAAATAATAGCGTTCCTACCACACTCCCCTGGGACACGCCTGACGATACACTCGTCTCTGATGAACACTCATCGTCGAGAACAACATACTGCGTTCTGTTACTTTCCAGCCAGTCACAAATCTGTGAAGCTATTTCATAAGCTCGTATTTTCGTTAGCAGTCTGTAGTATGGCAACGCGTCGAACACCTTTCTTAAGTCGAGAAAAACACAATCTGCCTGTTGTCCTTCATCCATGGCTCGCAAGATGTCATGTGAGAAAAGGGCAAGCTGCGTTTCACATGAACAATGTTTCCTAAACCCGTGATGATTCACAGAAAGAAGCTTTTCCGTTTCAAGGAAAGTTACTATATTCGAGCTGAGAATATGCTCCAAAATTCTACATGCAACTGATGTCGATAATGGCCTGCAATTGTGTGGGTCAGTTCTCTTGCCTTTCTTATAAACGGGAGTCGCCTGCGCTTTTTTCCAATCACTAGGAACTTTGCGCTGAATTAAGAAAATGCTTTTCCGCTGAAGGGATATATACTTGGGAAAACAGCTTTGTCAATAGAAATAAATCAGGGTTCCAATTATATAAGATGTGGCAGCAAAATGGCAATATTGTAGCTGACAATTTTTTCACCAGTGAAAACCACATATATTGGAACTCTACAGAAAAACAAGATTGAAATTCCTAAAGTGATGCAATCACATTATTCAAGGGAATTAAATTTGTATTTTTCAATTTTCTGATTCCATGTCACTAATACCAAAGCAATCATCAGTAGTTACACGCGTCTCCTCTCTTCAAAAACTGTGGTTGATGACGAAAAGAAGCCAGAACAAATAGGCAACAGAGCATTACAATAAACGTAAGGGCAGATGTAACGAAGTGTGTTGGGATTTATTCCTATCTCCTTGCATTACGGAATCTCCCGATACCAGTATAATAGATATGAATGTAATTATTGTATTATTTTCTTTTCCACAATTTGTTATTAATTAGCTGAAGTCAATTTCTATTGGCGTCACAGAAGTATAATTAGCAAATAGTAATTAGTGCATGCATGAGGCAAATTTTTATAGTTCAGATAGTATGCTAATTACTATTTTGGTTAAGGCTAAGCAAATACTTTTCTCATGGTATTAAAGTAGGTATTATTATATTTTACAAGTAATGTTAGGAAAGTTTATTCGGTAGTAATTGCTAGGTGTGTTTGCATGTGGATGTGTGTGTGTGTATTTGTTTACCTTCCTTTTTGTCCCCTAAGGTAAGTCATTCCACTCCTGGGGTTGGAATGGCTCCTTTTCCCCTTCCTTAAAACCCATATCCTTCCCTTTCTCCTCTCCTTCCTTTCCCTTTATCCCGAAGAAGCTGCCAGTGGTGGCGAAAGCTCGAATGTTTGTGTGTGTTTTATGTTTCTGTCGACGAGCCTGTACTTTAGGTAAGTCAAAAATCTTTATTTTATAAAATAATTTACTCAGTATTATTTACATTACCTTTTACGATAGCCAGTTGTATGTAATTGTTTAGTTTACATTATAATTAATTTACATAATTAACAATGACTAAATTTCAGTGTCATTATTTAGATGATATAAATATGATGCTTTCATGCCATGTAAATGAGTCTTTTTCATCTTTGTTAGGAGGCACAATCCACACTAGTGAGTCTGGTTTAATCTTTAATCAGAGGCACAATCCACGACATTCTGAACTCTTAATTCAAACAATTATGTAAAAGTTCATCAGTGTTAGTTGTGTAGAAAATCTATGTATCCTAATTATAGAATAATCTATATAAATGGGAATGTTCGATGTATGTTTATCACATCTTAACCACAAGACATAAAGAGCTAAAAATTAGTACAGTTACTAATGTGTACCTGGGGAAGGCTTTAGGCGCGGTTTTATGGTGATGGGATAGCTATTTGCCTGTGTACTTGCGTCTGTGTAAATGTGTGGGTGTGTGTGTTTTTGTTTACCCTCTTTTTTTCCCCCTAAGGTAAGTCTTTCCTGTCCCGGGATTGGAATGACTCCTTATCCACTCCCTTGAAACCCTCATAATTTCCTTTTCCCTCTCCTTCCCTTCTGCCTGACGAAGCAGCTAGGCTGCGAAAGCTTGTATGTGTGTCTGTGTGTGATTTTATTTACTTTATTTGTTTCTATCGACGAGCCGGTCCTTTTGGTAAGTCATCTGTTTTCTATTTTTATTTTTATATATATATAAAACTAAAAATAGAAAATAGATGACTTACCAAAAGGACCGGCTCGTCGAGAGAAACAAATAAAATCACACATACAAGCTTTCGCCACCACTGGCAGCTTCTTCAGGAAAAAGAGGAAAAAAGGGGAGGAAAAGGGAAGGATATGGGTTTTAAGGAAGTGGAAAAGGAGTCATTCCAATCCCAGGAGTGGAAGGACTTACCTTAGGGGGAAAAAAGGAAGGTAAACAAATACACACACACTCAGACATATCGAAACGCAAACACACCTAGACAGGCATTTGTGAAAAGCAAAGAAGTTGGACAGAGATACCAATTGAGGCAGAGGCTCTGTCCACAGAACCCAGGCAAAGATGCTAAAGATAGTGGGCGGGAATTTGAGTTAGCGGAGATTGAGACCAGGTGGGCAACGGGAGGAAAGAATAAGCTGAAGGGCAAGTTCCCATCTCCGGAGTTCTGAAAGGTTGGTGTCGGTGGGAAGTATCCAGATAACCCGGACGGTGTAACACTGCGCCAAGATGTGCTGGCCGTGCACCAAGGCATGTTTAGCCACAGGGTGATCCTCATTACCAACAAACACTGTCTGCCTGTGACCGTTCATGCGAATGGACAGTTTGTTGCTGGTCATTCCCACATAGAACGCTTCTCAGTGCAGGCATGTTAGTATATATATATATATATTATTGTGATGTCTGTTCGGTGTACGCATATCACGTCCGAACAACAAGACACAGAGACTTAAGTATTTGTACAGTTACCAATGTATACCTGAGGAAGGTTTCAGGCACGGTTTTATAACGCTCTGATAGATATTTTGTAATTTAAAGAATATAATGCGAAATGTGGAAGAATAATGACTCTGAAAATTATATTTAATCTTTGAAAAGGTTTAATTGGCTGCATTGTCGCTTGAGGGTTGATAATGATAAAAGGGTGTAGTATATTGGGATGGAAAGTTATTGGTGTATATAAAATTCTATATATGTGCGTGTGTGTGTGTTAATATTTCGCTCTGCAGCGAAAACTGCAGAACGCAAACGAATGGACTATGTGTAATTGTTGTCTGAAGTATCCCGTTGTACACCATAGCAGTTCCATGCCAATAGCTATAAGGAGGTGGAAGATACGGTGGTTGAAAGTCGTCAAATTATAAAAAAAATTCGTACTGAAAGCCCGCGATGATGTTTGGGACTATAGCAAAGAGATCATACAGCGAAACATGATGCCACCGACCATATCTTTGGTCTATTCATGCTACAGTCTTCAGCTCTTTCTCTGTAAGGATAAGCATACGAATAAGGAAATAAAAAGGTAAAGCAGTCAACAATCGGATGATTTGTTTGAACACCACAGTGCTTTAATAGGCATGGTCCTATTCGGAGGTGGTAGGCTGTTGCCTTCCTCCGACCTTCGAGCTGACTTACCCAGCCAGTTATAGGGGACCTACAGTTTAACGTGGGTTCTGAACCACGGTGCTACTCGGTATTTTTCACGTGAGCAATACTGCCAGAGGTGAAAGAAGTGGAAAGTGACAGAAAAATCCTAGGACCCGGCATGGATCGATCTCGCAACCTTTGGATATGTAATCAGGCACTCTACCACTGTGCAACCGAGGCGCACAAGGAAATATAAGAATAAATAAAGCAGTAAAAAGAAATTTCTTTTAACACATCTCTTTAAAAAATCTATTTAACGTTTTGCACATTACAAGTGATCAATCTGTGATATTATTACAATCATTGTTGAATTTCATGATTCAATTGTTCAAAACGAATGCATTTTTACGTGTGATTTCTTATATATTCTCTGATAAATGTAACATGTTTTTAAAACAAAGAAGATGGCCAGAGTGGATAGGAGAGGTACTAACTCAAGGCTTGAATAAATAAATAAATACCCGGGCAACGCCGGGTTTTTAGCTAGTACTTCACATTATTGCCAGACAAGATGTACAGCTCAGACTTTAGTATTCCACACATGAACTGTGAAAACTTTTATGGAATGTGCGACTGGATTGTACTGATTGTAATTAACGGGACCTGTACACTGACAATAATGGGGACAATTGGGCAGTAATAATTCATTAAAGTGTCAATGAACTGCATTTCTACGTGCCGCCTATATTGACTGTAGTGGACTAGTTCTGCCCCATGAAATTTCAGCCAGCTGTTATCGAGAGCACTGATAATTGAACTTCAAAGAGGCAATGAGCTACAACCCGGTACGTCACAAGGTGTTGACACCATGAATCAGCTTGTTGGTACATACTGTGAATGTAAAACCAAATGTTGGCCTCTTGTGCTCTTCTGCAATATGGCCGATATTGCTGGAATGGTTATATGGATGTATCAAAGCTTATCTTCAAATCATAAGCATTGGCAGTTCTTGTTGCAGCTAGGACTAGTTGTGCATCCTTACATAAACCGGAGATTGCTTGATAGGCGACAACTTCAGAATGGAACAAAAAGTGGTGGTCTTGCTCTTGGATATGACTGCTCTGAGAGGACACAGTGCACAAGTGAATTACCAACCCACCAAAAAAAGACAAAGGTGTTCTCTGTGCGAGAAACCTAAGACAAAAAAATAAAAGGAAGTTTTAACAACTGTGGAAAATTTGTATGTAGTTTTCATTTTCTCTGATTGTGACGCACTTAGCATATGATAAAAATGTCTAAGTGGACTATATTGCCATGGTCATTTCCAAACAAAGCTGGAATAAATATTGCATTAAAGTTTTAATTTTTACTTTTTATTACAATCAATATACATATAGAATTTAAAAAAATTCTCTAAAAGCATGAAGAAAATATGTCTTAAAATGTTTAGGGTTTCAGGGTAACACTATATGTTAATTGTAAAATATAAGTTGTTATAATTAAAAGCTAAGCGATAAAAATTTCTATAATGCACATTTTTTTGTCCCAAAAAATTTTATTTTTAATATATATATGATTTGAAAACCAAACACCGAGTAACATATAACAAATTGATGTTACAACAAAGAAATGATAAAACCCAAACAATAAATACTGCTTCAGTAAAGTGCCAAGCAGAGGGGTAAATTTGATCCCATCTCTTCTCCACACAAAATTGTGGAGCACACCATGCTTTGATGAACATATCGCAGAAATCGATGTTAACATTGAGAGATCTATGGAAAATACTCTACTTGTTTGCCAGTACACCAAATGTCCAACCATATGACAAATTGCTTACAACTGTAAATTTTCTTTGTAAGTTATCTTTAAATGGGTGCAACATCAGCAACCAAATAAAAACTCCGTGGCAGCTCTACCAGTGGGCTGGTGGCTAGGGCAGCAGATTTCAGGGGCCAAAATTTTTAAACTAAGTGTAGGGCCTACAAGAAGTTACATTTAGCAAAAGTACATTAAAGTATTAAAGGTATACCTTACCCTCACATTATTAGTATTATATCACTGTGCTTTTATTAGCTCAGAAATATACACAAAAACTATGCCTTGTGCAATCTTAACCAAATAGCTGGGTTGTAAAAATTATCTGGGAAGTTACCTTTGATCCCCTAGTTGACAATCATACTAATTACAGAAAAAAGGTTTCATTAGGGCGATAGTGCAGAAAACTGAGCGAGCATTATTTGTTAAATTTCTTTTTCTATGCACTGGCACCATTTACCAGTCACACATACTCTCCTCCCTTGTTTACTCCACTGATGGTGCTGTAGGGTAGGCCTTCCCTAGCTCATCTTTAGTCACCCACATGGCTGTTGTATAGGCAGAAAGAGTGGACTGGCTGTTGACCTGAGAGAGGACATCACGTTGTGGGCGACACTACTGTGACTACTGGGGCACGTTGTGCCTGTACCTCGACAATGATGTGTCTTGCATGAACAGGCCATTTCTGGGGGGATTTTATCACCCCGTTAAGTAGCCAGACCTACCTGCTTCCAGTGTGAACACTTACTGCCAAATTTCATGTGAGATTTATTTGCCTTGACCAGTGTGGACTTTATATTTTCTATTGTAACCAGTGTATTCCTTCTCCTCCCCCCCCATTTGTGACTGGTTGTGTCAGTTACCTGCCCTGGCCACAGGTGTTTGGGTTGGAGTTAGATGTTAAATACTGAGAGTGCCAGAAGTAGACTGCTGGAAGCTCCACCATACCATGTCTCTTGGAGCAATAGTGCCTGTGGTCTGCTTTTTGCAGACATGTTGAAATGCAAATCATGACAATGATTTTATGGAACTTTGGTTCCTTGGGTACTAGCTCCCAATCTAACTGCTGGAAAATTTTTGTTCGAGTACTGTGAGAACTATATTTTTCTTCTTTTTATGTTCATAACCGACTGTGGGCTGATAATCTACATGTATTACAAGTCTGTTATTTAAATTCTTCCTTATCACATAGATGTCATTGGGTGAATTTCAGAATGTGGCGATTTCCAAGTTATATTTTGGTATGGACCAAAAAAAGAGTTTAAATTTCTGGGGCTAAAATGAGTAGCCTGCCAATTACATTTAGATTCGGCCTTTCACAAAAGTTAGCTGTTTATAAATGAAAATATGCCTATTTCCGTGTGTGTAATTGGGCAAAAAGGTAAGGAAGCAGCTTGAGTTACCAAGACTGAAATGAGTCCCATTAATATTAATAATATAAAGACATGTAAATGCTTTATGGTCATTTGTAGTGGACCACACTCAAATAGAATTGTTGGAAGGGCATTAGATTGTAAACTATTTGTAATTAACAGTTCTGATTTCAATAAAAAAATCAATTTTTATGTGCCAGAAAAATTTTAAATGGTCAGACACATTGTCACATCACCGTACCATTTAGTTTCATAGAACACAATTGGGCACAAATTGAAAATGTAATGCATCAGTGCACAAAAATAATATATCACAGAAAAGTAAAATCTATTTCATAGTCAACATACTGGTATGATCCTACTTTACTTTCATTCAAACATCATGTAGCATTAACATAGAAATGGCCAGAGCCATAAATGTGAATTTAAAAATAACTAATTACAGTCTACTACATGACATTCCTTTAAAAGAAAAAGCCTGTCTAACCTTATTTCCAAATAAGTATTGATTGATGAGTTTGTGAATAGGTACGAACTTAACAAAAGAACAGAGTGAAACGAGTAAACAAAATTTATATTCACGCCTGTTACAAATCATCATTTGGTTATTTACGAATATGTTGTGATCATTGTGTCAAATGACATAATTTGAACACAAAACTCTACAGCGTTTGACATAAATTCACCCTCTGGTAACTTCCGGTCATCAGTATTTAGGGTTGAAAACATGCAACAAGCATGTAGTCTTTTTATTATATATGCACCAGCAGTTTTGAGGATTAATGTCTCTCTTGCATCTGTTCCTCATTTAATTGCAGCATATTGATTGATAAAGATTTTTAGCTTAATTGATTGCGCAAAAAATTGTTGACGTGAGGGGCACTCAGTGATTGTTTTGATCAGTGTCATTAACTTGTCATCAAAATATTTAACTTTTTTTTAATTGTTTGAGAAGTACTATTTCAGATTTTAAATAATCCTCAGCTTCATTGTAATCAGACTGCCCATTTCTTGTTGTCTGTTTAAAAGATATATGGATGTTGCTAAGTGCCTTGTTTCGGTTTGTTTTCATTCAATCAAGCTGTAAGTAGCAACTGGTTTCCGTAAACCTTGAAAAATTTCAAATACACAGCTAACAGCTTCATTACCAGTGGTTACTTTGTCACACTGCCTAGATACCTAACCACAAATGCTATGGAGTGGGCAGCCATCCCCACTGGAGATTCCAGTCCTAGGGCGCATGTTATCCTCGGCGTAAATTAAAGTAGTTTGTAAGTCTAGGGAATGATAACCTTAGCAGTTTGGCCCAATAAGTTTACAAAAATTTGAAAACACTGGTTAGAGGCAACACAAGCTGCCGTGTTATGAACTGATGCGCAGTCTTGCTCCACTCCAATAAAAAAGCACCATGTAAGAAATTTTTGTTGAGGTTTAGATATATTAATACAAAATTCTTGTTGGAAAGATTCAAACCCAATACCTTCCAAACATATAGCCAATAACCTTACCTGTTGCACCGTCGAACCACACTAAGGCAAACTACGAGAGTTGGAACTTGTCACTGAGAGCACACATTGTTGATACCTACCTTACGTCAGAGCAAATGGAATCTGCAGTTCCATGTCACCGGTGTGCGCACAATTGAGGGAGACACTGTCATTTGTGAGTGAGCGGTCTAGTAAGAGTGTATGTTTTCAAACAGGAACAATGGAGTTGGATCAAAATAAAGTGTCAGAGGTCGTAAAGCATGGCAGTGCCATTTAGGTCTTCCAAGACGTGTGCATGTGGGGAATCCATCCATCATTTAACACAACAAAGCACAGGTGCATACAGTGAAAGCTGTGGCTGCTCTGTTCAGTTGATGTGACTGCGAAGTATTGTACCATCCAACATACTCCCCGGACTTAAGTCCTTATGATGATTTCTTTCCGGAGAGGAAGGAACCACTTAGTGGCATTTGTTTCAAAACTTTTCCCCCAGAGAATCAACAGGCAGTATACCACTCCATTCGCACCATCAACAGAACAGAATCTGCTAATGGTATACTATATCTTCCACAACACAGGCAACATGCTCTACACAATGCTGGCGACTACTTTGAAGGACAGTAACAGGTGCAAATGTAACGAGTTTAGATTAGTTGTGAATAAATAGTTGTCACTCAGTTCTAACTCTCATACTTTGTTACTACCCACACCCAATCACAAAGATAACAAGTAACCTTCCAAAAGTTCAGTTTTACGTAAAGTGAATGAAGCTCATATAATGAAGGCAATCATTATGAATAAAACAAAAATGTGACACTAAATTGCAGCTTGGAAACGACCCATCCAGTATTTGGTTAGTTCTATAGAAGAGTATTCATACCATTAAAATTCTGAAATGTGAAATAAAGGGTATAACTAACTTTTTGGATAAAAACATATCAAGACAGCCGGCCACAAAATGCCAAGATAACTGACCAGTTGTCAGATTGGCAACTGAATAGCTTGGGGCATGACAGTGACCTGATTGGAAGTAAGAAGCTTGAACATGTGAGGCGTGGACCAACAAGTAATTTTAATCAGACTACAAGTACAATACCTGGGATAGGAGCTGTCTTTCAGGCCTCAGCTCCCTCCGACCCCCCTCTACACTCCAATCCCACCATTAAACAATACAAACACACTTTTAAATTTTGTTATTTAATCTTTTATGTATCAGTAATATTACACTTCCAAGAAACAATATAACAACATGATCATGCGTCATCAGGTTTGCTGAACACTAAAGTGTGCCCACATTTTCCACAGTAATGTCTATCTTCCATAGCAGCCATGAATACTCCAGCACCACATTGTTCCGATGGGCATTCACGACGGAGACGATGAATCTTCCCATTCTCATCAACCTGGAAAACCAGAACATGTTTTAGGTTAGACAGACCTACATTTGTTGATATCTTCCCAAAGTTGTGATATCTCAGAAAAATAGGACACAATAACAGAAAAAAAAACTTCTAATGTGAGTGTGTTTCTGCGATTAACACACGGAATGCCACACGAGCCGTATTTGGTTTATGTATACATTCTACAGTGAGCCGTAACTGGCTCACATGAATAGCTGTGTTTAGAGGCCTTTTGAGTCCCACACGGCTCATAGATAATGTTTTAACTAAGGGTTTAAAAGTAGTGGCTCCACGGAACACACTGATGTTCATAAGCAAAGTAGTTATGGTGTTACTTGACCACTGTAGTACAATGGGAGGACACTGTATTTTGACAACTGGTACAGTAATGTATCATTGTCTACATAACTAATGATTATCTCTCCCCACTCATAAGTATTTCTTCCCATTCCAGTCACACATGGGATGTGAGAATGTCTGCTTGGATGTCTCCCCAAATACTGTAATTAGTTTAATCTTGGTTTTTGAGGTTCTATAGGAATTTGTATGGCACAGCATCTTAGCATTTGTAACAAGCCTTTCATAAAATATTTTGCTTTTATATTTACAGGTATGTTAACTTTTTGTTTTCTTCTTTAACATTTACACGATCCCTATTGAACCAAATAAACCCTGTCATTTATATAAATTCTAAGAAAGAGATATTTCCAAGATTTGACCAATTCCAAACTGAGTCACAGGATACTGTTGGCTTTGAGAAGTCCTCTTCGTATTTATGGACATTTAAAGGAAATCACTACCATACACTTGTCACAATTAGTTAACTATAAACCATTTTTGCATTCTTACAACTTGGACCTCAATTTTGTTTCAGGATGTGATACATTGTCAACAAATCTATAACAAAGTTCACTGGCCCTTTCCCCTTCTATTTTAGCAGTTCAAGACCAACACTACTGCCACTAATATCCGTGAAGGTATTTTGATACATCACTTTTGCTCCATGTGATGTGGAAATACTACAACAAACAGTAAAAAATGCAAATAATGGACCTTTCCTATCTTTGCTATTACACAGAAATTTTTCATTGAAGCCCCAGAGTAATATTTTATTAGTGTGTGTGTTCCCATACTGGAACACACACAACCGAATCCAACTCCCAACACACTATGACAAAACGTCATGTTCAAACAGAGCACAACACCGAAATAGTACACATGTATTTGCAAATGTGTGGTGTGTGGAAAAGAGGAGAAATAATTGATATACAAACTGTGCACAACTATCTCCAGGCATTTTGATGAGACAAGTAAGCAAAGGACTTCGAACTACGGCCAACAAAAAATTGCACACAGGTGTCTTAGATATCATGATAAAAGCTAAAAATCAGTATAAATAATGGCAAAAAACAGGAGGCAGGAGACAAGTGTGCAGGTATCACAGTTTAAGTAGTTTCTTGTTTTAGACTTGATAACATGAATATTATCTCATGCGATCAGGTATCTAGCCAACCACTGCTTGGTCAATTAATCTTCTAAAATTCAACCAGTGTCTTAAATATGATCCTCTCCAGGACACTATATTCCTACCTAATTTAAGTCATTACTGCATTTGTATCTACTTTGGAAACCATTGGTCTGTCAAATTCATTGCCCTCTGTGTTACCACCAAGAACTATTCTACATTAGTCCCTGTTGTACAGCTGAAATTCCACCAAAAGCCTTTTCATATCAATCATTGGAATACAAATCTCAATTCTGCTAATGCACGTTCAGAGTGAGTTACACCACAGGATTTTACACAGCATTCTTCTGTGCGTTAAAGGAAATAAATAAATCAATGTTCATATCGTTAGGGTGTTAATAATGATACCAGCACTTTACGACTAAGTCACCAAAACTTTGAAGTCCATTGTACTTACCTTATAAAATTTCAGAACTGAAAGCTTAACCTTCTTCTTCTTGTGCTTAATTTTCTTGGGAGTTGAGTAGTTCTTCTTCTTTCGCTTCTTAGCTCCACCACGGAGTCTTAACACAAGGTGCAAAGTAGATTCTTTCTGGATATTATAATCAGACAATGTTCGGCCATCTTCCAACTGCTTGCCAGCAAATATCAGTCTCTGCTGATCCGGGGGAATTCCTGATTAAAAATGACAGACATTAATAATGACCACGCAGCTGAGAGACCACATTTCACCACTTGATGAAGACAATTCTATAAATCAAACTACTACTCTTATAGCTGGTAATGAATTTACACAGATAACAGATGAAAGAATTTTTGCAAACACCACATATACCATACACAAGCACATATCTAGGCCTATATATTATAGTGTACTTGTGTCTGTGTAAATGTGTGGGTGTATGTGCATTTATTTACCTTCCATTTTTTTCCCCCAAGGTAAGTCTTTCCTGTCCCGGGATTGGAATGGCTCCTTACCCCCTTCCTTAAAACCCTAATTTCCTTTTCCCTCTCCTTCCCTTCTGCCTGATGAAGCAGCTAGGCTGCGAAAGCTAGCATTTGTGTGTGTGTGTTTATTTGTTGCTATTACTGCCTGTGCCCCTTCGCCTGGTAAGTGTACTTCATCTATTTTTTACCTATATATTATAAGATGGTCATATTTATTCAACCGTGGGTTTATATCAACTTTTCAGGGCGTACTAATAAGAGGATGCTATATTCTAACTTCTTTGCAATAAACTCCAATGCCAATGTTCTGAGTTACAAGCAAACAAACTACCAACAAATCAAATGTTGAGCTTGCTCTAACTATACAGGCCAGGACAGTTCTGGTGCTTCATCATTAGGGAGTAAGGGGAGAGGCAGTGGAGGATGGTAACTAATTTAGATTGAGGCCAGAAGGGTTGCAGGAAACACAGGATCTACAGTAAGGAGAGAGCTCACCTGTGCAATTAAGAAAGGCTGGTATTGGAAAGAAGGATGCAAGTGGCACATGCTGTGTCTTGGCCACAGTATGAGATCATATAGCTTGATAGTCATATCCACGTAGAAAACTGCACAGTGGACGCATCTCAGTTTGTAGATACATGGACTAATTTCATAAGTTTTACAGCCTTTCGCAGGATAGGTGGAGTAGGGGTGTACAAGCATGTTGTACAGATTTGGTGGGCAGCAGAAAAATGCAGTGGGAGGAGTGGGAAGATAGTGGTAGGAAATTCCTAATTTCAGGACAGGATAAAAGGCAGCTGAAAATCTGGCACAGTATGTTATTTAAATGCTTCAGTACCAGGTCACAAGAGCAGTGTTCCTTTGTGACCAAACAGGGTGTGTGAGGAAGAGGTCAGGTGCGTGGAGAGAGAGAGAGAGAGAGAGAGAGAGAGAGAGAGAGAGAGAGAGAGAGAGAGAGAGAAAGGTGATGTTTCTAGACAAGGTTGGGAGGGTAATTTCGCATATTGAAAAAGGGACTGCAGATAAGATGAACACAGTGGTTAGGTTGTACAAAAGCTGCTTCTTGGTGTGGAATGGCTCCACACAAAACCCCAAACTGCCACCACAAATGCGTGGCATATCTGCTTTTGTGCCCTAGTGATCTGAAACTGGCTGTCAAGTCCCTCACTCAACATATTTCCCATTCTCACCCAAAGTCACTTTCTTACCTGAATTAGCTAAGACTAAAGTAATACATTCTTGTCAATAATTATGGCAGTTAGGATTCTCCACAAATGTTCATAATCTGCCTCACTGGATGTACTGTTGCAAAGCAGGCTAGTTAGAATTTGTGTACCTCTTCATCCATCTGCCCTTTTTATAGGGGAGGGGTTTTGGTGTGCAGAACTGCTAAGGTCATTAGTGACCATATATGAAAAGAAAGGACTAAGAATAGGCAAAGACGAAAAAGGCATTACTACGCCATATTGGTGCAGTGAACAAAAAGTAAAATATGATCAACAGAGGGCACGTCATCTGCTAAAACACCAGACAACTCCAACTATACACACAGACTGACGAAGATGATTAAAAAATGGGCACTAGACCAAAAGGTCGCATATTGTCAACAATTGAGAACAGTAGCCACAAAGTAGAGCAGGGTCACCATCTAATAAGTGGTAGGGGCTGAAACAACATTGTCATATCAGCAGTTGGGCTAGAATCACCACCTAGCAATGAGGTCAAGCAAGCAATAGGAAGAGGTTTAATGTCCTTGAGTATATTTCCTTCAACAGAAGACCAAGATAAGTGCCAGAACAATTGGCAAGTCAAGGTAGGAGAGCTGCACCCTTTTAGCAGCATCCGCAATCTCATTCCTGGACGAAAGACATGAACAGGAACACCACATTGGCTCCACTGGCAGGAAGCGAGTGAAGGCAGTCTGATTCTTTGAACCATGCACAGCACATAAAGGCTCTGAAGAGCACTCCGAATCTGAGCATACGACACTATTAAAAAGCTCGTGTAGTCCGATGTACTGTGTGGCCTGGTAGAGGGAAGAGAGTTTCGCAGTAAAGACTGTATTAAAAAGAATTGTCACCTAGTGCAGAAGCAGAACACAATGTTGGTCTTGGAGCTGTCAGTCTATACAAGTATACTGTGTCATCTGTGTACAAACTGTGAGAAACTCACTGTGACAAACTGGGCCCAGCGTAGTGTCTTAGGGAAGCTAAGAGTTCAAACAAGAATTTAGGGACGGAGTCAGGGTAGTTAAGAACTATCACCTGTCGGGCATGTGACGGCGTGTAAATCCAAGCTGCAAAAGCAGCAACTGCAAGTGAACACCAGAAGGTAATGGAGAAGGACTAACTGAACACTTACCGCCAAGGAAACACTTCTGCATAAAGGCTCTCACCAGGCCTTATGTAAGAGGTTCCTGTGACTAAACAGATGCCTTGATGGTGTATCTGAGGTAACAAAGAAATGTGGGTTCACCAGTGTTAAGAGATGAGATTAAGTTACTCAAATATATCTGTCAGGAGATTGATCGGCATTGAAGTTGCCAACCAGCAGACAGGGAAAAAGCTGATTAACAAGGTGTAAAAGTTCTCCCCTGGTGAAAGACTGACGGCGTGTAGATGTTGCACAGCGAGAATGTAAAACCAAGAAAGGAAAGAAAGCTACTGCTTTAAGCTGAACGTGCAAAGGAATGATGCAATGGGTGTCATCGCGTACAAGCTGGAGTCCCTGCTTCGGGTGTGGGTCGAAACGAAACAAGGTGAAGTGAAAGGTCAAAACAATTGTTAGGATGAAATTTCTTTTCCTGTAGGCAGAAAAATAAAGAGATAGTAAGAGCTGCAGTTCAGTCCCATTGCACCAGATGCAACAAATATTCCACTGGAAAATCACCATAATGGAGATGGATCACAGAAAGAGCAATCATGCCAGTGACTGACGTGTCTCATAGATAGGGTAAGGTAAAGCAGCCAACAATCCGAAATTGGTTTGAACACCACAGTGCTTTACTAGGCATGGTCCTGTTTGGAGGTGGTATGCCGTTGCCTTCCTCTGACCTTCGAATTGACTTACCCAGCCAGTTATAGGGGGACCTACAGTTTAACGTGGGTTCCAAACCACAGTGCTACTAGGCATTTTTCACATTAGCAACACTGCCAGAGGTGAAAGAAGTGGAAAGTGACAGATAATCCTAGGACCTGGCGGGGATCTAACCCACGACCTTTGCATTTCTAGTCTTGCACTCTACCACTGTGCTACGGAGCCGCACCCCATAGATAGAATGCTTGGAAATGCTGGGGTTGGAGGATTTTCATCCATCAATTTGACAGCAGAACCAGAATCCACTTTACATCAGATTCTAGACCAACTGGCGGTGGTGGTGTGCCTCGGTGACACTAAAGTCAGACAGGGGAGGGCATTGTTGTATGACACTAAAATGATTGTTGAAGGGGGTGGCGGCATGAAGTCACACGACTAGTCGTCCTTTGTTTTCCCGATGCCCATCTGCAGGGCAAGTGATTTTGTTGGTGCAGGCAGGTTTGGTGGAGTGATGTGCACACTTAGCAGATGAAGTTATCATGGGACTGGGCATTGTAAAACTGCACCACTGAATTGTAGGCTAAAGGTTTGTGTGGTCATGTCCCCACTGGTCGAGGTGAACTGTATGCACCAGAAGGTGACACAGTAGGCACTAGGTGTCTTACTTGCATACATCTTTTGCACAACATTTGTGGGTTTCTTTTTGTTTGCCCTGATCTCTGATGGTATGATCAGACATCAGCTTTGTTACCCCATACAGTTAGGGAAAACAAGGGCTAAAGAAAGAAATCTTAGGGAACCTTAAGGAGGAAGGTCTTTGTGTAGGTGAGGTAGGCCTACAGAAAGAACTTATTCAAAATTTGTCTGTGATAGACAGGAAGGTGTGTGTGACTTAACGAGTAAAGGCCTTAGAGGAAACTTCCCATGTAGAATTTTTAAAATTGATTGAAAGGGTAGGTAAAGCAGAGAATAAACTCGACCATATTGAGAGAGGGAGATTGGAGGATGAATAAACACTAACCTTGGGACCTGATAGCAATTGGGAACAGAGGGTGGAAGATTTAATTAGTAAAAATAACAAAGTAACACACCCACTCACAGCAGGCAATCGGCAATCTGAACAATTTTATTGGTCATGAACTTCATAGGCTATGAGAAGAGTTAAATAAAACTCAAGCAGCATTAAATGAAAATAAAGTTGTATATCCTAGCGACAATAGTGCAATGTCTCCTGTAAGTACTAAAGAAATTAACTTCAATGTTCCATCAGGGGTAAATGTTTATAAACATCTTCCAAAATTTAAACAAGGAGGGGAAGTTCATCCTAACCGTTTCAATAGGACCTTTGAGGAATTTACCTACTTTTTGAACACACTCATTCATTGATCTCACTTTAAAACAGCTAGAGGGAGAGGCATCAGTATGGGTGTCAGCTCTGAGTTTCAATCATGGGAGGATTTTAAGGATCAATTTAAAGAAAAATATTGGCCAGACTACTCAGGAAAAAATTTCGAGTTATGTGATCCCGTTCCCTATGATAGAATACAAGTTACAGTTAACAGTCCTTTACTTCCTTAATTTTGTTATTTGAGGAATCCATTGTAAGGGAATCCTCTCATTGCCAGCATCTCCAATGGTGTGCTCCTACACACTAGGGGCCCCTCGAGGGGGGTGGGGCTGGGAAGCCTCACCCAACTTAGGTGATTCGCCACACCACCTGAACACTAGATAGAGGGACCAATTGGCATTATCTTAACCTTTGGTTTCCCGAAGGAGGCTTCAGAGTGTCCCCAGATGGGAAAAGTATAGCAGGATGGTTAGCATGCAGCAATGAAAATGAGATACAAAGGATGCTAAATTAGCATTGCCTTGTGATTCCATTTCACAATGAGGTGTATAGATTTGATATCAACGTAAGTGGAGAAAAGGACTTGTACCGTATGCCACACTCTCTTGTGATTGTCTAATTTCAGATTGATGTCAGATTTTATTTCCTTATGGTCCTGTTTAAATTGTACAAATATTTCATTTCTTCCCTTAGCTCTTTTTATCATTAATTTGATCACTTAATTCTTTAGATAGACTGCTAATTCAAGTGTTAATCTCCCTTAACATTGTCATTAATTGCAATTCTGCACCCCAACATTACTTTTTTCGGACATTCTAAATTGTGCTCGTATAAATGGCATAAGTGTTTTTAATTTATCACTCAGTACACCACTCGAGTCACAATAAAAGGAATATATACACTCACCATGGAGTTCACCAGGAACCACAGTGACAACACTAGTCAGGCAGTAGGGACAGTGGGCTGCAACTGCAACTCCGTAAAACTGTGTTGCGATGTCAAACCAGCAAAGCAACTGCTCACTGTTTTTTTTTTTCTTCTTCTTCTTCTTCTCTCTCTCTCTCTCTCTCTCTCTAGATTTGCAGTCTCTCCGGTTATGACAAAATAATGGTTCATAATTTATGACTTCAGCAAAAACCCTTTTTGTGGCTTTTTCACTCTGTAATTTTGAGGTTTGTGTTGTACATTGGTTGCCACATTGCATTATTGCAAGATGAGACGGCTGTAAAGAGCCCTAATAGTAGCTCGCCTTATTTCCCTTGGATACAGGGAAAATGCACTTACAGCCTGTGCGTGAAGCTAGTGAAATTCTGTCGTAGTTTCTCAACATGCCTTGGTCAACAAATTATTAGTGAATTGAGGTCCAGCTATGCTGTGCCTCCAAGCTTCCTCAAATTTTTTTGCCACTAAGGCTAACAGACTTCGTTTCCTTTTTTAGATTTCACTCTCTTAAGTCATGTTGAAATAATTCGTCACACTAAAATTTTGTTGTAGATTGTTTCGTTACATTTTATTGTGTGAGATTCCACAGAACTTCCAAGTTTATCAATCTCATTAACAGCAATCTTATTAATTTAAACAACAGATAAAGTACACTGAGTTCATACACAAAAACAGAGGTTACATATTTGTTTATTCTGTGGATTTTCTCTGCCTACTCTTGGCACCAACTGCTTCTCGTATCTGTGACATTCTCACAGTAGGTATAACAATAGTAAGCCGCTCGTATGCAAATTAAAGCCTTGATAAACTCAAGTCGATCATGATGGAGTCTGTAGTATTACAAAATAACTACAATGTGTTACGACCCGTGGCTACCCTTCATTTGATCCGTGCGAAACCCTACATTTCAGTAGGATAAAGCACGACTGCATGTTGCAGGTCCCGTACGGGGCTTTCTCGATATAGAAAATGTTCGACTGCTGCTCTGGACAGCACATTCTCCAGATCTCTCACCAATTGAAAACATATGGTCAATGGTGGACGAGCAACTGGCTCGTCACAATATGCCAGTCAGTACTCTTTATGAACTGTGGTATCATGTTGAAGCTGCATGGGCATCTGTACCTGTACAGATCATGCAAGCTCAGACTCAATGCCCAGGCAATACCAAGGCTATTATTACGGCCAAAGGTGGTTGTTCTGGGTACTGATTTCTCTGGATCTATGCACACAAATTGTGCAAAAATGCAATCACTTGTCAGTTCTACAGTAGTGGATGTCACCAAACATCTTACATTCACAAAAGCATCTGTTGATTTATGTGAAAATGAGCTCTCTGAAGACTACAATTTACAGCTGTTAACCATTATCTTTATTTAAATACAAACTGCCATGAGCTTGCGTAGCATGGTGGTAGAGTCATAGCTTCCCATCTAAGTTTGTGGGTTTTAACACTGTCATACGCAATTTTAATTTTTAAATCTTGACCACTACAGTATAACCCCGATTTAACGAAAACCCGCTTTTGACGAATATTTCCGTTGGTCCCGGCGAAACGACCATTAGAATAACGTTATTTTCCCCCGCTTTTAACGAACCCCGCATTAAGGAAAAGTCCGCTTTTAAGGAAGAAACATGAAAAATTCTGGAAATTAAAATTTTCATTTTACACAATTCCTAATTGTGGGCAAGTTAATTTGTTCTGTTTCTTCCACAGAATTAGGAATTTGTGCTTACGTGACATCGGTTATCGATTCTTTAAGTCAATGCATATCTAACATCTTTGCAGCGATACCGGTATAAGCAGCTGTAATTGATTCTTTCTGTCGATAGGTTAACGTATCGAATACCAGTGCAGCGATACCGGAGAAAGGGTTCGAGGAATCAGCTAGCCTCATGTCTTCCATGTTTTATGGTCACGTGGTCTGACGTCAGTCGAAAATAACGAAGCGCGAGCTGTGAAGTGTAGTGTTATTTTCTTCAGATTAACTTTTTCAGAATTGTAGGATTGACCAACCAGGCTGTGTGATAATGGCAAAGAATACAATTTGGCGCATCTTCTTTGTGCGACTTTTAAAAATAGGGAACATTGTTAAATGCCGAATCTAGCGGTACTTTTGGTTGCAAAAAGACGAATATTCGTGTGACAATGTTCAGTTGTACTTCTTAAATGTTTTGAAGGTGTGGGAATTACATAGCTGCATTCCTGTAAGCAAAAAAGGTTCGAAAATAGCCTTGGTAGATTATTGTGGAAACTGCACTGCTTCGAAAACTTAATAATCTCTCGTTCAAAGTTTAAGAGTAACGTGTGGAAACTGAACCAGTGGAGAAAACATTACGACTAATAAAATGTTATAAGGCCAGGCATTAAGTTACCCCTACGTAATTAAAATCTCCAATGCGTTTAAAAAATTACCTCAGACATCAAATGCCTGAATGACTTCGAGAATTGTCAAGTATTTAGCCCCAAAGACGGGTGGGTTAAAAAGCAGATTGACTGTCGGTAGCCGCGGATTGAAGTGTTACAGCGCGATGATGACCCGCAGTGAGGCATCCAAACAGCTAATAACGTCTTTAGGCTACGTTTTTCTTTTTGTAAACAATTTGGTGTTGTGGATTATTTTTTATGAGTAATATGTCGCAAAATCGTGATACACTTGTAGAGGATAAGTTTAAGTTTTGAAGAATTTACACTATAATGTTATTGCTGCTCCTTTAACTAGCAAAAAGAAAAACTGTGCTATTGTAGTTACCGGCGTAACAACATAATCGAAAATCTTAAACATATTTGTAGAAGCGCTAAAGACCTATTTGTCGTGCGCCCAAACCCCCTATACATCAATATTTTTAGAAAATGTTTGACGAATTAACAATGAAAATAATTTTGAAGAATGTTTAGGTTGTTAAAAAGGTATTTATACCTCGAACCAGGGAGAAGGCGATGACGAAAATTTTGAAATTTATCCATTAGTAAAAATTACAGATTGCATATTCTGTGGAAAACAAAGCGCTGGAGAACTTTAGAAAAAGTAAATTGAGTATCTGTCAGTTCTCTCTCTTTTTTTTTTTTTTTTTTTTTTTTTTTTTTTTTTTTTTTTTTTTTTTTTTTTTTTTTGTGGTTTTAGGGCGCACAACTTCTATGGTCATTAGCGCCCAGCCAAGAACATAGATTCGCTATGATCTAAAAAATGTAGACTGTCAGAACATCAACAATAGGCTAAAAATGAAAGATAAAAGACAATTAAAAGAGTTAAATATCCTTGGATAAGTGGGCCAAATTGATAAAACGCAAAACTCGAGCAGCTGCTCGTGTGTCATCAGCTAAGATTTCCTCCAGAGTAGACGGAAAGTGAAGGGCTACACGGAGATGATTAAAATTAACACAAGTCAGTAAAACATGTCGCACTGTCAGCAGTTCACCACAGGAGCATAGCGGTGCAGGTTCGGCGGATAGCAAGTGACGGTGGCTGAAACGGCAATGACCGATCCGCAACCGAGCCAGGATGACCTCCTCCCGCCGAGAGGGGCGTGAGGATGTCCTCCAAGCGGTCGGGATCGGTTTGACAGTTCGCAATTTATTGTTGTGCAGTGAAAGCCACACACTGTGCCATTGCGACACGATACCCCGGCGAAGAGCCCGTTGAACATCGTCCGATGGGACGCAAAAAGTAGCCATGCGAGGCAAAAGAGCTGCTGCCTTGGCTGCTGTGTCGGCGGCCTCATTCCCGGGCACACCCACATGGCCAGGGACCCACAGGAAAGAAACGTGACAGCTGTCATCCGCCAGCAACTGGAGGGAGCGTTGGATCCGATACACGAGAGGATGGTTCGAGAAAGGGTCCTTAAGACTCTGCAGGGCACTAAGGGAGTCAGAACATATGGCATAGAAAGGGTGGCGGTGGCGGCAGGTATACAAAACGGCCTGGTGGAGGGCGAAAAGCTCAGCCGTGAAGTTTGAGCACCGGTCAGGGAGCTTGTATTGGAAACGGTTGTCCCCGACGACGAAGGCAGATCCGACACCGGCAGTGCTCTTGGAACCATCAGTGTAAATAAATACGGCATTATCGAACCGCGAATGGAGTTCGACAAGCCTCGAGCGGTATACCAAATCCGGAGTGCTCTCCTTGGGGAGCGAACTAAGTTCGAGGTGTGTGTGAACCTGGGCCTGATGCCACGGTGGCAATGGGCTTTCGCTCAACCGAAGGGTGGAAGGAAGGGTAAAATCGAGCCGCTGTAGCAGGCGGCGAAACCGAACTCCCGGTGGAAGCAAGGCAATCGCAGACAACTGATATTGGCGATCGAGTGAGTCGTCAAAAAATAATCTGTAAGATGGATGGTTGGGCATCGACCGTAGGCGGCATGCGTATCGACACAAGAGTATGTCACGTCGATTGGTCAAGGGTAATACAGCAGCCTCGGCATACAGACTTTCAACAGGGCTGGTATAAAATGCACCGGTCGCCAGACGTAATCCACGATGGTGGATAGAGTTGAGACGGCGGAGAATCGACGGCCGTGCTGAAGAGTATACAAGGCTTCCATAGTCGAGCTTCGACTGAACAATGGCCTGGTAAAGGTGAAGTAGGACGGTACGATCCGCTCCCCATGACGTGCCACTGAGGACACGAAGAACGTTAAGGGATCGGGCACAACGGGCAGCCAGGTAGGACACGTGTGTGGACCAGCAAAGTTTCCGATCCAACATGAGTCCCAAGAATTTTGTAGTCTCCACGAAAGGGAGAGCAACGGGGCCGAGACGTAGAGAAGGTGGAAGAAATTCCTTGTATCTCCAGAAATTGATACACACAGTTTTCTCAGTGGAGAATCGGAAGCCGTTTGCGATGCTCCAGGAATACAGACGGTCAAGACAGCGTTGGAGAGAACGCTCCAAGAGACACATCCGCTGGGCGCTACAATAAATTGCGAAATCGTCAACAAAAAGAGATCCGGAGACGTCGGCTGAAAGGCAGTCCACGATCGGATTGATTGCAATGGCAAAGAGCGCCACACTCAAGACGGAGCCCTGTGGTACCCCATTCTCCTGGCAAAAGGTATCTGACAAAACAGAGCCCACCCGCACCCGGAACTTGCGATCCGCCAAAAACGCTTGAATGAAAAGAGGAAGGCGGCCCCGAAGGCCCCATGTGTGCAATGTGCGGAGAATGCCCGCTCTCCAACAGGTATCGTATGCCTTCTTCAAGTCGAAGAACACGGCTACTGTTTGACGCTTCTTCAGAAAGTTGTTCATAATGAAGGTCGACAACGTAACGAGGTGGTCAGCAGCAGAGCGGTGTCGACGAAAACCGCATTGGATATTAGTCAGGAGGCGGCGAGATTCGAGGAGCCAGACCAACCGAGCGTTAACCATGCGTTCCATCACCTTACAGACGCAGCTCGTCAGAGAAATAGGACGATAACTGGAAGGAAGGTGTTTGTCCTTCCCTGATTTGGGGATGGGGACAACAATGGCTTCACGCCAACTTGTGGGAACATGACCTTCAGTCCATATGCGATTGTAGGTACTAAGAAGAAAGCACTTGCTCGCAGGAGAGAGGCTCTTCAGCATTTCAATGTGAATGGAATCGGGCCCGGGAGCAGAAGACCGGGACAGGGCGAGAGCACGATCTAGCTCCTGCATGGTGAAGGCGACGTTATAATTTTCCCGATTAAAAGAACGGAAAGAAGGCGGCCGTGCCTCCTCTTCCTGTTTGCGAGGGAGAAAGGCAGGGTGGTAAAGGGCAGAGCTGGAAACCTCCGCAAAGAAACGACCCAATGCGTTTGAAACATCAGCTGGGTCCACGAGGACCGCGTTTTCCACGGTCAGGCCAGGAATCGGGAAGTAGACCTTGATGCCGGACAAACGGCGTAGGCCACCCCAGACAACCGTGGAGGGAGTAAAACGGTTAAAAGAACTAGTAAAAGCTGTCCAGCAAGCTTTCTTGCTGTCGTTTATGATACGACGGCACTGCGCTCTCATACGTTTGTAATTGATGCAATTCTCCAAAGTTGGGTGGCGGCGGAAGGTGCGTAAAGCACGGCGCCGGGCTCGAAGCGCGTCGCGGCAGGCTGCAGTCCACCAAGGGACCTGGACACGACGTGGAGAAGAGGATGTACGAGGTATGGAACGTTCAGCAGCAGTGAGGATAACCTCTGTGAGGTATTCGACCTGACTGTCACAGTTGGGAAAATTCTGATTGTGAAAAACAGCCATGGAAGAATAAAGCCCCCAGTCGGCTTTAGAAATGTTCCAACTGGTGGGACGTGGAGATGGGGAATGATGTAGGAAGTGGACGATACAAGGGAAATGGTCACTCGAGTACGTGTCAGAAAGTGCATACCACTCAAACCGACCGGCAAGCTGAGGAGTGCATATTGCGAGGTCTATATGGGAGTAAGTGTGTGTTGTGTCAGAAAGGAAGGTCGGTGCACCGGTGTTGAGGCAGACAAGATCGAGGTGGTGGAGAATGTCCACCAAAAGGGAGCCTCTCGGACAAGGTGCCGGAGAGCCCCATAGGGGGTGGTGGGCATTAAAGTCGCCTACCAACACGAAAGGTGAAGGGAGCTGGTCAACAAGGTTTAGCAAATCTGCCCTAGTAAGGGCAGATGACGATGGCGAATATATATTACAGAGGGAGAAGGTAAATGTGGATAAGGTGATGCGGACGGCAACTGCCTGTAGGTGAGTGTGCAAGGAAATGGGATGGAAATAAACGTCGTCTCGAAGGAGCATCAGAACCCCTCCATGGGCTGGGACACCTTCCACGGGTGGCAGGTCGAACCGCACAGAGGTGTAGTGTGGAAAGTCTGCACGATCACGTGGACGCAACTTAGTTTCCTGGAGGCAGACTAGAAGCGGGCAGTGCAATCGAAGGAGTAATTTTAACTCCTCCCGATTAGAACGAATGCCGCGAATGTTCCATTGAAGGAGCGCCATGATAAAAATGAGAGAAGAAATAAGGATAAAAACCAAGTAGCGAGCGGGGTCACCTCGACGGCCGCTGAGGACCGGATTTCGAGGGAGCACTGCTATCGCTGTCCAGGGGCAAAGGGTCGTGGTCCATAGGTTCGACCGACGCGCCTGCCACCTCCCTGAGTTGATCAGGAGGGGCAGTTTCCACCGCCGGTAAAGGGCCGGGCGCCCGGCAAACGGAGCGTCCCGGCGAAACAGAAGACGGCCGAGGCCGGCAACTGTTGGACGGCGCGACAGATGGGTCACGCCTCGGCGGGGAAGGAGAGGAACTCTTTTTCTTGTCAGCTCTTCTGGAAGAGTGACGGCGGGAAGAGGCAGTTGACGGTTGGGAAGCCTGAGAACGCAGAAAATCCTCACGGACGGGTTCCTTTTTCAAGGTCCGGGCATCTTGTTTAGGTGCCCGCGGTTTACTAGATGTTGACGAAGACTGTACCTTAGAAGCAGCAGGAGGAAGCGGGGACGTGGAACGGGCAATCTTCGGGCTGGCGGATCGCACAACTGTGTCAGCGAAAGTCAAGTCACATGTCTGGGTACTGGAATCTTTGGTAGGTCGAGGTGAGGTGAGTACCCTACTGTATGTACCCGCTGGGAGGACAGTGGGCTTTCGACTCGCCAACAACTTACGAGCGGCAGATGTTGATACCTTCTCCGTAACCCGGATTTGCTGGATTACCTTCTCATCCTTGTATACAGGACAGTCGCGAGAGGAAGCCGCATGGTCACCATTGCAGTTTAGGCAGTGAGGGGACGGAGGTGGGCAATCCCCCTCATGGGCGTCCCTACCACAAGTGACACACGTTGCTGCATTTGGGCAATGTTCACGGGTATGATTGTACCTGTGGCACTGAAAACAGCGCGTTGGGTTAGGCACATAAGGTCGGACAGAGATGACTTCATACCCTGCTTTGACCTTCGACGGGAGGTCAACTCTGTCGAATGTCAAAAACACAGTACGAGTCGGTGTCAATTGGGTATCGACCTTTTTCATCACCCTGTGGACGGCTGTCACACCCTGATCGGACATATACGATTGGATGTCTTCATCAGACAGCCCGTCAAGGGATCTCGTAAAAACTACCCCCCTTGACGAGTTGAGTGTGCGGTGTGCTTCTACCTTAACGGGAAACGTGTGTAACAACGTAGTACGTATAAGTTTTTGGGCTTGGAAGGCACTGTCGACTTCCAGCAGCAATGTGCCATTGCGCTGACGTGAACAGGTTTTAACAGGGCCAGCAATTGCATCTACACCTTTCTGTATAACGAAAGGATTGACAGAATTGAAATCCTTTCCGTCGGTGCGAGAGACAACCAGAAATTTAGGCACATTAGGCAGAGTCTTTTTAGGCTGAGGCGAGTCTAACTTACGTTTGTGGGTCAACGTCATGAAAGAAGATAAGGAGGAAGTCATCGCGGAAGTGTCCCCCGTGATTACCGGCGTCTCCGATGGCGCGCTCCTTCCTAGTGGGGGCCCTCTCCGAGGGCTTACACGCCTTAGGTGATTGTTCACACCTCAGGTCACACCTCCCGAGAACTGACGGAGGGACCAATCGGCACGTTCGGAAGGTACCAGCTCGGGTAATCACCCCTCCCTGGGCCTGGCCTTTACCAGGGGGTACGTACGTGCCCTACTTGTCTACCCGGGGCGGGGAATTACGCGTTACCCCGTCACCTGCTACGCACGATAATGCGTGGGTCGGCCTTCAGACACGCACAGGGAGGAAAGAAGAAGAGGATAGGAAATGAAAAGAAAGAAGGAAGGAAGAAGTGTCTCAAACGCCGAAGCGGAGACTAATGAGGAGAAGAAGGCTAGGAGAGGACAAGGAGAGAGAGACAGAAATAAAGAGTAAGAAAGGAAGGAACCAAGGAATAAGAGAAACGACAACAATAAAACACCTGAACTCGTGAAATACGCCCGTCTCCGGGCGAAGGCATAAACCGGGAGGAGAAGTGAAGCAGCCTGGGGCAGAAGAAAGGCTGCTCCGGCTCGGGGCCCCGTGCGCGCCACACACGTACCCACAAAAGAACTGTGGGCCCCCTGAGGGGCTGTCAGTTCTCGAGTATAGTGTTTTTTAAGTCTGATGTACAGCACCAATTTTTGCATCTGTAGTCAGCTCTTTTAAAGCAGCTGAGTCAATAAAAACAAACATCAACCACATAGTAATAACTTTGGTCATTGCAGTATGCTGGGAAAACAAAATGGTCATCTCTTTTTGATTTAATAAAATATATTTTTTCTGCAGAAAGTGTGATATACTTAAAATTGTAGCAGATTACTGGAATGTTAGTAATTAAATAGCTCTTATAACACATACACATGCTTGAATTATGTCTGAGTCACTCCTCCTGTGTACCTAGGGAAACCCCCCCCCCCCCCATTTAAGGAATAAATATTTCGGTCCCCTGAGATTCGTTAGAAGGGGTTTTACTGTAATTGTTTTTATTCCTTTTGCGGAATTGTCTAAGTTCTATCATGTTTCAGATTAGTATTGACGTTTTTAATCGTTTTTATCCTACAATACTGTTTTCAATTGGAACCTGCTTGTATTGTTACTAAATTGTAGTTAAGTGTGAAGCAGGACTGCTGATTGATTTGTAACACAGCAGCTCATGTAACAACCAATTTGTGTGAGGATATTTTCAGGTGGGTGAAAAATTAAGTCTGCTTTTAATGCTGTCTTTTTGTTCTTCAGAGTTTGCTCATAGAAGTAAACTTTCTTTCCGTGAACTGAGAAATTGTAATTTCAGTTCTACTAGAGACGGTTGAACATTTTTTAAAGATACATAATACATCCAGTGTGGTTAGGTTACAACATGGGATTAAATTGAGAACTACAAAGCATGTCTTCTGCAGTCACAGATCACTTAAAATTAGCTGTCAACAGGTATTCACATTGTTACCATTAAGTCTTGGCTAACCCTTAGAGCAGTGCCACACAACAAAACAATATTAACATTTTCAATGTGTGTGTGTGTGTGTGTGTGTGTGTTTTGCCAAGTACAAGCTGGTTGACTGTGGCAACACAGTGGACCAAATGACAAAACTAGCAAGGTAAAATTTATTGCTATGCATAAACCTATTAAAACAAAAGTATCACCACAACACACTATTTATAAACTCCTGATTGGCTGTCTTCAGTTCCCATAATTTTTTCAGAAATACTTTTTGCCATTGTTACTGCATAATTTATAATCTAAAAAGGAACTAAAATGTGACAAACTAACCCTAAAGCTTAGTCTCTTAGCATGTGTTACCATTTGAGTCAGCTTTTTTCAACCTTTGGGTCGCGACCCCCACAGAGGGGATTGCCATCACAGGAAGAAGTACTTACACCATAAAGTAGCTATGGGTTCTGTTAATACAAAACTGCATGCCTAAGTGAAAGGTTTCACGTTATAATTCGAGTTCCTTGTGTAACATTTATTATGAACTGAATGGATCATACATTGTAATATGATACAGTGTGCAGGAACCAATCGACAGGTAAAAATTTATACAATAATTTTGAAAAAATAGGAAAAAAGGTCTAATTCTTTAAGAATTGTCTGTACAGTGAAGATTTCTTAATGAGCATAATTCACTCCTGTGTTTTGCTTGAAATATGAAACAGCTGTGAAGCAAATTATATTTTTCTGTTGAAAATCATGTAAAAATACAAAAAACTTTGTCCAATAATTTAAAAGAAGCCTGAATCAAAAGAAAAAAATGTTTCTTTTGAGATGACAATTTTGTTACAGTTTGTCAGTTGGGGGAGGGGGTCACCAGAATTATTTTACTTGGAAGGAGATCGCATATTCTAAAATGTTGAAATACCTGCTTTAAGATATACCAAAACAAATGTCCCTGTAAATTTTTTACTAATTGCATAAATGGCTGGTCTTCAGAGCCCTAAATTTCCTGTATGTGGCTTGTCCCCAAAGAGTTTCTTTGGATGGACGTCAAGCTGTTTGTGATTTAAAGAAATTCATAACATTCTCTCTATTAATGTAATTCACATTGCATAAAATGCCATTTACTTTGGAAATATAGCATCTCAAAGACTGAATTTTTACCTGCAATCTGCTAGAAACTTAAAAACAGATGACATTACACTCATCGACAACAGTTTATTTTGAAATACAGTAGAATCCCGCTTTTATGTTCTCGGAATTTACGTTTTCCCGCCAATTACGACATTTTTCGTCAGTCCCCTCAAATTTCCTATGTTAACAATGTTAATTTGCACCCGTTTTTGCGTCATCATATTTGCGATCTTCCCGCGATTTACGCTTCGTGAAATAGTGTTCGTGGAGAAAAACAACCATAATTGACAAAATTTTGCTGGCCTTCAAGTTGCTTAGTGTTTACAAACGATATGGGGTTGACTTTTTGCACTAGAATGCTTTGAACCTCGCAGATGCGCTCTATTGGACCAATTCGTTGGTCACCCGATAAATTGGGCGGATTTAGGCGCTACCCGAACAACTTTCCTTGTCGGCCGGTTGGTTGTGCCTGACTGCCCGATCCGATTCCCCCACCGCTTCACCCGACAAATTGTGCGTGTGTAGCACTACCCCACCAACTTCCTGCCTGTGATTGTCTGCACAGCAAAAACAAACAGTTCGACAAACCGACACCAGAACAAGAAAGTGCTGTGCGCAGTTGGCCGGAAACTGTGTAGGCTGCTACCAATTGGTTGGTTCGTTAGACAGCTTGTAGGTTGGAGGATAAATCGTAGCGTGTGTAGGGGTATATAACGACAAATTCGTGTAGTGGTTTCGGTAGATATTTGAGAAGTTGCGACTTTCGTCACACATTCACTTGTTTATCGCAACTAACTACAACGTATACTATGGTTACAACATTGTAGCCATAATTTTTCATTGTTAACTTTGCCCTGTGATTATGATATAAAGAAACTGCGGACATTCACCTCTCAGTATATGTAACGTAATAAAATACAGTAGTATTGTCGTCTGGTAACTAATGTTGACATTGTTGGCTGCACTGACAAACATGCTGTCGCAATGAAAGCGTATCGATATCAATTTCAAACGACTGATACACCGTTTTCTGCCGAGAGAAAATTTCATTCACATTCATTGTGTTGTGTATTGGTGATTTGGTGTTCTGTGCTTAGTGTTATTCGCTTCAAGAGCAGTAAAAGTTTCTATCGAATTGCAAGACGGAAAATACGGCGGTTACGAAGAGAGAGAGAAAAACTCTTTCTATGGACGAGAAAGTGAAAATCCTCGAAAGATTTCAAGTCATTGTGGAACACGTGTGGCTTTAGCCGAGGACTTTGGCATACCCGTGTCTACACTGAACACTATCGTGAAAAACAAAGACTCAATCTTACAAAGTGCCAATAATAGTGGACTGAATTCGAAAAAAATGAAGTACGCTAGTTATTCTAAGTATGCATAATTAGAAGAAATAACAAAGAACTGGTTTCAGGCAGCATGTGCGTCGAACATTGCAATAAACGGCACAATGTTGCATGAAAAGGCATTTAAAGCGGCAAATGTTCTCGGAATCGAGGACTGTAGTGCTTCTAACGGATGGATTGATAGGTTCAAGAAGTGACACAATGTGGTGTACAAGACTATGTGGCGAATCTAATAGTGTGAATATGGAAACAGTGAGTGAATGGCAAAATGGAAAATTAAGAGACCTTTTGAAGCTGTACAAGCCGAAGGATGTGTTCAATATTGACGAAACTGGCTTGTTTTACAATGTGCTTCCCAACAAAACTCTTGCCTACAAAAGCGAAAGTTGTCATGGTGGAAAGCACAGCAAAGCACGCTTGACGGTAATGTTAGGCACAAACGTTGATGGGTCTGAAAAACTTTAACCCTTTGTGATAGGGAAGTCCAAAAACCCTCGATGTTTCAAAAACAAAGACATTATCTACACAGTACAGTGCCAACACCAAAGCTTGGATGACGTCTGAGTTGTTTGTAAAACAGTTACATAGCTTAGACGCAAGAATGGAGTGTCAGAACCGTAAGATTCTGTTATTTGTTGATTGTTGCCCTGCACATCTGAAGGAAGTAAGTTTGAGGAATGTACAATTGGAGTTCCTCCCACCAAATTGCACAAGCAAATTACAACCTTTGGATTTGGGCATCATCCATGCCTTCAAACTGTATTCTAGAAAATCTATTGTTCAGAAGGCAATAAGTTGCATGGAGTCTTGAAGACCAAAACACTATGAAAGTTTTGGATGCATTACATTTTGTTGCAAAGGCATGGGGCGAGGTCAAAGCATCCACTATTCATAACCGCTTTAGAAAAGCAGGATTCATTACAGCAGACAGAGAAAGTGTATCAGAAGACAGTGAAATCCTCCCAGAACTCAGTTCTTCTTGGAAAACACCGCAGTTGGAATCTACACTTTAAGACTTCCTGAATGTTGATGTTCATGTTGCCACTGTGGAAAGTCTGTCAGTGGAGGCTGTGGAATTTCACAGTCAGAAAATACTGTAGGCAGTGTTAGTGACAACGATGATGAAGACAATGTGGTCCCCTCTATTTCCGATGTGAGTGCAGCAGTAATGACAATTAAAAAATATATTTCTGCTGCAGATGTTGCCAGTTTTTCGTTGTGTTTACAAGCTTGAAAACCACATTGAATTGATACACAAAAAAAATTAAAGCAGTGTACAATTTTGGATTATTTTGGTAAAAAAGTAATATTTACTGCACTGTATTTGTATAGTATACTGTGTTATAGATTAAAGGTATGTATAAAACTTTAATAGTCTGGTAAAATTTTACAGTCCGTGTCATGGTGTAGTGTTGAGTGTTCAGATTTTGGCAATCCGGAGCAAACAATTGTACAAAGTGATGGGATTACTTTTTCTTGCCAAACATGAAGTAAATAATGCTATTCTTGCTCAATGTTGACAGGTTGTTGATGTACAATTGTCTTCTCAAATTATGCAATCGTCACCAGAAAAATTCATAACAAAACATTTGGAAAAAGATCCTGGTTGCTGTACTTCACATGCAGCGGCCATAACCAACATCTGAACACAAACCAGCACACCGTGACATGGACTGTAAAATTAAACCATCTGTTTTATTTACTGTAAATTTTGTGCTTAAAATGTGATCCACTATAGTTTTGATTCCGATTACAGACTGTGTCTGTATTGGTTAGGTGACAATTTGGCTGAGTTGCCAAAGCCGGTGAATGAGAAGCAAATACTATGGTGACTCGTCTGTAGGGTAGTACCATATTTAATGCACTGAACTATCTCGCACACTCTTACAGGACTTTTACAGGACAAGTTAAAATGTATTTTAGCAAGATCTTTAGTGCACCGAACACTAAGTGCATTTTTCATATGATGGAAATACAGATACTAAAGTTTAGCATCACAAACACTTAAAGCCATGGCAGCACTTCTTACTTTCCAATCATTTAATTTTAGGTAAGTTTGTAAACATTATAAGATTCAGTGAACCTTTAATTGGTATACAGAAGTCCATGGTAAGTATTCTGTTGAATATTATGTACCTATATCTCTCAAACTATGAAAATGCTAGGGAGGATCCTATAGGTAACTTTTACAGCTTAAAATTTTGTTTCCCACATTTTATTTGAGTCCCCTGAAAAGTGTACAAGTGAGGTTTAACTGTATTTCATCTCTACGTCCTGGCACCTTTGCTTTCGGCAGACACTTTTAGGCAATGCACATGGTGCTTTGTTGTAGATTGCGCCTTTTCCCAAATGAAATTTTATGTTTGTGTTATTCTTTTCCTTATGTTTCATTGCTACAGTATTACTCTGCATAGTGGCCTACGGTAAAGTTCTTACTGGTAAAAGTTACAAAAAATAGTAATGAAAAACTCACATGAAATATTCCCAGGTTTTCTGGAGTGTATACACCCTGTACAACCACTTTATTATCTATCCCAAAGATTAATAGTTTTGGACAATTTTTGAATGTTTTCCACCCATTACATGATACAGTTTCAAAAACTTATTCGCTAAGGACCCTTCATTGACAGATACAATTTATAATTAGAGCTTCAGGTTCATGTACAAGTTACATTTAGTTTGATATTCATACATAAACCACAGAAATAATTCCATTTCTGCAGTCTACAACAGCTGAAGCCCAATTTTGATGCATCTACCAAACCATTATTTATATGAATTTTAGATAAAAATGGTAAATTACTAAAACTACTGTGCAGGCCGTGACTGGCACACAGCTCTGACACTGCTGCCAGCCGCAAACTTTTGTACCTGCAGGTACATATTACGTGCATTCACTCATTCAACAAAAATAATAAACATTCAGAATTTTCACCTATCACCACTCCAGAAATGCACACCTTTTTCAGGCATAACAGCAATGAGACATTACAAAAATGAAAAATGAGATTTAGATATATTTCAGCACTTACATGCTAAACCAAAGTAGCTGTTTTAAGTGAATCCAGTAACAGCCACTATAATTTCATTTATAACAACATTACAGAAATGAGATCGTGCACAGTATTAAAACGTCAAACTTCCCGTGATAGTTTTTGTATATTCGATCCGCTATATCAACAGAATACAGCAAATCACTTTACACTATTGTAAATAGTGAAATTTCTTTCATTGTCATAAAAAGTGTAGATTTTGTTGGTATTAAAGGAAATAAGTGTAAAGTCACCAAATACAATTAACACCTAATACTTCGCCAATGAGATACAAAACTTAATAAAGGTAAAAACATTACTTTATACTTTTACAAACACTGAGTAATGTACTTGCAGACTGTTACAGAAATAATTTTGCACTTCAAATTCGTAAATAAAAAATCGCCTCAAATCTCTTTTCGTAATATACGGATTGGAACAAACCTATTTAATAGAAATGTGAATGTAATGTGTAGTTTTTTTCTCAAAATTGTACTGACTTTTGGTCCATTACCTGAATATAGCCCATAAAACATTGTATATAGCTTTCACACTTCTGACCATATATACCCAATATTTATACTGTTATTAGTATTAGACAAAGGTAAATCAGTCAACAATCTGAAGATTGGTTTGAACACCACTGTACTTTACTAGGCATGGTCCTGTTTGGAGCTGGTATGCTGTTGCCTTCCTCTGACCTTCGAATTGATGTACCCAGCCAATTATAGGGGGACCTACAGTTTAACTTGGGTTCCAAACCTAAAAATTTTGTGGATTCTGTAGAGATGGACATGTAGGAGAAGGTTGTGTACCTTTGACCATTGAATTCTGGGGCCATGTGTGTTTAAAGAGGGTAACTATATTTTCTAGTTCACAGTTTTGCCACAAAGGCAGCATATTCACTTGTTTTGTGGTGGTGTTTGGAAGCATATTTCTAAAATACGAAGTTATCCATTTGCATCCAGAGAAGTAATTATGCATGCACTTTATGAAGTCATTTATCATGTAAATTATTTTCAATCTTAAATTATTGATATAAAATACTGTCAATTACGTGTGATATTTGTAAAAAAAAAAAAACTTTGAAGTTGAAACATAATTTAACATGGACATGTGGGCCTAAGTGAAAACCGTCCTGTATGTTGTACCTCTGACCAGTCAAAGGTACAACAAATTTATATTCAGTCAATAACAATATTTTCAACAACAGAATGCCAAAAAGTAAGGCAGGAGTAACCAGGAAGAAAATGGTGAAAGAAGACATGGAAAAAGCAGTGAGTACTGTAAAGTCAGGAGATATGACCATAGGCAAGGCATCAAAACACTGATTTTTCATTTAAAACAGTTCAGTGCACCTGGAAGAGAAGTTTGTATATTCACCAAACTTAACTGTGAAGGACGTTTTCAATAAGGAGGATGAACTGTTGCTGGTTAAACACACAAAATAAGCTGCGAAGATACACCATGGTTTGAGCCTGATGATTGCAAGGCAACTGGCATACCAATATGCTATGATTAACAATAAAAATTTTCTTCTATCCTGGAAAACTGAAAAAGCTGGACTCGATGGTTAAAAGATGTTCGTAAGAGGTACTCAGGTGAACTCTCTTTAATAAAACCAAAAGGAATTAGTCTTGCTCGAGTCACCGCCTTCAATCTTGAGACTGAAACTGTTTCCAGAACTATAAAGAAATATTGTCATATCTTTTCCAGTCATGTCATTTGGAACTTTGATGAAAGTGAAATGTCAACAGAACATGTTATCCACAAAATCCTAGCCCCAAAGGGGGCTAAGCAAATTGTAGCTGTCACGTCAGGGGAAAGAGGTGCAAATGTGACTGCTGCAGTGAATGCAGGAAACAATGCTAATTTTGAAAGAGCCCACTTTAAGCAATTTGTTGCAAGGTGCCCCACCTGGGTCCATTGGAGGAGCATTTCATTCAGGATGGTCCAATGAAGAGGTTTTTCTGGAGTTTTTTAAGCACTTCAACATATCAAGCTTGATGCAGGAAAAAGTGTTAAAACATTTTGCAGCTCAAGTGTTAAAAGCAATTGGGAAAAATAAATTTGAAGTGAAATTTATGAGACAGCACAGAAAGCATATCAACATTTTTCACAATGCTGCATGTAGATGACATCACTGCTGTGTTAAAAGAAGAAATTTGGGAAGTTCATCAGAGTGCAACCAACATGTAGTGAAATAAAATTTTTATAATTTGTCATTAAAATGGTAACAACAGTACTAAGAAGCTACATTTTTGTAATATTTGTCTTGTATAATGTAAGGTCACTTATACTAATGTTCTATTTTCTTCAGATGGTTAAGGGTACAACAGGAGATGGTCAAAGGTACAACCACTGCATTGTACCTTTGACCCAATCACAGAATTCTACTAAAATAATATTTCTATGAAACTAAGAGAAGTCAAAATAAATAGCTTTATAATATAAGGTTTGTACTGTCAAGTAACATAATAAATATTATGTTTAAAATATTTATGGTCATTTACAATGAAAAATATCAAAAGTGGTCAAAGGTACACAACCTTCCCCTACTGGGTGGTACTGAGAGTTAATAATACAGAATAATTTATGTATGAAATATTACAGTATAAAATCTTTGAATGAATACACTGAAGTGTGATATTTTCCTGCTGGAAAAGTCCTCTTAAGAGTGATATTCAGTGTTGGCCATTGTAATGCCTTTAATACATTAATTTACAAAGTACAAACCTTCTTTATCCTGGATTTTGGCTTTAACATTTTCAATTGTATCCGAAGCTTCTACCTCTAAGGTGATAGTCTTCCCCGTCAAAGTCTTCACAAATATCTGCATTTTGATTTCTGTAAAAAGTTTTAAGTAAGAATATATCACTAGCACCAATCAAAGCAGAGTCTGCAATAAAGTGATAGTGTAAAAAGGCAGTTGATTAAAAAATTAACTGTTATCAATTTATACAGATCAGTACTTTATTATGTTACAAAATACATATCATTGCAGCCACAGTATGGACAATCATTTTGTATGTAGGTCAATATTAATAAACATTACACAAGAAGTACAGCATTAATACAACCATCATTTTCTGGATTGTTTGTGACTTGCGCATACTTTCCCCAGACCACCTTGCCAGCCTGTGTAACAAGACCTAATTCACTAATGTTAACCTCTATTACTGTTCCCTTTGTAATCACACCTAGTGAAGTGTACATAGGTGAACTCGGGTTACGCTTCACACCAATTATTGGTAGGCAGAATGTTGCCTTCAGTTCTGGATGTGTTACATGTGCCTTTCGAAACCGCAGTGCCATGGGTCTTATAAATCTTTCAAACTTAGGAGGTTTACGAGTGAAGCCCTCACCCACAAAAGTAACTTTTGTAACAAGACGTTTCCACGCTTTACGGCGTGATTTGCCTGTGCGAACTACTTTGAAAACCTCTGAATCAGCCTGAGCACGAACTTTGGGTAATGGAACATCCCATTTGCCTGCTTTCTCCTTACGCTTCTGTTTCACCATATTGGAAAGAACTTTAGCACGTTGCTGGACCTCACGATCCAGAAGATACACTGGCAAAGCTCCACCTGATGGTTCCCCATCACCAACACGGTTTTTTGTACGTTTCAACTCGTGGGCACGGATTTTCTTCTTTGTCTGGATCTTCTCATTGCGGCGTTGACGGTTGAGCATTTTGGCCTTGAGGCCACGAGTCTTGCGTGCTCGTTCAGCTCGTTTGTGTGGCTCACGTGCTTCCCGCTTGCGCACCCGTTCATCGTGGTCAAGCCTGCGCCCATAGAGGCGCCGATGGCGTTCGATGTACTCGTTCTGTGGCATGGTCCTCCCTGAAATATTTCACCCTCTCACAGCTCTTATGTGTACAGAACTGCATCAAATTCAGAAAGCACACTAACAGCATAGATAATAAAACTTAGAAACTTATTCCCCACTAACAGAGCTGGCAAGAAGGCCCAGGAAGAGACCACAATATACTATGTTTTTCTGATGCTTTAACAACTGGGTGAGTCCACTAAAGGTTTGGAGCTCATTGTGCACAAAGGGGTCAACTGAAGACTGGGATACCATCTGAAAGAACTGAACAATAAAGTGAGTAGTCTAGTATGGCTCTAAGCACTGAATCTTTTTCTTACATTTACTCATGTGTAACAGCCACATTTTACATAATTAAAACACTAAGGTAAAGCAGTCAACGATATGAAGATTGGTTTGAACACCAGAGTGCTTTACTAGGCATGGTCCTGTTTGGAGGTGGTATGTCGTCACCTTCCTCTGACCTTCGAACTGACTTACCCAGCCAGTTATGGGGGACCTAAAGGTTAACGTGGGGTCCGAACCACGGTGCTACTTGGTATTTTTTACATGAGCAATACTGCCAGAGGTGAAAGTGGAAAGTGACAAAAATCCTAGGACCTGGTGGGGATCAAACTCACGACCTTTAGATTTGTATTCTGGCACTACCACTGTGCAATTGATGTGACATTTATTATTTACAATGGCAACTTCTTGGCAGATCATTAGGTGCCTATGCATGGCACGATTTTTGGCCAATATTTAGCAAAGATAAATTTGATAGCTTTATCTTTAAAAGCCACAAATGAAGCTTCAGTAATTTCATCACTAAGCGACTTTTCAGCACGACTGGTCATAGCCACTGGTTGTTGACTGTGCTGACAAATTTGACAATTTGAACGTCCTAAGTTCTGTGACATTACATTGCTAAATAATTGACAATGAAGCAGCAGCCATTAAATGGACTTCACTGGAGCGTAACATTCTAAAGAGATCGAAAAGAATAGTGAAAAGTGAGCAAGAACATGGCGTAAATTTAGTCATATGTGGTCGTCACTTAGAAACAAATGAGCCTAATGACTTCAAAACACACTATAATGTTTAATGGGCTACCAGCTTTCGGCTCCTGCTGAATGTAGTAGACAAAATATCATCTAAGGAAGATACTACAATGGGTCTAGCTGATCTGGCAGAAAAGTGCCCCATAAAAAACATATTACAATTGTTTACGGTTTTTAAGCTGGAATACCGGAAAATATTCTGAGTTACCCGATACAAAGTCTTATGTGAAGTACTTCCACCAAAATAAATGAAGTAAAAAATTGAAAACAAGAAATTTAAAAATTATGAAGTTATTCCAAAACATTTAACACGACATCAAAATGCAACAAAAATTCTATGTAATATTATCCATTTCGTATTTTTTGATTAGTATTCTCCTTCAACAATTTCACTAAATAAGTCCTCACACATGGTTTATGATGCAAAGCAATTTATCTTTAAATTACCGCCAAACAGTGGAACTAGCGTACAGATATTTTGTTTGGAGTCACCCCGTTTTGAAAGATTAATCTGCTTGTTAGGCGAGACAAATCTGTCAACGTATCATTACCGGACATGACCTGATACCTCATCTGCAAATTTTGATTTCACCAGTGATGAAATTAGTCACAATTGAAAAATCATTCATGTATAGGCACCTATTATTTGAAAGGAAAGTGAGTAATGTAAAGTTTGACTATTTGAGCATTAGTGTTTCAGAAGTTTGCTTTCCATATTCTCCCCATTAAGTGTTGCCATGAATCAAACCCAACTGGTGGTATCCCAGTCTTCAAGTATGCCACACAAAGTAGAAAAATGTTTTTAAATACTAGTGCACTAGGAAGCTGCAACTGACATCACTTAAAGGTCTTTGGTTTAGTAACATGTAATTAACATTTTAATGGATACCGTATTTACTCAGCTATAGTATCCGACATTTTTCAATATTTTTATGTCTGAAATTGGGGAGGGTACTATGAGTGCAATTTCGTAAATCCAATACTGCATTTGGCTGTTTCAGAATGCGCAAAATTTGTGAATATTTGAACATGCTTTATATGAAATACCCATTTTATTAAAACTTCACACACACACACACACACACACACACACACACACACACACACACAAAACACTTCCAGCTATCGGCCATGGCTGTCTTCAGAAATAGGAACATTCACACAACCATCAACTACGGCTACAGCACTTCGGATTCAAAGCGCAGCAGCCGAAGATGACGATTGTGTGTATTGTAAGCCTGTCTGATTGCGTGAATGTTACTAATTTTGAAGGAGGCCACGGCCGATAGCTGGAAGCGCTGTATGTCTGTGCCTTTGTGCACCTGTCGCGGCTCTTTACGTTTTTGAGGCGAGTTGTAAACGGTCCTATCATATAGTGTTAAAACTAATATTGCATCACAGACTCCATTGCAACTCAAATCTGCCCCAGGGACAATTATTAGTTGCAAATTCAACGGCTCTTAAGAGATGCCGTTAAAGTCCTCCAATCACAGTTATTTGCATATGTTGTTCAAAGACCAGGTTTGAATGCAACATTAACTGCAGGAAAATGCAAGACTAGCAATACTGAATGGAGAGTAGTGGCAGTCTGCTATTGTTAACCATTATGTCGTAAAAATACCACTGATCAAGTAGACTATGGCAGGCAATGTTGCCAAATTCACAAATTTGAGACTTTTAAATTTCATGTCCTGGCCTCAAAAACTAGGGGAGAACTATATGTTGTGGGATACTATAGCCAAGAAATAAGGTAGTTTTGAAAATCTAAATGTATTGTATCTGGAAAAGAAAAACATTGTTTCAATTTAAGGACAAGTGTGTAGAGTTCTTGAAAATAAAGCAGACACACAAGGCTTATTAAACTATTGATTGTATATTTATTTAACCGATGATATCTAGTAATATAAGTAATAGTTTAGATTGACATTTAATGTTTTTCAATATTAGTGAAGAATTAAAAATATGCTTCAGATATTTAAATGCTTAACACGTCCTGCAGCAAACAAATGCATAAGAAAACCTAAATCGCCTGCATGTCCTATCATTCTGAATATTTTTCAAGAAAAAATGCTAGGCCTACACAAAGCACTTCTGTTAAGTCACTTTTACACTACCACATGCGATTTACGCTTTCACATCCAACACGAACACTCTTTCAGTAGAAGTCTACACGAGACCTCTTACCACAATGTATTCGTTGGTTAACACCTATTGTGAGCTGCAATGGGAAGCTAAAACGACGAACAGCTGATTTGTAATTTCAAATCTTTGTTTTAAAAAATATATTACCACAAAGAAAATTCTTGCTTTCAGTCAATGGCTTAAGCAACTCAACTGTTGGCTCACAACCTAATCTTGATTTGGGTTATGCTACAGAGAACCCTTCACCACAACTAGTTTTTCAATCCAATTTATATTTTTCTGGCTACTAATTGACTGTCATATTAGCTGAGGAATTGCCAACATTAGCCATAGGAACCAGTCACTACAGGGGTGTAACTGTTTTATGTAATGTAAAATGACCGTATTTGCTCAATTAACAACTTTTATTCATTATCAATGAAAACAAGCCTTTTTAGGCAGAGCTATTTAATTAAACTATAGGTATAGAACAAGCGAATGTTATGATTTTTATGAATATTTCATGATATTAAACTGAACTCTGAAGTGAACAAGCTGTACTCTTATGTTCCTGCCTAACCACATCCTTTAAAATCTTGACATATCCATAAAAATTATAACACTCACTTATTTGATACTTTGTTTAAATTATGTAGCTTTAGCTGAAAAAGGTTTTCATTGACAAAAGTGGTTTACTAAGTGAATGCAATCAACTGACACTGCATAAAACAGTTACACCCCTGTAGTGAATGGTTTTGATGTACTTTTCTAATTCACAACTGGTTGCAATTTGAATTGGCCAAGAAATTTTATAGAATTGTCACGTCAAGAATCTACATTGGTATTGCCTACAGAAGTAAGCTGTTCTGCAAACTTCGTTTCACAGCACCACTAGTAAAGCTAAGAGTCCAATATATATTGACCACACTGCCGTTTCATTCAATGTACACAGCTCCTAGGAAATTACCAAATTTGGTTTTAGAATGTACAGCTTCAGTCAGCTGACTTCATTGGTCAAAAGTAAACTTCAGCAGGTTCATCCTCTAGAAGATAACTGATTAACATAAATCACAGCTCTTGGATCCAACAATCACCTTCAAACGCAAGGATTTTAGATTTCAAATGAGACCGACCATTTAAGTGCTGGACCTAGGTCCACAGTGACAGCTCATGGAGAGTTATTGTAGGGACATATCAAATTACATTAAAAACTAACATGGTGTAACCACAATTGCTTTCTAATGCAATAACCATAAGCAAAATTTTACTTCCACCATTCCCCTAGCCCTACACATTGTGCAGACCTGTACAGGGCAACAGGGTTGTACAAACTCACCTGCCCCCTGCAGTAATATGTATTGACGTTTCAGAATGAACAGCCAAATTACATTTAAAACATTATGACTTGCACAACACTGACATTTGGCCATATGATTAAAAAAGAGCATATGCTACAGAGAAGATTCTCAGAGCAAAAGAACATTCTCTGAGCGGGAAGTTCATTCTTCCTACCTCAACTTCTCCTTGAGTAAGTTCTCATGTCATACCAAGCACAGAACAGCTGTTCAGTTGTGTATTTCTTTGACTAGCCCAATCAGGCAAATTATTCAGTGTACAAATATGGAGTAAGCACCTACATGTTCAGGAAGAACTGTACTATGCTTAAATATTAGTTTGTTGTGCAGGGGCATATTAAGACAATGTGTATTATTTCCTGACAAAAAACTTTCAAGAATGCATCACACATCCATCTGTTTCAACTTTGAATGTTGTCACAGCTTTCTAACATGTGATACTTAACTGTGACACCCAATGATCTGCTCATAAGCGTTAGGCCATGCGATTTTGTTACAAGAAACAGCTGCTAAGTATGTAATCAGTTATTAATTTTCCTGTCATGTCTACTAATGTAACAGACATTATGATTACGAAGTAAAAAAAAAACACTTTAAAGAGGCCAACTGGTTTGGATAGTAGGCCTACCATAACTAGACTGTGATACCACTCGTCTGCTTAGACCCATTACATCAAGATGTCGGAAAACCAGTATACTTCTGTATTGTAGATACAAATAATCTGTAGACCTTATTATAGATAACAGAATGTACCATCGATCACAGTTCTCACCCCAAAAGATTCGGGCCTTCGGCACTCGTACGGAAAAAACCCACACTGTTACCTTACACCTAAACATCAGACAAGATACAGGTAACTTTTTAAACAAAATAATCCGTTTTGTTTGTAAACAAACTATCGTCTAACTCCAGCACCACATAACCACTCACGTCTTCCACAAACACGCACGCACCTCAAAACTACCGTGCTGCGATGACGTCATGGGTCAAAGCTGACGGGCAGTATTCCCAGTACAGGCGAGCCTAATTTGTGATAGAAACTGAAGTCCTGGGATGCACTTTATTTGTAACTAAAATCATAAGGGCTTACTAAGACCCTATTTAATAACAATACTATTTTGCTATGCAGCTGTTTACAACTGTAAATACGCACTCCAAACAAATGGGTAAAACAAGCAGCTGACTCCACTTTTTTCATTTCTATGTTGATAATGAAAACATTCCTCTTACATCATTATAAAAAAAATGCTTGAAGTGTCACGCTGAAGGTTTTTCTGAAGAAAGCTACTTTTCAACAAAATATTTTTATTTGCATTAACTGTTTGAATCCCCAGGTATTTCTTAAAGACTACATATAAAGGAACTCGATTTTGAATTCTAAGTAACAAATGTTGTAACTTATAAATCACAGTAAAACAGATACTGAGCTTTAAGTATGCTAGAGCGCTCACTTCTGAAATCTGAGAATGTTCTCCAGTTGTGAGAAACCTCCCTAGTTTTATTCATACTAAACTGGAGAATGTCCTCTGCTGAGAGCAACATCCCCCACCCTGTTACACTTAGAACTTAATCGGCTGAAGTATATTCTCAGACTCCTTTATTGATGCGAACCTGAGTATGTTCTCTGGAATTCAAAGTATAAAGTAGATAGTCCATTTTATTCATACAGCCTATTGTCAGCATTCACAATGATTGCCAGCTGAACCCTTCAAATTTGTAATTAACATTTTGAGAGCAAGATTTACAAACCATAGGATTTTGAGGTTTGATCACACAACATAGTTAAAGCCCCCCTCCCCCCCCCCCAAAATTGTGGCAGCAAATCCCATTTTCGATAATTATTCAATAATTTTATCCAATTCTTATTGAAGGAGGAAAAAAAACATTTATGCAGACTGATACAAAAAATTAAAGGTCAGGATTTGAAGGCTAGTTTACTACTGACTAAGCAATTTGCTTAACTACCATATGCCGCACATCCCCACTCATAAGTCCATGTTGTAGGCCTATCTGCAAGTAAATTTTCATTTTATTCCCCAGTTCGCACAAATACATCCTAGATGTACAAAGCAAAGTTCCAGTATTAGAAGGTTAATTAGGAACAAATTTCGTGAAAAATTAATGCATTGGTCTTGTTTCAAACCAATTTTATTTATTCTTAATATCCTAGTAGGGCTGTTTGGAAATTTTTAGTGCAAGTGATCTGGTTACATTCGGCAAAAACATGAGGAAAATCTGGTCTTCTAACATCTTTAAGAAAACACTTGTGTGCAAGAACTGCAGCAATTGCGCAGTTAAAAAGTCGACTGGAGTGAAAGGCATACAACACATGAATTAAAGTTAACTTACAGAAGTGGAAGCATTACGAGGATAATTTACTACCGTAACCAGGCAAGACTGTTGTACGAACAATTACTTAATGGTCAGTAATGATCGCCAGTAATCCCTATCAATTTACGATCAAATTTATTCAGACATACTTAAGAAATATGGCGCTACGGCAGTGTAACAATTGTGCACAGCTATAACTGCCAATTCGAAGATACGGTAATTATGTAAGCTTCGCTAAAACATCCTTATGATAAAGGAATTAACATGGCAATGAATGCCTAAGATTTCATGTTACATTTCCTATTTAGGTCCAATAATAAGATATAACAACCCTACTTAACATCGAAATACAATGCAGCACATGGCTGCTAACAAGTACTTTCTCCTAGTTTTCAAATTCTATAATGCTACAGTTACGTATAATAAATAAGGTCTATCGTTAAGAAATAAAGTTGAAATAAAAATACAAATTTTCTTATAATTCTACAAAAAACATACCTTATAACCACAAGTTAACACGTTTAACACAAAACCTCTACCATACTGCACTTCGATGGAGAGAACCAGAGAAGTTCCATGCAGGAGCACTTCCGGTGATGTACATCGATCAAGGAGGTTCTAACCTCCTTGACATCGATTTTATGCGTCATTTTCATAACTAGTTGTATTCAAGTTTTCAATTAGATTATTAAAATTTTAAAATATTAAAAAAGAAAATAAATTACGATTTCTATAATATCAAATAATTCATGCTTTTCAACATTTCAATATATTATTACTCAGCCGATATATGAAAAAAATAAAGAAATTATACATAATCCATTTACGTAACAGTATTACCAGTATTCATAATAAACGTCAATTATATTTTGACATTTTAGATTGTGTAATTTTTTTTCGTATGAAATTTTGCTTGTGTCGACACTGGTTGTCGATCATTGGCATATTGGGAAAATCGAATCGAGCAGAGGTTATCGAATTTGTGCAGAAGTCAAGGAGTGGGTCTTTCTGGTAAGGAAAAACTAGTGAAGAAAGAGGATGGCAGCGGTTAGATTTGGAATAATTGCAAGATCTATGAAGACGTCTGCTGCACAGCAGCAGATGGTGAAACCTCCTGTACAAGTATTCGGTCTTGAGGGCAGGTATGCAACTGCTCTCTACTCAGCTGCCTCAAAGATGAAGCAGCTAGATATAGTGGAAAAAGACCTAACGAAGTTCCAGCAGACGCTTCGAACCGATGTTAAACTCAGAGAATTCATCGAAAATCCTACACTGAAACGCCACGCAAAAACAGAAGCTGTTAAACAGATTGCCAGCAAACTTTCTCTTTCATCACCGACGGCAAATCTTGTTGCGTTGCTGGCGGAGAATGGTAGGCTGAAAAGTCTTGAAGCTATTATTAATTCGTTCAAGACAATTATGGCAGCTTACAGGGGAGAAGTAGTTTGTGAAGTTGTGACTGCCAGCGCTCTTGATGAAGCAACGAAAAAGGAACTGGAAGATGCCCTGAAGGGACATTTAAAGCAGGGGCAGACATTAGTACTGAACACGAAGGTCGACCCTGCCATTATTGGAGGTATGATTGTGAGTATTGGTGATAAATATGTTGACATGAGCACTGCGAGTAAAATTAAGAAGTATACCGATCTTATTACTGCTGCAGTATAAAAATGTAATGTTTAGCAAGCAAAAATGATCAACAACAGTAAATTCAGGAAGATAGACTCCAACCTTTAGTGCTTAACAACAAATTACTATTTTCAAACAAAATTTTATGTTCTCTGTTAATGTTGTGTTATATTGGTCGACACTAGGTTTGTTTAAATGACTGTATTGCAAATGATGTTACTTGGGTTATATGGCCAGAATGACAGCATTTTTTGAGCATTAAAAATTACTAGGAAACAATGTGTCTAAAATTCTTATAATGTGAACCACTGTGAAGTAATACTGTCATATTATACCTCTTGTGTGGTACATTTTGTTTGATGCATCATGTGCCTTTGTAGTTTCCTATTAATAAAATGGTTATTTAGAAAAATAAATTACTTATTTCATTGCTACTTTCATGTTTTTCCCTTTACTAATTGAATTACTGGTAGGCCAAGATGTAAACTTCATACATCATTTTAATCCCATATCTTAAAGTAAATTTTGTGCCGCAATACAAAGTAATTAGTGACTTTATGCTGGTGAAAGTCCTTATGTAGTCATATTTGTGACTTTTAGAGAAGGCAGAATTGTGCTGGTAAATGAACTATATTAAAAGGTTTTAGAAATTATTTCAAACAAGGGTGAAATACTAAACCAAAATACAATAGTCTATCACAATATATATTTGATGGTTATCTAATCAGCTGATGTCGCTGTCTTTACAGGATTAAATTTTACATGGCAACAGCGGTGTAATGTGCCAATGTTTGCAATAAAATGTTAGCTTCACAAGGGTGCATACCAGAAACTGGACCAATTACTGAATAGATGATTCCCTTTATTCTTTGTGATTGAGTTTTCAAAGGGCATTCAATGGTCTTTGCCAACATTGGCACACTACACTGCTAATATTGTAAATAAATTTCTCCCCCTTTCTGGTTTGACTGTCCATCACCACCAACTATTATGTTACTAATGATGCAGGCCTAAATTTTTGAATGGAACAAATTGCTATCATAGAAAGGTATGCAAGCTAATGAATTGTTTTAAAAGGTACTGTAAATGTCTTGATTTAGAGAATTGTCATATGTTGATTGCCACACATTTGGAAATAGTTTCACCACTAGACCATGCACACAGCATTAGGCATGTAGTTTTGCTGAGGCTTCTGGTATTCAGTGTTACTTATTAGCAAGCATAAAGGGCAAAGAAATATGAAGCTATGATATTGAAATAAAACCTTTTGAAGTGGCCATGATCTGGACAAATGCAGAAAATAGGTTGTTCTTTTAGTTTACATTATTTCCAGCCTTCCACTATTGGAAAAGACATATGGGCCAATAGAAATATCAAAATACATTTTTCTCCAAAATAGAAAAAATGTCAATGTGTTTACTTTTGTATCCTGCCTGGATAAAATATCTGGGGAAATGCACTGGCTAGTTGGTACTGGTAATGCTATCTAATGGAAAGTGAATGATTTATGCCACCACCATCTTTGTGTTCATCTTCGCCTTTTAATTAGCCTAATAAAGGTGTCAGTAATTCTGTGCAATAAAAATGATTATGTTGTTGTTGGATCATATCTAAGACATAAAGGCAATATTATTTAACACATTCGCTGCGGTCACCAGTGCAGGCTGCTAACGCTCTAGGCGGACGCTTGTAAGTGCACGTGTGCCGAGAGCTGAAACTGGACCCTTGCAAAACCTGCAATATTGAAAGCAAATGTCTGGACAAAAAGTGGTGTTAAATAAGAAATCAAAGTACGCTTTAGCTGCATGCCGATTCTGTGATAAATACTGCAAGCTATCTGACACTTCATGCATTTATTGCAAACTGGAAAGAAAATGAAATTCAAACAAGTTATAAATCCGCTTCATTGAGAAAGCAATAGTCTGAAAACACCAAAAGGTTTATCAATCTGAGAAATAGAAATGGGGTCTCATCTGCAATTTCATGCTATGGAAACCCAATCCCATATAACAAGTTGCAAGGTGATGTTTTTATAGCAAACTACTAAAGATGAAAACACATGACTGCAGACGGAAACATTGCATGATATTGTTTGGTGGCTTGTACTGACACGGGTGCACAGCCAAACTAACTAAACTATTCAGGTGGCAAATGCACCACTTATAAATGTTACCCGTTCTGGCGTCTTGATCGCGGAAACGCTTATAAGTGTCAGTCGCAGCGAACATGTTAAATATCTTTCTCATTTTGCGTTACTGCCTGTACACCATTCTTCAGTTTAACAAGTTAGATATTCAGTACTTGGTAAAACGGGTGAAGTGCAGTTTGAGTCCGCAAGTAGCGTTGCATGTTTGGACGTTGGAACGGTGCCGGAGCCAATCACCAGTCACGTTCGTGCGGGCCCAGTAACAAATAGTTTTCTCTTTGTGGTTTGTAAGCAAATCAGCGTAATGGATGTAAAGATCTTTAGATCAACATATTGTATTGCAATAAATGTGGGATTTATATTTACTTTCTGTAATGGAGATCGAGTATACTGGCTGTACTATGTAGTCAAAATTTTCACCAGTGATTTTACTTGTGGTGATTGCATGACTTTCGCAGCCTTTACAAGCGCAATTACTTATACTGAGTTGTTCTGAACTGGATATTTGTGCGCTACTAAGTAACCTATTTACCTAACCTTAAGGCTGTGCTGGCCCGTTGTTTTTGAAGTTATCAATAGTGTGTTAACAAGTAGTCCGAAAGTGTGTTGTAAACATCCTTTCATTTAAAAAAGTGACCTGTAGTGTAGCCTTCAGTTGGTTAGGTATAGGATAAACAAGAATTTTTTATTTAGTATGTGAGGGTGCGTAGCACCCGAATCTACAGTTCAGAACCGGAACTTCGAGATACACAGATTCTTCCAAATTAACCAACATCTGGTTTTTTCTTAAGGAAATGAACACTAATTTTAATAACATTCATTATTCATGTATTGCAATACACTGGAAAACTTGTCAGTCGTATTACGTGAGAGAGAAACAGTTGAATTTACACTGCAAAAAATTATTAAATCTGAACAAAAAAGCGTGTGAAGAAGGGCCAAATTCACAACACATGAAACGCGGAATCTGATTGGCCGTCTTCACCTGCGTCATTCATCGCGCCATTATCAACGTCTTTCATCATTTGTATTGTGATAAGCCAACAAAGATCCAATGATGGCCGTTTAATCTAGAAAAACCTGTCATCTGAATAAAGATTACTTATAATCTCTTTTTTCGTGATATGTGTCTAGCATTAACAGTATGACATAGGGGGGAAGACACACAACTATTCCTGATGTGCCTATTGACAATTAATCCATGTTACTGTCCTCTCAATGGAATGGAGTTCACCAACCTTTGTTCTATAGATCCCTGCCTTTGCAGAACTAGTTCTCTTTTTGCGCTGCACACGTATCCCCCCACTCCCTTGTAGACTAGGGAAAGCAAAGCTTTATTGTTGTGAGAGTTATTTGTGTTGTGTATAAAGCCAAAAAACATTCATGACAACATTAGTAAATGAGTTGTAATGCTCTGCTGGGAAAGAATAGTACACCTGGAAAGACAATGTTTATTTTGATCTGATAGCAACAGGTAGATGAGTTTTTGTTACTTGGGCAGTAAAATAACACAACGGTCATAGTGCAGAAGATATAAAATGCAGAATGGCAATGGGAAGGAAAGTGTTTTTGAAAAAGAGAAATTCGTTGGGTTGTTTGGTTGGGATAGGGGGACTAAACTATTGAGGTTATCAGTCCCCCGGTGGGAGAAGGAGTGAAGATAGGAAAGGAGGGTTGGGGAAAGGAAATGCAGTCCGGGAAGTAAAGAAGGAAGGAAGACTGCATTAGCTCGGGGCACCTTGCTCGCCACGCACGCACTCACGAAAGAACCGTGAGGCCCCTGGGGGGGGGGGGGGGAGAAATTTTTTAACATTGAATATTAATCTAAGTGTAAGGAAGTCCTTTCTGAAGGTATTTGTGTGGAGTGTTGCCTTGTACAAAAGTGAAACATGGCCAAGAAACTGCGGAGATGAAGAGGATAGAGGCTTTTGAAATATGGTGTTACAGAAGTACGCTGAAGATTAGGTGGGTGGACCACATAACAAATGAGAGGGTACTGAACAGAATATGTGAGAAAAGGAATTTCTGGCATATCTTGACTAAAAGAAGGGCTTGATTGGTAGGACTCATTCTTAGACATCAAGGAATTGTGAATTTAGCATTGGAGGGAAGTGTGTGGGGTAAAAATCGCAGGAGGAGATCAAGAGATGAATGCAGTAAGCAGATTCAAATGGATGTAGGGTGCTGTTCTGTTTAGGAGATGAAGAGGCTTGCTCATCAGGATAGAGTAGGGTGGAGAGCTGCATTAAACCAGTCTCCGGACTGAACAACAGCAACTGGTGACCCCCCCCCCCCCCAGATAACATAGCTTTCAACAGCGCCATCTAGGTGTACCCTTTTAAAGGAAATTTCTACAGCCCTAAGGTGCATTGATACCAATGTGGACCAAGAAGGTGCCAAGCAATGGAGATGCACTCATGCTTCTTACAGTCAACTGAGCAAGTTTGAAAAGGGTCAAATTGTGACATTCCAAATTGTGGGATGGTCCTTTCAGAGAAATGCCGCAGAAATTGTATTGATACTTGTTGTCGTTGTTACGTGAACCTGTTCCCCCCCCCCCCCCCCCCCCCACTCACACACGACAATCTTGATGGCCACAAATCACAGGCGTCTAAAATGATAATTTTGTTATTATGGCAACAGTTACTACAGAACAGAAAAGATCCCAGAACTGTCGACACAAACTGTTGCCAGTGGTAGGACTACAGGCACTCACAACTCTGGTCGGTCTTCCACTCACAGCACAGCATTGACATGCATGTTGCCATCAGAGGATGGAGTGGCAGGCCGTGGTCTTCAGCGATGGAAGCGGATTCTGTCTACATGCAAAACACACTGGACCCACCCCGTGCCCAATAGTCTGAGGTGTGATAGAGTACAACTCCATTGAGGGGATGCTAAGCAGCACACGGTACATGCAGAATGATGCAAGACCCGTTCTTTTGCCATCCTTGGAACTGGGTGTTTGGTAACACACTACATATCATAATACTACAGGTGATTATTGACAATTAGCATAGTATTATGTATTGTTAAATTATATGTATATATATATCAACAGGCCGGTAATTTGAGCGATATTGCGGGAGAAGATGATCTTCAAAAAATGCACAATTTGAACTTAACGTTTATTTTTTCTTTACACAGCTCCATCCATTAAAATAATTCCAGAATGTTCCATATTGACATTGATAACTTTACAACTCCAAGAACAATACACAACTATTTCCAACAACAACTGCTTTGGTGGCAAAAGCTCCCTGGTATATATAAACACAGAGAAGCAATGCTTCTGCTTACCACTACTGTCAGTTACCAAACAAAATATTACTCACAATTAAAAGTTACAGTAATCATAAATACGTTCTTACTAGTTTGTTATTTACATAAGATTACACGTCTTCTTATTTTCTTTGTGAAATACAAAAATTTGTTTACCATAACAATACAAATCACATTTTGTTATTTAACAAATTACAGAATTGTTGAAATCAGTTGCTAACATGTAATAACAGAATATTCACAAAGATCTACAAGATTATAACAACTGCTGTTGATTTACAGGAGTCTCACGAAAGACGCCTGCCAGGCGTCCGCGCTTGTTGCGGTGCGGCTCCCGGCCACCGCCGCCACATCTGCTGGCCACGGAAATGCCCGATTCTTGGATTCTATTATGCCGCGCATACACTAAGTTGAAGTCTAAAAAACATTGCCATCTGAGTAACCTAAGCTTACCTTTATTTACAGTAGATGTTCAAAATGATGTCCCTCTATGGAAAGAGCGGCCTGACATCTCTTGAACGCATTTGCGAACACTCGACGAATTTCGGCTGGTGAAATCTGGAAAATGGCTAGTTGAATCCTGTCTTCCAACTCTTCGAGTGTATGGGGACTGCTTGCATACACCTTGTCTTTTAACAACAAAGATAAAAGTCACAAGGATTTATATCTGGAGAACAAGGAGGCCAGTCAACTATCCTATCATCAAAAACACTTCGTATTGCTGCCATAGAAGCATTGGCAGTGTGAGGTCTTTCATTGTCCTGCACAAAATAACCATACAGCTTTTCGTTGGGTGAAAGTTCTTGAAAAAAATGGATGCAGGATATTGTTCACATACCTGTCAGAATTTATTGTTTCGTGAAAAAAGATTCGACTAGTCATTTCCCAGATTTCGGCAGCCGAAATTCGTCGAGTGTTCGCAAATGTGTTCAAGAGATGTCAGGCTGCTCTTTCCATAGAGGGACATCATTTTGAACATCTGCTGTAAATAAAGGTAAGCTTAGGTTACTCAGATTGCAATGTTTTTTAGACTATAACTCAGTGTATGTGCCTGCGGCACCATAGAGTCTGAGAATCGGGCGCTGCCGGGGCCGGCGAATGCGGCAGCAGTCGGGAGTCGTACTGCGCGATCCGCGGACGCTTGGCAGGCGTCTTTTGTGAGACACACTGTACATTCACTTAGTTACACAAAGTCATTACATTTAATTAGTTGTTTTCTCTACTAATAAAGTTTCTTAGGCTACAAAATGTGTTCTTTGACAACAATATGTAGTTATTTACACCATATCACAATTTATATGTAATTGTATATAATGGAAATTGATAGAATTTTCTAGATCTGCCTTTGTTAAATCAACAATTGTGGCATCTTGATTGAAGAAGCTTTGCTTTCTACAGTATGTCTGCCTAAGTGTACTTGCGTCTGTGTAAATGTGTGTGTATTTGTTTACCCTCCTTTTTCCCCCAAGGTAAGTCTTTCCTGTCCCGGGATTGGAATGACTCCTTACCCACTCCCTTAAAACCCTCATAATTTCCTTTTCCCTCTTCTTCCCTTCTGCCTGACAAAGTAGCTAGGCTGTGAAAGCTAGCGCGCGCGTGTGTGCGAATGCGTGCGTGCGTGCGTGCGTGCGTGCGTGCGTGCGTGTGTGTGTGTGTGTGTGTGTGTGTGTGTGGGGGGGGGGGGGGGGACTTGTTAGAGAAGATATCCACATCTAAACAACACATATTGTTTTTCTGGACACATCAGTATATATTATGCCACTAATTATTTGTTCTATGTTGAGCTAATCAACTTACAATAAATTAAGACATCAATTGATCATGTTCTCACAAAAATAGCAAATAAGAAAGTAAACTTAATCACTTTAGAAAACCACATATGGCTCATTCCGTATCAAATCATTCAGAAGAGAAAGGAAATCACACCTACATCTCACTTAGAACCTTGAAATTTTACGTAACTGAAGTTAAAATGTTTTCCCATTGCAATGTAAAGAAGTTATTTGGATCCAAGAACTCGGGCTTACAAATCAAGCTTCTGTACAATTTTAAATTGCTGTACTTCCTATACCTTTAATCCGCATTTCAGAAAAAAAAAATTGTAAATATTTTCTTTTAACACTTTTGCTGCGGCTGACGCTTATGTGTCCACGCTCAATTTAGGATAGCGTCAGCTGCAGCGAAAGTGTTAAATGAACTTGATGCACGGGCATTACATTTTGAAAGGTATTGCCCTCTGAAAGTTTATTTTAGAAAGCTGTACTACATTATTTTAAGTATTTCCTCAAAGAAAAGCTGTCAACAATCTAAACAATTGTTGGAACACAGTATTTTATTGGCATGGTCCAGTTTGGAGGTGGTATGCTGTTGCCTTCATTCAATCTTTGACTTACCTAGCCAATTGTAGGGGGACCTACAGTTTAATATGGATTCCAAACCATGGTAGTATTTCCTTGTCTCAAAAAAACATGTGATACATAGTAGAAAACAGTAATGAAAGGAATAATGTTTTTATTTACAGTTTAAAGTTCTGTTAGATAGTGCTGTGGCTTTTGAACAAAGCATTTAATTCAATTTAAGACATGGTCTGTAGTTACTTCTCTCTGATCCTGATTTTTTCAAACTGCACACTATACACTCTGCAGAGTTTATGTTAGTATTCAACATCCTTACTAAGTGAATTAGGTCTCTGTGTCTACAGTCCACTTCTTTGCACTGGAAAAAGTAATAGAAGAAAAAATACATAGGCTTAAAAACATTCCTATGTTACTCTCTGAAAATAGAGGGACGAGTAGAATGAGTCTCATCGATTTGGTGGTTCAGTTTTACTTATGGCAGTTGCAGTGTAGTGTGTTAATATTGAGAATTAAATGTTCATTTTATATATCTGAGAAGGGTAAGTACAAGAACACATCAACTGAGCTTTCATACAACAGCCATTGCCAACATCAGAACATAACTGCCACCCCTACCATAACTAAAATTTTACTGAGTGTTAAATGGTCATTGCCAACATCAGTAGACACTACCCTTGCTGTTGCCATAAGTAAATTTTACCATTTAATTTGAACTTTTGGAGAAGAAGTGGGTAGATGAAGCTTTTAAATTGCTGAAATATCTAGCTTAAGTGGGCAATAGAAAAAGAGCACACACTCAGAAAATATTTCCGATTACAGTGTAGGATAGTTTGAATAACACTACAATCAAGGTTGGTGTAATGTAGTGAGAAAGATTGTAGATCGCTAACTCTCTGGCCTCGGTTTGAGTCGCATTACTTACAATGCTTTTTTTTTTTATCTTGATCCTTTCAACATTAAACCTTTAATTAATAAATTTAATGTACTTAGATATTTCAGTGCTCTTGAATTGCTACAGCAACAGTGAGAGTTATCTTCAAGAGAAGATACAGTTAAACTACACTCAGTTGTACAGCACATATTCAGCTTTCCATTTATATGAGTGGCTTGTTGCAACGATTGTACACACATTGCACTGATTCCAAATTGATAAAATTAAGTCTTATTAAATATGTAGTGAAGATGTGGCGACAAGCTGTGACAGGCACATACAAAGGACACACAGAAAACATACATACAAAGGACACACAGAAAACACTTTCAGCTGTCGCCCATGACCTTCTTCAGAAAATAGAACACTCATGACTGTGTTGTGTGCCTGTGTGTTCTATTTTCTGAAGAAGGCCATGGCCGATAGCTGAAAGTGTTGTATGTGTGTCTTTTGTATATGCCTGTCGCAGCTTGTCACCATGCGGTGAGTTGTAAACTGTCCTTAGTATACTATTAATTCCAACCTGGACTTTCCATTATTATATAAATATGTAGTGACCTTCACTTACCGTTTCAAATCTTTTGGAAAGGTGAAAAACCTTATGTCCTTAGTTATATTAGAATTATTTCTGAAATACCATCGGCTGCCTTTTCCTCTTGTTACTGCTCATATCAACAATGATACAGCCACAGGCATTACCATGTATGTCTACCTTTTAAAGCCCATCAAATAATTGCTCACTTGTATAAAATCCAAGTAGTTAAAATCCGCAGTTAGTAAAGTAAACAAAATGTATTCCACAGTGATTCATTTCAGAGACAGTGCTTTAGTATCTGTCAAGATGGTGAACTTTGAGCATGCACACTAAATCGTAGTGCACAGATTGTAGTGGAGTTTTCTTTCTGTATACTTCCTGTCTGCAAGCTGTGGCACACATTGATACTAATAACACCTGTCATTCAGATTCAGAGACCATCCTCAGATTGTACAAGAAAGTTTGTGAAGACTTTTGGCATCGCACAAGGGTGCAAGCAGAGCTTTAAATTTACAACATCATTATCAGACTTGAAAGGGCCCTTTGGTTTCGAATTGAGTGGACAGTATCACAAAAATTCAGTTTGGGATGGGACTTTGCAGTATATTAGTATATCTTAAGGGTGTCCACTCGTAGAAGTCCAAAAGCACACTATCCAGAAAATTCCTAGAAAAAGGGCTCTAAAGTTTTAAGTGCAGCACACACGTGACCGATAGACTTGTCAGTGAAGCCTAGGCGGGAGCACGATAACATGGTCAGGTGGTAGTGTGTATGTGGATGATCAAGGTTATGGACCTCACTTCAATAAACATTTTATTATTTATTTTACTCCTCCTGTCTGCCTGCCTGTTTGTTTAGGGCAACAGATATACTCTGCTTTTCCATGAAGAAACCAGTTCCTTGAAATTTCATCTAATATCAAATGTTTGTAAATCTGTGGGACTTAAATGCTTGGTTATTAGTCCCTAGCTTACAAACTACATAAACCTAAGGACAACACAAACGCCCATGCTCAAGGGAGGACTCGAACCCCCGACAGCGAACAGCCGTGCACACCGCAGCACAGCACCTCAGTGCACACAGCTATTCTGCCGCGTCTTCGACTAATGTTTATTAGCTTTTCACAGCTTACAAAATTGCCTAATTTTGTAATAACAATAGTATTTAATGCTTTCATCTACCTGAATTAATTGTAAAATGTGTTTGTAATTATTCGACTTTTTAAAAAGAAAATATTGTAATTAACAACCACTGTAAAGATGCATGCTGAGCCGTTCACAGGCACGAAAAATGATCAAATCACATTCACACAATTCATTTCCGGCCATGGCCTTCATCAGAAAAAGGGACACATACAACCACTCTGACAACTATACACACACGACTACCATCTGTGGCTGTTCCAGCACAGTGAGTAAAGAGGGGAGTGGATTCCAGGTAAGGGTGGGGATGGAAAGTTCCATGTTGCTTGATGGACTGTGAAGACTCTGGTAACTGGAAATGTGAGATGCAGCGGAAGGTGTGGTAGAGGATAAAAGAGAGATGTAGAGGTGTGTGGGGAAGAAGGTGGGATTTTAAATGACAAAAAAGTAATAAAAATGAATAAAAATATATAAAAAATTAAAGGGATGCTCTAAGGGACGATACACTGTTGGAGGGAAGGCATGAATTGGAGGGATACAGGATATTCAATTCAGTTTTTATCATCAAATTACATGTCTTATACAATCAAATTGTGACACAGGTGACTTGTCAATGTTACACTATATACAATACTATTACATATAGGCAATAAACTAATAACGCATGAGGTGCTACATCATAAGGAGGTAGTTTAGAGGATCTACAATTATAATGAATTGTTGTCATTTAAGAAATCTACACTATAGTAACATTTTTCTTTCAGATATTTTTCCAGGTCTCTTTTGGTACTTTAGACATTTGAGTCATCCATACCTGTACATATTTTATTTACAAATTTCATGCCCATATAAGTATGCACTTTTTTCATACAATTTTAATCTGTGGGTTGGTAACATGTAGTTCACTGTATACTTATACGTAAAAAATAGATGAAGTACACTTACCAGGCGAAGGGGCACAGGCAGTAATAGCAACAAATAAACACACAGACACACACACACACACACACACACACACACACACACACACACACACACAAAAATGCTAGCTTTCGCAGTCTAGCTGCTTCATCAGGCAGAAGGGAAGGAGAGGGAAAAGGAAATGATGAGGGTTTTAAGGAAGGGGGTAAGGAGCCATTCCAATCCCGGGACAGGAAAGACTTACCTTGGGGGAAAAAATGGAAGGTAAATAAATGCACATACACCCACACATTTACACAGACACAGACACAAATGTGTGGGTGTATGTGCATTTATTTACCTTCCATTTTTTCCCCCAAGGTAAGTCTTTCCTGTCCCGGGATTGGAATGGCTCCTTACCCCCTTCCTTAAAACCCTCATCATTTCCTTTTCCCTCTCCTTCCCTTCTGCCTGATGAAGCAGCTAGGCTGCGAAAGCTAGCATTTTTGTGTGTGTGTGTGTGTGTGTGTGTGTGTGTGTCTGTGTGTTTATTTGTTGCTATTACTGCCTGTGCCCCTTCGCCTGATAAGTGTACTTCATCTATTTTTTACGTATATTTTTCCTGTTAGGAATTTTTCCTCTATAATATTCACTGTATACTTAGTTTGATATTGGTGTAAGAACCAGTTGCCCTCAGAAAGTTGTGGATTTCGTTATGTGAAAGTTTCGTAGATATACATGCTTGGAATGGTCATTAGATCTAGTTTTGCACATAAAGGTTTACAGTGTTGCTTTGGTTTAGCTCCCACCATTGCTTAGATGATCTTTATTTTTTGTAGTCTAAAAGCTCTAAGTAAATTTGTTTTTTAAGACCCCTAGAATATTATGCTATACCCAATAACTGAAACAAAATATGCATTATATACAGTTTTCCTTACAGCTAAATCAGTGATACTATACAAAATATTCATAATATATACAAGACTATTCAGTCGACTCAGTATGCTGTCCACATGGTGACTCCACAACATGTATTTATTTACTAATATGGCAAGGAATTTTACAGTCTGCAGGGTCTATTTTTTGTTGTTGTCCGTATACTTTATTTCACTTATAAGACTGTGCAGATTGTTTTGTGGTGAAATGAACAATTTCTGTTTTAGTAAGGTTTAATTTCAGATTATTATTTGTGACCCATCCCTCTACTTCCCCAAGTGTTTTTTTTTTCTTTTTTTCTTTTTCTTCAAAATTGATGCTCGGGGTTGCAACACTGTGAGAGGGCACAAAACGAGGAAAAGAATATTGAAGGGACTGGTTTGTAGTAACATGGTATCATTCCTCAATTTCTCTGGGCTTATTAAAAAAAAAACTTATGGGTCTGCATCCAGGTTAGAAAGTCGGCATCGGCCATTATTTTGGCACGAGTACACTCTGGCATTCTCAAGGCAGTACTACAGCGAGGGCAGCAATGTGCAATGACATTCAAAACCTCGGTTCTCAATGACAGCGTAAAGACCACACACAGCGCCATCACATGACCAAAGATGAAAAACCACAGCCTTATACAAAACTGCCTTCTGACTCTAAAGAGGTTAGAAAGGAACCTTGCTATGTGTTGACTAGGGCATGTCCGCCTGTGAGTAATATAACAACAGCTGAGGCAGCTGCTTTAATGTCATTTAGGATGGCTCTAGATGATGTTATTTTACCTGCAGACAAGTGAAATGCTACTGTTGTTTTTAAACAAGCAGGACTATCTTAAAAAAATGCAGTGTTTACTTTCCGATTCAGCATATCGCAGGATTTTTGCTGAAACTACAAAAAGTGTTGAGAGGAAGACCAATAATCTCTTTAAGAAAAAGTTCTCTGTCACAGGAAACTATCAAGAGTCTTTATTCGTATTGTGCTGTACCTCCTAGGTTAAATGGCCTTCCTAAAGGCATATGTCCACTAGCAAGTAACTTCTGCAAGTACTTGCCAATATATTTATATTAAGAACAGCTTCTACCGTCATTCAATTTATTATTATTATTAAAGAAAAAACTGTGACGAACAAAAGTTCAAGAGAAAAAGACGTGTTTGGTCGAAGAAATGGGTACAGAGACGTACATTAAGTTTTCTAGAAGATCATTGAATTATCTAAAATCAGAGGAAACATAAATTTCATTGACTCAAAATACTCCACTTGCTAGTATAAATGTAGTCTGCACTTTTTAACTTTTTTGTTTCCTTATTTTGTTTAATTCTCATCCATACTGCATGCATAAATTATGAATTTCTTTCATATTTCAGCATTTGTTGTTCAGCTCTGTTTTCTTATTCATTATTTGAGGTCCATGTTTTTTGTAACCCACAATTCTGAAAAGCACTCAAATTTCTGTCAAGAGCTGCATTTTCTTCCTTAATGTGTTGGAAGGGGTACGGCACATTGGGACATGCTGTTTATACGAAACCAACTCTCTCAGATTTGTATCTGCAGGCTGATAGTTGTCACCACCCAGCTTAGCGTGAAGGGTTTCTATGTACCTTAATGCAGGAGCACACGTCATATCAGACTTAGAAGGTTTGTCGACCAAGTTGTCCAACCTGGAGGTCATATTTCGCCAGAATTCTTATAGTGGAGGACAGATTGAAAGAGGATTGTGTATCAACAAAATGTGCAACTGGGTAGTGATGACAACACAGGGATGGAACCCAATGCAATGGTCTTTCTGCCACATGTTGGCAGCATTTCTAAGAAGGTCAGTGTATACCGTATCCCATGCAGCTGTGGCATGCCATACATCGGTCAAACAATTAGGACCGTTGAAGACCAATGTATTGAGCATATGCGGAAACCATGAAAACTTAGCCAACCAAACACAAGAGGCCATGGTATGGTTGCTGGGCCTCTCGTATTAGCCATGTGCTGTCACCTACAGAAGCTGTGTCAATGATAGCCGACATCATGGCGCCAACCATCAGCCCATTATACTTATTGCTGCACTTCCGCACACAGTGATCATTGGCTGACGCTGTTCTGACTGGCCCTAGATTTGCTGAGGGAAATAAAAGCACTGTTAAAGTGACCAATGTCTCTAAGTGCAACAGAGTAAGTAACTCTCTCTCAAATCATTTCCTGCCACCTAATTTGTAGCACCCTGCAATAGACCAGGGCATTGCAATATGATTTATAACAGTAAAATGTGTCAACTTGGTGGTAAAGACTGCATTATTTGCTACTTTAGAATATTTTTAAAATGTTGCTGCAGTGAGTACTTAGCTGTAAATTCAATTAGCATTTTTACTAAGAAGTGGCTTTTGTACCAAAGATTGTATGAATACATTGGTCGGAAATACCGGTTACCACTGCTTAACCATTTACCGTATTTGCGTGAATATAGGCCACACCTAAACTTTTGATAAGAGATTTTAGGAGAAAACAAATCTCTAGTATAGGCCGCAGGTTTTTTTAATTATTATTTTATTTATTTTTTGTGTAATCGAACATTTTCATAATCAGAAACACAATGTTAATGAAATAATGTTCTCTTTTCAATAAACTCAAAACAAATATGCAAAACTGTAAATCAAAAGAGAGACGACAGGCCGATCCGGGTGCCCCAAGTGAGGGGACCCCGAACCAAGGCGTGTTACCGGGCATTTAAAGTACTGTATAGCGTATGCATGTGCTGCGAAAATATAGTTTTTTCCTTTGTGTGTGTGTGTGTGTGTGTGTGTGTGTGTAACAATGTTTTGGCTTGTAAGTTTGTAGCGGGAAAAGAACGTACGAGTTACACCGCCGTCACGGACATGGAAAACGATAGATTCGACATAAATTTGATGCCGACGAAAAAAAGTTCGACGCTAGTGTGTAAGTGAGGACAAACTATTAAAATGGTCAAAGAGTCGTCGTGCATTTCAAGACCTAAAATGTAAATATCCCCAAGGTTGCTTGACTTCATAATTCGAAACAGGAACTGTGGTTTTGCTGTTACAACAGAAATGATTCAGTTGCAAGGCTGCAGAATAGCCAGAGTTCCATGTACATCGTTTCATGGAAATAACCCCCAACGAATGTGAAACCAGTGAACCTAGTCATAGTAAAATACGTTATTTTAAAATGCATTGGAACTTAACATCAGCATTAGCTACACAAATCAGTTTTTCTGCTATCTTAAACTCCCAACACCAGTCGCAGTAGGTGTTACCGTACCAAAGTAAACATTACGGTAAAATCTCTTGCGACACACACTAAACTTTTATCGCAAAGACTAGCTTCATTAACTTGCATCAAATTAAAATCATTTTTGGGCTTAGGAAGTGTGTGTGTTAATTACTATTTATGTTTAAGGCTGTGCGGATGTGTTAAAAAACAATCGTCAGCTTTTGTATGCTGTGGTACAGAATGACACAATTCTATTTATATCAACATATCGACTTCCACGAATTCCTGCGCCGTTTCCGTAAATGTGTACAAAAACGTATATGCAATTCTGTGAAACTGTTACTGTAGCATTTTTGAAGACTATCTAGTTTATTACATTTCTCAAACCAAAATAAAAGTGAACGTGAAATTTTTGAAACTAATGACTTTGGGAAAAGGAGTGGTTGGGGGGGGGGGGGGGAGGATTGAATCTCAATTATAGCCCACACACGATTTTGTACCCCAAAATTTGGGAAAAAAAGTGTGGCCTACATTCGAGCAAATACGGTAATTTGTGATAAATGTGAAGCATTGAATTAAAATTAGTGATGCAACCGGGAATCGAACCTGGACCTCCATGCTTACTAGGCAAATGTCTTACTGCTAGACGACCGTATCACTAGCGACTAAGGCGCCTTGGAATAGTCCAAGAACAATTTCCTTCACATTACAAACTTTAATTCAGCTTCTGTGTTCCATAAAACATTGACACTACTGCTAAGGCTCTCCATTCCGCAGAATAGCACCTCTGCATGGACATAATGGAACATAAGTCTTTGACATATTTGAGATGAAAATCCATATCAGGGATTGTTTATTTGTATTTACATTGAAATTTAATTTGTGTTTTATAAATCATAAGTGAAAATATTTGAAAAGTTTAATTGAACAATCTACCCAAATTTGTATGAGAAGTGAAGAATATTGTAAGTTAAATGTTCAACATAAAGAAACTTCCTCTGGCAAAATGTGTGTTTTCGAGGTGATGTGGATAGGAGGTGGGCGGGGAGGGGGGGGGGGGGGCTGCTGCTGCTGGTCACTCACTGAGAAACTGATTTTTGAGAAGCAAAGCACAATACTATCTGGTACTTTATACAACAATGAACCACATTTTAAAGTGAACCTGTAATTACTGAAATGTAAGAAGTGATCTTCATAGGAGATAGAGTGTTGGTCCGTCACCTTAAACAGAAACTGCTGTCCAAATAACGAGGTCATTCTGCATTAAAGTTGAACCACAGCACTAAACAGTTCTGAATACAATATGAATTTGGTCATTGTTACAATATCAAATGACTGGCTACAAATTTACCAATGTACAGCCTGCTCATTTTAGACTTTAATAAAAATTTAAGAATCACACTGTAAAAATACATACTTTTTTATTAACAGAAACATAGTCTCATACAAGGTGAGTCTAGAAAGTTTGGTAAACGGTCCCAATTTTACAAACCATGCCAATGAGGATGAGGATGTGCATACACATTGAGGGACATGTCAACATGCATCCCCTATTGTGCAAAGCACTGCAGTGAGTGAAGCAGTGATACGCAATGCGTTAAAGTTTTGTTCCAAATTAGGCAAAAGGGCAGCAGACCTATGGGATGGTAGTGCAAGTGTATGGTGTTTAAGCAGTGATTAAAACATGGTGTTTGAGTGAGACAGAAAGAAAGGTGTAGAGGATGAGCCACATTCAGGTTGACTGTCCACAATCACAGTCCCAGGCAACATTAAAAGAGTGACGGACGCTCGCCAATAAACGGCAGCTGTCTTTGAGAATGACAGCAGACTATTTGAAGACCTGCACAGACAGTATAAGCAGCACTGTTTACGAACATTTGGGATTGCAGAAAATTTGTAGCTGGTTTGTACTGCACATGCTGACAAACAGAAGCAAACTCAGATGGGAGCATCCGAGGAGTTCATTGACACGTCTGATCGGAATCCACAAATTTTGGAAACTTTTATTACAGGAGACGAGAGTTTGTGCTACCAAATTGATCTGGAGACCAAGACTCAATGGCACGGTGCATGTCATTTTCCCCTCCTCCAAAAAAAGCAATAAGACAAAATCCAAGTTACCACGATGTCGATTGCCTTTTTCGCTAGCGAGGGCTCGAATTTGTACCCAAGGGTATACCTTCAAGCGGAAGTTTGAGGGAGTTTTGAAATGGCTGCTGCAACACATCCGGTGGGTTCAGCCAGAACTGTACTGGAGTTGACAGTGGAAGTTCTGCTCGACAATGACCGTCCGCACACTGTGATCCAAGTGATAAACTTCCTCACAAGATGCACTCTCACTGCGCTTCCACAACCTCCTTATTCAACAGATTTAGTGCTGGCAAACTTCTTTCTGTCTCACTGCCTTAAATCAGCCCTGAAAGGCCTACGAATTGCAATGGTTGTAAGAGATCCAACAACATGTGTCGTCAGTGCTTCGAGCAATTCGAGAAGCGTTTACCGACAGTTTCCAACAGCTATGCAACTGATGTCAGAAGAGTATTGTAGCCAACGGCGATTAATTTGAAAGCAAGTAAAGTTATTTTGTTTGTAACTCTTGTTTCCTATATTTCCTCAGATCTTTCATCAAACTTTTCAGATGCGCCTTATATGAAATTTTAATAATGGATACATTCTACAGTCGAACATCATGGAGCAGTCATGATAGTTAAACAACAATTATAAACAAAGCCACTTGAGATACTTTTGTCACAGTAACTTAGTGGTTACTACTAAATGTGTGACAGACCTACATAATTCTGGGTGACAAAATTAATAACCTTAGAGAAAAAAGGAGAAAAAATCCACGACTTAAAAGTGTTTCTGAATGTCTGGAGTGGTTTTGTGGGTAATTACTAACTGTATGCAAGAACAATTAAAAAAATTGTCAACAATTCTATCTGGAATAAATTTTTTCCACTTCTGGGAATTCCACTATTACCATCCTCAAAGATCGTTTTGTACCTAGCTGTGTCACTGTGTTAACCTCAACCGTATGAGAAATCCTTGCAGAAGGAAGCTTCAAACTGTTGTTGCTAAGAAATAATATCAATAGAGTTTGACAGCAATGATATGTTTAAAACTAGATATACTTCACACACTTCAAATGAATTGTTTCCAAAGCAGAGACTGATTCCATTCTCCCCCGAGTGTCTCAGAATTGTCAATCATCGACTTCCTTCATTTTTCAGAGAATTCCTGATTACCACCCAGTAGTAAATTGTGTTGAATATTGTCTCATGAAGAGATTGCACATTAATTTAATAAGAGTGCTGATAAATAAATAAATAAACAATATAAGGTAGCTTAAAAATAAAACAAATTGAGCTTTGAGTTACAACATTATAGGAAATCGGCACACACTGGCTGCTGACCAAAGTTCATTTTCTATGAACCCTAGTGGTGTTTGATGTGTGTAGCTTATTGAATAGTTTAGGTATAGTATCGTAACTATTAGTAATATGGAAGCAAACATGAGTGACTGGTAAACATGACTGACTATTGCTAACATACACATGTAGTTTATTATAGTGGTTGTCTACCATTGCAGCTCTTACTAATTCCAGCACTCTTAAGTATAATGTTTCTATGCATGCCAGCCTCAATTAAGTGATGAGATATGCCACAACTTGAGCACTCTTCTGTGCTGTATCAGTAGTCATCACTTAAGGTCTGGTTACCATGTGTTTTCTTAAAAAAAGAGTTATTGCTCTTGCTATTGATGAAAGATACTTAAGGGGTGTGTAATTAAACCTTCCATTTTATCTAAATAATGATATCTATAATTTAGTTGAGCAGTATTAAAATAGGTAAATAATTTAGTACACAAATGAAAAACTATAGTAAATTAATTTATTAAAGTCTTTTTACAAAAGCTAATGGATTACATACAATACTGGATCATATACTGTGAAACACACACAAAACAAGAATTATGAACTTAGTTCAATTGCCAAGAGAAGCAACATATCCAAGATTGTTCAGTGGATTGAAAAAGAACATATTGTTATGTGGTTGTTCTTTCTGAGAAACAGTCTTTATGATTTCTTGAGCCATAACACCACCTACAATTGCACATACAGGGCTCACTTGTGAGAACAGGTACCTGGAAAGTAAACATAATAACTAAATTAGTCCTGTTGTACAGTATTTGAATGGTGTTAGTAGTTAACATCAGGATCAAACAAAATTGACAAGAAAACATAGTTTTCATTCTTTGTGATTTATAAGAAGTAGGGAATACTATTTAAACGAGATTGATTGAAAAACATTTCTCATATCTTTGCCATTATTGAGAGAAGGTATAACCAAAAGAAACATCACTATAGTAATAAGGTCAGTTTACAACTCATCGCAAAAACGTGGCAACGGGCTGCGACAGGCACATACAAAAGACACACACAAACAAAACTTTCAGCTATTGGCCATGACCTCCTTCAGAGAATAGAACATTCACTCAATCTCACAGGCACACAACACAGTCATACAACCATCACCTCCGGCTGCCGCACTTCAAATCACACTCTTCTGTGTGTAAATCGAGGAGGGGGGGGGAGGGAGGATAGGAATTTTGTATCATGTTGGTGGGGATGGGTACAACACAGCCTAGATGGGAATAACGAGATGCACCCACCTCCCCACTCCATTCCTAAGCTGCATCTCGTTATTCCCATCTAGGCTGTGCTGTACCCATCCCCACCAACATGATACAAACTTCCTATCCTCCCTCCCCTCCTCGATTTATACACAGAAGAGTGTGATTTGAAGTGCAGCAGCTGGAGGTGATGGTTGTATGACTGTGTTGTGTGCCTGTAAGATAGCGTGAATGTTCTATTTTCTGAAGGTGGTCATGGCCGATAGCTGAAAGAGTTGTATGTATGTGTCTTTTGTATGTGCCTGTCGGAGCTCATTGCCACGTCTTTGTGGTGAACTGTAAACTTTCCTTATTACTACATTATTAATTCCAACCTGGACTTTCCATTATTAGAAACAACACTATGATTGACCAAGGCTTAAGCTACATGCCTCAGGACTTTTAGTATACATATTTATGGATGAAACACCAAGATTATGTAACAAATATATATGAATAATTTGGTGTTTCTGCATGCTATTTGTTGAATGAATATCACAGGCAGAAACAATGTCCTCTGACAGATTTCTTCTCTGATGTCAAGCTTATCATTGGGGGAAATGATTCCCAACAATGCTGAAACCTCTTGCTGAGACTAAGTCAGTTACAATCAATGAGCTTGGCCGAGACATACTTCAGAGGGTAGGCATTTTGGAAAAAAAGTAAATAAATAAATTACAGTAAAACCTCATTTTTACATTCTCGGTTTTTACGGTTCCTGCCATTTACACAATTTTTTGTCGGTCCCGTCAAATTTCCTATGTTTACACTGTTAATTCGCCCTCGTTTTTGCATCAACATATTTACACTTTTCCCGAGTTTTACGCTCTTTGAAAGCATGTTCATGAAGAAAACTGATGTGATGTAAATAAATTGACATTAGCATGGCTTTCTCCATAAAGTATTGTGTTTAAAAATTATTCGCAGTCGAGTTTCTAGACACTTTGCATTTATTCAAACGTATATTTCGCATTTCGTTGTTGACTTACAATGTGCAGATTTGTGGCGATGTAGTTCCTCTTCCCTCCAGCTTCTTTGCCAGAGCGCCTGGCATGTACTCAATCAGAACAAGTTGCTTTGGTGAAGCGAGAATAAAGAGTTGCATTATTTTTGTGATACGTATTTATGATTAATAAAGAATGTTATCTGTCAAAGTTGGGTATCATAATACCCACAACCTCAAAAAAGCGATAATAGTGTGAAATGCCGATCCTATGCAAACGTCACAAAAATACTTATGCATATGTTTGTACTCTAGAATGCAAATAAATTCTCTAACATCGTCATGTGAAACATCTAAAAAATATAAAAAGTACGGAACTTTATGAGTTTTACTAAGTAAATAATTAATTCCGGTAAAAGGCAGTAAGTTTGAAGATGTGTTACTTAGCCTGGCAGCGGCGTCCAAACGATATCTATCGAAGTGATTCAGGTAATTTTGAAAATGTGTTACACAGCCCAGCGGTGGTGTCCTCGATTATAATGAATGAAATTACGTAAAAACTTCTACTTCCCATAAAATTATGTTTTGCTTGGCGCTTAAAATAGTAAAAATTTGGATAACCTTTATTGTATAATAAACACCCTAGCGTGTATTTAGATGCCTATTATGTACATATATCACAAATAAACTACGAAAATGCAAGGCTGATCCAGTAAGCATATTTTACAATTTAAAACATTATTTCCTGCATTTTACACAATTTCACTGAAGTTCCTTGAAAAGCATAAAAACGAGGTTCTACTGTAAATTAATTAATTAATTGAATCCTCCAACCTGTCACCCCTCCCCCCCCCCCCAATGCAAACGAATACTTTGAGAGAAACAAGCATTACAATAATGCCCCTACGTTCAAAAAATCACTGTTTGAGGGGACTTCAATCATTCAACAGGAGATAAACACAATTGATAAAGACAGTTTTATATGAGGGGTGTGTGATAAGACATGTTTCTAGATACCTTCTCTGACAACTATCAACAAACATACATAACCCAGTTATAGTAACAGTGTTGATAAAAAGGGGGGCAGCTGAAGAAGTGGGGTGATGCAAAGTTCAGAAACTCTCTCAAAGAAAAACTCTTACAGAACTGGATAGATATGTACCAAAAGAACGGACCACAGAAGGAGGCAACCTTTAACATTTGGAGTCTCGGTAAAGAAAATTCTACAATGACAGCAATAATAAGAGTACAAAAAAGTGTAGGGTTATAGATAGAAGCTGAATGCTGGAAGTTTGCTGTTTAGATGGTGTAAAGCCTCAAATTGCTATTGCAGCAGTACTAAATTGAAGGATCCCTCATAACATCCATAGAAATTCTAGCCTTGTTTTAAAGGCTGTCAATGCCACCACAGTTAGTGTCCAGCACTCAAGTGCTGAAATGGGGGATTGATTCTGATCCTTTAGTAAGTGAATGCTGCCCCACATTAATTTCAGCACCACTGAAAATATGAGTGATATAGATATTAATGTAAATGGGGCAGGGAAACATGTAAAGTCAATAAATTAAACAAGGCTACAGTGTAGTATGGGATCCCACCGAACTCTACATAGAATTTGCAGCTGATTTATCTGCCATTTTAACCATAAATACAACAGATATTTAAAGCCAGTGTTTGGAAGAGCCTCTACAAGGACAACAACAGGAATGACTTGCTGCTCACTGTCTGAGGTACCTCTGCCAGAACGGCTTCCTTCACTACAGCTGGCAGACATCCTTAAAACAATGATTGTACAAATCCCAACTCACACTTTTTATCATGTGACTGAGTGGAAGCCACTGATCAAGACAATTGAGTTGATACACTGTTTCTAGATTTTTAAGAGCATTTGCCTTGGTACAATACCAAAGTTTATTAACAAAACTATTACTATATGGGATACCAAACAAAGTTTGTGACTTGACTGAGGATGGTTAGGGAGCAAACAGCTCCTTATCTCGGACGGAGACTTGACTTCAGATATACCAAAGGACAGTGTGTTGAGACCCTTGCTATTTTTGTTGTGTATTAATGATGAGGCAGAAAATATTAATAGTAACTCAGACTTTTGCAGATAATACAGTTATTTACAATGATGTGATTTCTGAAAAAGCAGCACAAATATCCAGCAAAAACTGGTAAGATTTTGAAGTATTGAAGATTTGCAAATTGTTTTAAATATTGAAGAAAGAAAAATTCTGCAGTTCCCAAAATGCTAAAAGTCACATATTACAACATGAATGACTTAGCACTGTAATCTGATAACTATGAGGGTGTAGCAATTTGTTGGCATAAGAAATGAGATGCTCAAATAGTCCAGTCAATTACTATTCAAAACAGCTGTTTAATAACCAAATTGCAGAAGGTTTTTCCTCGGAAGTTTTATGTGTTTGTAGGAGGTTGACTTTGTTACAAAAATGGAGAAACATCAAAATTTTCTTTTTCCAGATTTTTATCTCAGATAAAATACAGACTATTTCCTACAAAATGCACTGCTAATATTTGATGTTATAAAAAGAAATACTGCTGCCGAAGATCAATGAAAAACTGATTTCTTGGCTGCTCATTTCACATATAAAGAATCTTTAAAGCTTTTGCTATGCCCTTCTCTCTCTCTCTCTCTCTCTCTCTCTCTCTCTCTCTCTCTCTGTTTTACTATCATGCTATGTATGTAATAGTTGTTACAGCGAACAAAAGATGGCACTGTCAGCACTTCTTGAAACATAAATTTCTTTGTGAAGGCAAGTATCCTCGCAGTACTGAAATAATATATGAGGGTTATTCCATAAGTAAGGTCCTATTCACTGTAAATATTTCAAAGTGGCACCAAGGACAAAACATGCATGCATGCAAGCATGCCGACTCCTGGCATGCCTTTCGTGTTAAATGCTGCCAGTATCATAGTTACCGTGTGCTGCTGATAGTGTCAGTTCACAATGTTTAAGACAATCAATCAGCCTGCTATTTGTGAAGTAAGGGCAGCGATATCGTTTTTGTCTGCAAGAAACATTTCACTGCATATTACTGCAGCGTACAGTCCTAACATAATGAGTGACATTAAAGTGTACAAGTGGGTTCGAGTCTTTACTGAAGGACGGGGAAATGTGCAAGATGCATCATGCTCCGGCTGACCATCTGTGATTTCGACAAGTTGGTTCAGGCAGTTTACGATCAATGCTTCACTTTCTCACATTTAGAAGTGCATTTCCCGGATGTGAGTAGAACAATTGTACAGAATTTTGTTTGAACATTTGAAGTTTCAAAAACTGTGCACCTGGTTACCAAGTCCCTTAAAATAAAAAGAATGGCTTTTACTCTTGCATTTTTGGAGTGATATCATGAGGAACATCAGAGTCTTTTAGACCATATTGTCAAAGGGGACGAGAAATGGTTTTCTCACATCACCCCCGAGTCTAAACATCAGTCAATGGAATGGTGTCACACGTCATCACCAGGCAAGGAGGACTTCCTTAAATCCTGCCCCAAAAAGAGATCCATCCTTCATGATATCCTTCCTACTCCACCGAGAGTGTCTTTCCGCCGCCCACCTAACCTCCGTAACCTCCTAGTCCACCCCTATGAAATCCCCAAACCACCTTCCCTACCATCTGGCTCCTACCCTTGTAACCGCCCCCATTCTGAAACCTGCCCTATGCACCCTTCCCGTTGCCCACCTGGTCTTAACCTCCGCTAAATTTGAATTCCCGCCCGCCATCTTTAACATCTTAACATCTTTGCCTCAGTTCTCTGGTCAGAGCCTCTGCCTCTAGTGGCATCTCTGTCTAACTTCTTAACTTCTTTGGTTTCTATAGTATGTCTGCCTAGGTGTGTTTGTGTCTGTGTAAATGTATGGGTGTGTGTGTATTTGTCCACCTTCCTTTTCTTCCCCCAAGGTAAGTCTTTCCTACTCCCCAAGATCCACAAACTCAATAATCCCGGCCGCCCCATTGTGGCCGGTTACCAAGCCCCTACTGAACGAATCTCTGCCTACATAGACCAACACCTTCAACCCATCATGTGCAGTCTCCCATCCTTCATCAAAGACACCAACCACTTCCTCAATCGCCTGAAATTCTTGCCTAGCCAGTTACCTCCAGAAACCATCCTTGTAACCATCGATGCCACTTCCTTGTACACAAACATCCCACATGCCCAGGGCCTCGCTGCGATGGAGTATTTCCTTTCACGCCGACCACCCAATTCCCTACCTAAAACCTCTTTCATTAATACCCTAGCCAGCTTCATCCTAACCCACAACTTCTTCACTTTTGAGGGCCAAACATACCAACAACTAAAGGGAACAGCCATGGGAACCAGGATGGCCCCCTCATACACAAACTTATTTATGGGACGCTTAGAGGAAGCCTTCCTGGATACCCAAGCCTGTCAACCCAAAGTTTGGTATAGATTCATTGACGACATCTTTATGATTTGGACTCACAGTGAAGAAGAACTCCAGAATTTCCTCTTCAACCTCAACTCCTTTGGTCCCATCAAATTCACCTGGTCCTATTCCACATCCCATGCCACTTTCCTTGATGTCGACCTCCATCTGTCCAACGGCCAACTTCACAATCCGTCCACATCAAACCAACCAACAAACAACAGTACCTCCACTACGACAGCTGCTATCCATTCCACATCAAACGTTCCCTTCGCTACAGCTTAGGTCTTTTTGGCAAACGAGTCTGCACCAGTCCCGAAGCCCTGAACCAGTACACCAATAACCTAATAACAGCTTTCACAACCTGCAAATGTCCTCCTAATCTGGTAGAAAAGCAAATTGCCAGAGCCACTTTCTCATCCCCCCAAATTCAGAACCTTCCACAGAAGAACCCCAGAAGTGCCCCTCTTGTCACCGGATACTTTCCGGGACTGGAGCGGACTCTGAATGTGGCTCTCCAGCAAGGAAACGACTTCCTTAAATCCTGCCCCAAAATGAGATCCATCCTTCATGACATCCTTCCCACTCCACCGAGAGTGTCTTTCCGCCGCCCACCTAACCTCCGTAACCTCCTAGTCCATCCATATGAAATCCCCAAACCACCTTCCCTACCCTCTGGCTCCTACCCTTGTAACCGCCCCCATTGTAAAACCTGCCCTATGCACCCTTCCACCACCATTTACTCCAGTCCCGTAACCCGGAAGGTGTACATGATCAAGGGCACAGCCACTTGCGATAGCACCCACGTGATTTACCAGCTGACATGCCTGCACTGTGAAGCGTTCTATGTGGGAATGACCAGCAACAAACTGTCCATTCGCATGAACGGTCACAGGCAGACAGTGTTTGTTGGTAATGAGGATCACCCTGTGGCTAAACATGCCTTGGTGCACGGCCAGCACATCTTGGCACAGTGCTACACCGTCCGGGTTATCTGGATACTTCCCACCAACACCAATCTTGCAGAACTCCGGAGATGGGAACTTGCCCTTCAACACATTCTCTCTTCCCGTTGCCCACCTGGTCTCAACCTCCGCTAAATTCTAATTCCCGCCCACCATCTTTAACATCTTTGACTCGGTTCTGTGGACAGAGCCTCTGCCTGAAGTGGTATCTCTGTCTAACTTCTTTGGTTTCTACAAATGTCTGCCTAGGTGTGCTTGCATTTGGATATGTGTGAGTGTATGTGTATTTGTTTACCTTCCTTTTTGTCCCCTAAGGTAAGTCCTTCCACTCCTGGGATTGGAATGGCTCCTTTTCCACTTCCTTAAAACTCGTATCCTTACCTTTCTCTTCTCCTTCCTTCCTCTTTTTCCCGAAGAAGCCACCAGTGGTGGCGAAAGCTCGAATGTTTGTTTTTGTGTGTGTTTTATGTTTCTGTCGACGAGCCTGCACTTTAGGTAAGTCAAATATCTTCATTTTATACCTAATTATGTAGAAAAATAGAGAAAGAGGAAAGGGATGTCAATAAAACAATTGTGTTGGAAACAAGTTTGATTTTTGATATTTTTGTTTTAACCGGACCTTACTTTTGAAATAGCCTCATACCTAGTCTTGTCTTGTTCTCCCCTCACCCATCACCCTTCAACAGTCCATATATTAAGATCCAGTGGATCGAATAGGCAGCTTCTCAATCAACTGACCACAATAAAGTATTGTCCAGAAGACAGTTTGGATTTCTGAAGGATTCTGATATCAAGAAGGGCATTTACACCTACAATGAGAATGTAATTTATTATCTAATAAATTAAGTACAATCAGCAGGTATTTTCTGTGATCCGACCAAAGCACTGGACTAATTAGAATTTCATGGTGTGAGGGGGCAATGCTGCAAAATGGTTCAAATCATACCTCACTAACATGAAACAATGGGTCTACTGAATCAATTTATCAGTTATCATCGGATTGGGAAGAAGTTACATGTCGTGTTCCAGAAGGATCCATCTTAAAGCCATTGCTTTTTCTTGTGTACATTAATGACCTCTCATCAGTTTACACCCCTTTTTCCAACGAACACCTCAGTTCATACAAACAAAACTAGGAGCAAAAATGATCTATACAAGGACTTTAAAGGAGCTCTTACTTTAGTTAAAAAAGGGGACCATTACTCAGGAACAAACCTTCAGTAATTTGCCAGCAAGCATAAAAAATTACGCTACTATTAGAGATTCTATTAATAGGAGCCTAAAAAGACTTACTAATGACCAAATCCTTGTACTCTATCAAAGAATTTTTGAATAGAATCAAACGATGTATGTATTTACACTATTACTATTGACAGTATTTTCATAGTTTTAAATTTCACTAAATAGGACACAGAAAGGGCGGGGGGGAGGGAGGGAGGGAGGGAGGGAGGGGGGAGAGAGAGAGAGAGAGTCAAAACATTAAAAAATTAATTGATTTTTTGCTGACTTTGTTAGTTCCTTACCTAAGGATACGTCAAATCCAAAAATATTGTCAAGTAATCATTAATGAGGATGATGCCCTTAGTAACCCATAATTGCAGTTGAATTTTAACAATATTCCATAATCATCAGTTCTTGCATAAAATTTACAAATTGGGTTAAGTAGACACAATCAATGGGTAATTGGATGCAATATACATTACTGCAGAAGAAGTAGTTTGTCACTTACAATATATGATGAAGAAGAAGGAAAGAGAATGTTCAAATTATATGAAAAATGAGAGAAGAAAAAAATCATACCCAAACATTTCATCAGGAATCATATCCTCATGAACACCAAGCTTCTTCAGCTCTTCAGATGCTAAAGACTTAAGTTCAGCAATTTCTTCCTCTCGTTTGCTGGGATTCAATTCACGTCCTTTTTCATCACAAAACTTCATTAACACTGAGAAAAGAGAAAATGGTATTAACATGACAGAAGCAATGTGTCCAATTGTCATACAATTTTCAGTGCAAAACACAAAGAGATATGTGGGGGACTAATGTCTGCAAGTATGAGCAACAGAATATGGCAAAGGGTTGTTAATACCAGTTTTTGTTGTCTCCAAAATAACATTTTCGAATAAAGTTTTCACTGCACGTTCATTTTTACTTAAATCTCAAGAGTAACTGACAGCCAGATAGAAAAATCAACTATACAATCATCACATACTTTCTTTCCATATCTTACAATGTCCAGTTGTTCTTGCTTCTAGTATTCATAAAACACACACAATTCACTGAACAGATTATGCACTATCAATTTTTGTTTAAATTTGAATACAAGGGAAACCTGTTACTAGGGACTTAAAAATGTGAATATAGATGCGAAATTTGTGCCAAACAGCAAAAAAGGGAAATAATCTAACAGAAGCTATTTTTAGCAAATCGTATCCAGAGTAATAATTTCGTCAGTGACAGTTTGAAATACACCCCCCCCCCACATATAATTATTTAAAATGTAACCAATTTTTGATTACTCGTATTTTAAATAACCTGGCGAAGCCTGATTTGAAAAGCTAGGTGTTTACAAATGGCAGAAAAAAAAGAAAAAGAAAAAAATGCACGAATGCAACATGTTCAATTTTCCAGTTTCACAGCACTGGGGGTGGCAAAACGGTCTGTATAAGATGTACGCTACATAATACAATGTAATAGCTTACAGCTGTCATGGGACCTTGCAGTTCAGTACAAATAAAGACCTATGTTTGTCTGCAATTAAAACTGAAATGTTTATGTAACTGTGGAAACAGTTAATATGAAAGTTTTAGGTGCTGGGTGTTTTGACCTGGAGTTTAATCAAATTTCACTAGAGGACAGTTCACTAGTTCCTATTTTACAACACACCACACGCTAAATATACTGCCAATGTCAGAAAGCAATTGCTTGTTCGTTGTTTGTGTGTGTATGTTTGAAATGAGAGAAAACAAAAAGTGTCCACATATTTCGAACATACAAGAATTCACCATTTACAAGGAGACCACATGGGTATTGGATTTTAGAATTTTTTGATATTTGAGTTGTGTGAAGTTTAGAACACAAATAACAATTAGCCAAAGCCATTAACGCAACTCTCAAAATATCTCAAGGAAATCAACTTTGAAGTTTTGCAAGTATGTGTAAGTACCAATAATAAAAACAGTTACAGCATCTGTCCATATAGCTCAGATGGTCGAGTTCTGGCCTTATAACCCTAGGGTTAGTGGTTCGAATCCTGCAATGGCAGATTAAAAAAAATTTTTTTAGTTGTGTTCAAATACATACACAATTTCAATCTCTATTGGTAATTTTTACGAAAAATCACGTATATTTGTTTATTTGACATTTTCTGTATTTTGTAAAAGTTTTTTAATAATGATGGTTTCAATAAAAAATAAAAATAATAATAATAATTCCATTTTTAAAAATAATTCCATTTTTTACAGTATTGGCTTCACTATCAGTTTGTGAACAGCTATGACACTGTTTCTGGAAAGTCATTCTCCATACCTGCTAATGGCTTCCCAAGCCGCTAACCTACTCAACCATCGTTTTAGGTGACGCCAAGGAGTTCAACTTGTCTACATATACATGTACCTTCCCCTTCCATTCTCATCCTTTTGGCCCACTTTAGGTTACAGTAGTAACACTAAAAGTGGGCCTTTGCGATCGTTTTTTGACAGCTTGAAATTTAAATGAAAATAACGGCTTAACCATTCATCTGACACGAAAATGGAATAACCATATTTGGAGAGGAGAAAATTCTCTACAACTTTGCTCTCTTATGTTTTTTTCACATCTTGTATCGTTTCAGACATATTTGCAAAAATAACAGCAATTGTGGGATGTCTGTCCGTAATGTGTTCCCTGTTTTTAAGACGAACCGTTCAACCGATCAGCACCAAATTTTACAGATGTGATTGTAGACCGCCAGAGACTAGAACGTCCCTTTTCCAAATTTTTCGGACAAAAAATAAGATAGTAATACCAAAAAAAGCCGTTTCGATATGACTGTCTGTCTGGCTGTAATGTGTTCCCACTTTTTAGGTCAAACCGTTCAACCGATTGGCACCAAATTTTACAGACCTGAGACCAGAACCTCGCTTCGTCAACTATTTCAGACAAGAAATACGTTACTAATACTAAAAAGAAAAGCCATTTGTAATGTAATTTTAATTGCAAATAAACCGTTCATCTGACAAGAAAATTCAGTAACCGAATTTGTAGAGGAGAAAATTCCCTACAACTTTGTTCCCTTATGTTTTTTTTCATATCTCTTATCGTTTGAGAGATATTTACAAAAATAACGCAGTTTTGACACCCTCCATTGAATTAACGAAAACCAGCCATTCACAGATGTCACATGACATTCCTTGCCCAGAACTCTCTGGCATACGCCATCTTGCATTGTGTATTTGATGATTGTTTTATTGAAACTTACACACTGTCATTTCAAAGCAAGGGCGCACTGAAGAATTAATAAAAACATAGTTCTTCGTACGATAAATGATAATCTAATGTCAGTTAACAACAGCCATCAATAGTATGAGAATAAAGAATGTAATTTCTAATAGTTAGCTGTAGCGTAGTGGGCAATGCGTTTGACTGTGACACTGAAGGTCAGTGGTTCGGAACCCGACACTGCATAATTCGTTCCCCCCTCCCCCCTAAAAGGGTTTCAGAAACTCTTATTAATCGATTTTTTATTATTTAGATTATTATTTTGGTCCAAAATGTTTGCAAAAACTAATAAAACTACAACTATAAAGTGGGCCGCACAACACGTCAGTGCGACTTTTTTCTTTCCTTCTCTCCTACCTGAAAAAGGAAAAGTGTTTCGAAAGCATGTCCTTTTTCGTCCGTTTTCTTTTTTTCTTCATTTGCGTCGCTATCGGCGGTACAGCACAAAAGTAAGTACTGGCCAGCCAATCTATCGCTTTTGAAAAATAATTTATACATAATAAAAAACTGACGACGTACGCAATTAGAGTCCAAGATGTTTTATATAACTGATTTCGAAAACAATGCAAAAATTATTTGTCATAGTGTGGCTCTAACCACAAACTATATGTTTGTGGGGCTAGAACTCTACCACCTGAGCTACAAGGACAGATGCTGCCAATCTTCTTCTTATGGTACTTACGTCTACTTGTAAAACTTCAAAGTCAATTTTCTCGAGATATTTTGAGAGTTGGGTCTAATGGCTTTCGCTGAACAACAGAAAGGAAAGGATAAAAGGGAGGTGTAGAGGAGTGTGGGGATTTGCAATGATAATAATAATAAGGAAAAATAAAAATGAGAAAAAAATAAAGTTGTTGTTGTTGTGGTCTTCAGTCCAGAGACTGGTTTGATGCAGCTCTCCACCCTACTCTATCCTGAGCAAGCCTTTTCATCTCCTCATAAGAACGACAACCCACATCCACTTGAATCTGCTTACTATACGCGTCTCTTGGTCTCCCTCTGCGATTTTTACCCCACACACTTCCCTCCAATGCTAAATCCACAATTCCTTGATGTCTAAGAATGTGTCCTACCAATCTATCCCTTCTTTTAGTCAAGGTATGCCAGAAATTTCTTTCTCCTCAATTCGGTTCAGTACCTCCTCATTAGTTACGCGATCCACCCACCTAATCTTCAGCATTCTTCTGTAGCACCACATTTCAAAAGCCTCTATCCTCTTTCTGTCCACACTGCTTATCGTCCATGTCTCACTCCCATACAAGGCAACACTCCATACAAATGCCTTAAGAAAGGACTTCCTTAGGCTTAAATCAATATTCGATGTTAACAAATTTCTCCTTTTCAAAAACGCCTTTCTACCCATTGCCATTCTGCATTTTATATCATCTGTACTGCGACCATCATTTGTTATTTTACTGCCCAAGTAACAAAGCTCATCTACCTCCTTTATTGTTTCATTACCTAATCTAATTCCTTCAGCATCACCTGATTTCCTTACACTGCACTCCATTACCCTAGTTTTACTCTTGTTAATGTTCATCTTATATGCACCTTTAAGCACACTATCCATTCCGTTCAATTGCTCTTCCAGGTCCTTTGCTGTATCTGACAGAATTACTATGTCGTCGGCAAAACGCAATGTTTTTAATTCTTCACCCTGAACTTTAATTCCTTCTCCAAATTTCTCCTTGCTTTCCTTTATAGCTTGCTCAATGTACAAATTGAACAACATTGGGGAAAGGCTACAACCCTGTCTTACTCCCTTTCCAACCACTGCATCCCTTTCATGCCCTTCAACTCTGACAACCACTGTCTGGTTTTTGTACAAGTTGTAAATAACCTTACGCTCCCTATATTTTACTCCTGCTTGCTTCAGAACTTGAAAGAGTTTATTCCAATCAACATTGTCAAAAGCCTTCTCCAAATCTACAAAAGCTAGAAATGTTGGTTTGCCTTTTCTTAATCTATCTTCTAGGATAAGGCGTAAAGTGAGTATTGCCTCCCGTGTTCCTACATTTCTCCTGAACCCAAACTGATTTTCCCCGAGGTCGGCTTCTACCAGCTTTTCCATCCATTTAGGAAGAAATAAGAAAACAAGTAATTAATTAAGGAGACATTGTAAGTGGTGACACAGTTTCAAGGAAGACATGAGATACAGGGAAATGAGTGGGGAATGAAGAGGGGCCGGTGAGGGGGGGGGGGGGGGGAAGAAAGATGTAGGCATAGAGTGCAAGGATAGGATGTTATCTTAGGTTGAGGTCAGGAAGGTTGTGCGAACGTAAAATGTGTTAAAGGGGCAACTCCCGTCTGCGCAGTTCACCATCGAAATCCAGAGTCTGCTATTTTCGTGTCTGTCAGCAACTCAGCAAGCATTTTTACGATCAGTTATTACCTGTCCTCCATTATTAATAAAGTTATTTTTTGTTCTACTTCTATGCTACTGTAGCGTTGTATGGCACGTGCAGTACCATTATGAATGCCCTGGACAGGACAAAATAAATATTCTTCAGATTTTCGATTACCGATGGAAATTCTCCACTGAGATGTTTAAATGTTCTTGAAAAGAGGTAGAATGGGTGATCAGTACTTTACTTAAATCTGTACCGCCAATAGTCACATGAAAACACTAAAATGGAAACGGAAAATAGTACATAAGTTTCCAGAATTATTTTCCTCCGTTAGGTATGAGAGGAGGTAAGAGATAGGGAACAGAAAGGAAAGGTTAGTCACGACCTAGTCCACGAGGACATGATAGGTGATTTGTGGCAACCAGAGATTCTGTTTGTCAAGCCAATCCAAAGAGGGTATATAACCAAAGAGGATAGATCAAGCATTAAAAAGAAGTGAACCGAATAAAGCTAATTGGGGGAAGGTGGGGGGGGGGGGGGGTTAGGTAAAAGGTTTTTAAGAGGAAAAGATTTAGAGAAACACACCACACACACACACACACACACACACACACACACACACCATATGAGAGGAAGACAGGGAAGGGGGTCAGACATGAGTAGTGAGGGAGGATGGAGGTAAGGGAGAAGTTAGTGTAGATTTAGACCAGGAGGCTGGCAAAAACTGCCCCATGCATCCTTCCATAGCCACATACTCTTAACCCATTCAAGGCAGGGCCACATGTAAAACTGAAGTAAACACTCTTAGTCCAAGCACGCTATGTCACGTTCGCCGTACACTTGTTGACTGACACGGCTGTCACGTCTCCCGTTCGGCGGGGCCCGCCAGCAGACGGCGCGCAGCTCGCGTCAGCTGTTAGGCCGACCGTGCCCTCTTGTGGCACGGCCGGGAACTACCACGGCCGGGCCCGCGCCTGCCACGGAACCCAATGACGGCGCGCGCGATATGAATGGCCCTTAGGCCATAACATCCCTCCCCCCTTGGGGTGAGGAGCCGGACCCCTGAAAGGCGGTGCAGAGGTCTGGATGCTGGGACGCCTCCACCTCCATCCGATCGTCTTGCGGCTCCATCCACTCCCTAGCCGGAACCACCTCATACGGGCGGAACCCCTTCGAGCGACGAGGGGTTCGCCCCCCGCGAGCGCTGTCTTGCTGCTCCCAGCACTGGCGATGGCGGCGGGTCCTCCATTCCTCCCTCCTGTGGCTCCTCCATTGGAAACTCGGGGCCTCCGTCGACAGGCTGCAAGGTGCCCCCACTGCCGGCGACCGGAGCTGTCCACTCCTTGTAGCTGGCCGCTGGGACTGCGGCGGGGAAGCGGGCCCCGGACACCGACGGTGACGGGAAATTCCCTTGCCCCCCAGCCAATGCCCGTGAAGCGGAAGTCGGGAGAGAACTGTCCCCTGATGGCACCCGCAACAGTGGAGGGCTGGACCTGGACGAGGAGGAAGGGACTGTAGGCGGTTGAGGAGGGTGGCGGACCCGCAGCTGATCATGGTGGCGGGTGAGGACCCCGGTAGGGGAACGGACCTCACAGAGACGTCGGCCACGCTCGCGAACGACCACGGCCGGGACCCAACGATGATGGCGGCCGTAGCCTCGAGCCCAGACAGCCGAGCCTGGGGGAAAACGTGACCGAGGACGAAGAAGAGGTCTGGGAGTGCCTGGATGCACGAGGGATAACAGTGTCCTATGAGGGCGGCCGTGAAGGAGCTCTGAGGGGCTCTGCTGACCTGCCGGAGTGGACCGATAAGATGTCAGGAATCTAAGGAGGGCCTCCTCCACTGAAAGATGTGCCACATACTTGCGCATTTGCGTCTTGAAAGTGCGGACGAACCTCTCCGCCGCCCCATTGGACTGCGGGTGGAAAGGTGGGGCCAGGACATGTTGGATCCCATGGGTAGAACAAAAATCGTGAAAGTGTTGTGAAGTAAACTGTGGCCCGTTATCTGTCACCAGTGCGGCCGGGAGACCCTCAATAGAAAATATCTTTAACAGGGAACGTGTGGTAACTTCCGCAGACGTGGAGGTCAGGCGAACAACAAATGGGAAGTTGGAGTATGCGTCAAGGACGCAAAGCCAGTAGCTATCTAAGAAGGGCCCCGCATAATCGACATGGAGTCGTTCCCAAGGTGCAGACAGAGTGGGCCATGGAGAGAGAGATGAGCGTGGAGCCGCTTGTTGGGATGCACACGAAGAGCATCCTGCAATGAGGCGAGTGATGTCACCATCTATACCCGGCCAATATACATGTCGGCGAGCCAGCATCTTCGTGCGAGAGACACCCCAGTGGTCTCGATGGAGAAGACCGAGAATCTGGCGGCGCAAGGACCCAGGAACCACCACTCGATGGGAGCCGTCTTCCGTGGACAGAAGTAAAACACCCTCGTAGGTGCTAAGGCGGTGCCGAATAGCATAATAATTGCGGAGAGGGTCTGATGCCCGGCCCGGAGGACGCTCTGACCAGCCTCGCCTCACCCGTTTAAGGACGACCCGGAGGACCGGGTCAGCCGCGGTAGCCTCCGCAATCCGTGAGCTATTGATAGGAAAACCGGAGACTACATCTTTAGCCGACTCTTCAACTGCAAAACACAAAAGCTCTTCAGCATCGAAGACTGGATCAGGGCCCACCGGGAGGCGCGATAGGGCGTCGGCATTGGCGTGATGAGACGTCGGGCGGTACTGTATCTCGTAATGGAAACGAGAGAGGTACAAGGCCCAGCGTTGAAGACGATGTGCTGCCTTGTCCGGAAGAGCCGCTGACGGGTGGAACAATGACACTAACGGGCGGTGGTCCGTGTAAAGCGTGAACTTTGACCCATAAACGTAAAATTTTTTTAAAGCAAAAACGATGGCTAGGGCCTCCTTGTCCACCTGGGAATACCGGCGCTGCGCATCAGTAAGAGTTTTAGATGCAAACGCCAACGGGTGCTGTGGATCCCGTCACCACAATATCATCCATGTAGTTCACGCAACAGGGGACCGGCGCTAGCAACTGCTCCAAAAAACGCTGAAAGATTGTTGGGGCACTGGCCACCCCGAATGGCAATCTCTGATATTGATAGAGGCCAAAAGGCGTAGAAATCACCAGCGCCTGTTTGGAGGCATCGTCTAAAGGCAACTGTAGATAAGCCTCTGCCAGGTCTATTTTCGAAAAATACTGGCCCCCGGACAACCGATCTATCAATTCCGCTGGGCGAGGCATGGGAAAAGAATCAATGACGGATTGAGAATTTACAGTTTTCTTAAAGTCGCCACATAAACGCAGGGCACCCGAGGGCTTGCGTATGACAACAAGAGGGGAGGCCCACTCGCTTGCTGTGACAGGACGCAAAATACCTTCCGCCGTCAGGCGATCTAATTCCGATTTAACAGCGCCACAGAGGGCGATCGGGAGAGGCCGAGCCCGACAGAAGACGGGGCGAGCCGTATTTTTAAGTGTAATAGTGGCCCGAAAATTTGTAGCACACCCAAGACCCGGCGCAAACAGGGATGAGAACTCCGTGCGAAGCTGCTTGAGACTCTCGTAGGGAATTTGATCGGAAACCAAGCAGACAGAATCGGTAATAGAAAAGCCAAAAGCATGGAAAGCGTCGAGGCCGAAAATGTTCGTAGCCGTTGCACTGTTAACTACCACAAACGGTACCGCGCGGCTAACGTTCTGATATGTAGCATCGGCGACAAACGACCCCAATAGTGGAATAGGGTGGCCGCCGTAGCCAACCAACGCGCGAGGCGCTGGACTTAAAGTGGGGGAGCCTAAAGCTTGATGAGTTGCAGCACTTAGAAGCGATGTCGTCGCGCCTGTGTCCACTTGAAGCGTAACCGTTTTCCGCAGAATGCGGAGGTCTATAAACAACTTCGGCGGCTGAACGCCGACGGGAGCAACCTTATTAATATCCATGGGCGCTGCGCTGAAATCGCGAGGGGGAGAGGTCCTTTTGCGGCCCTTAGCCGAGGAGCGGCACACTCGGGCGAGGTGTCCTAACTTGCCACAACGATTACAGGTGGCCCGCCTGTGCGGGCACGATTCCCGAGAATGGGACGCTCCGCACGAAAGACATGGCATCGGCTCGCTCTCTGAAGCGGGCGACGCGCGCCGCCTTTCCCCCCCGCCCATACGACGCAGGCGAGCGCCGCGGCGTCCGAAGGGAGGGAGGGGAGGGCGACGCAACAACAGCCACCGAAGAAACTGGCGCCGCGGATAACGGGGCCGAATCGTCAACTGAGGATACCTCCCCCCAAGCGGAAAGTTGACTCCCCATGGCCTCCGAAACTTCAAATGCGCACGCAATACGCAAAACCTCCGCTAATGAGGGATCGTCAGACTGAAGAGCCTGCTTGCGAACGTTCAGGTCGGGAGCAAAACAAACCAAAACATCGCGGACCATAGAGTCCGCATACGAATCACTGTGCGGTTCGGACCGAAACATACGACGGGCTAGCCCCTGCAGTTCCGTGGCCCACGCGCGGTACGACTGACCCGGCTGTTTCCGCGAACGGTAGAAAGATATGCGGGCCGACACCACGTGAGAGTGGCGGCGAAAATACGCCGCAAAAAGAGAACAGATATCCTGAAAGGACAGGGATGCCTGCGTCTGAAGCGGCGCTAAATCGCCCAGCAAACGAAAAAGACGAGGCGAGAGCCACGAAAGGAAATAAGCTTTTTGCTTACCTTCATCACACACCTGGAAGGCTACGAAGTGTTGGCGTAAACGCTGTTCGTAGTCGGACCAATCCTCGGCAAAGTCGTCAAAGGGAGGAAACGGAGGAACGGGCACAGAAGACCGCAACCCGACCTGTTGTGTCACAGCCCTAGTCAATGTGTCAATAGCCGCCGTGAGAGAAGCATTCTGTTGAGCCAAAATTTCCGGTAACGACTGAAGATTCGTCAGCAACGCGCTAAGCTGCTGCAGGAAGACCACGCAACCAATATCCTCGTCGCCACTGAAGTAAACACTCTTAGTCCAAGCATGCTATGTCACGTTCGCCGTACACTTGTTGACTGACACGGCTGTCACGTCTCCCGTTCGGCGGGGCCCGCCAGCAGACGGCGCGCAGCTCGCGTCAGCTGTTAGGCCGATCGTGCCCTCCTGTGGCACGGCCGGGAACTACCACGGCCGGGCCCGCGCCTGCCACGGTACCCAATGACGGTGCGCGCGATATGAATGGCCCTTAGGCCATAACAAAAACGACACACGTAATCTACCAATTGACAAGTGTTCACTGCGCAAACTTTTATGTTGGAATGACCACCAACAAATTGGCTAAACGCATGAACCAGTGCACACGGACTAGTCGCTTGGGGGGGGGGGGGGGGGAGGTGTCATATCCAATATTCTGTAGCAGAGCATGCCCTCCAACATAACGTTGGCACATGTTACACTACATGTTCCATCTGGATACTACCACTCAACACCATTTCCTCAGAGCTACGGGGATGGGAACTTGCCCTCCAACATATCCTCTCATCCCACCATCGCCCTGGCCTAACTCTACGCTAATCTCTTCCGCTTCTCCATCCTAGACTCACTTATTCACTAGTCATTTCTCACCCCCTTTCCTATCTTCCTCTCATACATTGTTTTGTGTGTGTGTGTGGGGGGGGGGGGGGGGAGGGGGGGTGCATGCGCACATGCACACATTTCTCTAAATCTCTCCCTCTTAAAAACCTTTTATTTAACCCCCACCACTATCCCCTACTTAGCTTTATTCCGTACACTTCTCTTTAAAGTTTGATCTATTCCCTTTGGTTACACATCCTCTTTGGTTTGCTACTGGCATGGCTCAGTACTTGACATACAGTACCTCTGATTTCCACAAACCACCCATCATCTCTTCATGGTCTAGGTAGTGAATAATCTTTCCTTTCTGTTCCCTTTCTCTTCAATCCTCATGTACATGACCAAGGAAAATATTTCCAAAAGCTTGAGTCCTATTTTTCATTTCCATTGTCATGTATTTCTTAGATTTTTGTGCAGAAAAAGGAAAATAAATTTGAGAAACTCATTAAATTAGAGTTATACAAAGTTCTGCTGCAGGAAAATGCTGGTAAATGTCAAAGGAACAATTGTATGTTGAGAGATTAAAAATCGCTACAAAAAGAATAATAAGGCAAATTCAGAAAAATAGTTGACATTTTTGCTAAAGCAAAAATTCCAGTCAAAAAACTATCCTCACACGACATTTTTAACAGCCAATTTCAAAGCATTAAGGTTTTGTCTTCGTCAGAGTAGTTTGTCAACCTATAAAATTTCTGTGTCTAGTCACTAACAATAAATGAATAAAATAGATGGGAATTTTACCAAAAATAAATGCACATATTAATGAAAATAAAAGAAAATTATACAAAAACATTGATGCTAAAATTTCAGGTTCTTACCTGAATGCTATACAATGGTTAATTACAAGAATTTTAGTGAGCAACCTAGTATAATTTTACACCTCATCTGAAGTATCTAGTAAGTTTTGATCAGGACACCAAAAGTAATTAATAGGTGAAACTGGTTGAAATTCATTGAATAAAATGCCACATCAAATCCAGCTTTAGTCAGGGATGACAATGGTTGTCATGCTAAGGGCCTATGTCTGACATCAACATGAATTGTTTTGTTTCCTGGGGCCCCACAGTGTAGAGCATGTCTGAGCGACATGTTCAATACCACAATAATTATAAATTATTTTTACACTGCTTTAGGACTTTATTATCTCAGTATAAGCTTATTTCGGCCTTAGGCCATCATCAGGTGTTATTACTTATAATATTGCTGTCATTTATTTGCTGCCCAATTGATTTTAAAAGCTGATATTATACTTATCTTTTGTTGCTTATCTGTATATGTGCAGCAGTACTGGTTATATTAATCGATTTTTTATCAGTTTTTGTAGTGGCAGCAATAGATAAACATAACATCAGATTTTAAAATCAATTGGGCAGCAAATAAACAACAGCAATATTATAAGAAATAACACCTGATGATGGCCTAAGCCCGAAATAAGCTTATACTGAGATAATAAAGTTCTAAAGCAGTGTAAAAATAATTTATAATTATTGTGGTATTGAACATGAATTGTATTAATAGGAAGGAGGGAGAGATAGATAGTTTGCCTATGTTTCACAATGCATACTACACCTATATGGTGAACAACAGATGGTGATGCAGCAGCAGTGTTACTTACAACAGGCTCATGGGTGAGCTGAATCCTTAACAGTACCTTCACTTTCCATATCCAACAAAGGAAAGTCCAAGTTGAAATACCAATAGTGTACTGAGCATAGGTTGCAACTGACTATAAAGACAATCACTGAATCACACACAAGTGCACAGAAAAGAATGTGCCAAAAGAGTCTGAGCTGGTCTTAATAATTATATGTAGATAGACAAACATCTGTCGGAGGCTCAACATTTGTCTTTATGGTGAATTGTTCCCTACCTACATATTATTACCTGTATTACCATTTCTTACTGGACCTTCCATTGTTATTTGAGCTGGTCTTGGCACACACTGTTGATGGTCACATCTCATAGACAAATCTGTTTGTGTTCCACCCAACATGTATGGTTTCTTTTGTCTTAAACACAACTCTCTGTAGTATAACCTTTTCTTTCTTTTGCTCTTTTTTTTATAACTCAAACCTTGTAAAGTGTACCAAGTTTTCCTTTTGCTTAAAGACTTATAATAAAACTGTTTGCAATTATGTTTTTATTGTATGTGGAGTAACGGCTTAAACTTAAATGAATCTCAAGTAAATCTTGAGAACTAACTAAACTTCATTACCTTGCTTGCAAGTTTTAGTGATGTTTTATGTTAGTAATGAAGCAAGAATTTTATTAAAATCATCTTTGAAACACAGTTTGCTGGCGCTGAATTTTACATTTGTAAAATTTGGTCCCCCAATAAATTGACACACACTTTAAACAAACAATTCTCAATTTACCCTTCTCCTGGTCCAGTCTTTCCTAGTCTGTTTAGCTATGTACACAGTGTGATACTGTAATGTCACGTACCACGACACTAGGTTGAGGGAGACACCATGTGAAGCAGATGGGAGAGGAGCCGAGGTGGTGTAGTAGCGAGAATAGGATGTCACAGTTTTGAGCCCAAATAAATGAATCTGAACCTGACCAGGTGTGTGCGATTTTGGGAGGATAGAAAGGTTTCCTCTAGATGGCTATAAACATTTAGCATAGTAAGGTGTCATGTGGGTGAGGTGTTTGCTCTTTCAGACATGTCCGAAAGGATGAACCTAACAGTCATCGTGTACATATTTGATGTGGTGTCTACACTTTTGCACACATCCAAAAGAAGAGACACCAAACATACATGTTACTGACGTAATTCTCCACTGAAATGCTAAAATATGATTCAAAAGACATAGAAGATTGGCAGGTCAGTACTTTCCGAGAATACAATGGGGGATGTATTTGTTTGTTGGGCGTGCTTGTATTCCTAATGCTTACCTAATGTGTGCACTGCCTTTCTTTCAATTATTTACATAAGTATTGTGTCTCAAATATAAAAAGTTTGTTGTAGAAAATATTTGTTTCTAAACAACTCCCGATCAGTAATGTGGTGTCGCACAAGTCTGAAGTGCGGACCACGTACTTTCGCTGCGTGCAGCTCTGCAAGCACAACGAGACATTCTTAATACGTCAGCCACAAGCGCCCTCTGCTGCAACCCCGCTTGCTGCCACCATTGAACTATATCGGCCACTTGGCAATAGGACAGGCATTAGATAAGACTTATCTGTAGGTAGGCTTCTACCTAGTCTTCAGATAAACTATGTATCTTCACTCCAGTAGTCTGCAGCTATGAAAGTTAAGTACTAATCTAGCTTAGTGTTTCCTAGTTTTTGCTGTCCCACTGGCTAGTCACCTCGGACTCCGTATCCGTACACGCGTGCATCCTATTTTCCTGTGTCAGTCCCTTTCCACTCGGCCACCGACACCCACTATAACTGGCAGTGACAAGAAACTTTTTTTTTTTTTTTTTTTTTTTTTTTTTTGTGGTTTTAGGGCGCACAACTTCCATGGTCATTAGCGCCCAGCCAAGAACATAGATTCGCTATGATCTAAAAAAATGTAGACTGTCAGAACATCAACAATAGGCTAAAAACGAAAGATAAAAGACAATTAAAAGAGTTAAATATCCTTGGATAAGTTGGCCAAATTGATAAAACGCAAAACTCGAGCAGCTGCTCGTGTGTCATCAGCTAAAATTTCCTCCAGAGTAGACGGAAAGTGAAGGGCTACACGGAGATGATTAAAATTAACACAAGTCAGTAAAACATGTCGCACTGTCAGCAGTTCACCGCAGGAGCATAGCGGTGCAGGTTCGGCGGATAGCAAGTGACGGTGGCTGAAACGGCAATGACCGATCCGCAACCGAGCCAGGATGACCTCCTCCCGCCGAGAGGGGCGTGAGGATGTCCTCCAAGCGGTCGGGATCGGTTTGACAGTTCGCAATTTATTGTTGTACAGTGAAAGCCACACACTGTGCCATTGCGACACGATACTCCGGCGAAGAGCCCGTTTAACATCGTCCGATGGGACGCAAAAGGTAGCCATGCGAGGCAAAAGAGCTGCTGCCTTGGCTGCTGTGTCGGCGGCCTCATTCCCGGGCACACCCACATGGCCAGGGACCCACAGGAAAGAAACGTGACAGCTGTCATCCGCCAGCAACTGGAGGGAGCGTTGGATCCGATACACGAGAGGATGGTTCGAGAAAGGGTCCTTAAGACTCTGCAGGGCACTAAGGGAGTCAGAACATATGGCATAGAAAGGGTGGCGGTGGCGGCAGGTATACAAAACGGCCTGGTGGAGGGCGAAAAGCTCAGCCGTGAAGTTTGAGCACCGGTCAGGGAGCTTGTATTGGAAACGGTTGTCCCCGACGACGAAGGCAGATCCGACACCGGCAGTGCTCTTGGAACCATCAGTGTAAATAAATACGGCATTATCGAACCGCGAACGGAGTTCGACAAGCCTCGAGCGGAATACCAAATCCGGAGTGCTCTCCTTGGGGAGCGAACTAAGTTCGAGGTGTGTGTGAACCTGGGCCTGATGCCACGGTGGCAATGGGCTTTCGCTCAACCGAAGGGTGGAAGGAAGGGTAAAATCAAGCCGTTGTAGCAGGCGGCGAAACCGAACTCCCGGTGGAAGCAAGGCAATCGCAGACAACTGATATTGGCGATCGAGTGAGTCGTCAAAAAATAATCTGTAAGAGGGATGGTTGGGCATCGACCGTAGGCGGCATGCGTACCAACATAAGAGTATGTCACGTCGATTGGTCAAGGGTAATACAGCAGCCTCGGCATACAGACTTTCAACAGGGCTGGTATAAAATGCACCGGTCGCCAGACGTAATCCACGATGGTGGATAGAGTTGAGACGGCGGAGAATCGACGGCCGTGCTGAAGAGTATACAAGGCTTCCATAGTCGAGCTTCGACTGAACAATGGCCTGGTAAAGGTGAAGCAGGACGGTACGATCCGCTCCCCATGACGTGCCACTGAGGACACGAAGAACGTTAAGGGATCGGGCACAACGGGCAGCCAGGTAGGACACGTGCGTGGACCAGCAAAGTTTCCGATCCAACATGAGTCCCAAGAATTTTGTAGTCTCCACGAAAGGGAGAGCAACCGGGCCGAGACGTAGAGAAGGTGGAAGAAATTCCTTGTATCTCCAAAAATTGATACACACAGTTTTCTCAGTGGAGAATCGGAAGCCGTTTGCGATGCTCCAGGAATACAGACGGTCAAGACAGCGTTGGAGAGAACGCTCCAAGAGACACGTCCGCTGGGCGCTACAATAAATTGCGAAATCGTCAACAAAAAGAGATCCGGAGACGTCGGCTGAAAGGCAGTCCACGATCGGATTGATTGCAATGGCAAAGAGCGCCACACTCAAGACGGAGCCCTGTGGTACCCCATTTTCCTGGCAAAAGGTATCTGACAAAACAGAGCCCACCCGCACCCGGAACTTGTGATCCGCCAAAAACGCTTGAATGAAAAGAGGAAGGCGGCCCCGAAGGCCCCATGTGTGCAATGTGCGGAGAATGCCCGCTCTCCAACAGGTATCGTATGCCTTCTCCAAGTCGAAGAACACGGCTACTGTTTGACGCTTCTTCAGAAAGTTGTTCATAATGAAGGTCGACAACGTAACGAGGTGGTCAGCAGCAGAGCGGTGTCGATGAAAACCGCATTGGATGTTAGTCAGGAGGCGGCGAGATTCGAGGAGCCAGACCAACCGAGCGTTAACCATGCGTTCCATCACCTTACAGACGCAGCTCGTCAGAGAAATAGGACGATAACTGGAAGGAAGGTGTTTGTCCTTCCCTGGTTTGGGGATGGGGACAACAATGGCTTCACGCCAACTTGTGGGAACATGACCTTCAGTCCATATGCGATTGTAGGTACTAAGAAGAAAGCACTTGCCCGCTGGAGAGAGGTTCTTCAGCATTTCAATGTGAATGGAATCGGGCCCGGGAGCAGAAGACCGGGACAGGGCGAGAGCACGATCTAGCTTCTGCATGGTGAAGGCGACGTTATAATTTTCCCGATTAAAAGAGCGGAAAGAAAGCGGCCGTGCCTCCTCTACCTGTTTGCGAGGGAGAAAGGCAGGGTGGTAATGGGCAGAGCTCGAAACCTCCGCAAAGAAACGACCCAATGCGTTTGAAACATCAGCTGGGTCCACGAGGACCGCATTCTCCACGGTCAGGCCAGGAATCGGGGAGTGGACCTTGATGCCGGACAAACGGCGTAGGCCACCCCAGACAACCGTGGAGGGAGTAAAACGGTTAAAAGAACTAGTAAAAGCTGTCCAGCAAGCTTTCTTGCTGTCGTTTATGATACGACGGCACTGCGCTCTCATACGTTTGTAATTGATGCAATTCTCCAAAGTTGGGTGGCGGCGGAAGGTGCGTAAAGCACGGCGCCGGGCTCGAAGCGCGTCGCGGCAGGCTGCAGTCCACCAAGGGACCTGGACACGACGTGGAGAAGAGGATGTACGAGGTATGGAACGTTCAGCAGCAGTGAGAATAACCTCTGTGAGGTATTCGACCTGACTGTCACAATTGGGAAAATTCTGATTGTGAAAAACAGCCATGGTAGAATAAAGCCCCCAGTCGCCTTTAGAAATGTTCCAACTGGTGGGACGTGGAGATGGGGAATGATGCAGGAAGTGGATGATACAAGGGAAATGGTCACTCGAGTACGTGTCAGAAAGTGCATACCACTCAAACCGACCGGCAAGCTGAGGAGTGCATATTGCGAGGTCTATATGGGAATAAGTGTGTGTTGTGTCAGAAAGGAAGGTCGGTGCACCGGTGTTGAGGCAGACAAGATCGAGGTGGTGGAGAATGTCCACCAAAAGGGAGCCTCTCGGACAAGGTGCCGGAGAGCCCCATAGGGGGTGGTGGCCATTAAAGTCGCCTACCAACACGAAAGGTGAAGGGAGCTGGTCAACAAGGTTTAGCACATCTGCCCTAGTAAGGGCAGATGACGATGGCGAATATATATTACAGAGGGAGAAGGTAAAGGTGGATAAGGTGATGCGGACGGCAACTGCCTGTAGGTGAGTGTGCAAGGAAATGGGATGGAAATAGACGTCGTCTCGAAGAAGCATCAGAACCCCTCCATGGGCTGGGACACCTTCCACGGGTGGCAGGTCGAACCGCACAGAGGTGTAGTGTGGAAAGTCTGCACGATCACGTGGACGCAACTTAGTTTCCTGGAGGCAGACTAGAAGCGGGCAGTGCAATCGAAGGAGTAGTTTTAACTCCTCCCGATTAGAACGAAAGCCGCGAATGTTCCATTGAAGGAGCGCCATGATAAAAATGAGAGAAGAAATAAGGATAAAAACCAAGTAGCGAGCGGGGTCACCTCGACGGCCGCTGAGGACCGGATTTCGAGGGAGCACTGCTATCGCTGTCTGGGGGCAAAGGGTCATGTTCCATTGGTTCGCCCGACGCGCCTGCCACCTCCCTGAGTTGATCAGGAGGGGCAGTTTCCACCGCCGGTAAAGGGCCGGGCGCCCGGCAAACGGAGCGTCCCGGTGAAACAGAAGACGGCCGAGGCCGGCAACTGTTGGACGGCGCGACAGATGGGTCACGCCTCGGCGGGGAAGGAGAGGAACTCTTTTTCTTGTCAGCTCTTCTGGAAGAGTGACGGCGGGAAGAGGCAGTTGACGGTTGGGAAGCCTGAGAACGCAGAAAATCCTCACGGACGGGTTCCTTTTTCAAGGTCCGGGCATCTTGTTTAGGTGCCCGCGGTTTACTAGAGTTTGACGAAGACTGTACCCTAGAAGCAGCAAGAGGGAGCGGGGACGTGGAACGGGCAATCTTCGGGCTGGCGGATCGCACAACTGTGTCAGCGAACGTCAAGTCACATGTCTGGGTACTGGAATCCTTGGTAGGTCGAGTTGAGGTGAGTACCTTACTGTATGTACCCGCTGGGAGGACAGTGGGCTTTCGACTCGCCAACAACTTTCGAGCGGCAGATGTTGATACCTTCTCCGTAACCCAAATTTGCTGGATTACCTTCTCATCTTTGTATACAGGGCAGTCGCGAGAGGAAGCCGCATGGTCACCGTTGCAGTTTAGGCAGTGAGGTGACGGAGGTGGGCAATCCCCCTCATGGGCGTCCCTACCACAAGTGACACACTTTGCTGCATTTGGGCAATGTTCACGGGTATGGTTGTACCTGTGGCATTGAAAACAGCGCGTTGGGTTATGCACATAAGGTCGGACGGAGATGACTTCATACCCTGCTTTGACCTTCGACGGGAGGTCAACTCTGTCGAACGTCAAAAACACAGTACGAGTCGGTGTCAATTGGTTATCGACCTTTTTCATCACCCTGTGGACGGCTGTCACACCCTGATCGGACATATACGATTGGATGTCTTCATCAGACAACCCATCAAGGGATCTCGTGAAGACTACCCCCCGTGATGAGTTGAGTGTGCGGTGCGCTTCGACCTTAACTGGAAAAGTGTGCAACAACGTAGTACGTATCAGTTTTTGGGCTTGGAAGGCACTTTCCACTTCCAGCAACAATGTGCCATTGCGCTGACGTGAACAGGTTTTAACAGGGCCAGCAATTGCATCTACACCTTTCTGTATAACGAAAGGATTGACAGAATTGAAATCCTTTCCGTCGGTGCGAGAGACAACCAGATATTTGGGAACATTAGGCAGAGTCTTTTTAGGCTGAGGCGAGTCTAACTTACGTTTGTGGGTCAACGTCATGAAAGAAGATAAGGAGGAAGTCATCGCGGAAGTGTCCCCCGTGATTACCAGCGTCTTCGATGGCGCGCTCCTTCCTAGTGGGGGCCCTCTCCGAGGGCTTACCCGCCTTAGGTGATTGTTCACACCTCAGGTCACACCTCCCGAGAACTGACGGAGGGACCAATCGGCACGTTCGGAAGGTACCAGCTCGGGTAATCACCCCTCCCTGGGCCTGGCCTTTACCAGGGGGTACGTACGTGCCTTACATGTCTACCCGGGGCGGGGAATTACGCGTTACCCCGTCACCTGCTACGCACGATAATGCGTGGGTCGGCCTTCAGACACGCACAGGGAGGAAAGAAGAAGAGGATAGGAAAGGAAAAGAAAGAAGGAAAGAAAAGAAGTGTCTCAAACACCGAGGTGGAGACTAATGAGGAGAAGAAGGCTAGGAGAGTTCAAGGAGAGAAAGACAGAAAACGAAGGGTAAGAAAGGAAGGAACGAAGGAAGAAAAAGCACAACAAGAACCACCGTATCTCACGAAATATGCCCGTCTCCGGGCGAAGGCATAAACCGGGAGGGAAAGTGAAGCAGCCTGGGGCAGAAGAAAGGCTGCTCCGGCTAGGGGCCCCGTGCGCGCCACACACGTACCCACAAAAGAACTGTGGGCCCCCTGGGGGGGTGACAAGAAACGAAAGGTAACAGTTACACAACTTCTATTACAGTCTGATAGAGCTCTCTAAGATCTATCCATAAGCACCTCATACATATACAGATCACGCACTTAATCGTGGGCCCTGAGCTGAGAGTGTTGGGAGCTGAAGCTTGCATTCAGCTCTTAGCTCATTGGCTGTTACTACAAGCCCCGCCTCTTTCTCCCAGTGCTGCCAGCTTACGGTCTGTAGCTTACATATTTTAAAAGAAACAAAATGTAAGAGATTAAAGTGTCCCAGATGGAACACGAAATTAAGTATCACTTTGACTAATAGAAAACTGGAACAAATATCTATGAAATATCAATACTTTTAAGGGACTTATTAAGCGGGCGTAGGGACGCTTTCTGCCCCTTTTTATTGTCGTAACTGAATAACAATCAGAATTAACATTCTTCACACCACTTTCAAGGACAGCCTTTCCTTTCTAAAGACGTCATTGGAGTATGTGGACTTATTTTAGCAAATAACGAAGTGGAAAACCATAATTACTACCAAGCACAAATCAACAATACATTGATGATGCCTACGGTGTACAATGCTGTTATGAGGTAAGTTTGGTAGAGAGCATAAACATTCCGTAGACACACATACTCAGCGATTTCCGCCGATCACAGAGGGGCCAGGAAAAAGTGCTTAAAATGTACATTGATTCATTTGTTGATAAGTTATAAATTGATTGTTATGAAATTGTTTATCGCTAAATAGTTCAACAATTATGGGAGGCACATAACACAAAAATACATGATGTCCATCTTAAAATTCCCTTTTAACAGGACGGTGTACCACCTCCCCTGTACCTTGTTTGGTTTGTGAGTAATTAATTTTCTTTCAAATACTGCTTTTATTAAGGCAGCAGGCTAGCCACCAAAGTGGACCATCACGTGGCCACTCCATGACCACTGGTCACTTTGGGTTTTGCCAGTCACATGATTTCTGACTTCATGACCATGGCACTGCAACGGTGACAACCCAACCAGGCAATCATGCCCAAGCACGCACATATATATTTCAAAATGACTGTACTGTCATAACTTACCTCAAATCTGTACAGCTGATAGGCACAGAAAAACACAAGCGCGCGCGCGCACCCCCCCCCCCCCCCCCCCACCACACACACACCCAAAACTGACCTTGCACAACCCTAGGTTGCTTCTTCAGAGAAACAGCTGGGAAGGAGAGGGAAAAGGAGATGCAGGTTTTAAGGGAGGGAGTGAGGAGTCATTCCAATCTCGGGAGTGGAAGGACTTACCTTAGGGGGAAAAAGGAAACGTAAACAAACACACATACCCACACACATACACACGCAAACACACCACAGCAGAGATTTGTAGAAACCAAAGAAGTTCGACAGAGATATCAGTTGAGATAGGGTCTCTGGACTAGTTGAAATAGTTCATCCGTATGAAATCTCCAAACAACCTTCCCTACCATCTGGCTCCTACCCATGCAACTGCCCCTGATGTAAAAATTGCCCTATGCATTCTCCCACCACCACTCATTCCATTCCTGCCAGCTAACATGCCTGCACTGTGACGCTTTCTATATGGGAATGACCAGCAACAAACTGTCCATTCACATGAATGGACACAGGCAGACAGTGTTTGTTGGTAATTAGGATCACCCTGTGGCTAAGCATGCCTCAGTGCATGGCCAGCACATCTTGGCTCAGTGTTACACTGTCTGGGTTATATGGATACTTCCCACTGACACCAACCTCTCAGGAATCCAGATATGGGAACTTGCCCTTCAATATAATCTCTCTTTCCGTTGCCCACCAGGTCTCAACCATCATTAGTTTTAAATTCCCACCCACCATTCTACATCATCTTTGCTTCATCTCTGGACAGAGCCTCTGCCTCGACTGGCATCACTGTCCAACTTCTTTGCATATGTCTGCCTTGGAGTGTGTGCATGTATATGTGTATCGGTGTGTGTGTGTGTGTTTATTTATGTGTGTGTCAACGAACTATTGTCTTTTTGCTTTGTAAGTCAAATTTTCTTTACTTTTCATAAATATTTTTCCCACAGGAATGTTTCCCTCTATGTACACCCACAGAGATTTAAGACAAAAGAAACTATACATAACAGGTGGGAGACAAACAGATGTGCGTATGAGATGTAACCATCAATAGTGTGTCTTAAGACCAACTCAGACTAATATATAAGGGCGAGTGTTATTACTGCATCTCAGGTGAACTATGCTAATCTTAAATGGCGAGTAGAAGAGGGCATCATTGATGTAGGCACTATGTCTGTAATGTGCAACTTGTGGGAATTTGAGATGGATGGCAGGCAATCTACACACGGCGAGCTTTGCCTTCAAGTCGCAAGTAAGATTGGAAGGTTTTACTATTTCAGATGATGTAAATAACTGATGTACAAGTGGGGCCTATCAGACAGTCCTGAGTGTGAGTGTGGTGAAATGCAATCAATGGACCGTCTACTTGTGTGCAAAGTGTATGGCTTTGATGGTGAATTGAAGAACATACATGGACACTGTGACTTAGCTATAGATTGGCTCAAGTGTATCTTTGATTGTAGCATTGTAAGAGCTTTTGTACAAAATACTGTTATCAGCTTAGAACTATAAGAATGTTGTAATTAATGTAAAATGTGGTGATAGCCTTTGTAATTGTCAAACAAGTAAGTACAATAAATAACCACTTCAGATAGTTGCTGGAAGCCGGAGAAAATATCTTCTGAAGCAGACCAATACACAATACTGCTACCAACATACAGCACCAACTCCAGTTAGCTGTACTTTTGTTTTAAATGGCATCTGGATGGACCTGGTCCACACGTGGAACTTCAAGCGTTAATAGAAAGCCCATATCATTATAGGCAGCTAAAGTTGGCTTCATCTGGAAATAAGTTCAACAGAAGTTTTTGCAAAAGCTCTAACTGTGTTCAGAAAGGATAGATTAAACAAAATAAGTGGACGCGTGTTTCTCGGTGTCAAAAGTAATCTATCGAGTAGTTAAGTTGAAGTTGATAGTTCCTGCGAGTTGTTATGGGTAGCGGTTGTACTGGAAAATTGTAAAAAGTTAATAATTGGTTCCTTTTACTGGCCCCCGACTCTGACAACACAATAGCATAAAGGTTCAAAGAAAACTCTTGTCAGATTGCAAACATGTACCCGATTCACACAATAATAGTAAGTGGTGATTTTAACTTACCCTCAATCTCTTGGCGAAATTATATTTTCAAATCACGAGGTACGCATAAACATTATGTGAAATTGTACCCAACGCGTTCTCTGAGAATTACTTTGAACAATTAGTTCATGAGCCAACTAGAATTGTAAAGGGATGTCAAAACACACTTTCTCTCTTAGCAACAAATAATCCTGAGGTCATAATGAGTATCAAAATGGATACAGATATTAGTGAACACAGGGCTGTCGTAGCGAGATGGAATATCAAAAGTCCCAAAGTTACCAGAAATAGACGAAAAGTATATTGGTTCAGGAAAGCAGATAGAAATACAATACATTGCTTCTTGAAAAAAAGTTTCCACTCATTCCAAACACTAAACTTAAGTGTAGACCAGATGTGGCTTCAATTCAAAGAGTGGTATTGACAGCAATTGACAGTTTTATACCAAATAAATGAATAAAAGAAGGACGTGATCCCCCTTGTAACACAAAACAGGTCAGGACACTGTTGCAAAAACAATGAAAAAAGCATGCTAAATTTAAACGAACACAAAATCCCCAGGATGGGCAATCCTACACAGAAGCTCGAAATTTAGTTTAGTGTTTTGTTTTATAAATAGATACATTTTTTGAGTTGACCTGAGCAGAATAAGGTCCAGTCTATAATTATGTACATCAAACACTTGAAATTGATTAACTATTGTATAAGGGTCAAATAAATCTATGTTATTGGTGTTCATTTACAATGGAACAGTCTTCTCAATTTTATTAGTGAGAAAGTTGGAGTTTAGGTATCTCTCTCTCTTCTAATCTTAATTTATATGGAAAAGAAGCCTGAACAATTTTAAAAACTGGAAGAACCTCGTTTAGAGGCACTGAGTAGCAGGACCTCTATCTACAAATATAAATGACCTGGAAAAACACACACAAAACAACTCAATAATAAAATCAAAAATATGTGATGGTATTCCTAAAATAGGTGGAATTACACGGTCCCATCACAACGTTGAAGTAGATATCCTCGAAGTAGTAAAGCAACTAAAATCACTTAACAAGAACAAGTTTTCTGGTCTGGACTGTACACCCATTAGATTTATATGTGATTATGCTGAAGCGATGGCTCCTTACGTAACAGCCATATACAACCGCTCGCTCAAAGAAGGAATTGCACCAAAAGATTGGAAAGTTGCACAGGTCACACCTATATTCAAGAAAGGCAGTAGGAGTAACCCACCATAGATGAATGTTTAGATAAAACTTAAAAAAAGAAAAGAAAAAATTAAAATAAAAAATTCTTAAAATATTGATTGTCATTTATAGACAACATTTACTAAACTGACATTTTCCACATCATCACGAAATGTATATATGATCTATGGAACAAGTATTAATCTAATCTAATCCTTTTTTCCCCATGAACGTGAGTAGCAAAAGAAGGAACTGGCAGTGTACACAAAAACTACCCTCGATTACTGAATCACATCCTTCATTGGAGCTTTGATTATCCATCACCATGCCCAGAAAGGAAAGAAATACTATCCACAATCCTTCCCGACCTACTAGAGTTATGTTCTGTCACCCAACCAAACTTCACAATTTCCTAGTCAACCCTTAAACCACCCCAATCCCAACCCTTTGGCCCTGGAATCACTCTGTTGGAAGACCTGCCCAGTGAACCCGCCCTATTCTAGTTATGACTGCCAACCAGCTGCCCATCAGAAGGTCCAAGAGAAGGGTTCACCAACACTATGGCACAACAAGCAAATGATTTCATTGACTGCTCCTTAACTTAGGCCATTCATACAATACATTCTCTGGTATCAAAATTATCCAGACCCCTCTCCTCCTTCCAACAGTCCACACACATCTTCTGTCAATTCTGTCTTGTTCCCCACCATCTGTGCTATTTTCTCCTATTAGTTCCAAAGCTATATGTCACATCTATTTTTGCATTTTGTACCTGCACACTCTGTCAGGAAGGGTTGATGCCTCTGCCCCTAAACTTGCCCTGCATCCTTTCCCTTCCCCAATTCACTTTGAATCACAATTACTATTGAAGAGACACTTGGGACACAGACCAGATACTGTGATCATGTGCGTGTATCAGTTGTGCCTCTGTGATTGTATGAAATAGCATGTATGTGTGGGGTTCGGGAGGGGGGGGGGGTTATGAAGGCTGTGGCTGAAATCTAAGCTGTGTTCACGTTTATGTTTTTTATGTGCCTTTTTGTGTCTCTGCGAGTTGCAATTTATCCTCATATTGTATTTCCCATTCGGCTCACATTTTATCTAAATTTTCACTTCACTTTTCACAAAGTATCTCTACAGAAAGTATTACATACAGATTTCTAACAATTGCATCGTGAAGGTCACTTTCTGTGTATTTTGTCTAAATTTGAAAATAACATCTGCAAACAAAAGCCACAACCTAAAATTTCATTCTGACAGTCTATATGCTGTGGCAATTGCTCAAACATATATCATTGTCTACCCAAATCAAAGGAAAGCTGTGTAAAAACTTAGTACTTTCAGTTAGAAACATGGTGGAAGAACAAACAGACTAATTCATCAAGAGACTAAAATTCACTTTAAGTTCTTACCTTTCATAACAAAGTAACAAGAATCCATTTTACGAAGCTTGTTAGCATACTGCTCTGAACGCCAATCAACTTCCAGAGCATCCCGAAATGGAACAAATTCTGCTGTATTTTTCACTGTTAGTTTAGTTTGTTCACCTTTCTTTTTCTCTGCTGAATGCTGAATAACATCTCTGAGGTAAAAGAAAAGAGAAATCCATACAATTTATTAAATGCCTGTTTGCAATAATACATTGATTCCTTATGACTTCACTAATTGCTTGATTAGTTGAAATAATTATATCTCAAATTGAACAGAGATTAATCACTTACTCTGCATACTCGTGGAGCAGTAAATCGGCAAATGTGAATCCGAAGCAACCCCACACTCCACCGCAAAGGAACTTGACGCCAGCTAAACGGCAGGCAGCATTAATTCTCAGGGCCTCCGACCACGGGCGGAGATCTGTTGCTACGACAACATCAAACTGAGCGAAGTACGAGTCCTGCTTTGCTGAGACAGGTTCTGTGTCCACTAGGACTTCCACCATCGGATTCAAAGCTTTTACTCTTGATAGTGACGACTCTGCTCTCTGAGGGCAAAGAAAGACAGTAGCTAATATTAAAAGCATAATTTGGTGTTCTACCATTTACAGGAGAGCATTTTAGCAAGAGATCAAAATTTGTAGAAATGGTAGTAAATGCAAAACAACAGGTTCTCTCTCTTATTAAATGAACAATGAAAACATGATAACAAATAATTTTAAAAAAGATGATTATTTTAAATAAAGCCACAAAATCTATATTCTTCATTTCATTACAGATATTAACTGTAAAAACATCTGCTATTGTATTTATTAAAACAATTAGAATGTTTGTCGATAAGTTATGGATAAAAAAGAAACAAGCTCAGCATTTCCAACAAGAAATTCCATGTAATTTCCTTAGTTCACACCTTCTGAATTTTTCTGGTGGCCTGAATTTGTAGTTCCTATTGTGCAAAATAGCAAGTTGCAGTATGTTATCTGTTCAATACTTTTAACAATGGATAGTTCAGGTTGGCAACTCAACAATATTACGATAGGCAGCAATGCACTCTAAAAGATGGTTGTTGAGCCACCGACAGGAAAGTAGAAGAGTTTGCAGAACGTATCTCTTCTACATGTCTGTAGTTCAGTGTTAGTCTTCACATTAAGTTGTCTGTTCAATATTTCCCTACTTTCCCCCTTTTCTCATTATGCAATTCTATTTCTACCCTTAGTTGAGAACTCAAAAAGAAGGACAATTTAGCAGAGCAATAAATCTGTTGCACGTTAAACACAAAATCTCACCACTGCCTCCACAGACATTCTACCTCTATCAAGCATGCAACCCAACTTTCTACAACTCCCTAAAATTCACAAGGAAAAACACCCTGGCCATCCCATTGTAGCAGGCTTCATAGGCCCAACAGAAGGTGTCTCACCTCTGACAGGCCAACAACTCCAATCTATAACCTGAAGCCTCCCATTCTACATCTAGGAATGCCTCAAATACATCCCCAGGCCCCTCCCACCTGACAGCTTCCTTGTCATTATAGATGCAAAATCCCTCTACACCAATATTCTCCACACCCATGGTCTTTCTGCCTTAGAACACTACCTTTCCCAGAGCCCATCCAAAAGTCTCCCAAAAACTGCATTCCTTACCACACTTGCCAATTTCTTCCTCACCCAAAATTACTTCACCATTTTAGGACCAGACCTACAAACAAATCAGGCGAACAGTTATTGGAACCAGGATGGCCCCTTCCTATGCCAACCTTTGTATGGGCCACATCGAAGAGACATTCATTAAGACACAGCAATTGCACCCCCTGGCTTGGTAGAGATTCATAGTGACATCTTTGTAGTCTGGACTCATGGTGAAGAAACCATTCTTAACTTCCTTCAAGATCTCAACTCCTCCTCTACCTGAAATTCACCTGGTCTTGTTCCATAACCCAAGCTGCCTTCCGACATGATGGCGTTCACCTTGTTGAATCGAACATCCACACTTCCGTCTATATTAAACCCACAAATAAAAAACAACAGTACCTTCACTTTGATAGCTACCATCCCTTTCATATAAAACAATCCATTCCCTAGCACCCAGGCATCCATGACAAATGTGTGTGCTTCAACTTCCACCAACAACCTGTCCAATACTTTCCTCTCCCACAACTATCCTACAGACCTTGTCTGCAAGCAGACCTGAGCAGTCCATTCATCCCCTTCCACCAACAAGGTTCCTAATCCCAGACCACTCAGAAGCATCCCCTTAGCCACCCAGTATAATCCTGGCCTGGGATGCCTTAAGAAATTGCTCTGCCAGGGCAATGACTTACTCAAGTCATGCCCTGAAATGAGATCATCCGTCCAACGTATCCGCCCACACCACCTAGAGTAGGATTTCACTGTCCTCCAACCTCTGCAACATCCTTGTCAAATCTTGCAATATCCCCAAAACCACCCTCTCTACTTAATGGTTCCTAACTCTGTACCTGATCCTGATACAAAACCTGTCCCATGCATACTCCCACATAACTAGCCTAGACCACCACAGGAAAAACCTACACCATTCAAGGCAAGGCCACATATGAATCAACACATCATCTACACTTCAGTCCATGTGTTCTAATTTCAGACTGGCAGTATTGGTAGAGGAATGCAACTGCCATGATCAAAAACATTTGATGTTCAACTTCATGGTGCGTCATAATGTGTATCAGTTAACACCTCATGTCTTTATGGCAAACATATAAGCCTTATATAACATGTATATGTTATTTCGGCCATCAGATGATGGACTGTGTCTGAAACGTGTGAAGAAATTTTAATGAATAATCTCATCGTGTTGAATGTAGATGATTAGAATTATATTTACCCTCCAAGAGGACACTGCGTTAACAAGGCGGCGGGAGGGAGGGGGGGGGTAGGGATTTTACTATGGTAGCAAATCCTTACAAGACAATCAGGTACGTTTTAAGCCCTTGAAGTGGCAGCCCCACTATCCAACTATACCTGCACAGCCCCGTAAGACAGACAGGTGAAATAAAAAGTTACTGACAAGCTACATAAGGGGGAAAAACAATATAATGAACCGGAAAAGAAAGAAAGTCAAAGATTTTGGTATAGCAAAACAAGTAAATTTAAAAACATGGAATGTCAGAGGGGTATCGACTAAGGAAGGACAACTGCACAAAATATTAGAATAGAGGAGTTGTGATATAGCACTTATCACAAAAACTAAAAAGAAAATGATATAGGATATTATACTATGATATACAGTGAAGTAGAACAAAGTAAACGACCACAAGCTGGGGCTGGCACAATAGTAAATAAAATATGGATAACATACTGATAAGCTATACATGGATAAACAAGATGGCATGCAGCTTAAGATTTAAGATTCTAGAGGATCCCTCACACGAAGAGAGGATGAAGGACAGAGAGATGTTCTATGAACAGCTACAGAAAACACTACAAGTGCGCTTCGGTTGCACAGTGGTAGAGTGCCAGATTATAAAATCAAAGGTCTCAGGTTCCATCCCCGCCAGGTCCTAGGATTTTTTATCTGTCACTTTCCACTTCTTTCACCTCTGGCAGTATTGCTCATGTGAAAAATACCGAGTTGCACCCACGTTAAACTGTAGATCCCCCTATTACTGGCTGGGTAAGTCAGTTCAAAGGAAGGCAACGGCATATCACCTCCAAACAGGGCCATGCCTAGTAAAGCACTGTGGTGTTCAAACCAATCTTCGGATTGTTAACTGCTTTACCTTTTAGATGTATAAGAAAGACTATTGTATTTGGAGGAAATTACAATGGAAGCAAAAGAAGGGAAAGAATAGATAATACAATTGGCTAAGCTGGAAAGACTACAGTCAACAACAATGGAATTGTATTAAGAGATCTTGCAACTTTTAACAACTTCCAAACATTAAACTCTTTCTTTAAACACATACACATGGTCTGCAAAGGGATTTAAGCCCATAATTGACTACTTCGTAGCACACACAAAAATGTATGTTCGGTTTCAGGATGTGCGTGTATTAGAGGCTATGACATTAGCACGGACCACTTCCAGCTGCAAGCAAAAGTTGCCTTAAAGCAGAGATGGCATAAAACACACAAAAAATTCCCAGAACAAGCAAGGAAGATATATAAAGTCTACTTACTAGAACAGGAGTCTATCAAGAATCTATCAAAAGTGCTTAGATGCAATTCTGAACACATTTCTGGAATCAGAGTATTGCAAAAGAGTGGGAATAGATAAAGGACAAATTAAGAACCAGAGCCAGTGAAACATTATGTAAAATGAAACACAGGAAGAACAAAAAAGGCTGCATGATTTGGACAAAATAAATTGAGGAAACTGTTAAAATGAAGAGAAAATTATGTAAAAAATATCTACAACTCCCAACTCAAGAAAATAATGAAGCATACTAGAAGCAGAGAGCAAAAGTGAAAACTAAGCAGGAAGCTCCATCAAGTTGGTTAAGACAACTTTGTTGCCAGGATTGAAAATGATGGGAGACAAACACTTGCATATAAATGGCAACACACTAGAGTAACAGCAAGAAAGATATGATAGATTCAATGTAATAAAGAACCAAGTCTGGCTGCATTATTACTAGGAAATGTGGACTGATGAAATGAACATGCAACATGAAAATATTGAAAAACATATCCAGATCATCTCTTCAGTAGCATTTACCTACACTAGGCGACAGCTATGGTGATGCTATTTATGACAGTTCTGCTAAAGCATAATTACTTAACAGCTATCCGAAGTTCCTTCATAACAGAAGAAGAAGCAAATACTCCAGAATGTGTATCAAGAACAGTGTCAACATGGGTAATTTAGAAGTAGATACCCTTGGAGTATTAAAACAACTCCAATCACTTAACAAAAGTAAGTCTCCAGGTCCCCATTGAATATCAATTAGTTTCCTTTCAGAGTATGCTGATGCAGTAGTCCCATACCTAGTTATTATATACAACATTTTGTACCAAAAGACTGAAAAGTTGCACAGGTTACACCAATAAATAAATAAATAAATAAATAAATAGGCTTGTCGATAGAAACACGAAACACACAAAAACACACAACCATTCGAGCTTTCGCCACCAGTGGTGGCTTCTTCGGGAAAAAGAGGGAGGAAGGAGAGGAGAAAGGGAAAGATACGGGTTTTAAGGAAGTGGAAAAGGAGCCATTCCAATCCCAGGAGTGGAAGGACTTACCTTAGGGGACAAAAAGGAAGGTAAACAAATACACACACACTCATACATATCCACATCCAAACACACCTAGGCAGACATTTGTAGAAACCAAAGAAGTTGTCCAACTTCCAATGTAAAATTTATTTCAGAGTCATTATCTAATTATTAGTAGTATTTTTAATTAACACCACCAGCTTACTGAAGGAAAATAACTATATAAATGAGTTGTTTTGGTTTAACCACTGCTAGATTCATTTCACCTGAGAAAACCAGTATCTCCATCACCATAGGGGCTACGCTCGAGCATCAACAGCTATGGGTGAGTTTCTTTACACAGGTTTCCAAGCCTGATGAATGTCAACACAGACGAATTTACTGACGGAGCTGGAATAACTGCAATAATGTGGTGTGATGGAACCCAGCACTTGTCACTCATTGGTGGTCAATACAATGAATCTGCTGGACCATGAGGGTGCATAAAGTTTATTAATACACCCCTTTGCTCAGTGGAAGTCTCACAGATATTCCCAATCCACCAAAAATTTTCTTAGATGCATGCAACATATTGTCCAGGTTGGAGAGCAGACATTAATATGCCTTCTTTAGTTCTCTGACCCATTGTAGCTAGAAAAGATGATCAATCGTTTGAAACTCTGCTGGCCTGAATTATTGTTTCATCAATAGGTAAAAAGTGACTATTTTCTCTAGTGCCTGCTACAGTTTGTCCAAGTTTAAACCTCACTTCTTGTGACAATCCCCCCCCCCCCCAATTTCATCTTTACTGACAAAAACAAATATGATTCGATTAATGTTTCCAGAGAAGAAATGAAACAGGTCTAGGTGAGTAAGTTTGAGCACTGGAGCCATCACTGAAATTATGAATGTGAGATATCTGTGCAAACTGTGCTTTTATATATTTGATGAGCTCCTTGATAAAAATGTTAACTGTACCAGTGTCATGCCACAAACAAGAACTGATAATGCAGAAACTTAAAGATTCCACTTTCTCATTTTGATGAAAGTAGATAACAAATGGATGAATTGTTGCTTTCCAGTGGAAGCCTTGCACAGCATCCTGAATAATAAAAGAATAATTTTCCAAAAAATCCATTAGGACAACAAGCTCTTTGTTTTTCAGGCCTTTAAGGTGAAGTTATTCCAGCTCCAACAGTAAATTTGTCTGTCTGACAATACACTATTCCTCTTGATATTCATCAGAAAATTAATGTAGCATAGGGTAAGGTGGTACAAATTCGATACAGGTACAATTCCGATCAACATAAGTTTTCAGTCTCATATTGTTGCTAGCAGTTGCCTTTGTGTGGCGTTGCAGTGTAGCAGATTTCTACAACTCCTCCTGTCTTTTTCAAGACAACACTCTGTATTAAGGAGACAAATTTTTTCCTGTAAAGATGTACTTGGAGCTACTTTGTCGAATGTGCTCTTATAAATGTTCTAGTTTCCACGTGCTTGTAAACTCGTTATTGTGCAACGTTTGGTACAGTGAAGTATGCACTGGTGCCCGAAGGAAAAAGTGCTTTTTATGTGGGAAAAGTCAGTGATAAAAATTGTACGAGAAAGTGATCATAATCGTACCTAGTGTCGTACATTTTCTATCGATTTTTCTCAATTCAGTAACCTTTTTTTGTGTTCATACCAACATATGTAATTGTCTAATATTTGTGTTACATATTCATTAAACATTCAAGAACAAGTGCCATAGTTGAAATTATTTCTTTTCTCAATGTGTTTGCAGTTACAATTACATTTGTCTGAAATGATTGAAATTGTACCACCATACCCTATCAAAAATTGAAATAGGTTAGAGGAAACTAAGCAACCTAGGAGTAGCTTCTAATTTTACCCAGGGCACTTCAATAATTTCATTATCAGGCTTGGGAACCTGTGTAAAGAAATGCTTATCACGCTTGGGATAACCTGTGGTAAAGGAACCCACCCGTGACTGTTGTTGCCCCTGTGGCGATGGGGACGCTGGTTTCCTCAGGTGAAATGAAACAAGCAGTGGTTAAACCATAGCAACTCATTTATACACTTCTTTTCCATCAGTAAGCTAGTGTTTGTTCATTAAACAGGCTCCTAATAATTAGATAATGATTATGGAAATAAATTTTATGAATTACATTCAGTTTGTGTGTGTGTGTGTGTGAGAGAGAGAGAGAGAGAGAGAGAGAGAGAGAGAGAGAGAGAGAGAGAGAGAGAGAGAGAGAGAGAGTTGTGGGATGGGGGGGGGGGGGACAGTTAAGAAATAACATTGTTTCTATTTTTATTCTTTTTCTATTTGGACTTTAGCTACGTCCTATTCATCAGGACTTCTTATTTCACTTATCCCAGGCATTAACAAATATTTATTAGACATAATAAAAGATTTTAGGTATAATTTGAGTGCCAAAAAAATGGGTTCAAATTTCTAGTGCGCCTCTAGGATTATGCTACTTTTTAGGGCCTTATATGCTTGCATTGCAAAACCAAATCCACTTTTCTAGATAGTTTAGAATATGCTCTTTCTAATGAGCACAGTTTAAAGGATTTTGGAGAAAACACTTTTTTGAAAAATTTGATTAAAAATACCCATTTTTAGCACTTTTTGAAAAATCGTCAACTTTACCCTAGATTTGTGAAATAATGGGAAGCATTAGGAGAATGAAACTTTATATTCTAAGACCTTCTGTTGGTGAGTTGTGGTGTGCAAAGTTTCATGTACATCCCACAATTACTTCTGGAGATATAAAAAACTAAAGTTTGCACTTTTTTTAACCAGCAATTTTTTCGCCCAACTTTGCCCCAAATTTTCTATATGAAAATTGCTCAGAAATCCTGTTCTTAATATTTTACTTTAAAGAGCTCTAAAAGTTGTATAAGATGGCCAAGTTTTGTTTCTTTCATGCAAAAACTCCCAGAGATATATCATCTCAAAGTTGCTGAAAATTCAAGGACGCACTATTGGAAGCTGTGCTATGGTCTTAAACAAGTGACTGTATCTCCAGAAGTATTGAATTTTTGAAACTGAAACTTTACCAGTGTTCATTGAGAACATGTGTGATTGTTCATACCAAATTTCATCAAAATCCATGAGGGTCATGTGGGAACTTTTCTCGATATTAGACCACTTGGCACGGAATGGCCCAAAAGCGGTTTGGTGAACCCTCTGCCATGCACTTCAATGTGACTTGCATATTTATTATAGAGGAAAAATTCCTAGCAGGAAAAATATATATAAAAGTAGATGAAATTTACTTACCAGGCGAAGGAGCACAGGTAGTGATAGTAATATACACACACACACACACACACACACACACACACACACACACACACAAGCTTTCGCAACCCAGTTGCTTCTTCAGGCAGAAGGAAAGGAGAGGGAAAAGGAAATAATGGTTTTAAGGGAGTGGGTAAGGAGTCATTCCCATCCCGGGAGAGGAAAGACTTGCCTGGGGGGGGGGGGGGAAGGAAGGTAAAAACACACACACACACACACACACACACACACACACACACACACACACACACACCTAGGCAGACATACTGTAGAAAGCAAAGAAGTTGGACAGATATACCACTTGAGGCAGAGGCTCTGTCCAGAGAACCGAGGCAAAGATGTTAAAGGTGGTGGGGGAGGGGGGAGGGTGAGAATTTGAATTTAGTGGATATTGAGACCAGGTGGGCAACGGGAAGAGAGACTATGCTGAAGGGCAAGTTCCCATCTCTGGAGTTCTGAAAGATTGGTGTCTGTGGGAAGTATCCAGATAACCCGGACAGTGTAAAGCCAGTTTTAAACGATCAACGAAATTGTAATAGATTGCTAACAAGTTGCGTTAATGGCGGCCGTCAGTCGTTTGAACGGCTGCACTAGTATGATCGCGCTAGTATCGAAGCGCGATAATTATAGCGATAAAGAAATAGGGCCAGTTCTAAATTCGGTACTAGTGGGTTCACTGCGCATGCGCGAGCTAGCAGCTGTCTGCTGCAGTCGCCGCTCCAGTTAGTCCGCCATTTTCCTCCGTATTTACGTATATTTTGCGTTAAGTCGAAGTTTATGATCAGAATGTATTACAAAATGTGTTTCTAATTACGGCATTCACACTGTCCTTCACCAGACCGTCACCTAACGTCAATGTCACGTTAAGTTTTTTCAAGAAGATTGTTTTGATTGAACGGTCGTCTGCTGACATCGGAAGTTAACCTGTTTTCGTCACGCGATTTTCATACTGTATTCGACAATTACACGGTTTGCACACAAACTTGTCTTATTAATCTTTAATTTATTATTATACTTTGGTTTAGCGGTAAATTGCAAATGTTTCATGACGACTTAAATATTTATCTCTATTATGGTCCACCGAAAAGCGAGATCGTACATCTGAAACCGAAAAATGGTTTATGATTTACAATATCGTAACAGAAAAGACTGAAGCCAATTGTTTATGTGAATAAGATTGTAATTTGATGATGCAATTTTCATTAAATAGCATTTTAAATGAAAAAGTCAGTCCAAATGAAAGACAAAAATTCAGTTGTGCATGATGCTATTAACAATGTCATTGGGCAAATCGTAGTGGATGAAGTAAAGAAAGTCTATTTACGCTCTTATAAATATTGCTTGATGTGTTCATAAGTTTATTTTTTTCACTTGAAAATAGATGTGAATGTTTTGAAATGATCTTTCACTACCCAGAACTTTACCACACTAAAAGTTGACCAAAAACATCGATTGCAAGGTTTTCTTTGGCCGTCAATAACATTTAGCCTTGTTTCCTCAATTCCAGTATTAAACTGTGACTTCCTACATAACAAATCGGCTTTTATAACCTCACTTTCAACATCGCATATTACTGTTCTATTACGTTTATCGTCTAAACACGCTGCCACGAGATCTTGCTCGAGCTTGTAGTTCAGGGCTAGTACGCTAGGAGCGCTTCAGTAGACTATTATCTATCTTGTTCACCTTCGTTCATCGTTTAAAAAGGGCTTAACACTGTGCCAAGATGTGCTGGCCGTGCACCAAGGCGTGTTTAGCCACAGGGTGATCCTCATTACCAACAAAGTCTGTCTGCCTGTGACCGTTCATGTGAATTGTTGCTGGTCATTCCCACACAGAACGCTTCATAGTGCAGGTTTGTCAGTTGGCAAATCACGTGGGTGCTATCGCAAGTGGCTCTGCCCCTGATCGTTATGGAGGTAACCTCCTAGTCCATCCCTATGAAATTCCCAAACCACCTTCCCTACCTTCTGGTACTTACCCTTGTAACCACCCCCCATTGTAAAACCTGCCCTATGCATCCTTCCACCACCACTTACTCCAGTCCCATAACCCGGAAGGTGTACACTTGTGTTATATGGTGCACCAAACATGGATGTCATCTCTGTGTTTCAATACAGCCAGACAACTGAACAACGTCCAGTTAGCTCTGCTAGATATCCATCTTGCTGGGTTCTGCCCTAATGAAGGACCATCTGGTAGGCGGATTCACAGGGGAAAACGGTCACTGTTGTGAAAGTCATCAGCTGCATCCCACAGAGCCAAATCTGCAAAAGCTGGAGAACACAAAGAAAGGTCAATGGCAGAAAATGTCCCTGTGCCGAGACAAACATGTGAGTTTTCCCATATTGAGCATGCAGAGTTCCTGCAACATCATGAGGCACTCTACAAATTGACCCCTTGGGCAAACAGAGGCAGAGCCCCATAACACATTGTGGCTTTGAAGTCTCCCAGAAGAAGATATGGGTGGGGGGAGTTGCTCAATGAGATTGGTGAGATCCTCTGAGTCTATTGGTCATAAAAAGGCAGGTAGCTTATCCGAACCATCCGAGAGCTAAATATGAGAAGCAATCTATATCTGAAATGATTACTGCAAGAATTACAATTAACATTCTATGAAACAAAGAACCAAGACAGTAAGAAAGAAAACAAATGAAATAATACTTTGAAATGAATAGACTTACATTCTTGCCAATAGCGTCCCTGGGTGCTAAGAACTGTGCCCACTCATCTTCTGCCAGGTTGCCATCATCCAGCAGAGTTATGGAGCGAACACCTGCTAGCACTACATTTTTGCACACTTCTGCACCAAATCCCCTCAAACCAATCAGCAATACTTTTGCATTTCTTAACCTGTAAATTTTGATGCAGTTGAAAGATAACAGAACTACAGGAAAGACTACAGAAACAAATTCACTAAAAAATTAAAAACTATTACTAACACTGTGAACTTTAAAATTTTCCCTGCAGATAGAATGTTCATAGAAGTTTCAGGTATGCAGCCGGTCGTTGTCTAATACATTATACGATACTTCGGCCAGACACCTTCAAGCCATCTTCAGGTGAGTTGTGGAAGAGTTGAAATTATTGGCCCCATATATCCTAATCATTAGACTTACCTAACCAATCTCATAGAGGTTATAAATTATACTTCAAAAGAGATAGATTGGCTGGTCAGTACTTACCTTTGTGCTGTACTGCTGATAATCACACGGGGGGGGGGGGGGAATGAAAAAAGGGAAGAACAAGCTTTTGGAGCAGGGTTCCTTCGTCAGGTGGGAGAGAACACACACACACACACACACACACACACACACACGAGACAGAGGAAGGTAAGGATTGGGGGGGGGGGGGGTTAAACATGAGTAACTGATAAGTGAGTTGAGGATGGAGGAGGGGGAAATGTTAGCGTAGATTTAGGCCAGGAGGGTGGTGGGAGGAGAGGATGGGCTGAACTGCAGAGTCTGCTGCCCACACACTGAAAATATTGGCAACACTACGGAATATCTATGTATACAGCACAGCAGTCAACCATAGAGCAGGTATAGCATGTTTTATTTATTTTATGATCTGTACAAAACAGTGATCATTTTAAGTGAAAGTTAGGTCGGGTATAGGTTAAACAAGAAGTTTTTATTTTAGTATGTGAGGGTGCATAGCGCCCGAATCTCCGGTTCAGAAACATTCAAATTATTGCTTTCCCATAGTCGCTTGTGGCAAAGTTGCCAACATTTGTGCCATGCTAATAACACGGGCAATAGACTCTGCAGTTTTACAGAGAGGCTGTGTTGGAGGGCAAATTCCCATGTCTGTACCTCTGAGGGATTGGTGTTAGGTGGCAGTATCCAAATGGCACAAATGGTGTAACATATACCAAGGTCCCTGGAATCATACTGGAGGGCATGCTCTGCTACAGGATATTGAGTGTCCCCCTGTCTTCACTGGCATTCAGATGAGGCTACAGATTGGGAGTTAAACCAGCAAAATGCACTGACATAAAGACTGTCTAGACTTATCTGACAGGGAGATAAGGAAGAATGGAACACTTGGTATGGATATTGAAGGGATGTCATACACTTGGACTTTTGTGGAGCAGAACAACATTGAAACTCTAACTTGAAACAACCAGAAGGAAGAAAACTGACGAAAGAAACAAGGAAAATCAAAAACTCCAGAATGGAACATAAAATATGATGGTATTAAGCTGTGTGCTATACTCTATGTAGGAGTGAGGGTGGGTACTGCAATGAAGTGCTGGTGCTTAGGGGAAGGGGGTTGAAACTTAATGGACTGCAGTTTCCTACAAAGCCACATGGTTTGTTGCCAATCTTACCGCCTAGAAACAACACTAAAAATGCAGACTCCACCACCATAATTGAACAACCAGCCTTTCAAGAACTTTGCAGAAAAAGTCAGTCACACTAATGGGTCAGTACCTGTTGATGATTGCTGGGATTGGGATGATAGCAGTATTTCTCAGTTGTCAAGGGAACAGGCCTCGTGACAGAATACAGTACTTCAAGAGTCTGAGCAGATTGAATACATAGATTACACGAAATTTTGAATCATTTGACTGTGGATCTGAGTGTGGGGTCATATTGAGAGATGATTTGGAACCTGAAGTAGTTCCCAGGCAGCGTACAAGTCTAAATATTATTCAGGTCTCCACTTGTCTTGTACTGGTATGTGTTCAAAGGATACTGGGTAATATGAGGTCACTGCCACTGTACAAGTTTGTAACATCAATACTTAGGACTGTTTAAGGATATATCTACATCTAAATCTACATGGTTATTCTGCAATTCATACTAACAAGGGAGACCTCTGACCTGGAATGCTTGGAAGTGCACAAAACCGTGTTGGAATAACAGGCAATCCATAAATGGTGAGAGTCATTTCCATGAAAAACATTACACTGTAGCTAAAGTAACATTTTAACAAATATAAACAAAATAACAATGGCATAATTTTACCCCACAATTCCTCCTGTCTGCTTTGACCAATGACGTCACAACATGCCCAAAAACTGTCCTGCAAATAATCAATATTTCAATTGATTAATGGTTTAATTAAATCATGGGGGGGACCCCTCTCTTAGTTGACCTATACGTAACTATCAGAGGGAAGCTACAGATACGAAGTCTTAATATATACTCTATGTGCTGACATATCTAAATGCTCTCACAGTCTAGATGACCTCTTACAACCTGTACATCCAAGGTCCCTGGATGTATTGTTTTGTTGCATGGCATGGCTATATTATTATTATTTTTTTAGTCAGTATAACTTTACGACGCTTCTCGCCAGGCTCCAGTGCTTATGTTAGCAACAGATGAACAATGAAGAGTAGAATTGTATTAATATTTTTCACAAACTAGTAAATTGCAATCAAACTAGTAAATTACAATCGCAGCAAAATTAATACTGTACATGCTCTATGGTTGACAGGTTCTTGTATGTACCCGTGTTGTTCAGGAAAAAATAAAATAAAGAATAAATAAATTTGTTTTAATTGAAGTTGTCAAGACAAAACTTTAATTGGTCATTGAGCTGCTGCCATTAACCATTGGTGCCAACATAACCACGGGAGCCCGGCGTGAAGCGTTTTACAATTTAACCTTTTGGTCATATGTTATGGTGAACGCCTATGTGTCTTTGATCCCAATTTTAAATCAGATTGCTACAATGTTTGCGTTCAAATTAAACATGTAGGCTCAGTTTATTTTGCGGTGTCTTCTTTCTAATGCCATTTTAAGGTATGGCTTGACATATTACAGCAGTCTTAGTTATCAGCTTACACTAAGATGCATGTTACTTTTAGTTTTAAGTCTGATCAATGTGCATATTATGAATCTTGCACGAAATTTTCATTGTAACATTAATCTTAGTTTTAAACTTTATTCAATGTATGTATATTATTCCAAAACATGAAATTTTATATTGGACTGTACTCTTCATCTATTCCCTTGCTTGTACTATTTTAAGGCACAGTTGGACGCCAAACGCTTTGAATCTATAACTCTTCTATATAGTCTGTATTTGCTTTTTATATCAGGCAGGTTATGTTCATGTAATGATTTTTAGTTGTTCCATATCCATCTTTTACTTCTGCCTTTTGTTATTATATTTTATTAGTCTGATCTAAATCCAATGTCTAATGTATTCTATATAAGATTAAACTTAGACATGTTGTAATGCATGGGAAACATGTTAACTACAATAAACTTAAAAGTTAAACCTACCGCTTCTGTGACTCCAGGCCCCAAAGTCGAATCTGTCTATCATATAATTCGACTTCATCTTCTGTCAGTTCGGGATGAGCTGTATGCACCATCTCTAAACTTGAAGTGTATTAAAAAAAACCAGTGCCCACACTCTGTCAATAACACAGATTACTTAAACACAAATACCTCTTTTTCCCGCTACGGCTACAATACATTCAATTCTACGATATGTTTTTGTTGTACTCAAAGATCTTACTTTACTAATTTCGGAACGCGGTCACCAGAGGGCAATGTATTCGAAGCAATGTGACCCACTGTAGAAGCGGCTGCTTGATTTTAGGGGTTTTAAATTTCCAGTATAATTTTGTTGGTAGCGTATTACATGCGTTGATTTATCACTCACTGAAAGAGATTTTTATAATTTCAGTTGAAGTACAGTTTCATACCACGAGCTATTGTTAAAAGCTTAGTATTTCGCATTTATTCATAAGGTGTGACATTTCAGCCTTCAAAGTGGCAGGTACGGCAAAAAGCTGAAGTTACATAACAGAAGATGCACGCTTGATCGTAAACTTTATGGGCGATACATGGTTTTATGATTCCAACAACGTTATTAAACCCCAGCTTACGTTTATGATTGATACTTCTGCTATTGTTACATCGGCAATGTGTGCTCAAAATAAGCATCTGTTGTGACGTTTAGAGTGAAGAAAAAATGACAGTTCCAAGGCTCCAACAGTTATGGGAATATTTTATCCAAGCAGAGCATCGCTCTTACGAGGTGAATAATCATCCACTATTTAACTAATTAAAAACATACTGTAGCATAGATCAATTTCCCAATTATATCTCACAACATGGTGCTGTCAAATAGTTTTGGCAGCAGATTAAATGAGTGTTAATTTAGAAATACACATCAATAATTGTTAAGCAACAATATGGGCCTCTTGTTTTAACAGAAGTCTGCATGGTTGGATGTCTTCCTGTGCGAATTTCTGGCACAGGTGAAAGAAGGAAAGGATGCAAACGAAATTATATCGTGCTGGTAAGTCCTTTTATTAAATAATGATTATTCCCATTGCATAGCATCTAATAATATTTCCACGGAGATAGCAACACAATAGTAATACGGTAGGCCATAAATATTTACTGGTAATTGGATTGTTATACAAGAATTTGTTACATAACATCTTGCATACCATTAATAGAGATTCCACTTGTAAACATCAGCTGTATATAGACTATACAGGTTATTAAAATTCATTTTACGGAATGTCCATTAAAAGTAGTCCTGAAAATTGCCAAACTCATAAATTTTAGAGACCTTTGCCTCTCCAGTTCTAAACGTCTCTAATCATGTTACCTAATTTTCAGCCACTTTTTCTCTCTGCACACTTAGGTACTAGTGAATTAATACATCAGATTGAGAAGAAATTACGTGTGGTGGCCCACAGGGTTCCATTTTAGTGCCATTTATTTTTCTTGTGTACTTTAATTACATCAGTTGCAATGCCAACTTCACTTTGTTTGCAGATGGTACAAGTACTGCAATAAATAGCTTGTTTTGTATACTTCTAGAAAGGTCTGCAATGATATTTTAATGAACTTTAATCACTGGTTTAAAGCCAACTCACTGAAATTAAATTTTGAAAAGACTACATGCAGTTCAGAACATGTAAGAGGTTTCCATATCCAGCATATGCTTAAAGTATGAAGAAGAGCTGAGGTTGACAGTATTAAATGCCTGGGATTACCCTCAACCATACCATGTGAAGCAGTTCTTTATGCAGATGACACAACTCTTATAACACAAGTTGACAATCTGGAGGATTTACGGCACAATATAAACACTGCAGTCGGTGGATGCACCAATTGGTTCCAAGCAAACTGTTTACAAATAAATAATAGTAAAACAGAAGAGATAGTTTTCAATTTTACTACCTGCAATGAAGAGCTGAAAGTAGTTAAATTACTAGGCTGGTAGGAGAATGATGGATAACTGCAGAAACTGAATTAACATATCTGTATTTGCAATTTGAGTCTTATCAGACATAGGTGACATAAACACAAAAAAGGTTGCATACTTTGCTTACTTTCATTCCATAATGTCGTATGGTATACTCTAATATTTCGGCATAACTCTTCAAGCCAAGCAAAAGTTTTCAGAATCCAAAAGCATGTACTAGTATATATTATTTGTGGAGTAAATTTACTGACGTCCTGTAGAAAGCTCTTCAAAGAAATGGATATACTAACTACTGTTAGTATATTTATTCCATATTGTATTGTCATAAATACATCCCTTTTTCAAACAAACAGCTCAGTCCATGAATACAGTATTAGGAAGAAAAATTATCTACATGATGACTTAAAAGCATTTTCTTTAGTAAAAAAAAGGGGTCCACTAATCAGGAACACACACTTTCAATAATTTACCAGTAATCATAAAAATTTAGCCACAAATTAAGATCAATTTAAGAGGACCCTGAAAAACTTATTAGTGGCAAACTCCTACTCCATTGGCGAATTTTTGAATACAATCGAATGTTATATTTATTCATACTGTTAGTATCATTATATGAGATTGTTAAAATACCTGTATTGACATGTTTAACATCTATGAGGATCTCCTATTAGTGGCTCTATGGAATTGACAATTGATCTAAAGATTACCAAGGCTCTTAACTTTACAATGTTAACCATTCCTGTGTGACTTCATGCATTTCCCAACAAAGTATTTTGGAAAATTTATCATTTGTGTTGTATGTTATTGACCATTCTTACTAATGCAATAGTCATCTACCATATAGACTACAACTAGGCCTACGTGAAACAACTGCACAAAATAAGTTTTTGAAATGGTTCAAAAATTGACAACTTGATTAAATATTCAGAATTCTTCACTCGATAAAAAGTAAGAACTCTGTATCTTGTGACTATAATCGTTGAACTAATACAGCTACTGGTTCTATTAATTTGAGGGGGGGGATGGGGGAGAAGAAGGTTATAAAGTGAAATTATCACATTATTTTTCAGTGATAAAACAGATGGCTGTCTTTGATTCCTTAATAGAGCAGGCCCTACTGGTACAATGAAGTCAGTCTTTAAAGGTGATAATTGCCAAAATACTTCAGGATCCTGTGTAGAATATTGGCAGCTATGTGGGATCCATACCAAGAGAGCGGTGGAAAGTCTAGATTGTAATGTCAAAAATATTATGAAAATCATTATCTTCTTCTTCTTAGTCGTCTTCTTCTTCCATTAGCACTACATTCCGGGATGGGACTTCCCTCCTCAATAACATACAGTTCCAGCTTAAAGTTGAAAGTTACATGGATTGTGCCTCAGATCACGGACGAAACAATACTCGATTAAATGCTGTGAAAGTATCCTATTTATATCTTTCAAACAATTATACTGGAAATTGTGTATTGTTAATTATGTAGATTAAATTAATTATAATGGAAAAGTAACCAAATTACATACAACTGGCTGTAGTAAAGGGTACCGATGAAATTGGCATACAAATCTCAGTAAGATTAATAGTATTTCATTGACATTTTTAATGAAGTAGGTGCATCAACAATACTTTCATAATTAAAGGTAATTATACAGAAACTAAAGAGGCCAAAACTTTCCTAACATTACTTGTGAACATAATAATACCTACTTTAATATTATGAGAAAAGAATTAACTTAGTTTTATCATAAATACTAATAACCATACTAGGCCTATCTGAAATATAATAATATGCCTTCAGCATTAATTAGTTAATATTTGCTGATTAAACAAACTTCTGTGACTCCAAATAATAGAAAATAACTTCAGCTAGTTATTTAATAAAAAAGAATTACAAAAGTTTTGGAAAAGAAAATGATAATATACTAATTACATTTGATAACAGTGTATTCCATAGATTTTCTTGTTTTATTTTGATAACTGCTGGTCTCAGTTTCGTTGTTTTGACAGTGTAGTAACCACTAAGCACAGTTCAGTCAGCTGCCAGCCTCCTTTGTTAAAGTACTGGGCTACTTAAAAGTTGATTATTTAGTTTTCTACTTTCTACAGTTAATTGTATGAATAGGATGGATAGGATGTGTGCCTGCTGTGTGGGGATGCAGGAGGAGTTGCCCTCAGTTCGTGAACAGCTGAGCGTGCTGTTGGCTACGGTCAGCCATCTTCAGGCTGCTGTCTCAGGCTGCAGTGACGGTGGGGAGTCAGGTGCATTGAGTGGGTCACCTCAGGTGTCTCGTGCTTCGCTCTCTATCCCTGCTACCGACACACCTTCAAGTGTACCGGGCATGTTCGAGCCCCCCTCTCCACGAGGGGAGTGGCGGGTCAAACGGCGTTCGCGTCGCTCGAGGCGGAAAGCCAATGTGGAGGCTGGCCATTCGTCCTATGAGTGGATGTGTGGCCACTCCTTCAGCAGCATCTGAGCTCCAATGTTAGATGTGTGATGGAGCCCCTTTGGCAGATAGTGTTGAAATCCGGAAAGAAGTCCAACGTGCACTTAGTGTGTCTGCCGGGGGGCCTCATCCGAGATGTGAAGGCGGCCTTGCCGGCGGCTATCGACGGTGCAAGGTGCGGTCGACTGCAAGTCTTGGCTCACGTCGACACCAATGATGCTTGTAGCTTCGGTTCTGAGGACATCCTCGGTTCCTACAGGTATAAGCAGAATTGGTGAAGGTTGCTGCCCTTGCAAGCAGAATACTTGTGGAGTTCACATGAGGGTTTTTTGGGCTAGGCACTAACTCTAATGAGCACTCACCTGTCAAAATTCAGACAGCTAATTCAGGTCGTGTTTGCCTAAAAAATGGGTTATCAGAATATTAGCCATGAACATTCAAAGTATTGAAAACGAAGTTCCCGAATTTGCCATGCTGCATGGAAATTATTGTGCTCAGACAGTTTTAGGCACCGAAATGTGGCTAAATGATGATGTGGCAAGTTCAGAAATATTTAGCGAAGCGTGGAATGTATATCGGAAAGATAGATTGGACACAACTGGAGGAGGAGTGTTCATCACTGTGGACAAAGATATTGTTTCTACTGAGATTGAGGTTGAAAGTAACTGTGAAGTTATCTGGGCACGTATAACAGGTCTAAAAGAAGTAAAGTTCATAATTGGGTGTTTTTACTGGACCTCCAGTGCTGCTGTAGCAGTTTTAGAGTTACTACACCAGGTAGTGCGTAGGTATCTGGGCCATGTAATATTAGTTGGGGAGACTTCAGCCTTGAGAGTATAGATTGGGACACCTTTAGTTACATTTCAGGCAGTACAGACAAGCAGTCTTAAGAGTTACTTTTAGACACATTCTCCCAAAACTTTATTGAGCAGTTAAACCGGCAACCTACACGCAATGGAAATATTTTAGACCTGATTGCTATGAACAAGCCTGACCTTATTAACGATGCCTGTGTAGAGACAGGAATTAGTGACCATGAGATCATCATAGCCTTGATGGTGAACAAAGTACATATGCCAATCAAGAAGGCTAGGAGCCTGTTTTTGTTAGGAAGAGCTGATAAGCAATTGTTAGGGTCGCACTTAGAAACTGAATGGGCGTCGTTTAGTTCCAGTACTATAGATGTAGAGGAATTGTGGTCTAAATTTAAGTGCATTGTACATAAAGGGTTAGAGATATATGTGCCTGTAAAGTCGATTAAGGCAGGGAAAGATCCACTGTGGTATTATAATAATAATGTTAGAAACCTACTGAGAAAGTGCACTCTCGGTTCAAAAAAGAACATGCAAATGATGACAGGCAAATGTTAGTAGAGATTCGTGCATCTATGAAAACATCGATGTGTGAAGCATACAATAATTACCACGGCCATATCTAAACAAAAGATCTTTCCGAGAACCCAAAAATATTATGGTCCTATGTAAAATAGATAAGCAGGTCGAAACTATCCAGTCACTGGCTGATCATTAAGGGGCTGTAATGGAAGAAAGCAAACGGAAAGCTGAAGTTCTAAATTTAACCTTTAAGAAATCTTTCACGCAGGAGGAGCGCACAAATACACCATCATTTGATCAACGTACTAATTCCGAAATGGAGGACATAGTAATAGGTATTTCCGGTGTAGAGAAGCAGCTGAGAGAGCTAAATACGAAAACGTCTGCTGCTCCGGATAGAATACCAGTTCAGTTTTACAGAGAGTATTCTGCGACATTGGCCCCGTACTTAGCTTGCATTTATCGTGAATCTTTAATTCCCTGCAAAGTTCCTAGTGATTGGAAAAAAGTGCAGGTGACTCCTGTTTATAAGAAAGGAAAGAGAACTAACCCACATAATTACAAGCCAATATTGTTGACATCAGTTTCCTGTAAAATTTTGGAGCATATTCGCAGTTCGAATATAGTAAATTTCCTTGAATTGGAAAAGCTTCTTTCTACGAACCAGCATGGGTTCAGGAAACATCGTTCATGAGAAACTCGCCTTGCCCTTTTCACACATGACATCTTGCGACCCATGGATAAAGGGCAACAGGCAGATTGTGTTTTTCTCGACTTCAAAAAGGCGATTGACGCGGTGCCACGCTGCAGACTGCTAACTAAGATACAAGCTTATGGAATAGGTTCACAGATTTGTGTCTGGCTGGAAGACTTCCTAAGTAATAGAAGTCAGTATGGCGTTCTCGACGGCGAGTGTTCATCAGAGACGAGTGTATCGTCAGGCGTGCTCCAAGGGAGTGTGATAGGACCAGTATTATTTTCTATCTATATAAATGATCTGATGGACAGAGTAAGTTGTAATTTGCGGCTGTTTGCTGATGATGCTGTGGTGTATGGGAGGGTGTCATCTTTGACTGTAATAGCATACACGATGACTTAACCAAAATTTCTAGTTGGTGCGAAGAATGGCAGCTAGCCCTCAATGTAGAAAAAGTAAGGTGATGCACATGAGTAGGAATAACAATCCCATAATATTCGAATACAGCATTAGTAGTGAGCTTCTTGATGCAGTTGGGTCGTTCAAATATCTAGGCGTAATATTGCAGAGCGATATGAAATGGTACGAACATGTAAGGACGGTTGTGAGTAAGACGGACAGCCAACTTTGGTTTGTTGGGAGAATTTTGGGGACATGTACTTCATCTGCAAAGGAGACCGCATATAAAACGCTTGTACGGCCATGTCTTGAGTATTGCTCAAGTATTTGGGACCTGCAGCAGATTGGTTTAAAGGAAGACATAGCAGCAGTTCAGAGGCGAGCAGCTAGATTTGTTACTGGTAGGTTCGACCAATGCGCAAGTGTCACGGAAATGCTCCGGCAACTCAACTGGGGAACGCTGGAGGAAAGACGACGTTCTTTTCGTGAATTTCTGTTGAGGAAATGTAGAGGGCCGGAATTTGAAGTTGAGGGTAGTAAGATCTCACTGCCACCTACTTACATTTCGTGTAGTGATCACAATGACAAGATAAAAGAAATTAGGGCTCGTACAGAGGCATATCAGAAATGCCTAGTAGTGGTACAATGTACCCTCCACCACGCACCTTATGGTGGATTGTGGGGTATGTATGTAGATGTAGATCTATTATTATGCAACAATGGTATCAAGAGGTTCAGTAATGTAAGCAGATGGAAATAAATCCCAGCATGCTTTGTTACATCACCCCCCTCATTTAATTAACCAGGTAGTTATTTGGAACAAAACATAATTAATTGGGTAATTAAATGATAAAAACAAAGGCATGTTGTTAACGCAGATAGTGCGGAATTATTTTTGTTTAATTTTTTTCTCAGAAGCTATTAATTACCTTCATATGACTACAGATGATCATTATAAGTGATTTTTTTTCACAATTGCGTCATTAGTTTTGCAATACTGCCCTTGTTTCTGGAATGACTCAAAATGAATGTTTTATAATTTTAATGTGATGAATCATTATTATTGAAACAACATTTAAGATGAAATATATACGTATAAAGTCTCAAAAACTGAAGAAAGTTCAAGAAATATAAACTACGAGGAAGTCTTCTGTATGAACCTCAACTCTGCAGTTGTATCCAACCACTTTACATTATAAGCAAAAATTGATCTGAAATGGGAGCAAGCGATTCAAAGAAATAAAATATGACACTGTACACAAATTCTTACAGACAAGAATAAAAAAAGTAAGCTGGCGTTCTTGTCCTTCTGGAAGGAGTTCAGCGCTATCTGGGTTAATCGTACAGCTACGAATAAATCATATGAAAGACTTAATTACAAAAATAACCTTAATCTACATTACACATTATGTTCATCCTGTGCTGGCCATAAAATTCCAAATACACAATAAAAATGGTATTATTAATACAATTATCCAAAATATTTATAAAATAAGTGAAAAATTTACAAATTATTTCTTCAATAGTTGAACACATTTTAAGAGATAATCGCATTTCAAGGGAGGAACACTCATCTCTCAGTTTTTTTCTTATTTGGCACATAAGGGAGGGCACATTATCTCCCAGTCCTCTCACAACACTTCACACTACACACAGAGCACTTAAACTTTCACTTAGCTTCACAGTGGGTCCATGCCTTCATAAGGTCCAAAAATGGTTGTCCCACATGTCAGGCAGTGTCCTTGTCCTGGAGGTGGCTCTTCTCTAGCACAGTACATGAAAAATATACAAAATTTCCTATGTTAGTACCTCAATAAAACTGATCACTAATTACACAAAATATTTCTTTCCTACCATACTATTATACGCTATATAATTGAAATCCTATTACAAAAAAGAATGGAAACTTGCATGGCACTACAAAAATCTCTATATAAGCTACATCAAGGCAAAAATAAAATGCAGTGTAAACTTGAAAATCATATTGTTTTTCCAATACCAAAGTCTAAATTTTATCCTCTTACATCACAGTACCAAGATAATCAAACACACTTCTATGGACATCATGTGAACCAAAAATTATGACCCACTCTTCTTACTCACAGATGACAAATACCAAGCAGCAAATAAATGAACAAAATTTCAAATAAAAAAAGATGGTTAGCTTCTCAAAAATCTTCAAAAACATCTTACACAAAACCAGTTGTATTTGCCCAAGGTAAAATATATGTACATCTGTCTAAAATCTCTCACTTCCAAATTCATAAATCTTACCAAGTTATCTATTGTTGAAATGAGATAGAATGGCTGGCCAGTACTTACCATTGTGCTGTACCGCCGATAGTAACACAAAATGAAAAAACAGAAAAAAAGGGACAAAGGGACAAGCTTTCGGAACAGAGTTCCTTCGTCAGGTGGGAGAGAAGGGAAGAATAAAGGATGGGAATAGAAGGGAAAGGTGGTTCACGACCTAGGTCATGAAGGTGGTGTTTCGAAACACCACCTTCATGACCTAGGTCGTGAACCACCTTTCCCTTCTATTCCCATCCTTTATTCTTCCCTTCTCTCCCACCTGACGAAGGAACTCTGTTCCGAAAGCTTGTCCCTTTGTCCCTTTTTTTCTGTTTTTTCATTTTGTGTTACTATCGGCGGTACAGCACAATGGTAAGTACTGGCCAGCCATTCTATCTCATTTCAACAATATTTATTATCTCTGAGGAGAATTTTCATCATTAATCGAATATTACCAAGTTATCTGTAAGATAGAATCCACAGACAATCTGTAACAGCAAAGACAGGCTCTCTAACCATTGTCCCTATCTACTTATTATACCTCATAACTAAATACTCATCTTTTATCTATATTCTCATAGTATTTCATTACCTCATTACTCATAATACCTCATTATTCTGTCCATATTCATTTTAATAGTCTATCAAAGAAAATATGAAAATCCTGCATAAGCCACAACAAATCTCCAGAACCCTAGTCTACAGCAACTTCCATTACTTCCATACAGACAGAACCATGTAAATTTCAGAACTTCACTTTCCATTATCATATTGCTTTAAATTCATGGCTAAAGATACAAATTTGTCACATAGCTACAGATAATTTTGCTCACAAATCACTTGGTAGATCACTACTGCACTAGCAAAATGTAACACATTTACTTCATCTCAGTAAGTACCAAATTTAACCTTCATTGCACCAAAATGTAGGTGTAATCTTTTGTTGTTGTTGTTGTTGCTGCTGCTGCTGCTGCTGCTACATATGCTGTTTAGAAGATACATAATTGAGGTGGATAGTACTGGATTCACACAAGCATTTCATCATACACACTACACTATGGCAACCTACAGTTACACTAAGTAACCTACAGGTACACTATGGTAACTCACAATTACACTATTACCTCTAACTATACTAAACAAAACAGAGTTGGATAAGATTTTATTAACTTACAAATTACTCCTAGGATACTGGAAGTAGAATGGAGCGACTTAAGAAATGAAAAATAGAATCACCCAGTTGAGCGAAGGTATTACTCACCAAGTAATGTATTTGCCAAAGAATGACAAAACCCCTACTTACCTAGTTAAACTTACCACTAGCAAAATCACTATTGATGGACCATTAATCAAAAATTTGTGCTCCAAGAATTGTGTTAATACTAAGATCTGGTATCACTAATAAATCACCCACTAAATTTTGTCCTGCTAACTTCATAACTTCACTAATACAAGGACTTTCTGCTTCAGTCTTGGATAACTTAGCATTAGTAAAAATATTGTTTATTCTAGAAACTTGCATAATCACTATTCTATCTGTATCATTAATTGATACAAACAAAGTCTAAGAAATACCATTAAGATCATTACTGTTCAGCAAGCATTTTACAGATACACTCTGCACACTAGTTGACACTATTGGCTGCCACACCATGTCAGTACTTACTACTGCCTCTTCTTCATACAATAGATCTTCATAAATTTTTTTCTTGCACAAGCAATCATATGTTTCAGACACATCATGTGAAGCTGCAGTTAAGTGGCACACATCATGGTCTGCTTCCACTTTCCTACTGCCTTCGAGTTTTAACTCTGTATTCTCTTTTTGTTTACTAATTCTTTCCACTTTGTCTTAATAACTACTTTACTATTGTCATAAAAATAGATTCATTTACCTCAACTTTCTCATCACTAGATCCATCACTACTCCTGTTTCCTGAACTTTCAACACTGTCACTTACTTAAAAACAAACTATTTACCACTTTATAATAATGGAAAGTCCAGGTTGGAATTAATAATAAAGTAAGGACAGTTTACAACTCACCGCAAAGACATGGCGATGAGCTCTGACAGGCACATACAAGATACGCACCTACAACACTTTCAGCTATGGGCCATGGCATTCCTCAGAAAATAGAACACTCACACAATCACACAGGCACACAACACAATCATACAGCCATCACCTCCGACTGCCGCACTTTGAAGTGACTGTAACAGAGTTATCAATCACACAGTTGCTTGTTCTTTGATGGAGTGTGAAGTGCTAGGTGGATGGATTGTGCAGGTCTTACAATGGGGTCTTCCACAGGAATATGTTTCCTGTGGCAGGGGTTTGTTGTTGGGAGAGGCATATGGTTGTACTAGAAAGTTGTGAAGGTTGGGTGATATTGGAACACCGTTTTAGGAGAGGTTGGAATGATCTTGGACTGGATGTCTCTCATTTCATGGTGTGTGTGTGTGTGTGTGTGTGTGTGTGTGTGTGTGTGTGTAACATTTCTTTGTTTTTGCTAAAAGATCTTCACATATTATACACAGAGGTGTGCAGTATTCAGCAGATTTTTCAGAAGGCTTTCAACAGAACTGAAAGAAAAAAAAAAAACCTTTGTGTTAAACCCTAACATTAAAATAAAAGTTGAAAAGTTTATCCATAGCACAGTTCTTATACTCTGTACAGGAGTTCATCCCTGTAGTTGAAAACCTTTCTCTGCACAGTACTATTTACACATATCCTCCTCATCAATTTTATTTGTGTTTATATAATAATGGAAAATCCAGGCTGGAATTAATAATATAGTAAGGACAGTTTACAACTCACCGCAAAGACGTGGTGATGAGTTGAGACAGGCACGTGTGTTTTATTCATTCTTAAATTATCTTTTGCATAAATCTTCTAATTTGCAATCTGTTAAATACTAATTCGTTCGATATAAGTGTGGCCCGAGTTTAGACATGCGAACTGAATTCGCTAAGGAAAGTGTAGCTTCAGTGGAATGTGCTTGAAACAAAATCCACGTTTCAGCATTGGCAGCGGCAGCTCCCCGAGTGGAGTGGCAGCGCTGATCGGTTGCGAGCTGCTGACTGAGGTGCACGCGCTGTGCCCGCCGCACGGTGAGGATGTGCAGCCCCTGGCCCGGCTGCTGCTGTGCGGCTGGGGCTGGCGGGCGCTCGCTGTGCTGCATCACCTCGACTGCTGGGTGAGCAAGTTACTGGAAAGTGTAGTACAACTGACTGCACATAAGACTGAGTAAATTAAGTTGCAGGTTGGACAAGTACAGGGAGTTGAATCATTTGGCCACAAGGTTAATGGAGCAGCAGTGTGTTTGATTAGCCCCTTTTCAGGAAAAAATTCTGAAGATGTGATATCCATTTTGAAAGATTTGTCCTCGGCTGCAGCTCTGGGAGGTTGGTTAGACTAATCAGTTGTGTTGCAAGTAGAGAAGTTAAGGATATCTGAGGAAGCCAAAACATTTGTACATTCCACAGAGACAGTTAGGAATACAAAATTATTCAAAGAGTTCGAAAGGGGTTTGTTAGAATGCTATGAAGCAGCTTCTGTGGTGTACATTGCAGATATGTTTTGGTAGAGTGATTATAAACACTTATGAGCTGGTAAGCAGTGATGAGGCAACACAGTTTTGTTGCAAGTAGCAGAGTAGAAGACCCTTAATACTTTTTAAATAGGTATACCTGCAGAGATATCCAGGAAGGTTCAATCAATTGCACCAGCTGATTCACACATAGCACTGAGTTTAGCAATGGAATATGAGAATATCGACCTAGCTGCTGGGATCCAAACAAGAAAGGTGAGGGGGACTTTTTATTTTTTTCCCCGTGGCTATGAGGTGTTTTTCTTGTGACTGTGTAGGCCATGTGCAGAAGGTTTGCTGCCAGCCACGAGTGAGTGAGTGTCATCGGTGACATGTTAGTATCCAGAATTTTAAGGATAAGCACAGTGTGGTATGGCAACTGTTAAATGCCATAGGTAGCTCCCAGTCCGCCGTATGGCATTTCCATTAAATTCAGATGCTTCAGCTATGAATGCAGAGTCAGTGTGTGCACTAATAGGTACTGTCGATAGTTCTAGGCACAAGTTTTTATTCGATACAGGCGAATGCATGTCAGCTGCTAATAAAGATGGAGAGGGTTGGAGATGATTACAACCAGTATGGTACAAGTTAAATGTGGTATGAGATAATGATGCTGAACCTTTATCAGTGGGGTTGTGTTTTTCTGTGGAAGTACTACAGTTTAAGTTCTGAGTGGAAGTAGTACCGCGTGTAACACTTAACCCGTAGTCTAACTGGTGGAACATCGCATGTAAAAAATGTGAAAAGCGGAGGTGTCAGTAGTACCAGAACAAGTGGCAGAATTGTCCTGTATGGCAAGAATTACACTATCCGATGGGAGGACTGTGGCGTCAGTTAATGATTGAACTGTTGTCTGCGTGTTGTCAGCAGTTGGTAATGTTGGACTCCCATATTTCTGTGCCTTTTGAAAGTGGAGTATGCAAAATATGGAAGTAATTAGCAGCTGTTTTCTGTAGTGTATGGTAAGGTCTTGTCATCGAGTGAAGGTAGTAAGATTCGAGAAGACTGGAGCAAATTTCTAGTTGTTGTGATGAATCAAAACTAGTTCCAAATGTAGAAAAATGGAAGGTGGATGCGTATGAGTGGGAAAAACTATCCCATAATGTTTGAATTCAATCTTAGTAGTAATGTGCTTGTCACTGCCACATTGAGCAATATCTAGGCATAATGATGCAGAGTGATAGGAAATGGAACAAGCATGTTACAACAGTTCTGGGGATGTCAGGTGGTCATTTTTGGGTGAATTTTGTGAATATGTGATTGATTTTTGGGGACAGTGTACAGATTATTAGTGTAGCACATTTCTGTGTATTGCTCAATTGTTTTGTATCCCTACCAGATTGGTATAAGGAAGACATGGAAGCAACTCAGAGGCAGGGTCCAAGATTCATTACTGATAGGTTCGGTCTATATTCATTAGGGATTAAAATCTGAGTCCTTGGAGGAAAGGTAATTTAAAGTGTCGGCATTTGAATCTGACTGCAGTATAAAACTTCTGCCACCAACTTACATTTTATGTAAGGATCACAAAGATAAGAGAAATTAGGGACTGTACAGAGGGGTATAGATGGCCATTTATTTCTGTATCTATTTGAGAGTGAAATAACAGGAAACGAAGTGACTAGTAGTGGTACGAGGTAAGCACTGCCACACAGTTTATGGCTTGCAGAGTACTCAAGTAGAAGTAGAAGCATTTGTGGGCTAGGGTACAACCCATCAGTGCCATCCATTAGGTGACTGTTTGTCAGCAATGTCGTGAGTGTAACATTAAACAGTCCTGCAAATTTAGGCATAGTTGTACGACACATTTCCATGCATCTGCTTTGACCCACCATGTTATCAACATGGCAGCAATGATATATATAATCTTATCCAATATGGCGACCAAAACAATCGTGAGAAACACTGACAATCTTGCCAGAAATTAACTTCAAACAAATAAAATTACAGTAATGGGACAAGTGTAGGATTGTGGGGGTTTTGGGCAGAGACATTCTAAGTGGGGAAAAAAGGCAAAAAGCTAACAAAAAACACACAAAATATGATAAAAAATAAAAAAATTATAATAATAAGAAAAAAATAGAAATAAAAACACAAAATAAGTGAAATAAAAACTGAAAATGATCAAAATGGGATGCAGTAGATTCATGATAAACAGTTATGGGACCAAGGAGATGTCAAATTATCAAAAATGTTGGATTACCAAAGGCAGACTATCTTAATTAAATTTATACTTCTAACTGTAAGGGGTTTTGTACAAATATTTTATACTATATGCGCTTCAATAGCCCTATTATTACAATACATATCGCATATAGGCATATGTACTTTAAGGCCACTGATGTTATAAAAATACAAATGTATGTATAAGACTGGTGTGAGGCACTGGCCATACGAGAGTGGCATCGGACTGTCAAAGGTTGGATTTTCTGAGTCTGCTGTAGTTCAGTATACCTATAAGACTCCTCAAATGAAGACAGTGATACTAACCAACAACCTTGTACAAAACGAATAGTATAAAAACAGTACTGAATATTTCAATCAACCTACACCACACCTAATATCAAGAAAACAATACCAATCACTCCACACCCAAATCCCATCAACATTTAAATGGTTTCAAATACTTAAATTGACTCAACCTCAAATAAAGACAGCGCTATCCATTCAACCCCCCCCCCCCCACCCCATCCCCCTCCTCCTGCCAAGCAACATGGAAATAATATCAAAAATTTCAGTCATTTCAAATGTTCCATTCTAACATAATTTTCTTCACCACAACCACTTTTGTATTTTCATATCCATTGGCTTCGCCAACTCAAAACCTATCTGTTGTCTCCCAACCTAACATAGACCATAGGCTACAATACAGATTAGCCTGTCACCAAAATCAGATTTTCGCTTTTTCACATTTGTTGGCATTGATAATCACAGTAATCACACCACACCACCTATGTTGCCAACTTACACACACTATGGAAATGCCACTGAAAATCTCCCTTACAGTGATTTGAACATCACACAAGCATCCTCAACTACCACCAACACCAATAGAAACTACACTACAAAAATTCAACAAAAATTTTACCAAAAATATGTTCCAGTGTACAAAACAGTAATTCAAAAAATAAATGACACACACTCTCCTTCTCACAACTTTCATTAGCTTCATTGGTTGCCAACATCTTGTACACCGAACATAATCAGCTATAACGCCAAGCAGCTGAATAAATTTTATCTTGGCCAACATAATCTCTCCCCAATGTGTCACGTGGTGAAAAAAAAATTTATTTGTTGTATTCATCCTAACAAAAACAGAACAATAAAACACATGGAATTGTAGAAAGGCGAACTAAACCAGAAAGATCAAACTACTAAAATGCATAGTAATGCGCACACAGCTGAAAACATCTTTAAGAGAAGCAACCACATCACACAAATATGAAGAACCTTGCACACCATCTGTAAACGCAGACAACTAAAAATTATCATGCAACGACGACATCACAACACAACCACCTTACATCTCAGTTCAAAGCAGACAGGTGGAATCCCATCCTACAAATGACCAACTGTCAATCCAAGGAATTAAACATAAATTTGAAGAAAAAAATTGAAGAAAATATATGAACAGATTGCCAAAAGTGGAGAATGAAAACTAAATTTGATGTACTGATAAAAATAGAAAAAACACCGTCATGATAGTAGTAGTAGTTGTTGTTTTATTAAGAACCTTTGCCTGTGCTGATTTGAATTCAATTTGTTAAGAAGTTATAATGATGTCAAATAAGTAAGAAATCTGACCCAATATCTAGTTGTAACACCAGAATCTTGGATTCAAAAAACTTGAATGACAAGAACTTCCTTGAGTGTAATTAATGAATGTGATGCCAGTACCAATATTTATCAGTAGGACTGACAGTTGTGAGTAAGACAAGCAGTTCTGTGGCTGACAGAGGCAGAATTTACAAAGCAGTTCTGTCCTGTCTAGGGAGAGGTCTAGATTTGGAGAGGCTTAATGAGAGGTGGCTGCTTGCATCACAGTAATTATACTGACACCAAATTATCACTGGAGGTCGTGCATGGCAGCAAGTGGACCCAGCAGTGTTCTGTCAATGGTTTTATAGTTGATGAGAAAAGTTTATTAGATTTTAATTTTCTGAAGTCTGCAATAGAAAAATTTTTGTAACGGTTCATGTTGTCTGAAATAGTCACTGTCCTGTGGTCGCGAGCTGTGTGCCCTGCTGGTGTCCCTGTTTCCTGTTGGCCTGGAAGCTGCACCCCGGAGTCTCGTGATGAGTGAAAACTGCAATCCTTTTGTACAACTATGGAGGCCACGGCCACCAATGGACAGACCGTTAATCGATGTTGTGAGGTATGTATAAAATTAGAAGTCGGTTTAAAACTACTCGGATATGTGAAATGATAAAATGTCTCTGAAATTTCTAGAATGCTGAAGTGCAGTAACATGTAATTAAATATCAACTGATGATAGTGGTTACAGTATGACTGTTAGTGACAAATGTACTAAGCAGTGAAGCCGAAGATCATTTTGAGATTGCTTCTGTACCTTCTCAGAGAGAACTCTCATTGCAGTTTACTTTGGCAAATCACAATCTCTTGTAACTTATCTTGATATATGTTGTCAAACATTTCTATTTTAATTGAAAAGGCTCTTCTAGTGCTATTACAATGCAGAAGAATAGAAAGCTGTGCGCAATTAAAAGATATATTTTACTAATCTTATCCTATATTAGTGGAAGACAGTGTGTGTTTTGAAAGAATTAATTTTTTTCATAAATGTTGTTCATTTCCAAACAAAGAACATCCAAAATGTTTGGATAAGAGTAGCTTCTTTTTTATTATCACGGATAAGAGCAAAATGTAGACATAATTGATAAATAAGTTAGGGTGGCTATATTTAAAGCAGAGGAAATTTTCATTTTGGTGAATTATTTTTACAAAATTCCAGTTGCCAAATTCCTCCTCCAAATGCTAAACTATTATGTTGACTTCTGTCTATTTGGTGAGAAACGACCATTATAATTAACAAAATTTTTAGGTGTAAAATAAACATTTAATTGTTAGAAGTTAATAGTCAGAAATGTAGTTTTCTCATCTTCAACATTGTCCTGTCATATTAACATGCATTTAACTATGACCTTCACTTAAAATTGTTCAAAATTCACAAGCCTGTGTTGCTGACACCATCTGCCAACAATTTGGTACTTGTGTTCTCAAGTTAAAAACAATGTAGCAGGACATTTTCTAACAACGGTTGAATGAAAAGAACATGCTTTTGTAAGTAAATTTTGTTATGTAAAATTGGTCAAGTTTTGAAGAGGGACAGGTTCTAATAATGGTGTTGTGACTCAAGGCAAATAGTCTTACAAAGTTCACTATTAGTACATATATTAACACGACGACTAATTTCATTGGTCCAAACTTGAATATAGTTTTATTGGAAATATATTTTGTTTTGATATAATGATGATGAGCTGCAAGCAGTTTTTAATCTGAACAACATCCTAACTGGGGAATAATTGTCAAATGGAAAGGTATTCAGACTGAAAGCCATTTCAGCACTGAACTAGTTGTAATTCTGTGGGTTTTGATTAAATGTTAAATTTTTGAGTGTTAATGGGTTAACTTTGTAATTATTGTAACACACTTCTGTCACATATTGTGTAAAATATTTTTTTATGATCAAGGCTCATTGTGCTGTGGATTATTAAATTTCTGCCACTCTTGTAATTTTGGCAAGTAAACAGAGCGTAGAGTTGCTGCAGATCAGGCTAAAAGTAGAAACAATGTTTTGTGAGGAATTTTACTTTTGGGAACAAATTCTTTAAAAAATATTTTGCAGTTTATCATGTCATTACTCCTATTCATTGTCCTGATACTTCAGTCCCTAGTGAATACCGTATATTTCCGCAAATAAGGCGACCTTCAGATAAGTCGAGGTACAACTTTTCATCAAAATTTCATGGTTTTTAGCATATATCTGGCCTATAAGATGACCCCCAAGTTACCGTATTTACCCGAATGCATGCCACACATCTTTTTCCAGTTTTCGGGGTCCTTAAATATGCCTGTGACTTTGATTCAGAGACAAAGCTTCATTAAGTTCTGAAAATTGCCATTGGAAGCTGCCATAAGTAGTTTTTGTGATTGGTACACCTGGATTTCACCCTTTTTTTGCAGTGTTTGCGGTCTGCTTTTGAACTTTCGTGCGCATAGGGCTACGTTGTATCTGATCGTAAAGAAGCATGGCCCTGGCCCCCCCCCCTTTTTTTTTGTTTACACTGCCGAGATGACATTTAATTGTGCCGATGCACACATACTATGTGGGTGAAAACACATGAAATTGCCTGAGAACAGAAGATTGAGCATTTCGAAGGAAGCCGTAATTGTTGTGTATAGCTCCGAAATATTTTTACCCTTTCACTGCTCCATACATAAATAGACTTTAATCGTTTCACTGTTACTCTGGATATATTGAGAAATTATTTTTAACAAGTGACATTGTAAAATAAAGCTACATTGTAAATAATTAATTCTATTCCTGCTTTATGGCATATAGGTTGTCGTATGTACCCTTGTCCACTCAGTAAATTAATAAAGCTCGAAAATGAATATATTTTTTTTAAATAACTGCGCAAAACTTTATTTTTGTAAATCTTTCCTCCACAATATAAATTTCATCAGGGTAATATCGCAGATGTGCTGCATAGAGCGGCTATAACGAGGCTTCGACCTTCAAACAATGTATGTACGTTTCAAAACGATATGTACGGAATAAGCGAATGTTTCTGAACCAGAGATTCGCGCGCTATGCACCCTCGCGTACTAAAAAATAATTTCTTGTTTGTCCGCTACCTGACCTAACTTTCACTTTAAAAAAAAATTCTGCTGTGTAGCCTTGAGAAGGTTAGGTATAGGTTAAACAAGAATTTTCTTTTTTAGTGCATGAGGGCACATTGTGTCTGAATCTACGGTTCAAAAACATTACATCGATTTACAGTTGTACGTTCGATATATATCATTTCAACCCGAGCTACTTAAGAGTGTAAGCTTTCTTGAAAATTACTCTTAGGTTCCTACCTAACCACATCCTTTAAATTCACGACATATTCATAAAAATCATAACATTCACCTGTTTGATATGAATCGTTTCATATTTAATCGTTTTAATATATATCGTTTGGAGGTCGAAGCCGCCCTATGCAGCACATCTGCGAAACTACCAGTTTCAGGCTAAATTTCAATCCAATTTGTTTTTGTACCATTGTATAAGACGACCTCAGATTTTGGGGCCTTTTTTTATGATTTAGCAATCGTCTTATCTGCGGAAATATACGGTATGTGGAATTAATAGGTGCTGGTAATGACACTTCATCATTCTCACCAAATCTGTAGTAACAATAAATGTGGCTTCAACAGGGTACATGTCCTGTAGGTAAACAGGATCAGGAGAGTTGCAGGCAGGTACCCTCTGCTTTCATTGCAGTCAGTTCTACAGAGCACCCAGCTTAATTCCTCAATAAAAACTGCCTAAATCTTGCGACACAAATTGTTGTCTAATCAGAGTTCCAGAACCAAACTATTGCTTATTGCTTTGATGGAGTTCTGTGAGGAATTACTCTGTCTGAAACCACTGTAGATGGCTACATGTTGGTCTTATAAAATTTCCTCTACATAAAGATGTGTTTGTTAATATATTGTGATAATAGGAAGTGGAATAACATCCTCTAATTATACAGTCCATTGTCAAAATGAAGCAGATTTATCCCAGTATGTGACTCGCGGTCATCCACCTTAGTGGCAGCAGCTGTACTACAGGGGTGCCGCTGGTGTCACAAGTACAGTAACTTGTACAAACAGTCGGTCATGAGGGAGTCAATGCATGTGGTTTGGATCTGTGAGTGGGTCTTGTGATTATACAGGAGTAGAGTGAAGGAAGATGCACACACCTGTTTAAGGAGCACATCCCCTACATGTAACAGTTATCATGGAAAATATTTTAACTTTATATAGCCTTTTTTAATGGGGCTAGTAGTATTTTGAGACTGGTAGTTAACTCCATTATGTAAAAAACCTGTCACAAATGAACACCAAATAGACTATAATCTGCAGACCGATCGAGGCAAGAGTCTGTGATGCGAGTGCTGTGAAATATTGATAAGGCAACTGTATACTTGGAGCTTAACACAATCGTGCTTCTCACTTGTGCCCCTTAAGGAAAGTAGAGAGACTGAGTTAAGTTATCACCAACAAAGTCTTTTAGCAGTCAATTTACACGGACATTGTTTGTGTCATTAGCTTTATTGACTGGATGTAATATTTTGCTGTGAGATGGCATCTCAGTGCACATGATGTACATTGATACTTACTAATCCTTACAATACTTCTTTCACTATCATTTTCAGTTTCAATTTGACACATTGCATATTGTCTACATTCACCCCACAGGGCCATATGTGCCACGGAATGGATTAGCACATTCAACCTTGCTGTGGGGATGTTTGCCTCTGCCGCTATGTGCTGTTGCCATTGAGTGCTTTCTACAGTTTGTGCACAGCAGAACTAAAGTGAACTCTGATTTCACACATCAGCTTGAGCTAACTGATTGAATGTTGGAGTTTGGTGCTTCACCTCTCCTAGTTTTCTGGGCTTAATCACTGTGACATTCAACTTGTGCAGCTCAAGAAATATGTGTTGTATGTGCTATTATTATGGACCATATAAATGACCTGCAATAGTTTATCTTATTGTCTGTGTGGCTATTTCTGCTGACTATAATAGAAAGGATTGTTATTGGTACTGCTGCACATGTATTGCTTTTCATAAGAGATGATTATGGCATCTCTTGCAATGTTATTCAAAGTGTTCCATAGTGTAAGTATGCAATAATGCTTTACGCAATTAAAACATTTACATGCTATATAAGTAATTACTGTTCATTCTACCACTTTCAAACATAATACTTAGCTTTTCAACATTTCGATGTATGGGGGTTCTGCTCGCTGCAACATTATTCTCCTAGGGTGTCGTGATAGAAATAAATACTCGTAGGTACAATTTTTCACTTCTTCTTTAATCTGCACTCAAAGTACTTCTCCACCAAAACATTACAAATTCAAACTTGCGTACAACAACAACAACAACAACAACACAGACTGACATTGCTTCCAAAGCACTTTGCGGAAGCCAGAACTAGAACTCCCGCACACAAGGTGGTGAGGCAAATGTATAACCTTGACAATAATGGCAGTACATGACACATTGTTCATATCAATTGAATATACTGATTTACAATTACAAGTAAAACATTTTATGTACACAAAAATAATCACAATATAAAACGAAAACTATACATACAATAATTTTATATGACACGTTTCTGTTTGAATTGAAATCTCCGATCTTGCTGTTTGACAACAAAATGCGATGTTAAATGTCAATTAATTTGTTAATGAGTACATCATACATGTTCCTATCATAAATTGGACTATCAATTATCTTTGCAAATCTGAAAATAGGTTCAAAATCTCACGTCAGTCAATATATACAAAGAATTACGATATTGGAATTTCGACTTTTACATTAATTAACACAATTAGCTGGTCTACACAACTTGTTTATGAGCCTAACATATATACAATGCTATTTATTTTAATGTCTTTATGTAGATACAAAAGTTTTTAGCATTTGTCTGTCTATTTATTTAAATAACATACAATAACAAAACTATTGTTTATAGAACTGTCTGGAAACGTCTTGTACAAATGTCTTAGATTTCATTAATTATCACTTGTTTTAATCACAGTATCACCGAGGCACTGTCTTACATTGATTCCTAGGCTGGCTATATCGTTTTTAACTATCTTCACACACAACTTTTATCACTATTGAATCACACGATTCCGGATCCGACGCAGACGGTATCGTAGGATGACATTGAGATGAGAGGACCAGGCAGAAGGTATCGTACGATAACATCGAGATGAGAGGGCCAGCAGTATCATCACACAATGCATTTTTTGTTAAAACAGCTTGGATGTCTACTGCATGTACCCTGCCCTCCCTCCCAGCTTCGTTGTTGCAGAATTGTCTTGAAATAATTTATGTGCGTTACCTCTGTGTGGTCAGTCTTTCTCACCACATGCAGATATCAAGGTTTCTGAGTCTTCCTGTAGATAACTTTACAGACAAACTTTTCATTCTTTTTTAAATGCCTTTTCATCTGACCTGATATGAAGTGCAGTAGTACTTGATGAACATTTTTATATAATGTGAAAACAGAGTCATATAACACTCCCCTGAGACACAACTGAAATAACTTTGTCTCGAGACTTCTTTCTGTTGAGAATGATCTGTTGGGTAGAAATGCCTCAACTTAGTCACACAGTTGGTCTGATATTTCATATGCTCGCACTTTGTTCATCAGGCGACAGTGTGGAATGGTATCAAACACCTTGTGGACGTCAAGAAACAGGACATCTACTACAGATCCTATATCTACTATCCTCTGGAACTCATCGATGAATAGCGTGAGCTGTTTTGCACAATATCTTGGTTTTTGGAAACCATGTTGATTCGTACAAAGGAGATTTCTGGTCTCCCGAAATGACACCATAATACTCAAAAATAACATATATTCTGCAAGAGTTTGGTTACATTTATATTTGCAATGAAGTTCTGTTTGATTTCATAACAGTTTCATAATACTGTTGAAAAATGGTGAATGCTTCTCATCTCTCATAATTGTACTCGACACATGCTTATCTAACACATATTGTACAGTGCACTTGACCCCATTTCACTTTTCCTAAATAGGAAGATCTTCCTACCTTTCTTGATACTTCTATTTACAGCTGTATTCATTTATGCTTTAATCGCCTTATGAGAACTGATTCGCTGTTGGATGCTAACTCGAGTTGGAGTTCAGGTCCATTGTCATCAGTAGCCTAACACAACTGAGCGAGGTGGCGCAGTGGTAACGCACTGGACTCGCATTTGGGAGGATGGTGGTTCAAATCCATCTCCGGCCATCCAAATTTAGGTTTTCTGTGATTTCCCTAAATCACTCCAGGCAAATGCTGGGATCGTTTCTTCAAAATGGCATGTCTGATTTCCTTCCCCATCCGTATGCAAAAACTCCATCTCTAATGACCAAATTGTCGACGGGACATTAAACACTAAGATTCCTTCCATTTGAGCCTAAACATTATCTCCAACTCCAAACGTTATCTCTCTATTAAGTATTGTGTTTTTTTTTGTAGTAATTATTGAATATATTATTAATAGAAATCTTGAATGGTTGTTGCTGTTACATTCACTTTTTTCTAAGCTAAATGTAATCTCATGGTAGGTCGAGAGGTCCTGCCTCGGACACCCCCTCTGTCACCCGCAGCCCCACGAGTGCTCCAGCAGCTGCTGGCGGCAGCAGTAGCAGCGAGTCTGGTGGTGACAGGGCGGAACCTGTCAATGTCATCCGCATACGCCTCAACCCCATGGACTTTGAGTATTTCACATCGGTAAGTGAGGCATGAGGCATGCTCAAACTTGTGTTTGTTTAATAGACGGCTGCCAGATTTTATTTAGTGAAAGCCAAGATACATGATACATGTGTGAAGTTGGATGAGTGTTAGTTGATCAACGTAAAATGCAAAAGAGTTCCAGTATCCTATCATCTCATGGCAATGTGTGATTCAGAAGGAAGTATGATGGTGTGTGTGATATCTTTTCTGAGGGCTGAAAGCTTGAGTTCTGTGTGTTGTAGGGGTCTCGTCTTGGTTGGCAGAAGACGAGTTATAATTTTATTGCCCGCTGATTTTTGTCTGACGAGACCTCTTTCAAAATCTGTTGTATTTCTGTCTTAATGATTTCCAAGTAATGATACCAGAAACCATATATTATCACAGATTAAAGATCTTTTTCACACATTTATCTCTTTGTATTTAAATTAAATCAAATACATGTAAACTTTACATTTGGTTACTTGGTTACTTGTTTACAAAGTTCATTAATCTCCTCACGGAAGTTGCTAGGTGCTCCATGAGGCACACAGTAGTACACCTCTTTGACTGTACAGCAGTTGTTCACAAATATTCAGGCCCCAGGAGTACCTCAAACACATGTACACACACAAAAAAAATAATAAAAAAAAAAAAAAAAACAGCCTCTATTCCTAATTTCATTATAAAAATATAAAAGAATAATTTACCTAAACAAAAATAAAAAAAAACACCACAATTACACTATGTTTGCTAAATTATTTATAAAACTTAGTGAGGGTGCAAATATTTTAGCTGATTAGAAATTTTAATTAAAGGTTTGTACCCTCACAGTGTGTCCTTTTGTGTGTGTGTGTGTGTGTGTGTGTGTGTGTGTGTGTGTGTGTGTGTGTGCGCGTGCAAGCGCCTGTTGCAGATCGATGTGAGTCTTGCGTGTATGCATTATTCTTGAAATGTTTTGGGCACTAGTTGACTGTGTAGGTAGTCTCAAATATCTCCCGACAATGTTTCATTAGGTCTGTCATTGGAGATATATGTCTAATTGTTGTCTATTTCGAAGATTTTCTGGTCATCATAATATATTTTGATTTACTTGAGGAAGTGCAAAGTGTCTTGATTTTCAAGGTTGTGGTTAGGCAGGAACCTAAGAGTACAGCTTCAATTGATGTGAGTGAATGTTATGATTTTACGAATACATATTTCGTGATTGTAATGGATGTGGTTAGGCAGGAGTCGAAGAGTACAGATTAAATTGTTGCTTTCGTTCTACCAAATTATGACATTTAAAAAATCATAGTAACTCATATCATTTTAAAGATAGGCATTTACGTAATATCTGTTACATCTGAACAGAAAGATGTTTCATGTGGAGAAGCGTAGTATTATAGTGTGCAATTCTCTACATTCCAATGCTGTAATTCAAAAATAAAATCACGGATACGTCATATTGTTGTTGTTGTGGTCTTCAGTCCGGAGACTGGTTTGATGCAGCTCTCCACAATACCCTATCCTGAGCAAGCCTCTTCATCTCCACATAAGAATGACAACCTACATCTGTCTGAATCTGCTTACTGTATCCATCTCTTGGTCTTCCCCTGCGATTTTTTCCCCACACACTTCCCTCCAACGCTAAATTAACATATTAACACATTCATTTTCACATCTTGTAAACATTGTGTGCCGCCATTCATCCCAGTATCCACAGTGACTGTTGCCAACACTAGCGCACCACGTCACATAAGTACATTAGGCCATGCCGCCGATTGAGACTTTTACCGGTTTGACTTCTACAAAAATCAGTTACCAGCGTGAGCCATTTGGGAAGGAACTCCTGACCTTGCCTGTATGGCGTGGATCTCAAGCCTTTTCTTTCCCATTTCTTCCCTTGCTATACCCCATTGCTTCATTGCTTTCTCTGGGTTCCCAGTCATGTGGGTATTCTAGGAAATGAACAGGCTGACCAGTTGGTTGGAGTAGCCGAAACTCCCTGCTCCTTCCCCTGAGCAATCCTGGGCGCAGATTTGTGGGTCCAAATGATATCGCTACTCGTACAGGACTGGAACACCAACTGGCAGGCTACTGTCCCATCTAACAAACTGTTGTTGTTATGGTCTTCAGTCCAGAGACTGGTTTGATGCAGCTCTCCACCCCATTGTATCCTGAGCAAGCCTTTCATCTCCTCATAAGAACAGCAACCCACATCCACTTGAATCTGCTTACTATACGCGTCTCTTGGTCTCCCTCTGCGATTTTTACCCCACACACTTCCCTCCAATGCTAAATTTACAATTCCCCGATGTCTAAGAATGTGTCCTACCAAGCGATCCCTTCTTTTAGTCAGGGTATGCCAAAAATTCCTTTTCTCGCCAATTCTGTTCAGTACCTCTTCATTAGTTATGCGATCTACCCACCTAATCTTCAGCATTCTTCTGTAGCACCACATTTCAAAAGCCTCTATTCTCCTCCTGTCCGCACTGCTTATCGTCGATGTTTCACTCCCATACAAGGCAGCACTCCACACAAATGCCTTCAGAAAAGACTTCCTTACACTTAAATTAATATTCGATGTTAGCGGATTTCTCTTTTACAAAAATGCTTTTCTTCCCATTGCCATTCTGCATTTTATATCCTCTGTACTGCGACAATCACACGTTATTTTACTACCCTAGTAACAAAACTCGTCTACCACCTTCATTGTTTCGTTACCTAATCTAATTCCTTCAGCATCGCCTGATTTTCTAAGACCGCATTCCATTATTTTTGTTTTGCTCTTGTTAATGTACATCCTACACACCAGTTCAAATAGTCTCGTCATGGCTGACTCTCCGAGTGACTTTAGTAGCTCGGAGGGTATGTCATCTACTCCTGGGGCCTTGTTCCGACCTAGGTCTTTCAGGGCTCTGTCAAATTCATCGCTCAGTATAGTATCTCCTATTTCATTGTGATCTACTTCCTCTTCCCTTCCTACAACATCGTCTCTAAGTTCATTTCCTTTGTAGAGCTGCTCTTTGTACTCTTTCCACCTTTCAGCTTTCCCTTCTTTGCTGAGAACTGGTTTCCCATCTGAGTTCTTGATATTCGTAGAGTTGCTTTTCTTGCCCCCAAATGTCTCTCTTATTTTCCTGTAGGCGGTATCTACTTTTCCCCTTCTTATACATTCTTCTACAGATTTGCATTTGGCTTCTAGCCACTCCTGCTTAGCTAACAAACTACGCTCCTTAAAGTCTACCACTGCAGCTTGGAGTTCTTCCTCACGCCATTCTTGAAGGGAATCCACTCTCCTTTGCCATCTCCAAATCGGTCATTCCAGGCTGACCCGTGGTTTTATTTTGCGTAATGAGTGTCCCACACATTGTGGTGTGGAGCCCTACAATCTGAGGCTCATATCTCAGTGGAATGTCCACTCCTCCTGGCACTCCGTCCCAAATACGGAATTCCACACTCATTGGCTTCAGTTTTGGCTGTGATTCTCAGATGGCTGATGGAGTTCTTGGATTTGTTTCCTTTTTTTAAATTTTTTTTACACTGTTCTCCTGCACCACCTTGTCGTTAATAAACAGGTGTTCTAGATGTGTAGTGATGTGCCTTGCAGAATTCCACTTTTTCTGTTGATTCTAGTCCTGTTCTAATTGATTTTAACTTCCCTTTTAGTTCCTCTAACTTACTATCGGTAAGGCCTGTATTTGCACAGAACCACCAACTACAATCTCTCAACGGGCTCGGACCTGGTTGAATGAAGTCATCCTTCAGAGTTTTCTGTGCTTCCTCATGATTTATTTGACTTTCTGTTGCTAATGTATAATACACTCTCCAGCTGATTGGCTGATGCTTGCCAGAGTTTACCCTTTTATTGTGTTGACTTGTACTTCACTTGTGGATTGACACTTGGAGAACTCTTGAAGAATGGCAAGTAACTCCCCCTGTTAGTCCTTTGTTAAGACATCGTGGGGCTGTGGAAGATAGTTGACCTTACTATGAAGGAGGAGGAGAAAGTTCCACATAAAAAAAAAAAAAAGCATTGCTGAGGACATGTACCAAACACTGCTCATGAAGGGGATATCAGCAGCAGATGACTTCGTAAAATAGTAACAGTATGTTGAGATGATGCCTTAGAAACAAACTGGGTGTAACAAGTTCAATTTCAGAACTTCATTTTGCTGGTTACAATGGAGGAAGAAACCAATCTTGCAGACATTATTCTTCAAATTTTTGGAGACGTAGTTTCAAAAGGTACTGGAAGTGAAGGTCAAGCTGAAAATTGAGACATTTAAAGAGATAATAAGAGAGGAAGTGGAACAAATGCTGGCTTCCGTCTCTAGTTGTCCAGTTCCCATCAGAAACAGTGAAACACTTAAGATCAAGGTCCATTTAAGCTCCTACAATGCAGTGTGAGGAAACTGATTATGCCCCCAGGAAGACCCGGCACAACTAGCCAGTACGTTTCCACTGTGGGTGACCTGGTCATATGGTACACTATTGTGGAGGGTGATGGCAGATATTTGCTGGTGTCTGCACCAGCAGACTGCAAACAGACCTACACCAATGCCAACCACAGGATGACAAATTTCAGGGACGATTTATATCACCGTCACCACGAGCTAGCTATTAGAGAGGAAGCTTTCCAACTCGATGATAAAGGTCTCCTCCACTTTTTAGAAGCTTTGCAGCCATATGCACTGCAGTTCCTGTGGCTGGTACTTGCTTTTGCAGTGGATTTTGTCAAACATATGCTAGAATTACAACTTTCATTGCTTTTTACCTTATTAAGATGCTCTGGAACTTCAGTTTCCTGAGCTATGGGATTTTTGTACAGCTTCATTCGCAGGATATGGACCATGTTCCTAACATTCATTCATCTTACGTCAGGGTGGCAATCTTCAACTTCATAAGTTACATAGAATACCTGTATTGTGACACTATGTGGTTGAATGTAATGTCTGAGTAGCTTCTCAGGCAGCTCAATGTTCAAAACAGGAGTAAAGATCCAGACAAGGTCACCAGGCTGTAACAAAACGGATCAATGGCTAGCATAATCCCTTTGACAATCCTTGAACTTTCTGTATATAGAGTCAAGCCAACTACCAAGATTCATGACACAACTGACATAATGTGGAAAATTAAAGGGTGTGACCTTTCCTGGAGGTGAGGTGCAAAAGTCTAAAATCACTGCCAAAATGATAGTAAACCACATCAACATTCATATGGGCAGCCTACCTGCACGAGCTTGTGACAGTACCGTCCAACGAGTACCACTCAGTCATTATGTTCGGAGAAATTTATCAAGATAGATTAAATGCACTTCAAACACTTACCTTGCCAATGCACAAAATTGTTACACTCTTTTCTTTTATTAATTTTGGTTGCATTATATCTATGTAGACAGATGATATTGATGGGAATGCGTTATCTGTATAGATCTTTAATTTGGAAAAATCATGTTAAACAGCTGTGAAGCTTGGGCTCATAGTGGGCTGGCCAGCGGAGAGCTGGTGTGTGTGTGTGTGTGTGTGTGTGTGTGTGTGTGTGTGTGTGCGCGTGCGTGCGTGCGTGCGTGGTGGAAACGGCTGGCCACGGGGGTGAGCTTAGTGCTCCCTTGGAACGGCCGTGACATCAGAGGGAACCCACCACGCAGCTAACGAGGCGACAGTGTATTGTATACGATAAAGTTAAATTTAAAAATAAAACATAGTTAAGACAGAGAAGTGTGGCACAGTTTCTGAAAGGGTTTGATATGACACGTCTAGTAACACACAGATATCCCTCCTATTAAGTACATATAAAAAGTTTTAATAGAATGAAAATATTGCAATTTAGTGTTTATTTAAAAAAAAATCGTAACTTGTAAACAATTTAAGATACAGAGGTGAGCAAGGGCTCACATAAAAGGTCTCAACAAAGTGCATTGCCTGATATGCTTACAGTCAATGTAAAATAATATTGATCACAGAAAACCTAATTCACTAATATGATTTATAAATTTGTTAATAACATTAAGGACAGATACACAACCAGCATGGCAGTGTTTGTCCACAGGTGTCATATTAGAAAATAATTATACCATAAAATCACATTGTTCAAATTTACTTATGCATGTTTTATTTCCATAGGAGAAATGAAATGAAATAGAAATTTTAATTACGATGATCAGTTTCATGTTTGTGTTTAGTGTAAGTGTTTAAAGATGTATTTGTATGAATGTACGGTATACTGTGGGTAGTCTGTGTTTGGCTAGCATTGCAACGGCGAAGCTATGCCGGTCTTTGCCGCAACCTTTGGAAGAGTCAGATTTAAAAGTTTTCAGAGTGTAAAAGTGCGGTCGAACTTAGAAAGCTTTATCGAGTGTGCGAGTTACTGTTAAAATTCCAAAATTTCTTCTCAAGTTGCCAAGTGCTACATTGAATTTGAAGATTGTAGCGTGTGAAGTTTAGGCACTGTGACTTCAATACATTTTTGTTGGAAACAGATTGTAAAAGTGCATTTTTTCAGGAAATGTTAACTGAGTTCTCATAAACATTCAATCATTCGATATCTGTTGATGAACATTGTTTTTGTCAAATAAACTGTGAATATAAAGATAAAATATTTGTGGTCAGGCACAGACTAATGGAACTTCTTTTTTTTACGCAATGAACAGCAACCCGGTAGACTAATTCAACATATTTTTGGCAAAGTAAATTTTGTCTGGGGGCTCACGAGCTGTATTAGATATGCCAATGTACTGTGCTTTTCCAATGACAGTGTTTTGATCTGATAAATAAACAGACTACTTAAATAAGTGTTGTGAAAGCTATTTGTATGTAATGCTCCCTTCTTCTCAATTTTTTGTTGTGTTTAATTAAATCCACCCCCATGAACCACAGACATTGCCGAGGTGGGGTGGCTTGCGTGCCTCAACGATGCAGATAGCCGTACCGTAGGTGCAACCACAGCGGAGGGGTATCTGTGGAGAGGCCAGACAAACGTGTGGTTCCTGAAGAGGGGCAGCACCCTTTTCAGTAGTTACAGGGGCAACAGTCTGGATGATTGACTGAGCTGGCCTTGTAACATCAGCTAATGTGGCTTTGCCACACAGCTACTGCGAACGGCTGAAAGCAAGGGGAAACTACAGCCGTTACTTTTCCCGAGGACATGCAGCTCTACTGTATGAACATATGATGATGGCATCCTCTCGGGTAAAATATTCCGGAGGTAAAATAGTCCCCCATTCAGATCTCCGGGCGGGGACTACCCAGGAGGATGTGATCATCAGGAAAGACAATACTGGCATTCTACGGGTCGGAGCGTGGAATGTTAGTACCCTTAATCGAGTAGGAAAATTAGAAAATTTAAAAAGGGAAATGGATAGGTTGAAGTTAGATATAGTGGGGATTAGTGAAGTTCGGTGGCAGGATGAACAGGATTTCTGGTCAGGTGAGTACAGGATTATAAATACAAAATCAGTTGGGGTTATTACAGGAGTAGGACTGATAATGAATAAGAAAATAGGAATGCGGGTAAACTACTATGAGCAGCACAGTGATCGCATTATCATTGTCAAGATAGATCCGAAGCCAACACCGACAACAGTAGTACAGGTTTATATGCCAACTAGCTCTGCCGATGATGAGGAGATCGAAGAAATATATGAGGAGCTAAAGGAAATTATTCAGACAGTTAAGGGAGAGGAAAACTTAATTGTGATGGGAGACTGGAATTCGGTAGTAGGAAAAGGAAGAGAAGGAAAAATAATAGGTCAATATGGACTGGGCAGGAGGAATGAAAGAGGAAGTCGCCTGGTAGAATTTTGCACGGAACATGATTTAATCATAACAAACACGTGGTTTAAGAATCACAAAAGAAGGTTGTATACGTGGAAGAGACCAGGAGACACTGGAAGGTATCAGATAGATTTTATAATGGTACGACATAGGAACCAGGTTATAAACTGCAGGACATACCCAGGGGCAGATATAGACTCTGACCATAACTTGTTAGTCATGAACTGTAGGCTGAAGCTGAAAAAACTGCAGAAAGGTAGGAAAATAAGGAGATGGGACTTAGATAAATTGAAGGAAAGTGAAGTTCTGGAGAATTTCAGAGGGAGATTTAGGCAACAATTGACAGAAACAGGGGGAAATAAAACAGTAGAAGAGGAATGGGTAGCATTGAGAGATGAAATAATGAAGGCAGCGGAGGACAAAATAGGTAGAAAGGCAAGACCTACAAAAAATCCATGGATATCACAGGAAATACTACAGTTAATTGATGAAAGGAGAAAATGTAAAAATGCAGTAAATGAAACAGGCAAAATGGAGTACAGACGACTAAAAAATGAGATTGACAGGAAGTGCAAAACGGCTAAGCAGGAGTGGCTAGAAGCCAAATGTAAATCTGTAGAAGAATGTATAGCAAGGGGAAAAGTAGATACCGCCTACAGGAAAATAAAAGAAACATTTGGAGATAAGAAAAACAGCTCTATGAATATCAAGAACTCAGATGGGAAACCAGTTCTCAGCAAAGAAGGGAAAGCTGAAAGGTGGAAAGAGTACATAGAGCAGCTCTACAAAGGAAATGCACTTAGAGACGATGTTGTAGGAACGGAAGAGGAAGTCGATCAAGATGAAATAGGAGATACTATACTGAGAGATGAATTTGACAGAGCCTTGAAAGACCTAGGTCGGAACAAGGCCCCAGGAGTAGATGACATACCCTCAGAGCTACTAAAGTATCTGGGAGAGCCAGCCATGACAAGACTATTTGAACTGGTGTGTAGGATGTATGAGACCGGCGATATGCCCTCAGACTTTAAGAAAAATGTAATAATCCCCATTCCAAAGAAATCAGGCGCAGACAGGTGTGAAAATTACAGAACCATCAGTTTGATAAGTCATGGTTGCAAAATTTTAACACGAATTATCTACAGGAGAATGGAAAAGCTGGTAGAAGCTGATCTCGGGGAAGATCAGTTTGGATTCAGGAGGAACGTAGGTACCCGGGAGGCAATACTCACTTTACGTCTTATCTTGGAAGATAGATTAAGGAAAGGCAAACCTACATTTTTAGCTTTTGTAGATTTGGAGAAAGCATTTGACAATGTTGACTGGAATACACTCTTTCAAATTATGAAGTCAGCAGGGATAAAATACAGGGAAAGGAGAGTTATTTATAACTTGTACAAAAGCCAGACCGCAGTTATTAGACTCGAAGGGCATGAAAAGGAAGCATCAGTTGGGAAGGGAGTAAGACAGGGTTGTAGCCTTTTTCCAATGTTATTCAATTTGTACATCGAGCAGGCGGTGAAGGAAAGCAAGGAAAAATTTGGAGTAGGGATTAAAGTACAGGGGGAAGAAATAAAAACATTGCGTTTTGCTGATGACATTGTAATTCTGTCAGAGACAGCAAAGGACCTGGAAGAGCAGTTGAATGGAATGGACAGTGTGTTGAAGAGAGCATATAAAATGAATATTAACAAGAGCAAAACAAAAATAATGGAATGCGCTCTTAGAAAATCAGGCGATGCTGAAGGAATTAGATTAGGTAACGAAACAATGAAGGTGGTAGATGAGTTTTGTTACTTGGGTAGTAAAATAACATGTGATGGTCGCAGTACAGAGGATATAAAATGCAGAATGGCAATGGGAAGAAAAGCATTTTTGAAAAAGAGAAATTTGCTAATATCGAACATTAATTTAAGTGTAAGGAAGTCTTTTCTGAAGGCATTTGTGTGGAGTGTTGCCTTGTACGGGAGTGAAACATGGACGATAAGCAGTGCGGACAGGAAGAGAATAGAGGCTTTTGAAATGTGGTGCTACAGAAGAATGCTGAAGATTAGGTGGGTAGATCGCATAACTAATGAAGAGGTACTGAACAGAATTGGTGAGAAAAGGAATTTTTGGCATACCCTGACTAAAAGAAGGGATCGCTTGGTAGGACACATTCTTAGACATCGGGGAATTGTAAATTTAGCATTGGAGGGAAGTGTGTGTGGTAAAAATCGCAGAGGGAGACCAAGAGACGCGTATAGTAAGCAGATTCAAGTGGATGTGGGTTGCCGTTCTTATGAGGAGATGAAAAGGCTTGCTCAGGATACAATGGGGTGGAGAGCTGCATCAAACCAGTCTCCGGACTGAAGACCATAACAACAACATTAATTAAATCATATGCAGGTGGGGACTGTGGACATATTTTTATCATTCTCTAGACAGAGCAGAACTTAGTGCAGTTAATTTGTTAATGTTAATATAAGATTATCCACATACAGTCCTCCTTAAATAACCTCGCAAGCTCCTACAGACTTGGTGCATCGTATATGATTATTATGGAGAAGTACAGGTGCCAGATTTGCCAAAAACCGAAATACTCAGCTGAAGGTAGGTAATGGAATGAATGTGCAGCCTACAGAAGATGCATTATTACAGTCTGAATAAATGACCAGACAGTCCTTTGAGTACCTCATGTGGTTGCTCAGAGATTACCTTCAATGAAATGAGCTTGTGGAATGGAAGATAGGCATCCTATTGTGGGGAGGCTATGCGTGCAGAATGAAGTACAGCATGTAAACTATTATATGGCAGGGTTTTGAGGGGGGAGCCAGTAGCAGAGGAAGCAGGCCCTGCCTGACACCACAGCAGCCATGGGAGAGAGGCAGCTGGGGAGGACGAGCTGTGCCTACGACCTGCAGTGCTGGCACCACGAAAGTAAGTACGATTCGTGCACATCGCTCAATCGTCAATGAAACAAAGCAGCTTACACACAAGCATGATTGACAATGAACCTAACTGCAGGAATTGCACATTTTAATTATTTATTGCACAATGCAGAACACTCGGAACGCTGGTATGCAAACAGTAACAAAGTAGAAGACAGTGGTTGTCTCGCACAGCACGTTCATTCGAAATTGTTGGCTGCAGCCTCCAAACAGTCTGCTGACGAAAGCTTCCTGATGTCTACTGATTTAGGTCTATGGAGAGCACTGCCATCTAAAAGTTAACATACTGTAGTTATTCCTTGCTTGACAGGTAAATGTCATGTGTTATGCAACATGTCAGCCTGTTGGCCTCATAGTGGAAGGTAATAGTCTTACCTCTGGAGGAAGGCTTATTTGTCCAGCCTCAGCCCCTGTTGTCTCATTTAACCTGACTCAGCAGTTCAGTTTATCTACTGTTTGACATTTCTCTTCATCCCCCATTCTCTCCTCCCTCTTTCCTTCTTTCTACCATTTACCCCTTTTTTTATAACTTTCCCTTATGTCTCCTTCTTCCCCGTTTCATCACCACTTTCCTCACCTTTATTTCCCGCCCCCCTCCCCAAATTCCCTCTCCCACTTTCTTTCTCCTATCGTCTCTTTGTCTTGTGGTGCAGCTTAATAGTGCAACACAGGTGTCTCTCTCTCTTTCTTGAGGTCCACTACTTGTCCTTCTCTATCCATTGCCCTCCTCCAGCAGTTCATGCAACTGCTTTCAATAATTGATCTGTAATCAATCTGGTTATGGCCATGAAAGTGTGGATTTGGGTGTCTGTTGTGGTTTTGTGGTCGAATGACGGTCTGAATGCTGTTCCGTGTTACAGTTTTGTACTCTGTGCATTGGTTTGCTATAGCTGAGCGATTACCCTTCGATTATTTTGTGTAATGCTGTAACATGAATAGAGTGGGAAGAAGATGACTTCTGTGTTGAAAATATGTTTTTGATTGTTGTACCTTTCCAGATGCTACTGTAGTGCCTGGTTACACTTCACATCAATTGGCAGAGCTCTGGGAGTTCTGTATTTTATCCATTTTTGTGTGATATTTTCTTTTCACTTTCAGTAAGCCAGTTCACCTGTTTCAGTATGTGTAATTCATGTGGGGGTCATAAAAAGGATTTGTGATCTTTCGGTCACAGGTTGTACGCAGTGATGACGATGGAACTGGCCTGGTAGCAGCTTCATCATCCTCCAACTCTACAATGCTCTCAGGCAATCAGCAAATAATTCCAGATCCAGATGCCTTACGACGTGAACCTCGCATTCAGGTATGAATTTTAATTAGTGGAGAAATATTAATATTATCTGAAGAAATTTATTAATGAGTTGTGTGACATAATTCAAGAAGAGTAAAATTCCAGTTCTGATATTTCATATCCTACTCAATCATTTTTCATTCTTGTACGTTTCCTCAGTAAATTCTTTTTAATGCTTTTTTAATTTACTTCACTTCAGGTGTTTATGACTCCTGCATTAATATTTAATATTCAGTGGATTATGTACTGATGGTAAATCTAATAGTAGAGCCTTAACTGAGACACTAGTTCAGCAATTATGGTTAGTTTCTGCCATTAGTGCCAGTCTTTAGTTGTTAATGCATCCCTACCCTGAATTAGTGTGTTGCAGAAGGGACTATAGTTCTTGCAGATAGACTGGCTGTATGGAACTATCATATTCAGCTTAATGGCAACTGTATAAATAGTTTGATAACCTAATAGGTAGGACTGCAAATGACTGTGTAAATAAGTGTAGATCCTATTCCATCACTTTTAAGCCCAAATCAAACTACTGAGTTATTTCACAGTCCTTTCACTTGCACTCTCTCTCTAGTGATATAAAACAGGAAATAAATAAATCGGTAAATGAAATGAAGAGTAAATATATGAGTGATTCTGTAGGATATTGACTATTTCTTCAGTGATTCGTTATGACTTTTTATTATATGTTTATACATAATAAGCACACAAAAATATGTGATCACTGACTTCACATCAAATTGATACATTAACTGAATAATAGTTTGAATTAGCAAAGCAGTTTCCAGTTACATAGTGCAAGAAGAGCATTGACTGCAATGGAAAATACACAGTAAATACAGGTGGTCTGTCTAGGTGTGTTTGCGTTTGGATATGTGTGAGTGTGTGTGTATTTGTTTACATTCCTTTTTTTCCCCTAAGGCAAGTCCTTCCACTCCTGGGATTGGAATGACTCCTTTTCCACTTCCTTAAAACCCATATCCTTCCCTTTCTCCTCCCCTTTTTTCCTCTTATCCTCAAGAAGCGACCAATGGCCGTGAAAGCTTGTATGTGTGTTTGTGTGTGATTTTATTCGTGTCTATCGACGAGCCGGTCCTTTGGGTAAGTCATCCGTTTTTTATTTTTTATATTAATTACCTTATTAGTTACATGTGGAAGGCAACAACGCCGTTTCCTTAAAATTCTATGCCCCTGAGCCCATATTTAGCACGGTGATTAATAAAATTGCAGGTTCGATGCCATTGATTCGGGACAGGCTAACATGTATTGGAACAGGGGAAATTGAGTACAGTTGGTTACTGTCTGAAACTGAGAACATAATATTTTAATAGCAAGTAACCATCAGTGCGCAACACGCGCGGTCCATACAAAACTGGCATAAACTACAGCTCATCATTTGCTAACTAAAAAAAAAAAACAGTTCAACTTGGACAAAATGATGCTAGCAGCAATCCAATATCTAATTCCAAGTAAAAAAGACTGCTAGTAGATCTCAGCAGCAACTGAGAACGACGGAGAGTGACTGAGGAAAAAGGCTGTTGCTTCGGCAGTCCAAGTGAGCGCTCACACTCGCGGGCGCCCTCTGGCGGCCCGTATCGTGTGGACCACTGTTTGTGACCTTTTCAGAGAAACTTTACATGAAACTTCACTGCGTAAAGTTTATGAACACTACTTGAAGGCACTGCCTTAGATATTTGATATACATGAAGAAATGTATTATAATTATATTGCAATAGATGTATTAGGTGTGATTTATTTTTTCCTAATAAAAGTGTCTTAGAAGTGGGGTGTGTCTTATGCACCAGTGCGTCTTATATACTGGTGAATACAGTAACTGTCCAGCTGTAAAATATTGAGGTGGGTGAAAGCTGCCTCTGTGCGAGGTTATGGTCAGAGCTGATATAACAGAAATTATGATACATGTTACTAATGTAATGTTTGATGTCAGGAAAGTGCAAATGAAATTAAAGCTTCTGTAGAGCAAGTTTGAGATATTTTTTCCTATGCACAAAAATGCAGACAGATTCTCAGTACAAGCTATCGTGATTTAATGTAATGTAATACTGACAAGTGAAACTTAAATACTAGGTTCAATTGCAATCTCTTTCTTGTATGCTTTCTTGAAAATTGATATTTTTTAGGGTAGGAAATGTATGCATCTGTGATGTAGTTAATCTCTGTATTTTATAATGTGGTTACAAGAAATTGGGGAAGGAAAGATTGTCACCATGAAAGCACACGGTTCGTTAAGTACTGTAACTGTGTTCTAAATAGTTCCCACAATGAGATGTAGTTGGTAACTTCCCACTACGCCACTGTCGCCTCTCCACCTCCGTCCGCACCCTCTCGTTCTAGGAGTGCTCGCAGACGACGCTGTCGGGTTTCGAGCTCTCCCTGTTAGTGCTGGACCTACTGGGCCGCCTTGCACCCCGCGCGCATTCGACGGCACTGTCGGTCGCCAGCATGTGCGCGCACCGGCTGTGCGGCCCGGGACTGGCGGCGTCGGCATGGTCGGAGCTGGGTGCGGGCCGGCAGTGGGAGGTGCGGGCGCGGCTGGCGGCAGCGCTCGCCGCCTGCCTGCCCACGCTGCTCGTGCCGGCATCACTGCCCGCCACCCTGCGCTCCGGACTGTTGCCCCTCATGGTCAAGGTAGCGACTGATAACTGCTGAGCGTGTCACCGCATTATTCTTATAAAGATTCTGAATCTACTGTTTCATTTGATGCACAGACACAATTCAAAGGTAATAGATGGTAATGGTGTGATTATTTGCATAAAGTAACTTTAACTGTAACTAAGTTAATTTTATCATTTAAAGATGTAACGGAAGCATCGTTATTTTTCTTGTAAAGTAAAAATTTTTTTGGTATGAATCTCAAGACTACAAAATACCATGCTTTGATTGTAGTGAAGAGAAGAAAGAAACAATACTTGTTTTTAAATTAAATTTTTTCAACAACATATGTTGGAAATGTATGAAATATATATTTTAGTAACAATGTGACATAACAATCACCTAATACGTCACACGTAGACAGAGTACAGTCTCTGATTATTTTCCACACCTTTCGTCATGGAGAAGGAAGAAAATTCACTCCTGCTTTGGGCCGCTTATGCTGAAGTGTTCGTATTTTTGACGTCAGATGGAAATAATGATTTCTTTTGCTGCAAATTGTGTCACAGTGCGAAAATGGTGGAAACTCCAAAGCGAACTTAAGAATTAGTGTATAGATTAGTTTTTTGCTTTCTCATTGGCATTAAGGCACATTTACAATAAGTTTGAAAGACGTTCTTCAACTTTGTTCACTGCTAGTTCTGAACTACGGTACCAATTTTCAGAACATGCCGACAACACAAAAGCTGCGTTCTGTGGCAGTGTCGGTAAAGAAACAGTGTGCGTGGCTTGCTAGCACTAAACGCTCCTTTTCAGCAGTAGTCTTTGGTTTTCCTCTGTGTGTCTGTAGAGTTAAATGCTGTTTTCTGTGTGTTCCTTTATGCAATGAAATATACAAGTAGCAACAGTTACAAATTCGTCAGCTAATAAGAGGTAGAGGAGTGCCTGTGGAATATTCAATGTCATAAAATTGAACAAAAAAAGCAGCTTGATTCCCTACAGAAAATTGGAACATTGGTTGGCACCAGCTATATCTTTAGTAGATAAAATAAATAAGTCATTTTACAACACTGCAGCAACTACCGCAGGATTGATTATCTAGTAGTACAGCTATGTCACTTGCCAGCCTGTTGTTTTTTACAGCACTTTTTATGAAGCAGAAGTGAATATGTGTAGGAGGCAGGCAGCAGTGTGTACTAGATGTACAGCAGCAGATCCCTCGTCACATTCGTTTGAGGCAAAATAAGTTTCCTTTATTCAAAATGATGATTTGGAATAATGTGAAAACATAAATAAATATACAATAAATTAAATATATGTTTCAGTACTTCTAGTACAATTGAATTAAGTTTACATAAGCCTTTATCCAAAGCTTCATAAACTAAGTGGACAGTAAACATGGCTTGCTTTGAAATGTGGAATAAATATGCCTGGATTTCATAGGCACTTCCTGTTGTTTTCTGTGTGTTCCTTTATGCAATGAAGTAGACAAGAAAATTGAGATGCACTGAGATAGAAGATGCTGTAGACAATTTATTAAATAATGTATTATTAATAATTATGTATCTATTAATGTATTCAATTATTGATTGACATTGATTGATTCCTTTCTACATGTATAAGGTTCATTATGGATTTGCAAATGAGGCACAATTACAATGATTATAAGTAACTGTAAAGTTACTTTGTAACTGATACAGTTACTTTCGATGTATAGTAACTATAACTCTTACTAAGTTACCTTTCAGGGGTGTAACTTTAACTGTAACTTAGTTACTTTAAAAATCACTTTCCCAAATCTGCTAAAAACCTCATCCAGGCTGGCCAGCATTCCACACCCCTTCGTTAATCTGCCGGGCGGATACAAACCGGAGCTGGTACGCCTCCCCATCGCGGAAAGTAGTGCATTAGACCACACATCTCAGTGGGTCAGTGCTGATAATGAAAATGATAAATAAAATGCTTTCTTCAACACATTTCTCTACTATTTGAATGTTGCTTTCCACTAGAATGTTCAAAACAGGGTACTTCCACTAACAGACAATCAAGGTAGCTGACAAAGGTAACAAAAGTATCAGTAGAGCAAAGTGGGAATTGTACCAAAATGTTAGAAGCAGTAGTTTGTCATTACGAACAGTACTATAAGGTTCTGAAAAATGTCGTTAAGAATACATAAAGTATATAGTATGCAAAAGGATAAAACTAAAACCATCTGGTCAGTTGTGAAGGAAGTGTCTGGTCAGCAGCACCAGGTTCAGGATATGAAGTCAGTGCATAGTAGAAATGTTACTGTTACTGATACATCAGATATATATGTACCACATTTAATAATCGATATCTGAGTATGGCAGATATTAACTAAACAAAAATCTGAAAAACACACAGTGAAAAAGGAATTAGTATTGATGAGAGAGAGAGAGATCGGTAACGTAGATTAATAGTATCTAGCAGCTTTATCATTGGCCACTCAGCAACTCTTGTGTATAGTGGTTGTTGAACCACTGTTTAAGGAATCATTCCATTATGTTGTTACCTGAATATACAGTATTACATTAAATTACTTATATGAGAATACTTTCTTTATGATTAAGGTTTTGGAAGAAGTGGTGCACCGTACATCGGAAGCTGTTAAACAGACAGGGGGTGAAGGAACCGATGATGAAAGTGTGTCCATGTGTGGCAGTTTTGCATCTTCTGCTACTCCTTTAACAAAGGAAGATGCCATGAAGGTATGTGATAAAAAGTGCCACTAGCATTAATAGTTCATTTACTTGTTTGGTGATTTAACATTGAAACTTTTTCTTGGATATTATTTTGTTTTGTGTTACTCCTGTTGTTCACCACTAAAGGAATTTCTAAGAACTAAATTTTTCAGTACAAAGACTGCTGAAAGTGATAGGTATAAATTTATGGACTTAATCTAGTGGAACATATTGTGTGGAGGCATCTGGTACCAATATAATGTATTGTTACAAGAAAGCTTAATTTTCTGGGTACATGCATCAAGCACCAATGATCCCCCCAGGGGGCCCACAGTTCTTTTGTGGGTACGTGTGTGGCGCGCACGGGCCCCCGAGCCGGAGCAGTCTTTCTTCTGCCCCAGGCTGCTTCACTTTCTCTCCCGGTTTATGCCTTCGCCCGGAGACGGGCATATTTCGTGAGCTACGGTGGTTCTTGTTGTCATTATTCTTCCTTCGTTCCTTCCTTTCTTACCCTTTGTTTCTGTCTTTCTCTCCTTGTACTCTCCTAGCCTTCTTCTCCTCCTCATTAGTATCCGCCTTGGCGTTTGAGACACTTCTTTCCTTCTTTCTCTTCACTTCCTCTATTATTATTCTTCTTTCCTCCCTGTGCATGTCTGAAGGCCGACCCACGCATTATCATGCGTAGCAGGTGACGGGGTAACGCGTAATTCCCCGCCCGGGTAGACAAGTAGGGCACGTACGTACCCCCTGGTAAAGGCCAGGCCCAGGGAGGGGTGATTACCCGAGCTGGTACCTTCCGAACGTGCCAATTGGTCCCTCCGTCAGTTCTCGGGAGGTGTGACCTGAGGTGGGAACAATCACCTAAGGCGGGTAAGCTCTCGGAGAGGGCCCCCACTAGGAAGGAGCACTCCATCGGAGACGCCGGTAATCACGGGGGACACTTCCACGATGACTTCCTTCTCTTCTTTAGTGACTTTCACCCAGAAACGTAAGTTAGATTCGCCTCAGCAAAAAAAGACTCTTCCTAATGTACCTAAATTACTTGTTGTCTCTCGCACCGACGGAAAGGATTTCAATTCTGTCAATCCTTTTGTTATACAGAAAGGTGTAGATGCAATTGCTGGTCCTGTCAAAACCTGTTCATGTCAGCGCAATGGCACATTGTTGCTGGAAGTGGAAAGTGCCTTTCAAGCTCAGAAACTACTCCGGACTACACCGTTACACACGTTTCCTGTCAAGGTGGAAGCACATCGCACACTCAACTCGTCACGGGGGGTAGTCTTCACGAGATCCCTTGACGGGTTGTCTGATGAAGACATCCAATCCTATATGTCCGACCAGGGTGTGACAGCCGTCCATAGGGTAATGAAAAAGGTCAATAACCAACTGACACTGACTCGTACTGTGTTTTTGACGTTCGACAGAGTTGACCTCCTGTCGAAGGTCAAAGCAGGGTATGAAGTCATCTCCGTCCGCCCTTATGTACCTAACCCAACGCGCTGTTTTCAGTGCCACAGGTACAACCATACCCGTGAACATTGCCCAAATGCAGCAAAGTGTGTCACTTGTGGTAGGGACACCCATGAGGGGGATTGCCCACCTCCGTCCCCTCACTGCCTAAACTGCAACGATGACCGTGCGGCTTCCTCTCGCGACTGCCCTGTATACAAGGATGAGAAGGTAATCCAGCAAATTCGGGTTACGGAGAAGGTATTGACATCTGCCGCTCGAAAGTTGTTGGCAAGTCGAAAGCCCACTGTCCTCCCAGCGGGTACATACAGTAAGGTCCTCACCTCAACTCGACCTACCAAGGATTCCAGTACCCAGACTTGCGACTTCACTTTCACTGACACAGTTGTGCGATCCGCCAGCCCGAAGATTGCCCGTTCCACGTCCCCGCTTCCTCCTGCTGCTTCTATGGTACAGTCTTCGTCAACCTCTAGTAAACCGCGGGCACCTAAACAAGATGCCCGGACCTTGAAAAAGGAACCTGTCCGTGAGGATTTTCTGCGTTCTCAGGCTTCCCAACGGTCAACTGCCTCTTCCCGCCGTCACTCTTCCAGAAGAGCTGACAAGAAAAAGAGTTCCTCTCCTTCCCCGCCGAGGCGTGACCCATCCGTCACGCCGTCCAACAGTTGCCAGCCTCGGCCGTCTTCTGTTTCACCGGGTCGCTCCATCTGCCGGGCACCCGGCTCTACCGGCGGTGGAAACTGCCCCTCCTGATCAACTCAGGGAGGTGGCAGGCGCGTCGGTCGAACCTATGGACCACGACCCTTTGCCCCTGGACAGTGATAGCAGTGCTCCCTCGAAATCCGGTCCTCAGCAGCCGTCGAGGTGATCCCGCTTGCTAGTTGGTTTTTATCCTTAGTTCTTCTCTTTTTTATCATGGCGCTCCTTCAATGGAATATTCGCGGCGTTCGTTCTAATCGGGAGGAGTTAAAACTACTCCTTCGATTGCACTGCCCGCTTCTAGTCTGTCTCCAAGAAACGAAGTTGCGTCCATGTGATCGTGCAGAATTTCCACACTACACCTCTGTGCGGTTCGACCTGACACCCGTGGAAGGTGTCCCAGCCCATGGAGAGGTTCTGATGCTCCTTCGAGACGATGTCTATTTCCATCCCATTTCCTTGCACACTCACCTACAGGCAGTTGCCGTCCGCATCACTTTATCCACATTTACCTTCTCCCTCTGTAATATCTATTCGCCATCGTCATCTGCCCTTACTAGGGCAGATGTGCTACACCTTGTTGTCCAGCTCCCTTCACCTTTCGTGTTGGTAGGCGACTTTAATGCCCACCACCCCCTATGGGGCTCTCCGGCACCTTGTCCGAGAGGCTCCCTTTTGGTGGACCTTCTCCAACACCTCGATCTTGGCTGCCTCAACACCGGTGCACCGACCTTCCTTTCAGACACAACACACACTTACTCCCATATAGACCTCGCAATATGCACTCCTCAGCTTGCCAGTCGGTTTGAGTGGTATGCACTTTCTGACACGTACTCGAGTGACCATTTCCCTTGTATCATCCACTTCCTGCATCATTCCCCATCTCCTCATCCCACCAGTTGGAACATTTCCAAAGCCAACTGGGGGCTTTATTCTTCCATGGCTGTTTTTCACAATCAGAATTTTCCCAGCTGTGAAAGTCAGGTCGACTACCTCACAGAGGTTATTCTCACCGCTGCTGAACGTTCCATACCTCGTACATCCTCTTCTCCATGTCGTGTCCAGGTCCCTTGGTGGACTGCAGCCTGCCGTGACTTGCTTAGAGCCCGGCGCCGTGCTTTACGCACCTTCCGCTGCCACCCAACTTTGGAGAATTGCATCAATTATAAACGTATGAGAGCGCAGTGCCGTCGTATCATAAACGACAGCAAGAAAGCTTGCTGGAATGCTTTTACTAGTTCTTTTAACTGTTTTACTCCCTCCACGATTGTTTGGGGTGGCCTACGCCGTTTATCCGGCATCAAGGCCCACTCCCCGATTCCTGGCCTGACCGTGGAGAACGAAGTCCTCGTGGACCCTGCTGATGTTTCAAACGCATTGGGCCGTTTCTTTGCGGAGGTTTCAAGCTCTGCCCATTACCACCCTGCCTTTCTCCCTCGCAAACAGGTAGAGGAGGCACGGCCGCCTTCTTTCCACTCTTTTAATCGTGAAAATTACAACGTCGCCTTCACCGTGCAGGAGCTAGACCATGCTCTCGCCCTGTCCCGATCTTCTGCTCCTGGGCCCGATTCCATTCATATTGAGATGCTGAAGAACCTCTCTCCTGCGGGCAAGTGCTTTCTTCTTAGTACCTACAATCGCATATGGACTGAAGGTCATGTTCCCACAAGTTGGCGTGAAGCCATTGTTGTCCCCATCCCCAAACCAGGGAAGGACAAACACCTTTCTTCCAGTTATCGCCCCATTTCTCTGACGAGCTGCGTCTGTAAGGTGATGGAACGCATGGTTAACGCTCGGTTGGTCTGGCTCCTCGAATCTTGCCACCTCCTGACTAATATCCAATGCGGTTTTCGTCGACACCGCTCTGCTGCTGATCACCTCGTTACATTGTCGACCTTCATTATGAACAACTTTCTAAGGAAGCGTCAAACAGTAGCAGTGTTCTTCGACTTGGAGAAGGCATACGATACCTGTTGGAGAGCGGGCATTCTCCGCACATTGCACACATGGGGCCTTTGGGGCCGCCTTCCTCTTTTCATTCAAGCGTTTTTGGCGGATCGCAAGTTCCGGGTATGGGTGGGCTCTGTTTTGGCAGATACCTTTTGCCAGGAGAATGAGGTACCACAGGGCTCCGTCTTGAGTGTGGCGCTCTTTGCCATTGCAATCAATCTGATCGAAGATTGCCTTTCAGCCGACGTCTCCGGATCTCTTTTTGTTGACGATTTCGCAATCTATTGCAGCGCCCAGCGGACGTGTCTCTTGGAGCGTTCTCTTCAACACTGTCTTGACCGTCTATATTTCTAGAGCATCGCAAACGGCTTCCGATTCTCCACTGAGAAAACTGTGTGTATCAACTTCTGGAGATACAAGGAATTTCTTCCACCTTCTCTACATCTCGGCCCCGTTGCTCTCCCTTTCGTGAAGACTACGAAATTCTTGGGACTCATGTTGGATCGGAAACTTTGCTGGTCCACACACGTGTCCTACCTGGCTGCCCGTTGTGCTCGATCCCTTAACGTTCTTCGTGTCCTCAGTGGCACGTCATGGGGAGCGGATCGTACCGTCCTGCTTCACCTTTACCAGGCCATTGTTCAGTCGAAGCTCGACTACGGAAGCCTTGTATACTCTTCTGCACGGCCGTCGATTCTCCGCCGTCTCAACTCTATCCACCATCGGGGTTTACGTCTTGCGACCGGTGCATTTTATACTAGCCCTGTTGAAAGTCTGTATGCCGAGGCTGCTGTATTACCCTTGACCACTCGGCGTGACATACTCTTGTGTCGGTACGCATGCCGCCTGCGGTCGATGCCCAACCATCCATCTTACCGATTATTTTTTGACGACTCACTCGATCGCCAATATCAGTTGTCTGCGATTGCCTTGCTTCCACCTGGAGTTTGGTTTCGCCGCCTACTACAGCGGCTCGATTTTACCCTTCCTTCCACCTTTCGGTTGAGCGAAAGCCCATTGCCACCGTGGCATCAGGCCCAGGTTCACACTCACCTCGAACTTAGTTCGCTTCCCAAGGAGAGCACTCCGGATTCGGTATACCGCTCGAGGCATGTCGAACTCCATTCGCGGTTCGATAATGCCATATTTATTTACACTGATGGTTCCAAGAGCACTGCCGGTGTCGGATCTGCCTTCGTCGTCGGGGACGACCGGTTCCAATACAAGCTCCCTGACCGGTGTTAGAGTTTCACGGCTGAGCTTTTTGCCCTCCACCAGGCCGTTTTGTACACCTGCCGCCACCGCGAACTTTTCTATGCCATATGTTCGGACTCCCTTAGTGCCCTGCAGAGTCTTAAGGACCCTTTCTCGAACCATCCTCTCGTGTATCGGATCCAACGCTCCCTCCAGTTGCTAGCAGATGACAGCTGTCACGTTTCTTTCCTGTGGGTCCCTGGCCACGTGGGAGTGCCCGGGAATGAGACCGCCGACATAGCAGCCAAGGCCGCAGCTATTTTGCCTCACATGGCTACCTTTTGCGTCCCATCGGATGATGTTCAACGGGCTCTTCTCCGGAGTATCGTGTCGCAATGGCACAGTGCGTGGTTTTCAATGTACAACAATAAATTGAGAACTGTAAAACCGATCCCGACCGCTTGGAGGACCTCCTCACGCCCCTCTCGGCGAGAGGTGGTCATCCTGGCCCGGTTGCGGATCGGTCACTGCCGTTTTAGCCACAGTCACTTGCTCTCTGCCGACCCTGCACCGCTGTGCTCCTGCGGTGAACTGCTGACAGTGCGACATGTTTTACTGACTTGTGTTAATTTTAATCATCTCCGTGTAGCCCTACACTTGCCCTACACTCTGGAGGAAATTTTAGCTGATGACACACGAGCAGCTGCTCGAGTTTTGCGTTTTATCAACTTGGCCAACTTATCCAAGGATATTTAACCCTTTTAATTGTCTTTTATCTTTCGTTTTTAGCCTCTTGTTGATGCTCTGATAGTCACCTTTCTTCTTTGGGATCATAGCGAATCTATGTTCTTGGCTGGGCGCTAATGACCATAGAAGTTGTGCGCCCTAAAACCACAAAAAAAAAAAAAAAAGCACCAATGATGTAACCGGCTTCTGCACCCTGCACCCTGACAAATCTTTAGTTTGGATTATGGAGGAGTCACGGTACAGGCTACAACCTCAATGCATAAGGATTTAGTACGCCAAGAATCTGTGGAAATACAAATAGTGTACATCCCATGCAGCTGAGATATGGATTGTGAACCTGAGAAATTGTGGAAACTGCTCATTTCTTGTCCTGTCTCTCAGAGGCATTAGTGTTTTGAGTCTTAATTGCCTGGCATTCCTTTTAAAAACTTGAGGACACATCGAGCACACAAGTACAGTACTGTTTATACCATACACATTGTCCTTCTGAAACCGCACTGGATATTATGACCCGAATGTTGCTTTCAAAAGTTGGACAAGGCTATCTCTACCGAAAAAAAATTTTTTTGTGCAAACGAAAAACAAGTAGTGAGGGGAAAGCTGTCACAATGAACTACCACACCAGATAGCTCATTCCTCCTACACTACTGATTACTAATTGAACTGATTTAATTTCGGAACAATCACACCAACACACATAAGTATTGTAAATTACAGGAAGTGACAAGCAATGAAACAGTACAAGTTAAAAATTAACATAGCTGGCAGCCTAATGGGGCACTTAGTGTGTTGTAATTAACCACTACAGTTATGAATGGGAAGTCACCCTCCGACTTAAAGAAGAATATTGTAATTCCAATTCCAAAGAAAGCAAGTGCAGACAAGTGTGAAAATTACAGAACTATCAGTTTAATGAGTCATGGTTGCAAAATACTAACATGAATTATTTACAGACAAATGGAAAAACTCGTGGAATCCAACCTCGGGGAAGATCAGTTTGGATTTAGGAGAAATGTAGGAACATTGGAGGCGATACATTACGACTTATCTTAGAAGATAGGCTAAGGAAAGGGAAACCTACGTTTTTAGCATTTGTTGATTTGGAGAAGGCTTTTGGCAATGTCGACTGGACTACACTCTTCCAAATTCTGAAGGTAGCAGGGGTAAAATATAGGGAGCGAATAATTATATTCAACCTATACAAAAACCAGACAGTTGTTATTAGTCGAAGGGCAATAAAGGGATGCAGAGGTTGGGAAGGGAGTAAGACAGGGTTGTAGCCTTTCCCCAATGTTGTTTTAATCTTTACATTGAGCAGGCAGTGAAGGAATGGAAGGATAAACTTGGAGAGGGCATTAAAGTGCAGGGAGAAAAACTATAAACATTGCGGTTTGCCGATGACATAGTAATTCTGTCAGAAACCGCAAAAGACCTGGAATAGCAATTGAATGGGATGGAGAGTGTCTTGAAAGGGAGATATAAGATGAACATTAACAAGAGTAAAATGAAGGTAATGGAATGCAATGTCAGAAAATCAGGTGATGCTGAAGAAATTAGATTAGGCAATGAGACAATAAAAGTAGTAGATGAATTTTGTTATTTGGGTAGCAAGATATCTTCCTATGGCCGAAGTAAAGAAGATATAAAATGCAGAATGGCTATGGGAAGAAAAGCGTTTCTAAAGAACCAAAACTTGCTAACATCCAATATTAATTCAAATGTTAGGAAGTCCTTTCGGAAAGCATTTGTCTGGAGTGTAGCATTGTATGGGAGTGAAACTTGGATGATTAGAAGTTCAGATAAAAAGGTGATAGAAGCTTTTGAAATGTGGTGCTACAGCCGAATAATGAAAATTAGGTTGGTAGATCACGTAACTAATGAGGAGGTGCTTAACCGAATTGGGGAGAAAAGGAGTTTCTGGCATATCCTGACTAAGAGAAAGGATAGATTGATTGGACACATTATGAGACATCTATGAATTGTCAACTTAGCATTAGAAGGAAGTGTATGGGGTAAAAATTGTAGAGGGGGACCGAGGGACGAATATAGTAAGCAGACTCAAAAGGATGTAGGTTGCCGAACGTATTCTCAGGTGAAGAGACTTGCACAGGACAGGGTAGCATGGAGAGCAACATCAAACCAGTCTGCGGACTGAAGACGACGACGACAACAACAACAACAACAACAGTCACACACATTAGTGTTACACAACAGAAGGTTGGTATACACTTGTGTAATCAAATAACTTTTATGAAAAAGATGCTTTGATTTTATTAGTTTATAGTAAGAAAGAAAATAAACTACATAATAATTTTGAAATGACCTGCTTTAGCTCGGAAACAGTGTTGGATCGGAGACCAATGTTACATTCAATTATTAATGTTCCCTCACTAAAACTCACCTGCATGAGAATAACTCAGTAGGCAGCAAAACACTTGATTGACAGAATAATTAATATTAAGATTTCCATGAAAGAGAATACTCAGATTAACTTGCAACTATATCACAACTGGACAATGCTGAAATACGAACCAACATAGCAAATCAATTTTACATATAAATTTTACACAAATGAATATTAAATAGTAATGAACCATTATTTCAGAATTAATATCTGTTTTATTTAATTGTAATAGCTTTGTTTTAAAGAAAGCAGTTCTCTAATTCCAAAAATTTAATAGCTTTAAGTTAAAACCTTAGTTATTCAAAATTGTTATTTATAGTTTGGCACTAAATTTAATATTCTTTTCACTTTCAACGACACTCAGAAAACTTCTGGAAAGGATAGGACTCTACTTGGTAACGATGTCTTAGGACAATGACATGGTAGAAGTTCTTTAAATTTTAGGTTATTATTAGGAAAAATAGTTTCTCAAGCACAAAACTGGGTAACACCTTACAAAATGTTTAAACTCTGTGTGGTTGGAAATTATTGGAGCAGTCTTACATTGTGTCCTCGTTGAAGAGCAGGATGCGCCAACTCCGACAATGCTGCAGGTCACAATACAGGCACAGATCCAAATCAGTGAGCAATTTGAGGCAGAATCTTGAAATACACAGATGAACTGCCGTGTGCCCTCACTTATATTGTAAACATGTGCGCTAATTATGGAACTCCGCCAACAAGGCCTGATAACTACAAAGAGCCTGGCGCTGCTCGCTCCTGCGCACTTACTAGCATCCGAACTGTTCAAACGACAGAGCTTCACTCCCTTCTGACTCCACAGCTACTACTCCTGCTCCTGCTCTGTTGCCCCAAAGATCACATATTGCATACACCAAAGATGTTTCCTGCTTTCCCTACCAGTGATTACCCAGATACAGAGATAATAAATTACATATATTTACATAAACAAACTAAACAATACTATAGTATAAATCAGTTATGATGATAATCTTCAACAAAACCTGTATACATTTAAAATTTAACACATCTGGATGTTAACGTTACAATGGGTGCCACTAATGCTGACAAATGACAAGGCAGTGTGCTGGCATGTAGTCAGGAAATGTTGTCATGTGATGATTGCCTGAATGTTTCATAGATTGTGAACATGGATGAGACAGGGATGCCATTTTCTAATCCTGAAACAAAGCACCATCACCAAAAACACTCCGGGTAACCATTAGTGCTGAAAAAATGATGGTGCCTATGTTCTGGGATGATGATGGTGTAATCCTTTCTCATTGCATTTCAGAGGGCACGTTGGTGACAGGTGCTTCCTAAGGAGATGTTTTGAGAAAAAGTTTGTTCCAAAATTGCATGACAAATGACCAAAAGAGGCTGCACACTAGCACTTTTATCAAGAAAACGTACCAGTATATCGGGGGAATACTACAATGTAGTGTTTTCATAACAATTACTTTGTGATCTCCCGTGCTCCCTACCTACCTTACTTGACCTGGCCCCTAACATAATGTTGAAAGATCCTCTTTGTGGTCACACTTTAAATAGCCATGCTGCAATTGCATCAGCAATTTTCCAGTGGTCAAAGCAGACTCCTAAAGAAGCGTTCAGTATCTTTGGAATAAAGGTGACAGCATTGTGAAAATGGTTACAGCTGCAGGGAGATTACAGTTTGCTTTTGATTACTTTGTGAGACAAATAATTGGAGGTGTTGCACCTTGTATTTGATTCTTTGACAATTTGCTGAATGTTGTGATAAAGGCAATAGAATTTGATTGCAACCAGATTTATCACATTTCATGGTACACAACTTCTTCAAGAACTCTGCACGCATTTCTTCAGTGTAAACTGTACTTATATCTGTTTTATTTCTGAATCTATTGGTACACTGAAGAATATCAGCAGTACACTGTAGAACTGTTTGCTAGTGGACTTATATATATTGCACTGTGCATTCTGTTATGTACCAATGTCACTACAAATACTACTAACTAAAAGAGGCTCTAAAAAGTCCTTATTATTCACAGTTAATTCTACATGAATAATTTTGTTGCACTGTTTTTGGTTTTGTTTACTACTAACCAGCAAGACTTGGATACAGAGTTCAGATAATTTTTCAGTTTCCTAATTCTTTCTGATTTTAATCTCCTGACTTCTAATAATATTTGCAGTGTTTGTAGATATCTTCATGTAATTAGAAGTTAGTCAGTCTTTGCAGGCTTCTTTTTGCTGTAGAGATTTGCTCACTTAAGAGATTTTGTGACCAGCCAGAATTTGTGAAAATGCATTATAGTGAAACTTTGATTTTATGTTTTTTGTGATTTTGTGCTATAAATTCATAGCCCCTGTGAAAAGTCCATAAGACATTCTTACTTGACTTCTTGCTTTCCTTCAGCCTTTTTATTCCCCCCCCCCTCCCACAAATGACATTTGATGTGACTGAACACATTATAAGTGACACAAAAGGCAGGGAGGATTATGCAAATTTAGCATACAATTTTCATAACTCGTGTATCAGCACATGCATAGTACTCGGGGATAACACGTGCTTGTGCACAAGGGTGTACAGTAGTATACTTTGTAAACATCACATTTGATTTCTCACCACAGAGACATCTGATAACCATTTATTCTGAATAAATTACTGGATAATAGTGGATGAAATTATTAGAGATCTGATTTGTGAAATAATTTGTGTGAATGTAGTGGTTAAAATGTTTTGATGTGTCACAGATCCTGAAGCCCCCCCCCCCCCCCCCTTCCCTCCCTCCGGCTCAGTGGCGGTAGTAGCAAACATCTGAGGGGAACATAGGAAAATATTGCACATAAATTTTCCTGTTATGTTATAGTTTTAGGGAGAAATTTTAGAGTGTGAGACAAATTTTTAAGTTGGGTGGTAGGGACAGAGTGTAGAGCAAAGTTGTTGTAATTGCTTTAATAAAAAATTACCTTGAGCATTTGATAAAGAACTGACTTGTGTAGATAACATCATAGACCTAAAGAGCCAAACAGATGAAAATCAATAATCAAATATGAAATGTTAGAATTGGTGTGGTTACAGCAGTGTACATTTAGATGTCTGTGTGATTGTGTGCTGTGCTAAAGGCAGTCTTCTGTTGTATGTTGCTGCTGAAACACACACAAATCTATTTTGTGAGTGGTTGCCTTTTCCTTATTTTATTTATAACGTTAAAAGTAATATTAATTCCCAACTTTTGGTTCTAAACAGAATTCTACATTGCTCCTTTTGAGCTTTTGTTGAAGTTATACATGTAGTACAACATAATTTTGAAGATGTACTTTTTGCTCCAGTTAATCCAAACTGAGGAGATCCTTTTGGATAACTTGAGTATCTTTACATTTTTTGTAGCTAATAAATTAATTATGCTATGAGGGTACGTGAAGGCTGGTCTGTTTTTTTTCTGAACAAAACCTTTAATCTGACATGTGTAAACCTTTGATTAATTATGTAAATTCTCCTCAGAGATGATAAATTATTTTTCAAAAGAGTTAGATTGGCTGGCCAGTACTTACCTTTGTGCTGTACCGCCGATCATTACATAAATGAAGAAACAGGGAAAAAAGGGGACGAAAAAGGACAAGCTTTTGGAACATACTGGCAGTATCTCTGACTTCCACACTCCTTAAAAACCACCTTCATGACCTAGGTCATGAATTAACTTTCCCTTCTGTTCCCATCCCTTTTTCTTCCCTTCTCTCCCACCTGAGGAAGGAACTGTGTTCTGGAAGCTTGTCCTTTTTTGTGTAACTATCGGCAGTACAGGACAAAGGTAAGTACTGGCTAGCCAATCTATCTCTTTTGAAAAATAATGTGTAAACCTATGTTGGATTGTCCTCTAACAATTTCACTTTTGAAATGTGTATCAGATGATCACCACATACTTTGGCAGCAAACTCAAACATCTAGGCACTGTGTGTTTCTACTGAAACTCCTCCGTTTTTTCTCCTGCTGCATGTTAAACACATGGTGACAAGCCTCCTTGGCCAGACATGTGATAAATATAGTCATTCGAGGATAGCCATCTTATCGGAATATCTATTTGTGAGTGAACTGGGAAATATTGTCACAGAGTTGACTGTTGAAAGAGCTATTGTCAAAGATGGAAAGCTTAAAATGCTGAACTTCATGACAAAATATAATAATTGAAAGTCCAGGTTGGAATAAATAATATAGTGAGGACAGTCGAAGTGTGGCAGTCGGAGGTGATGGTTGTATGACTGTGTTGTGTGCCTGTGTGATTGCGTGAGTGCTCTATTTCTGAAGAAGGCCATGGCCGATAGCTGAATGTGTTGTATGTGTGTGTCTTTTGTATGTGCCTGTCGCATCTCGTCGCCACGTCTTTGCGGTGAGTTGTAACTGTCCTCACTATATTATTATGAACTTCATGACAGTTATTCTATAGTAATTTATATGCTGACCCCCCCCCCCCCCCCAAACACCTCCCCCCCCTAAATGTGGGTTTCACAGTACACAGTCTGAATTGTAGCCATAGAGTTCATATAAGCTGCAGAGAAACTGGATCTGCCTTAACTGAAGCTGGTACAGAAAAATGCCCATTGTGGAGGGGAATCAGTGATGTGTTCATTTGTGTAATTTTCTTACCAGGTATATTGAGTGGTTGATTCTCCACAAATTTCTCAGAAGACTAGAATTTTTAACATCATCTGAGAACAACTAAATAGTAAATAAGACATCAATAAACAGAAATAATTCAGTTCTGTATTATTATGATAATAATTAAATTACTTGTAATGAATACCAATGCATAAAACCTCATTAAAATACTTCATCATGTGTCTACTGTACAGCAGTTCTCAACTACTCAACAAGCATTCATTTATTTGTAGACTTTCTTTTATTGTGAGCACATCATTTCTCCATTTACCTTCTGCTTTCTGTTCTAGATACTGTACAATAATTACTTCATCAAAAAACTAAAGCATCAGTTAAGATAAATTATTTTAATACCATTATCTAAATCCATAAAAGTGGTTGCTTCCATGTTATCACTTTGTAATGTAATTACACCACATTATGAACATTAAGATTTGAAAATATTATTCCAAACACTGCATTCACATTCATGAGAACAGTGGTTCAAATCTACCTCCGGCCATACAGATTGAGATTTTCCACGATTTCCATAAATCACTCCAGGGATGGTTCCTTTGAAAGGGCAGGACCATTTTCCATCCCCATCCTTATCCAAAAATCAGAGCACTAGCTCCGTCTCTAATAACTGTGCTGTTCACAGGACATTAAACTCTGTGTCCTTCCTTCCTTTACAGTACCACCAATAGTCTTACAAAAAAGATGAAAATAAACATAGACACAAGCTCTCAGAAATTAATTCCTTCATCTGGTAGAAAGAGGAGGGAGGATATATGGCTTAGGATGGCCATTTGTACCCCACGGCCTGAGTTGTGTGTAACCTTCCTTTCTCTGCCCACCTATCCCCACCGTATTCGGACTTAAATTCCGAAACCTTGTGTCAGCATTTATTTTAAATTTTTTTTGTGTGATTGTCAGTGGTACTGAGCTAAGTACTGGCCAGCCACTTTCTCTTTTGAATAATATTTTTGCATCTCATAGGAGAATTTCTGTCAGATTGATTGAACACTAAGATTTGGAAATGTCATTTTGTTTGAATAATTGAGGTGCCAACTTGTACTGGACATAATTAAAATGTTCGTATCATTTAGGATTCCATGAATAAATGATTCTACAAATTTGACATAAAGTATTTTCACTTTCATGTCTTAGCCCTCAACAACATCATTTTTGCTATTCTATTATGTACAGAAATAGTGTCCTTTTTTCTTCCCCCCCCCCCCCCCCCCCCAAAGTTGTGATGACGTATTCCAATTTGTTTGTGTAGTGGAAGTGCTGTGTTTAGCTTGCATAAGTGGGATTTATTACAATAAATTATTATTTTCTGATTATTAATGTGGTAGGCCCAGACTGTGCTTTATGGAATTTCTCTGGCCATTCTCGTGTTCGTACGGGGAATCCTCGTTACTCAACGCGGGGGTGGCTCAGAGAGGCTGAGCGATGCACTCGAACTGGTGGAGCTGTTCCTGCAAGGCAGAGGGGCGCGCCTCGTCGAGTCTGCCATTGGCACTGTCATCGCTGTGCCATTTGTTGAAAATTGTGTCTCAGTGAGTCGTGCCTCCAGGTAATATATTTGTCACCTCTCTCACAATGTGGAAGTTGGTCATTATGTTTTATAATATAACAGAACCAATGCAAATGCCATACATACATACATACATACATACATAGACTCACACATAGACTACCTAAAAACAAATTAAACAGCCTTGCATTTGCTATGTCCATCCTAGCCAATGTAACTAGTTTAGACACAAGAAAAATAGTGTACCATAGCTATTTTGAGTCAATTGTGAGATATTGCATCATATTTTGGGGAAATGCTAGCACTATGATAAGAATATTAATCCTACAGAAAAAAATTATAAGAAACGTGTGGTTCAAAGCCAAGAGAATCCTGTCGGCCATTATTAAGAAATATAAATATACTGAGTGTTCCCTCATTGTACTGATTCGAAATAATTCTATTCATAAATAATAATCCAGAACTATTTCATCATAATAACTTCCAGCACAGTTATGAAACGAGGAAGAAAGACAGTTATGATACTTCTGTACAGTTCCATTCTCTAATAGATAATAAACCTTTCTGTTTTCAATCTGATTTCTCTTATTTTATTATGATGATCATGTCTCCGTATGTAGGTGGGTGCTAACAAAACATGTTTGCATTTGGGAGAAAAATTTGGTGAAAGAAATTTCACAAATAGATCTCATGACATTGAATAATGTCTTTCTTTTATTGATTTCCACCCAAACCTGTGCATCATTTCCTTGACACTTTCTTCCCTACATTGCGATAATACAAAACGAGCTGCCTTTCTCTGAACTTTATCTACATTGTCCATCAGTGGATCCCACAGTTCACAGCAATACTCCAAATTAGAACACACAAGTATAGTGTAGGCAGTTTCTTTAGTTGAATTATTTTGCCAATGAAACATAGCCTTTGGTTCGCTTTCAGCCGCGGTAGAGTGGCCGAGTGTTTAATGTGCCTAGATGCGGAGGTTAGAGTCCTCCCTTGGGCATGGGTGTATTTGTTGTCCTTAAGTTCGTTTAAGTAGTTTGTAAACCTAGGGACTGATAACCAGAGTAATTAAGTTCTGTAGATTTACAAACATTTGGTTCACCTTCCCTACAATATTTCCTCTGTGTTCTTTCCAGTTTAAGTTGTTTGTAAATGTTATTCCTAGCAATTTAGATGAATTTATGACCTGTGGATTTGACTGATTTATCGTTTAAATGAAGTTTAATGGATTTCTTTTAGTGGTCGTATGGATGACTTCATACTTATCATTAAGGGTCAATTGCCAATTTTTGCACCATGCAGATATCTTATCTAAATCATTTTGCAGTTGATTTTTCTCTTCAGTACCCAGTCAGCATGCCTGAGAACATTTAAATTGGTTTCATTGATAAACATGGGCCCTGCACATCTTATTTAAAGACATTATTAACAATGTCTGTGTGTGATTCACAGTGGAGCGGCACCTTAGCAAACTAACCTAAAAACGGAGGTGACAGCAGAACTTTTGTGATGGTCACCGCGTTGGTGTGGGCGTGAAGGGGCACCATCCTTGGCAAAAAAAAAGAGGTCTGTGTAGAGACAGGAATTAGTGATCATGATATTGTCATAGTGTCAGTGGTGACCAAATTTCATAAACCAATCAAGAAGGCTAGGAGAATGTTTTTGTTGGGAAGAGCCGATAAGCAAGTGTTAGGATAGGAAAACGAATGGGCATCATTTAATTCCGGGACTATGGATGTAGAGGAATTGTGGACTAAGTTTAAGTGCATAGTAAATAAAGGGTTAGAGAAATATGTGCCAGTAAAGACGATTAAGGATGGAAAAGCTCCACCGTCGTATAATAATGAGAAAGCAAAGACTCTTGCACTCTCGATTCAAAAAAGAACATGCAAATGATGACGGGCAAAAGTTAGTAGAGATTTGTGCGTTTATAAAAAGATCAGTGCGCAAAGCATACAATAATTATCACAGTCATACCTTACCAAAAGATCTTTCCGAGAACCTGAAAAAATTCTGGTCCTATGTAAAATCGATAAGCGGGTCAAAGCCCACTGTCCAGTCACTCGTTGATCATTCTGGGGAAATAATAGAAGAAACCAAACGGAAAGCTGAAGTTCTGAGGGAGCTAAATACAAAAAAGTCTGCTGGTCCGGATGGAATACCAGTTCGGTTTTACAAAGACTATTCTGCGGCGTTGGCCTCCTACTTAGCTTGCATTTATAGTGAATCTTTAATTCAGCGCAAAGTTCCTAGTGATTGGAAAAAAGTGCAGGTGACTCCTGTTTATAAGAAAGGCAAGAGAACTGACCCACACAATTACAGGCCAATATTGTTGACATCAGTTTCATGTAGAATTTTAGAGTATATTCTAAGTTCGAATATAGTAAATTTCCTTGAAACGGAAAAGCTTCTTTCTATGAATCAGCATGGGTTTAGGAAACATCGTTCATGTGAAACTCAGCTTGCCTTTTTTTCACATGACATCTAGCAAGCCATGGATGAAGGGCAACATGCGGATTATGTTCTTGACTTCAAAAAACCGTTTGACGTGGTGCCACACTGCAGACTGCTAACAAAGATACAAGCTTATGGAATAGGTTCACAGATTTGTGACTGGCTGGAAGACTTCCTAAGAAATAGAACGCAGTATGTTGTTCTTGACGGCGAGTGTTCATCAGAGACGAGTGTATCGTCAGGTGTGCCCCAGGGGAGTGTGATAGGACCAGTATTATTTTCTATCTATATAAATGATCTGATGGACAGAATAAGTTGTAATTTGTGGCTGTTTGCTGATGATGCTGTGGTGTATGGGAGGGTGTCGTCTTTAACTGACTGCACTAGCATACAGGATTACTTAGACAAAATTTCTAGTTGGTGCGAAGAAGGGCAACTAGCTCTCAATGTAGAAAAATGTAAGGTGATGCACATGAGTAGGAGAAACAATCCTATAATGTTCGAATTCAGCATTAGTAGCGAGCTTCTTGATGCTGTCGTGTCGTTGAAATATCTAGGTGTAACATTGCAGAGCAATATGAAATGGAACGAACATGTAAGGACAGTTGTGAGTAAGGCGGACATCCGACTCTGGTTTATTGGGAGAATTTTGGGAAGATGTACTTCACATGTAAAGGAGACCGCATATAAAATGCTTGTACAACCATGTCTTGAGTATTGCTCTAGTGTTTGGGACCTGCAGCAGATCAGTTTAAAGGAAGACGTATAGGCAGTTCAGAGTCAAGCAGCTAGGTTTGTTAATGGTAGGTTCGACCAATGCGCGAGTGTCACGGAAATGCTTCGACAACTCAATTGGGGATCGCTGGAGGAAAGAAGACTTGTTTTTGTGAATTTCTATTGAGGAAATTTAGAGGGCTGGAATTTGAAGCTGAGTGTAGTACGATCTTGCTGCCGCCTACTTACATTTCGCATAAAGATCACAAAGACAAGGTAAGAGAAATTAGGGCTCATACGGAGGCATATAGGCATTTTTTTTCCCTCATTCTATTTGGGAGTAGAATAGGAAGGGAAATGCCTAGTAGTGGTCCAGTGTACCCTCCACCATGCACCGTACGTTGAATTGCGGAGTATATATGTAGATGTATACCTATATCAAGGTTTGTGATATTATTAACACTTACAGTGCTGATATAGTTTGTAGTTGCTGTCACCTGCGGTCAGGGTAAAATCAGTGTTTTCCTGTAGTTTTTTACACTCTACAGCTCACTGTTATTAGAATTCCAAACCATTTTCTGTTTATTGAGCTTTTCATGTTAAGTACTCACATTTTGGGGTCGATAATTTAAAATTTGAAGGCACCAATGAAACTTCAAGTCAGTAACACACACTGAAATGAACTCTTATAGAATCTGAAAATTAATAAATAAATGGAACTGAGACTGGTATTTCACAGTCATATATCTTTGTCAAAGTCGATAAGTCATGTATTTACATTATAATGTAATAGGGAACTTTGACTTACACGAATCTTTCATCAAAGAAACCTCATGAAATCTAGTGGATCACCGTATATTTGATTATAAAAGTTGCTTGCCTTCTGTTCGCTGCAATGCAAAAAGTAACCGCTCTGAGCGCTAGCATCGCTGTTGCTAATAGGTGTGTGTGTGTGTGTGTGTCTGTGTGTGTGTGTGTGTGTGTGTGTGTGTGTTTCAACATAGCTGCAACGCCTTGCCGTGATTAACATTTAACCCCAGTAGCTAGAAATCACTGTAAACCTGAATATCAATACCGGTGTGGGTAATATGGTGGTACTGAACCGAATAATCCCCAACTTAAGTAGATAACTTCGTTTATTACTCAGAAAGATGGTATCACAAGCAAATGCAATGCGTAATTCTTACATCAACAATGCAATTGTTTGCACGCGCCAGCCGTGCTGCCAAAGAAACTGGCAGAAAGAGACGCTGCTCTGCCACACATTTTTGTGACGTTAGGAGACCCTTTACAATAAAAGTACTGATACAGTGTGTCATTGTCAAGTAAATTATATACAGCTTTGATAGTGGCCAAGGCAGTAAACAAAAAAAAAGTTATTATCCGCTGTCTTCAAATATGATGACCATAATACCCCTCTTTAAAATCACAATGAAGATATATGTCTAATAAATACTATCATGTAATACCAGCCTAAGGGGATCTTTTTTTTAAAGCAGAGTAATACCCACCTTGTGTGTTTTGTTGTTGCAGATGGACTAATACCAACCGAAATTCTAGTAATCCGCACACCCCAGTTTTTCGTTCATAATTTCGGTACACAACTTAACATTCATAGTAGGCAAGAGTGTGATAAACTTTGATGCAAGGTGAGATAGACAACCTGACATTATGTTCAGTGCACTCGTATGAGGTGTCCTTTTCTACAGCCTTTCCTGTTTAACATTTCTTGACTTACCACTATTTTCAGATGATGTATAATCTGAATGGTCGTCAGACAGCCCGATTTCAAAGTCTGAAAACTCATCAAGGACTTCATAAATCATTTGCTCCAAACATTTGTTCTGTTCACTGCACATAAAAAAAGGCAAATCAAACAGAAAATCAACGCTGAAAACACTCAAAACGAATGTAACTGAGAGGATGCCATCGTCAGACAATGTCTACGAAGTAAGCTACAATAACAAAGTGTTTCACAAAGTATTCCACTGAATTCACTGCTGCCATCTAGCACTTACGGTTGAAACTTTCGAAGCCTGCATACTACTCAGACTTCGCAGGAGTCATAAATATATGTTTGATACCACAAAGAAACATTGTAACAGGTGTGACATAATATTATGTCGGCTGCATGCTAATTGTCAATAAACATCTCTCTCTGTGTGACACTTAAATTGTGGAATTTACTAGCACAAGTGGGTAGAACGCAATGTGTGGCCTATGACACCTTGGCTCAGTCTGGGATAGTGGAATAGTTAATGCAACCACTAATGAAAAGTGGGAAATCAGGGTCTGAATCCCTGTGCAGCAAACATTTTCACAAGTCACCATTAAATTGTATAGCTGATCCTGATTCATATTTGTGAATTCAGTTCTTGCATTATTTTTTATCTTGTAGCAATATTGTAAAATAACTGCTTTATTAGAGCAGCACAGTAATGTCAGCAATAGTAGTATTTATTTATTTAATTTTGGTCCTGTGACATCTTGTGCAGATATAGAACAAGTCAGTTATACAGTGGTTCATGCTATTTACATTACATTATTCATAAAATACATACAGATTTACATATAAAATGCAGTTCATACATTGTGACACACATAAGCACTATACTCAACTCAGTTTTGTAACATTATTTATGTGGTATCAAAATATATAATACAGATTTACATATAAGATCAAGGTCATACACTGTGACACATACACAGGCACTATAAACAAACATAATTAAAATACTAGTTTTCACGTAATATTGTCACCTTCATTTTTACAAAATATGTATGTTTATATGTCAGCACAACTTATGCCATAATTCAGTTGCTAAGAAATTCGCTTACAGAATAGAAGTTGTGGTTCATCAGAAATAACTTCAAATTTTTCTTAAAGAGGTTTTCTTTCTTTTCCATTTGGATATATTCTGGAAGGTGATTGAACAGTATTGTACTGCTATGAAGCACACATATTTCTGATAGCTAGAGGTTCTTGTCTGTTGCACATGAATGTTGTAACAACCTCTTGTGTTATGATTATGCACAGAGCAGTTTAGCTGATATGCATTAGTTTTGGCTAGATATTCTCTCATAAACAGTATTGTTTCATATATATACAAACATGGAACATTTAGAATTTCTAGTTCAGAAAAAAAAGGACGACATGATTCTTGTCTTCGTTTATTGCATATTATTCTGATAGCCCGTTTTTGGATTTTAAATACTGTATGACTATGGTGTGAATTTCCCCAGAATATAATTCCATACTTTACTGCAGAGTGGAAATGAGCGTGATAGGCTTTTCACTAATTAACAAACTCAGTGCTGCCAGAAAATGATTTTGAAGCTTTCAGCAGAACACCCCAATTAAAAATGTATTTCAGTGTCTGATTTAAGATGTTTCTTATTGGTCTAATTGAAACAGTATCTTACAAGTGCAGTTTATTCATTTATGTATTTATAAATGTCATTTTTTAGAAGCCGACTCTTGGTCTACTTTTTGTTCCTGGCCTCTGATTGTGTAGGATAAAACTTTGACAGAAATATGACGTGCTGGGTGGGTGGACTGGGCATATTTTGTAGTGAGGTTTTCAAAAGGAATATGATCCCTGTGGCTAGGAGGTTGGGATTGACAGTGGCATAAGGATAAACTATAGTTGGCATGAAGGGAGGAGCTATGGCCAAATGCCAACAGTTGAGGCTGCAGGAGAAAGATTGCATAACTCGCGGCCAGCCATGCACCTAGAGAATGAATATTACTGGCTGGCATTGTGATGATTGGGAAGGTGTGCAGAACAGCTGAAGACTGGGCTGCCTTCCTATGTGACACAGATTATAGGATGTTATGTAAGTTGCATGATTGATGGAACGGCACTCAAGGACTGTGGGTGGGGAAAGAATTTTAAGATGTCCCTCATTTCAGGACATTATCATAGCCCTGATGAAGGTTGTGGTTCGGTTGTTCAAATCTGGGATTGTAATAGGTGACTGGGTGAGTAACAAAATCTTACTTGAAGGTATGAAGAGAGAGAGAAACCAGGTGTCTATACAAATTTAACAGACATGCGTGGTTGACTGTCATTGTGCCACTCCACATCCACTTCTACATACGTACTCTGCAATCCACCCAGATGTGTGTTGCAGACGGTATCCAGTACCACTACCAGTCATTTGCTTTCCTGTTCCACTCCTGTATAGAACAAGAGAAAAGCAAATGGTTGAATGCATCTGTGCAAGCCCTAATTTGTCTTATCTTTGTGGTATTTATGTGAAATGTAAGTTGGCAGCAGTAGAATCATTCTGCAGTCCACTTCAAATTCCGGTGCTCTAAATTTATTCGACAGTGTTTCTCTTAAGAGACCATTGGCTTCCCTCCAATGACTTCCACTTGAGCTCTTGAAGCATCTCTGTAACACTCATGCATTGATCAAATGTATCAGTGACAAACCTAGTCACTTGCCTCTGAATTGCTTCTATGTCATCATCTAAGCTGATGTGGTGGCGATCCCAAACACTCAAATACTCAAGACAGGTTTCCACAAGTGTTCTATATGCAGTCTCCTTTACAAACATCACATCTCCTCAAAATTTTCTCAATAAACAGAAGTTGATCATCCGCCTTCCCCACGACTATCCTTATATGCTCGTTCCATTTAATATTGCTGCACAGTGTTACGCCTAGGTACTTAATTGATGTGACTGTCAAGCAGCACAGTACTAATGATGAATTTGAACATAATGAGATTGTTTCTCCTTCTCATTTGCATTACCTTACATATTTCTACATTTAGAACTAGCTGTCATTGCTCATACCACCTAGAAATTTAGACCAAGTCATCTTCAATCACATCACCTTCCTGTTCACCACAGCATCATCAGATTGCAACTCACTCTGTCCGGCAGATCATTTATATTGGTACAAAGTAATAACAGTCCTGTCATGCTTCTCTGTGGCACTCCTGACAATACCCCAGTCCCTCATGAACACTTGCCATTGAGTAATCTTTGAGCCAATCACATATTTCGGTACCTATTCCAGCTGCTGGTACCTTCGTTAGCAGTCTGCAGTGCATCATCATGTGAAACGCTTTTCAAAAATCAAGAAATATGCAGTCTGGCTGTCTGCCCTTCATTCATAGCTCACATGATGTCATGACAGAAAGGGGCAAGCTGAGTTTCGCACAATCAATCCTTCCTTAAGCCATGCTGATGAATGGACAGAAGCTTCCCCAGCTCAAGGAAATTTACTAAATTGGAACTGAGAACATGTTGAATAATTCTACAGCAAACTGATGTTAATAATATTGATCTGTAATTATGTGGGCCCATTCTTTTTCCTTTCTTATACACAGAAATCACCTGTACCTATCTCCAGTCACTTGGAAGTTTGTGGTGTATCAAAGATTCATGATAAATGCAAGCTAAATAAGGAGCCAATGTCACAGAGTACTCTTCGTAAAACTGAATTGGTACCCATCTGGACCTGGCGACTTGTTTGTTTTCAACTCTCTCATATGTTTCTCTACACCTGCTATGCCTGTTACTATGTTTTCCATTTGGGAGGTATGTTTGTGTGGTCCTCCTGTGTGAATGACATTTTAAATGTTAAATTTAAAACTTCGGTCTTAATTTTGCTGTCCTCTGTCACCAGCCAGCAGCGGCGGCGCTAGACGAAAACTGGGCATCGGCAAACTTGTCTTTGCGAGGCCCCTTTCATTTTTTCAGTAAGAAAGAGATGCTAAATAAAATGAGACAAATTATACACAAATTAAAGTAGAGAAACTTTTCGGCTTTTTTCAGTGGATTTTTTAAAGATGACATCATAATTAATAATAGCCCCTATTTCAGCTTCAATTGATAGTGCTGACAACACAGATAGTATTTCTTGACTCATTGTGCTTCTCAAGTAAGTTGTAACCAGAAGAATCTCTTAGTTGTACTGACTGAAACTGTGAGCATGATTCTAATTGTTACATACACATTTGGATATACTTATTCCAAATTGTTTTCTAAAATGTACTGAAGAATTTTTTTTACGTCTTTGAGTCTAATGGATTGTATTTCAAATGCTGGAGTTCCTCATACAGTTCTAAAGGCTGTATGTCACTATTTTTGCCTTCTCGGAGTATCATACCTAAATCATTACAATGCTTAAGGTCTTCCTTGGGTAGAGATTTCAAACAATTGATATCATACATCACATGAAATCACAATCTGTTTGTCAGATGAACTGTGGAGACTTTTTGATCAGCCTCGAAGACAGACTTTCACTGCCTGTCACAAGTTGAAACACTCTCTGCCTCGAACATGTTTGAGGTGTCAGACTCATCACAAACAGTAACTGGGACGGTCACAATGTAGGTCTTATCGGGAGATGGGTCTTATGACCTAGATGTTCCTGGGATCTTGCTGTCTGGCCCACCATAACAGTGCCCATTGGCAGCTGCTTCAAAGCTGCACGACTGAAGCCATTTCAAGCTGAAGCTGTTAGCAATGGGTCATTAATTAGGCTCGCATTCAAACAAAACAATCACAGTCCCTTACTGTAGTAATTCCAGCTGAATTACATACTACACAGTTATCACAGAGTGAAAGTATACATAGTAAATACACAAACACGCAGTAGCTAAAGGATTTAAAGTAATTAAATCACACTTGAAAATTAAAATATGTGACTTCTGTTTTACTGACAAATGAAGAGGTTGTTGTTGTTGTTGTGCTGCTGCTGCTGGTGGTGGTGGTGGTGGTGGTGGTGGTGGTGGTAGTAGTAGTGGTAGTTAGACAGTGGTTTCCTGTTCTCTGAGTGGTAACATATACTCCCAGGTATTTTATGGAAGTAACTGCTTTCTCTGTTTGTCCTGCTATAGCATAGCATCACTTTACACTTGTTTATGGTTAGGATCAATCGCCCTTCTCTGCACCATGCATCAATACCCTACAGATCCTCCTCCATTTTGCTACCCTCTTTGAGTGTTGTGCCTTCTCAATAAAGTACAGAATCATATGCAAAAAGCCTCATTGAACTTCTAGTGTTAGCTACAAGGTCATATATATTGTGAAAAGAAATCACTTTGTCAGAAGACTTCTCTCCATTGAGAATGACATCCAGTGTTCTGTTACTAGAAATCCAATCACATAGTTGGTGTGATATTCCATATGTTCACTCTTTGTTCATGAGTCGATGGTGTGGAATGGGATCCGAATGCCTTGCAGAAGTGAAGAAATGGGGCATCTGCCTGGGATCCTGTATCTACTACCTGTGGATGAATAGTGTGAGATGTTTACACAATAGTTACTTTAAGAAACCATGTTCATCCCTACAAAGGAGAATCTTCAGAAATAATGTAATAATCAAACATAAAATGTGTTCCAAACTTCTGCAACTGACTGTCTGAGGTGTAGGCCTATAGCTTTGTGCATCTGATTGACAATTCTTGTAAATGGGAATGGCCTGTACTTTTTTCCTATCCTTCCAAATGCTTCACTCCTCTAGACACTTTTGGTACACTGCTGCTAGAATTGGGTAGGGGCAAGTTCCTTTGCATAATCCAAGTTAAATCAAATTGATTTCCCATCAGGTCCAGCAGCCTTTGCCCCATTGAGTGATACAATTGCTTTTCTACCCCACTGATACTTACTTCAATATATGCCTTCTAACATTTGTGTGATGGTTTAAAGGAGGAACTACTGTGCAATCTTCCTCTGTCAAGTAGCTTAGGCAAAATCTTCTTGTGGTCATCTCTACTATAAAACCATTCAAAACAAATTCAAAGACACATGATACACAAAGTTGATGAACACACTACACATTTATTTAAACATGAATCTGTTACTAACATACGAGCTTACAATATATTCAACACTTCAAAAACAAGAGTCACATAGGTTATTAAAGTGGGGTAGGGATGTAATAAATTTGTAATACCAAGTTTTCCTGACTGGGTATGCATGTATCATAAACTTAAATGGTTAGTAGTGTCATATGTAAAGATTTTTGATTAATATGTTTACAAAGCTGCTAGTTATGATGCCTACATATTTCTGTTCTATTGTATATTTGACTTTGTCTTTTGTTTTACTGTTATAGCAGTATTTCTCATTCTGCTTTAATTAAAATATGGCACTTCTAGTTAGAAGCCTGTTACACAAATGAAGAGGTGTACAGTGAAGGAGATGGCAGTTACCAATTGATTTACAGAAATTTCATTATTTTGTTTATCACTTTGATAACATGACAACTCACTAGTTCTTATAAAAATCTACAGCAATGTAACCAATAGTTGCTCAGCAGGAAAAAGAGCAGAATTGATTTCAATGGGATGACAGTTTGATACTGTAGGAATTAGTGACAACAGTTGTCTTGAAAAATATACTGTGTTGTCAGAATATTTGTGGAGAGACACACATTTGTAGAAGAGATGTCATTAGTAGATCTGTTCGGGCAAACCCTATACTTGAATGACTCTTTTCCCTCTGCAGCGGAGTGTGCACTGATATGAAACTTCCTGGCAGATTAAAATTGTGTGCCGGAACCGGGACTCGAACCTGGGACCTTTGCCTTTCGCGGGCAAGCGCTCTACCGACTGAGCTATCCTGACACAACTCAAGATGCCGCCTCATAGCTTTACTTCCGCCAGGCGAAAGGCAAAGGTCCCAGGTTCGAGACCCGATTCCGGCACACAATTTCAATCTGCCAGGAAGTTTCATATCAGTGCATACTCCGCTGCAGAGTGAAAAGTTTCATTCTGGAAACATCCCCTAGGCTGTGGCTAAGCCATGTTTCCACCATATCCTTTCCTCCAGGAGTGCTAGTCTTGCATAATTCGCAGGAGAGCTTCTGTGAAGTTTGGAAAATAGGAGGCGAGGTACTGGCGGAAGTAAAGTTGTGAGGCGGCATCTTGAGTTGTGTCGGGATAGCTCAGTCGGTAGTGCTTGCCCGTGGAAGGCAAAGATCTGCCAGGAAGTTTCAACCCCTATACTTGTTTACAAAGGTTTCACCTTGCCCAATGGTAGAAAGAATTTCCTCTCTTCGCACTGCTGGCCTCGCGTAGCGCGCTCCTCTTTGGCGGTCGAATTATTCTGTGTAATGTCACTCTCCATCTCACTGCAGGTTGGTCGACAACGTGGCCCGTCTAGTGTCGACGCTGAAACGCGCGCACGCGGAGCTCGCCCGGCAGGGGACGCGCCGCTCGAGGCGCGCGTCTGTCCCGGTGCCCGGCGCGGCGGCTCCCCCACCTGCACCCGCGTCCTCGACCTCGCCGCCAACCCACCACCACTCGCAGAGCCGGCCGGACCCGGCACACTGTCGCGTGTCCGCCGTGTTCGCGGTGCTGGTTCACCTGATGGCAGCGCCTCCCGTGAGGGAGCGCGTGCTGCGGGCGGTGCGGCGCTGCGGGACCTGCTGCTGCTTCCCTCCCCGTGCCCTGGTGAGTCGTGGGCAGCGGGCAGGTGCATAAACTTAATGCAGTCTGACAAAACTGGGTGAAACCTAATGCAGAGGTTACAACTGTTGAATACGGCAAATAGTAGTGTGCCCTAATATGTATAAGTGACTGTGGTAGGTAGGAAGGGGTCGAAGGGGAATACATGAATAAGGAATACTCAAAATTGTGAAAACAGTTTCTGTAAGGTTGCAGACGAGACAGGAGCAGCATATTACTACGTCATTCTGTTGTGTACTCTGTATTTTTCACATGAGCGATACTGCCAGAGGTGAAAGAAGTGGAAAGTGACAGATAAAAATCCTAGGACCTGATGGGGTTAATGCTGAGCATTTTCACAGTAACCTGCTGGAAGTTGTTACTCATAACCAGTTTATTTTTGTTGATGACATGACATGAATCTAAAAGGAACCAAGTTTTTTTGACGGAAGATGAATGGCACGGATTTATTTAATCCTGAAAATCAGAATACGAACCATTCCAATCATAAACTAGTGATTTTAAGCAATTTTCATAACAATTACGATTAAATTGTAATTGTTGGAACCTCTGCTAATGACAACGACGTGATGAACTGTGTAGTTCTGCTTTTGTATGTAAATGATTTGGACAGTCAGTAGATTCTGTTGCGCCCATATTTTTAAATTACTTGGCAGAATGAACTACAGACCTGGTGTAGAAGGGGTGAGCGTGGAATTGTGGCATTTTGGGTTGTTGATGAGGGGGGGTACAGTGACAGTCTACCGTCTGTTATCCTAACAGTTATAGTGCTGTCACATACTGCAGCGATGCCCTGAAAAGTACAGTACAGTAGAACCATGCTTCTATACTTTTCAGGGGACTTAAGAAAATAGTGTAAAATGTGAAAAAAATGTTAAATAGGGGAAATAAATAATCTGCTTGTAGAATCCCCCTCTGATTTTCCTAATTTATGTATGATATATGACACCTAACGGGTATAAAATACTCACCAAGATTTTATTTATTATGTAATAAAGTTTGTGTGAATTTTGTACTACTTTTTTTTTAGCACCAAGTGTAACTGAAACTGGTAACTTCATTGGAAGTGAAACTTTTCATTTAATTTTTTGGAAGCCTTAAACTATGTAGTAATGTCTGTGGGAAAGAGATTCAAACAGATTGAGTGCCAAATAGGAGGAACAAAGTTAGAACAGGTAGACAGTTTCAAGTACCTGGGAAGTATTTTCTCACAGGATGGCAACATAGCGAAAGAACTGTAATTGAGGTGCAGCAAAGCTAATGCAGTGAGTGCTCAGCTAAGATCTACTCTCTTCTGCAAGAAGGAAGTAAGTACCAAGACTAAGTTAGCAATGCACCGCTCTATCTTTCGACCAACTTTGTTGTATGGGAGTGAAAGTTGGGTGGATACAGGTTACCTTATTCATAAGATAGAGGTTACAGATATGAAAGTATCAAGAATGATTGCAGGTACCAATAGATGGGAACAATGGCAGGAGGGTGTCCATAACGAGGAAATCAAACAAAAACTGGGAATGAACACCATCGGTGAAGCAGTTAGAGCGAACAGACTGAGATGGTGGGGTCATGTTACACGCATGGGAGAAGCAAGGTTACCTAAGAGACTCATGAGCTCGTCAGTGGAGGGTAAGAGGAATCGAGGTAGACCAAGAAGAAGGTACTTATATTCGGTGCAGAATGATTTTGAAGTAAAAGATATATCATCAGACGAGGCATCATTGTTAGCATTGAATAGGGGATCATGGAGAAATTTTATTAGAGGTACGATGCTCCAGACTGAACGCTGGAAGGCATAATCAGTCTCTGATGATGATGATGATGATGATGATGATAATAAACTATGTCATTAATTATTTGAATACTGAAACACTGTTCAAGTTGCTTATTTTCCCATGTTTCATGGAACGATATTCAAGAACTTATTCACATTCTATAGGACCAATATATACAGAAGCATTTCTTGTGATATTTGCACAGGGTCTGCATCTCAACCAGTAGTTGTCTTTTTCAGGTGATAATGTGCAGAAAACCACACAGGCAAGATCCATCATTCTCACAGATTACAAAATGCCACAAAAAAATCTTACTTACATATTTACACTTGACAATAAGAATAAATTCTTGAAATGCATCACGTTAAGCGTGAAGAAGTACGAGTTGCACACACTATGCTGACACACACCACAATGACTTCCAAAAATACAAAAAAATGGAACTTGTGGAGTTTTACTACATAAATAATAAATGCCGATAAAAGGCTTGCTGACTAATAGATGATGATGATGATGATGATGATGATGATGGATGAAATTATGTCAAAAATTTCTACTTCCCATAAAATTACCAGTTCCACCTGGCACTTAAAATGGTAAAACATTGGATAACCTTTATTATGTAATAAACTTCCTTGTGAGTATTTTCTTGGCTATTATATACATATGTTATAGTGAATGTGGACATTCTAGTGATGGTATACATTCACTAGTGTTGGTTCACCTTCACTGGCCCCTCTAGTGAATGTGGATTATTGCTTCCAGTTTGGCCACAACAGTACACATTCACTATGGATAGTGCACCATTGCTAGTGAAGGTTTACCTTGACTGCCAAGAAGCAGGGCATGTGGACCATGGCTCCCATAAAGAGAGTGCTGCTGTATAGCGTACAGCGGCAGCGGCTGCTGCAGCTGCAGCCTCCTAGGTGCTTCTCCCTCACCTCACCCAGTGATATGAAAGGCGATATGTGCACTGAGCAGCTTAGGAGGTGATTAAATTTTTCTTTGAAAAGAAATTTTGATATGTTTTAGGCCCCGTTAATTATCCAAAATCTGAGGTTTATAGATCTAACACTTTGCCAAATTCAAAATTAGGTGAAAACATTAACCTTGCTGATGACTGACTTGTACTTCACCTTGTCCAAAAACACACTGTTATAATTTGACTATTCCCGTTCCACTTTAAGATGTTCATAGAACTTCACTGAGTCAACCATTGCTGTAGTCTTGCCAAGCCTACTGTGGCTACAAAAGCACTGCTGGAATGCGGCAGTGGTCGGTACTTCTCCGGCCCCTCCCCCGTAAAATGCAGCTACCGTGTGCTGCACCCAATCTGTTCCCACACCTGTACACATCCACTAACTGGGGGCCAGTGATGGTACACCTTCACTAGTTGATGTGTGTTTTTCAATTTATGGTACACTTTCATTAGCCCTTTCAGTGATGTTACACATCCGCTAGGGAAGGTATACATTTCCTAACCATCCACATCCTCTATATCACAAATAAACTACAAAAATGCAAGGCTGATCCAGTAAGCATATTTTACCATTTAAAACATTATTTCCTGCATTTTACGTTTTCCCTTATTTTACACCATTTCACTGAAGTCTCTTGAAAAGTATAAAAATGGGGTTCTACTCTATGCTCATATGCTCGTGAGAGCAGAGCCATTGCGATGGAGTAGGTAAGACAGCTGATCACTTAGTCATAACACCAGGAAGAAAATAGTACTCTTCTTGTGTTGACTGTAGTTCTGTCATGCCTAGGTCAGTTCCAAAATTTGATCATATCCACATTGTTACTTTGTGTCTCATCAAAGGAAGTTTGCAGAGGAGGTATAGATGTGGACTTGCCTCACTCTGTCTAACCAAAGTCTGCCACAGCAGCTGATGGCCTCTACGTACAGATTCCGCTCAGAGGAACCCTGAGAGGAACATCACAACACTGAATCATGGATTTCGTGCAGTTACAGGATTTCATGTTTCGACTCCCCCCCAGGGGGCCCACAGTTCTTTTGTGGGTACGTGTGTGGCGCGCACGGGGCCCCGAGCCGGAGCAGCCTTTCTTCTGCCCCAGGCTGCTTCACTTTCCCTCCCGGTTTATGCCTTCGCCCGGAGACGGGCGTATTTCACGAGTTCAGGTGTTTTCTTGTTGTCGTTTCTCTTATTCCTTGGTTCCTTCCTTTCTTACCCTTTGTTTCTGTCTCTCTCTCTCCTTGTCCTCTCCTCGCCTTCTTCTCCTCATTAGTCTCCGCCTCGGCGTTTGAGACACCTTTCCTTCTTTCTCCTCACTTCCTCTATTCTTCTTCTTTCCTCCCTGTGCGTGTCTGAAGGCCGACCCACGCATTATCATGCGTAGCAGGTGACGGGGTAACGCGTAATTCCCCGCCCCGGGTAGACAAGTAGGGCACGTACGTACCCCCTGGTAAAGGCCAGGCCCAGGGAGGGGTGATTACCCGAGCTGGTACCTTCCGAACATGCCAATTGGTCCCTCCGTCAGTTCTCGGGAGGTGTGACCTGAGGTGTGAACAATCACCTAAGGCGGGTAAACCCTCGGAGAGGGCCCCCACTAGGAAGGAGCGCGCCATCGGAGACGCCGGTAATCACGGGGGACACTTCCGCGATGACTTCCTTCTCTTCTTCACTGACATTGACACAGAAACGTAAGATAGACTCGCCTCAGCAAAAGAAGACTCTGCCTAATTTGCCGAAATTTCTTGTTGTGTCGCGCACCGACGGAAAAGACTTCAATTCTGTCAATCCTTTCGTTATACAGAAAGGTGTTGATGCAATTGCTGGCCCTGTTAAAACCTGTTCGCGTCAGCGCAATGGCTCATTGTTGCTGGAAGTGGACAGTGCTTTCCAAGCCCAGAAACTTATCCGGACTATGTTATTGCACACGTTTCCAGTCAAAGTAGAAGCGCACCGCACACTCAACTCGTCACGTGGGGTAGTTTTTACGAGATCCCTTGACGGGTTGTCTGATGACGACATCCGGTCCTATATGTCCGATCAGGGTGTGACAGCCGTCCACAGGGTGATGAAAAAGGTAGATAACCAATTGACACCGACTCGTACTGTGTTTTTGACATTCGACAGAGTTGACCTCCCGTCGAAGGTCAAAGCAGGGTACGAAGTTATCTCAGTCCGCCCTTATATTCCAAACCCAACGCGCTGCTACCAATGCCACAGGTACAACCATACCCGTGAACATTGCCCACATGCAGCAAAATGTGTCACTTGTGGTAGGGATGCCCATGAGGGGGATTGCCCACCTCCGTCCCCTCACTGCCTTAACTGCAACGGCGACCATGCGGCTTCCTCTCGCGACTGCCCTGTATATAAGGATGAAAAAATCATTCAGCAAATTCGGGTTACGGAGAAGGTATCGACATCTGCCGCTCGTAAGTTGTTGGCGAGTCGAAAGCCCACTGTCCTCCCAGCGGGTACATACAGTAAGGTACTCACCTCACCTCGACCTACCAAAGATTCCAGTACCCAGACATGTGATTTCACTTTCGCTGACACAGTTGTGCGATCCGCCAGCCCGAAGATTGCCCGTTCCACGTCCCCGCTTCCTCCTGCTGCTTCTAAGGTACAGTCTTCGTCAACATCTAGTAAACCGCGGGCACCTAAACAAGATGCCCGGACCTTGAAAAAGGAACCCGTCCGTGAGGATTTTCTGCGTTCTCAGGCTTCCCAACCGTCAACTGCCTTTTCCCGCCGTCACTCTTCCAGAAGAGCTGACAAGAAAAAGAGTTCCTCTCCTTCCCCGCCGAAGCGTGACCCATCTGTCGCGCCGTCCAACAGTTGCCGGCCTCGGCCGTCTTCTGTTTCACCGGGACGCTCCGTTTGCCGGGCGCCCGGCCCTTTACCGGCGGTGGAAACTGCCCCTCCTGATCAACTCAGGGAGGTGGCAGGCGCGTCGGTCGAACCTATGGACCACGATCCTTTGCCCCTGGACAGCGATAGCAGTGCTCCCTCGAAATCCGGTCCTCAGCGGCCGTCGAGGTGACCCCGCTCGCTACTTGGTTTTTATCCTTATTTCTTCTCTCATTTTTATCATGGCGCTCCTTCAATGGAACATTCGCGGCATTCGTTCTAATCGGGAGGAGTTAAAATTACTCCTTCGATTGCACTGCCCGCTTCTAGTCTGCCTCCAGGAAACTAAGTTGCGTCCACGTGATCGTGCAGACTTTCCACACTACACCTCTGTGCGGTTCGACCTGCCACCCGTGGAAGGTGTCCCAGCCCATGGAGGGGTTCTGATGCTCCTTCGAGACGACGTCTATTTCCATCCCATTTCCTTGCACACTCACCTACAGGCAGTTGCCGTCCGCATCACCTTATCCACATTTACCTTCTCCCTCTGTAATATATATTCGCCATCGTCATCTGCCCTTACTAGGGCAGATGTGCTAAACCTTGTTGCCCAGCTCCCTTCACCTTTCGTGTTGGTAGGCGACTTTAATGCCCACCACCCCCTATGGGGCTCTCCGGCACCTTGTCCGAGAGGCTCCCTTTTGGTGGACCTTCTCCAACACCTCGATCTTGTCTGCCTCAACACCGGTGCACCGACCTTCCTTTCTGACACAACACACACTTATTCCCATATAGACCTCGCAATATGCACTCCTCAGCTTGCCGGTCGGTTTGAGTGGTACGCACTTTCTGACACGTACTCGAGTGACCATTTCCCTTGTATCATCCACTTCCTACATCACTCCCCATCTCCACGTCCCACCAGTTGGAACATTTCTAAAGCCGACTGGGGGCTTTATTCGTCCATGGCTGTTTTTCACAATCAGCATTTTCCCAACTGTGACAGTCAGGTCGAATACCTCACAGAGGTTATTCTCACTGCTGCTGAACGTTCCATACCTCGTACATCCTCTTCTCCACGTCGTGTGCAGGTCCCTTGGTGGACTACAGCCTGCCGCGACGCGCTTCGAGCCCGACGCCGTGCCTTACGCACCTTCCGCCGCCACCCAACTTTGGAGAATTGCATCAATTACAAACGTATGAGAGCGCAGTGCCGTCGTATCATAAACGACAGCAAGAAAGCTTGCTGGACAGCTTTTACTAGTTCTTTTAACCGTTTTACTCCCTCCACGGTTGTCTGGGGTGGCCTACGCCGTTTGTCCGGCATCAAGGTCCACTCCCCGATTCCTGGCCTGACCGTGGAGAACGCGGTCCTCGTGGACCCAGCTGGTGTTTCAAACGCATTGGGTCGTTTCTTTGCGGAGGTTTCGAGCTCTGCCCATTACCACCCTGCCTTTCTCCCTCGCAAACAGGTAGAGGAGGCACGGCCGCCTTCTTTCCGCTCTTTTAATCGAGAAAACTATAACGTCGCCTTCACCATGCAGGAGCTAGACCGTGCTCTCGCCCTGTCCCGGTCCTCTGCTCCCGGGCCCGATTCCATTCACATTGAGATGCTGAAGAACCTCTCTCCTGCGGGCAAGTGCTTTCTTCTTAGTACCTACAATCGCATATGGACTGAAGGTCATGTTCCCACAGGTTGGCGTGAAGCCATTGTTGTCCCCATCCCCAAACCAGGGAAGGACAAACACCTTCCTTCCAGTTATTGTCCCATTTCTCTGACGAGCTGCGTCTGTAAGGTGATGGAACGCATGGTTAACGCTCGGTTGGTCTGGCTCCTCGAATCTCGCCGCCTCCTGACTAATATACAATGCGGTTTTCGTCGACACCGCTCTGCTGCTGACCACCTCGTTACGTTGTCGACCTTCATTATGAACAACTTTCTAAAGAAGCGTCAAACAGTAGCCGTGTTCTTCGACTTGGAGAAGGCATACGATACCTGTTGGAGAGCAGGTATTCTCCGCACATTACACACATGGGGCCTTCGGGGCCGCCTTCCTCTTTTCATTCAAGCGTTTTTGGCGGATCGCAAGTTCCGGGTACGGGTGGGCTCTGTTTTGTCAGATACCTTTTGCCAGGAGAATGGGGTACCACAGGGCTCCGTCTTGAGTGTGGCGCTCTTTGCCATTGCAATCAATCCGATCGTGGACTGCCTTTCAGCCGATGTCTCCGGATCTCTTTTTGTTGACGATTTCGCAATTTATTGTAGTGCCCAGCGGACGTGTCTCTTGGAGCGTTCTCTCCAACGCTGTCTTGACCGTCTATATTCCTGGAGCATCGCAAACGGCTTCCGATTCTCCACTGAGAAAACTGTGTGTATCAATTTTTGGAGATACAAGGAATTTCTTCCACCTTCTCTACGTCTCGGCCCTGTTGCTCTCCCTTTCGTGGAGACTACGAAATTCTTGGGACTCATGTTGGATCGGAAACTTTGCTGGTCCACACACGTGTCCTACCTGGCTGCCCGTTGTGCCCGATCCCTTAACGTTCTTCGTGTCCTCAGTGGCACGTCATGGGGAGCGGATCGTACCGTCCTGCTTCACCTTTACCGGGCCATTGTTCAGTCGAAGCTCGACTATGGAAGCCTTGTGTACTCTTCAGCACGGCCGTCGATTCTCCGCCGTCTCAACTCTATCCACCATCGTGGATTACGTTTGGCGACCGGTGCATTTTATACCAGCCCTGTTGAAAGTCTGTATGCCGAGGCTGCTGTATTACCCTTGACCACTCGACGTGACATACTCTTGTGTCGGTATGCATGCCGCCTACGGTCGATGCCCAACCATCCCTCTTACAGATTATTTTTTGACGACTCACTCGATCGCCAATATCAGTTGTCTGCGATTGCCTTGCTTCCACCGGGAGTTCGGTTTCGCCGCCTGCTACAGCGGCTCGATTTTACCCTTCCTTCCACCCTTCGGTTGAGCGAAAGCCCATTGCCACCGTGGCATCAGGCCCAGGTTCACACACACCTCGAACTTAGTTCGCTCCCCAAGGAGAGCACTCCGGATTTGGTATACCGCTCGAGGCTTGTCGAACTCCGTTCGCGGTTCGATAATGCCGTATTTATTTACACTGATGGTTCCAAGAGCACTGCCGGTGTCGGATCTGCCTTCGTCGTCGGGGACAACCGGTTCCAATACAAGCTCCCTGACCGATGCTCGACCTTCACGGCTGAGCTTTTCGCCCTCCACCAGGCCGTTTTGTATACCTGCCGCCACCGCCAACCTTTCTATGCCATATGTTCTGACTCCCTTAGTGCCCTGCAGAGTCTTAAGGACCCTTTCTCGAACCATCCTCTCGTGTATCGGATCCAACGCTCCCTCCAGTTGCTGGCGGATGACAGCTGTCACGTTTCTTTCCTGTGGGTCCCTGGCCATGTGGGTGTGCCCGGGAATGAGGCCGCCGACACAGCAGCCAAGGCAGCAGCTCTTTTACCTCGCATGGCTACCTTTTGCGTCCCATCGGACGATGTTCAGCGGGCTCTTCGCCGGAGTATCGTGTCGCAATGGCACAGTGTGTGGCTTTCACTGTACAACAATAAATTGCGAACTGTCAAACCGATCCCGACCGCTTGGAGGACATCCTCACGCCCCTCTCGGCGGGAGGAGGTCATCCTGGCTCGGTTGCGGATCGGTCATTGCCGTTTCAGCCACCGTCACTTGCTATCCGCCGAACCTGCACCGCTATGCTCCTGCGGTGAACTGTTGACAGTGCGACATGTTTTACTGACTTGCGTTAATTTTAATCATCTCCGTGTAGCCCTTCACTTTCCGTCTACTCTGGAGGAAATTTTAGCTGATGACACACGAGCAGCTGCTCGGGTTTTGCATTTTATGAACTTGGCCAACCTATCCAAGGATATTTAACCCTTTTAATTGTCTTTTATCTTTCGTTTTTAGCCTCTTGCTGATGTTCTGACAGTCACCATTTTTTGAGATCATAGCGAATCAATGTTCTTAGCTGGGCGCTAATGACCATAGAAGTTGTGCGCCCTAAAACCACAAAAAAAAAAAAAAAAAAAAATGTTTCGACTCCAAAACTGTACATAATAGGCTGCTTCATTCCAGATGTCCATGGTAAGGTCCAGCTTTTGATGCCTAGAGACACCATGCAATGCACTACAGATGTGTCCAGCAGCATGCTGAATGGACTTTCCAGATTTGGCATCAAGTGCTACGCAAATAAGACTTGCATCAGCCTTCAACTACACAATCATCATAGACATTTTTAGAAGCAGCATGGTCAGCCTGTCTGTCTCAGACATACTGTTCAGTGAGTGCAGCAAGGTGGTGGTCCCATGATGTTTTGCAGTGACATTATCTGGGACCACCATACACCACAGATGGTTGTAGAAGGCAATCAAATGGCTATGTGGTACAGGGATGACATATTCCGAGGTGTAGTGCAACATCATCAGCAGCATTTTGGTGTGGAATTTGACTTAGTGGATGACAATTCTCACTGTCATTGTGCACATCTTGTGAAAGCTTTCCTTCATGATATTGACATTGTAAGATTAGAATGGCTAGTGGCCAGCATGTTCTGCACATATGAACCCTATCAAACCTGTCTCAGATGCATCAAAGTGCTGCTTTTGGATGAGAGATCTATGCTGAATCACCTGTGAGAAGTGGGACACTCTGCACCACAAGTCCCATGATGACATAGTGGGCATTATGCCATGGCATATACAAGCATGTGTCTGAGCAAGAAGACATGTTACTGGGTACTTGGGTACAGGGTTATGCTGCAATGTTGCACACACATTCAGAATGACTAGGTTGCTTTCATACAACCTGTCAGTTTCTGATTTCATGAGAAATATAAAGAGAACCGAAATATTTTTATATATGTCTGTTCCATGTTTATGGAAAGAATCATGAACTCCAGGATTCGTGGTGCTGTAATATTATTTTTGATGTATGTATATTCACTTATACGAGACTAGAGACAAGCAGTGCGCCCTCTATGAATGACGGCAGATGTAGTGCGGAGTCATTCAGGCAGTTGTGAAGTGTATGCCAAGCTGTTCTGTTGTTATGGTCAGTTCTTCACTTAACGGCCAACGCGGGCCATTTATGTTAGACATTAAGTGATAAAGTTTGGAGGTTACAACACTCATTGGCAACGAGTGTGTTCGATTCCACTCGTTCTGTTTTCGCATAGGTTCAAGAGAGGCTTTTGAAATGACGAAATCCACGCTGTATGAAGTCTGACCATGTCTCGTTGATCAGCAGACGGCTCTTGGCGCAGCATTGCAAAGCCCAGACTCGGGCATTGCAAAGCCCAGACTCGGGCATTGCAAAGCCCAGACTCGGGCATTGCAAAGCCCAGACTCGGGCATTGCAAAGCCCAGACTCGGGCATTGCAACAGCTTTGGAGAATCTTACACAGGTATTTCAGCCTTCGGCTAGAGCACTGTCCGCACATGCGCGTCCCGAAGTGCCAGGCCGCATCTACCCCTGTCTCATACCCGGCGCATTTTCCTGCATTTGACAAGGCCACGGAAGATGTTAGTCTTACAAAAAGTGTCTGTGGCACATTTTCAAGCTTTTGATGTCCGGGATGCCCGGCTGTGCCGCGCCCTTGTTCTTTCATGGTTTATAATTTGTTCTGTCAACTTGCCCCCCTGCAAGGCCCCATGTCTTTTAATTTCAATCAGATGTGTCAATTACTGTCTTCTTACTACTGCAAGCGTACTGATGTCGTATCTGCTCGGGTGGAGTTTTATAGATGCCGTAAACAACCACACCAGTTGTATCGGGCATGGGCAGCCGAATTACGCGTTCTCAGTCGCCGTTGCTATTTTGTTTCGTTGGTTCACAAGGAGTCATAAGCATATCAAAAGCTCGGGGATGTGATTATTCACCTGGTGCCCAACATGGAAGTGAGGGAACGCCCCTTACAACACGAAAACCTTCAGCTTTCGAAGTGTCGAGGATTTCAGGAAATCAAATTGAGGCTTGGTGTGACGTATCGGCTGTTCAGCTCTCATCTCCCTTATTGTCAGGCTGTTTCTCCCATACTTCATCAGCTATTGCTATTATTAGCAGTAATTTGTGTTGTTCAATTGATAGTTGAAATCCTCTCATCGAAGTATCTCAAACTTTTCTGTTGGTGGCACTTTTAACAGCCTTTGGATTGCATGGGGCTGTGAGGGAAGTGTTTATTTGTTGATTAATAGTGCCAACTCAAGGATACACTTGCGACATACCTATCAGCAGTTAACATACAGAGCTAATGGCTGAAAAGCAGATTATAGAAATATTTGAGTTTAAACAGAAGCTTTTCATTAGTTAATTCTCAATAGATGCACACAACACACTTCAGTACAACATATTTGAGTGATTTTTAGTCAGGAAGCTGCCAGTATATCTGAGGAATTAATACTAAGTCAGAAGGAACATATGTGCAGTTTTAATATATTGATCATATATTAAAGTACTTAATTACTTGTCTGATGTAATCAATTAAAAATAGAAATCTAGCAGGCATTTACACCTAGCTCTACAGTTTCTTTTCACCAAATCATTATGGAGTAGACTGAGTTGACCAATAAAAAAAAAATCTGTCAAGCAGTTTTTTAAGCTCTGTCTGCTGAAAAAATGGCTTTCTGAATAGAGAACTTCTTTTTGACTAAGATAGGCCCTAAGTGATTTCAAGTCCTCTGTAGATTGTTTATATTACTAGTTTGATGCATGTACTCAGATATTAGCTGGCAAAGGAGACTTTGTTAACGAATAAATACACTGTGAAGCTGCAGTTAGTTCCTGCAGCTCTTTGAATACGTTTTGGCTTACTGTTCTTCAATTTACTCTCCAAATATGTCCTATTAACACTATTGCTCTCTTAAAAGTGTTCTCTCAGCTTGAAAACCTACCCTAAAATGTAATATACGAGTAAAAATAAGCAAAATGTCCTTTTTATGTTTACATCCCCCATTGTCATTTATTACTAAGAAATATGTATAGTAGTGGAGTTGAAATTTACTGTGACTAAATATCTCTTATAATCATGATCAGATTTTGGTCAAATACCTTAAACCCGAGATCAAAACTTGGTTGCCCTGGTGCTAGGAGCAAATGTTACGGCTTGGAGAAGCATGGGCTCCTTAGCCACAGTGCTGCTCAGTAGCTAACAAGACTTCTACTAAAATTACATTGTGCAAAGTTTTGCTGTACATTGTTATTAGCAACTGATCATTATTCTTTTCATTGACAAAAGAGTTGTTTTTCTTAACAGATAAGATATTTCTAAATTCAGTACCCTTATGTACTGCACACTTCTTCTTAAGACATATGATTACTAGTGCATTGCACATGATTGCATTTTGCAGGTTAGTGCCCTCACCAGTGTGCTGCAAGAAGCAGGAGGCAATAAACGCGTGAGGCGACTTACTTTCTCTCTTCTAGAACGGACGTTGTACCGTGAATTGGGTGCTGTCGTAAACGAAAGAAATCAAAGTTGTCCTGTGTGCTCCCGTTGGTTGTCATCTTCATTGACCTCAGATTTGCTCTTTGTAACTGAAGGTCTTGTATCTGGAGATGGAGTTGAAAGGTCAGTATTACATTATTTGCTGATTTGTTGTTTCACGGTTTGCTTCAGTTTTTCATAGCTGTTTAGCTTTATGATGAGTACAATAGGGCATTTCACTGATTCATGAAAGTTGTCTTAATAGTTAATTATCTCTTTCTCATAACATGCTTTTTGAATCACAGCTTTGTCTAAATATATTGCATAGTACTGTACATTACAAATACACCTTGAAACCAGAAAAATTTGTTTTTACATGTTCCAAACAATGAGAAATTTGTAAAATGTGATTGAAACTTGCTCCCAGACATTGAAAACAGATAATGGTCTTTTTCCTTTATGTTTGTGATGATCATTTTGATGTAAGTACACACTCAGTATGGTACTTACTATTCTATTAGTTCACTAATTAGTATTGTGCTCTGCAGGTGCAAAGTTGCAGAGTATTTTTATGTACAGAGTAATGAGCTGAGATTTACATTTGTGAAGCAGTGTTCACATTATGATACTCCAACAATTTGTTTTAAAAAGTCATTTTCTAATGTAGTTGGTGTATGTGCAAGGTTGTGTTTTAATGTTCAGTATTTCAATATATGATGGATAAATCAATGATTTGCATTTCAAAAGCACATTTGAGAACATCTGGGAAATGATTACTAATTTTGTCAATAATTCAATCATATTTCACATTATTCATTGCAACTAAAAGAGAAAAAATACAAGAGGATTGGATTTGAAAACTAGATGCAAAATTTGTCATCCATGATGCTAACTGGTGTGCTACCAAACAGCTATGCTAAATACTGCCTGAGCAGATAAGCTAACTTCACAGATATAGAAAACGTTGTTCGTTATTTTTCTTCAAAAATATTTAATGTTAGCACCTACAATATAATATTAGTGTTCTTATTTTTGCTATTTGTTAGCATTCAAGTTGTGATTTAACCTGAAAAGTTTCTTTGTAACCAATCAGCAGGAGAAAATGCATACTGATATGTGGAAAGTGACCAGTAAGCAAGATTAATTTTTGTGTACATAATAAACCTTGAATTGAGTTGCATGAGAATGAATGAAAAGATCATTAAACCCACCAGATAGTGAACCAGAAAGATTTTTGAGCTTCTGCTGCCCTCTCCATTATTGTCCAACATCTCCTCCTGCCTTTCCTGATAAAAATGGCAGTGCCATTACAGTCTAAATTAACTGTTCCTCTGATCAGTTCATCAGTGGCATCACTTTGACTTCCTGGACTGGCCCTTGTATAAAAATTTGGAAATACACTAGTTTTTTAATCATTCAGAAACAAGTCTACACATTAGCACATGGCAATGACATACAAAGTGACACAGAATAATGGGAACATTTGCACAATTGAATAAAAGTGGAAGATATGAAGGAAATAAATAGTATCTGCAATCTTACAACTTTGGCATTTACAAAACATTGATATCATTACATCTTTTAGATGGTGTCATTCTGTGTGAATACATTCATGAAAACTGCTGTGGAAATTCTTCATTAACCACTGCAACATCTCGGCTAGGATAGTTCGAATTTCAGCCCAAATTCTATGCTTTAACTCATCCTGGATTTTTGGATGAGATGTGCAGACTTTGATCTTGAGGTAGCCCTACAAGTAAAAATCACAATCAGATAAATCTGGTGATGTTGGAGGGAGGGAGGCAGATGGTAATTCCGAAGTGTGAGATCCCACAGTTACTAACAGTTCTCGCACACATGCTGTTGATTGCTGTGCAGTGTGTGATGTCACTCAGATTTGTTGAATTCGGGCTGCTTGGATGATTTGAAAGTTGTTCCAATGCAGGTCTAATGAAAGTTTGTTACATGGAGATGTTACAATCAGCGTTGACAGTTGTTGTTTTCCTGTTCATTTGCGAAAAATGTGGCCCGAAAATCCCATTTGATGGTACACCACACCATACTATCGCTCTCTAGCATGTTAAGGGCACTCGTGGTTGTCATTAGGATTTGTGTTTGTACAGTAATGGTAGTTATGTTTATTCACATAACCTGCGAGATGAAAATGTACCTCAACTGATATCCATAGCTTTTTAGAAATTCATTGTCGTTGTATACAATTAACACAAAAAATAAACAGAATCCCAATCATAACCGGTAATGATTGTCCTTCAATTGTTGCACCATCTGTAGTTTGTACGGATGAAACATAGCTGCCAACTATTACAGATTGTCCGTAATTGATATGGATTTATCACCTTATTTAAGGAGTTATGGGAAGTTCATAAAAAATTACAGAAATAAGATATTTTACAATCCGATCTTAAAAAAAAATCCGGAAATGTTTACATTTCACTAATCATAATGAACTAAAAGTTTATTATAGACAAAAAATTCCTAGCAGGAAAAATTATATATAAAAAATAGATGAAGATTACTCGCCAGGCGAAGGAGCACAGGTGTGACAGCAGCACAAATAAATAGAACACACACACACACACACACACACACACACACACACATACATTTACACACACACAGTATGTCTGCCTAGGTGTACTTGCGTCTGTGTAAATGTGTGGGTGTGTGTGTATTTGTTTACTCTCCTTTTTTTCCCCCAAGGTAAGTCTTTCCTGTCCTGGGATTGGAATGACTCCTTACCCACTCCCTTAAAACCCTCATCATATCCTTTTCCCTCTCTTTCCCTTCTGCCTGACGAAGCAGCTAGGCTGCGAAAGCTAGCGTTTGTGTGCGTGAGTGTGTGTGTGCTATTTATTTGTGCTGCTGTCATACCTGTGCTCCTTCGCCTGGTGAGTAATCTTCGTCTATTTTTTATATATGAACTAAAAGTTTTATAGATCATAATGATTTTCTTCCTGAGCACTCAGCAAAGCTGCTGGAAACGTTAACAATAGCATTTTCACTGGATCAAGTACCCCCTATTCATCCCAATTCTCTTCTCCACACTTTCCAAATGCACGGTCACACGCCTGGAGCCACGCACTTTCTGTAGTCTACGAGTACATCATCTTTGGTCGCAGGTTAACAGTCCACAAGCTATACTGCACAGCAGAAATTAGCCAATCCTTTCTGAAGAGAAAAGCTTTCACTGTGTTTTTTCACGTATATTTGTCATTGTAGCAGTGTTGTGCAGGTAGAACTAAATATGAATTATAAAATTTCTGTGATTTGTGACATTACATGTTGTCAGTGGTTTTATTCATTGTTATATAATGGAAGACCATTGTGTATTTAGTGTTAGCCACTAAGAATTTTATTTGGTTATTTCTAAAATACAATGGGTTAGGACTTTTTTTGTGCCTTTGGCGACCGTTAGCACTTTCCATAAAGAGAAATTGGACACGTGGTGATGTGAAATTCAATAATGGAAATGATGATTGAAGTTAAAGTGAAAATAATAAGTTCGAAGCTCATGACTATGAATGTAAAGTGTCAGAAATAAAGCATGCCATGCAATTCAATCCAAGTCAAACAGCAGCTTTGTTGTTTGCTTTTAGCTAACATTGTGGATCCTTTAACTGACAAAGTTCAGTTCAAAGTCTGTTTGACAAACAATTTCTCATGCTGCTTCACCAGTGATACAACTTCAGCTTCTTAGTAGAGATTGCAATTAAAGTTTGTCACTGACTTATCCAACCGTCTGATGCATCAAATTGCAGACAAAGAACACTCAAGGAAAATAGTACAGTCCGTAAATAATCTCCATGATTGGCATTGCTATAGCATTCAAAGTGCCCTTGTCTTCACCACTTTTGTAAATAAATCATATGTGCTTCTCAAATATTGAAATATTCCCTCACCCTTATTTCATCACTGTTTTTTGGATTTTCAAGATGTTTAGGTACTATTGCGACGCCATACACTATGTATGTTCTTATCGAAACACATAAGGTACATAAAAGATCCAACTGCTTGCCTGTAAGTGTTGATAGGGTTCTCTTCCATGTCATCATATTTGATGATTGGAGTTATAACAGTTCTACAATCATTCATGACAAAGTATTTCAGAGCCTTCGTGTTATAGTGACAGACTATAATCTGATCCATACAGAGCAAGGTGGCACTGTGGGAACACACTTCATGTTTTATGAAGAGGCAGGAATTGGTTTAATTTCTCTAAAGTCATAGTTCTATGATGCAGTTAGTAAACCTCTCATTCCAGCCTGTTTAAATTTTTCATTAATCAACACATTTTCTGACTGTGTCACACATATCATTTCCTTCAGGTTACTATAAACAGTTGTCTCATCCATAAAAAAAATAAATTACTTCCTCCTTGGCTGCAATTGTGAGGAATGTTCCAATAGCCAACATCTTCACTACAGGGCTGAAAGTTTGTTCAAAATTGATCTCTGTATTTTGGGAAAGTTCCTTGATAACCCATCTTAGTTTGTAGATTTACTTATATAAAATTTCTCTTTTCCAGGCAGTTAATTTTCCAAATCCTAAGTTCTATTTCCCTGATGTGCCATCATTCCTTGGTCCATTCCAGCTTTCCAATCATTTTGTTGACTGTAATTCCTAATGTCACAATATGAATCTGGTTTCTCACAGGTTATTTACTGGATTTTTAGTGTCACAATCTTTTTGGGCACCTGAGTGTTATTTGTTTATGAAGTTGTACTATTGTTCTACTTTCTTTTCAGTTAATTATATAACTCATTTACTGTTGGGAAACAAAATTCCATTGTGCTCAAAGAGTTACGTCTGATGACTCCAGAGACTTTTGCAAAGTGAGATTGAGACCCCCTGGAACTACTGCATAATTTACTCTTAAAAATAACATTTCATGATATCATTAGCTGATGATTTTTCACACTGGTTCCGTTGACTACCATCATGGCATAGCCACTCAGAATCATTTTCACTGCTTTTTCATTCACTTTCACTCTCTGTTGTCTTGGAATGCAAAAATAAGTTAGACCCTATTATATGTAGCTGTTTTTTGTCAGACTTCTTTTGATATTCATTTCATATGCTGGTATATTCAGGTTGTACATGATAGAATTAATCATTTTGACTCAAAAGGAATGAGGAATGTTTTGTGAGCATGCATGACAGACAACTGTATGATTTTTATCTTTCACTGTATGAATTTTGTTGTTGAGTGTATGGCAGTGAAACTTCTCGAGTAGTATCTCCCTTCTTTGTTTATTATTTAATTCCCCTCCATGATCACCTAAGAGGTTTTTAATTGTATCTCCAGCAGTCTTTGTTTTGATTATAAATTGCCATAGTTTATTAGCAACTTATGATTTTCAATTTGTGCAGTAAACAACTCAAAATATACTGCAGTCACCTTTGAATAAAACAAAGTAGCAATACCCACACTTGTACTTTCGAAAAGGTCCACAGACATTTTTATGAATTGGCTTTTCAGTTCAGATAGTCACTTCAACATACCCAGTGTGGGTCAATGTTCTTTATTGTGTACAAGATCTTCACAGAGCTCAGAGTCCAATCACACATTCATGCCTAAAATCTTGGAGATTAACATCTTGATATATTCTTTATTTTGTTGCTCAAATCTTAGATGATACAATTGTAGTAAGCTTTCTGGTATGATTTCTCATGTACTTCAATAAAAATGGGAAGTTTAATATTTGCTGTCTTTAATTTAAATAGTTCTCTTTTTTCCTCATCTCGGTCTTTTCCTATATCATGCAGGATTGGTGTTACTTTGTGGGATTCTTCTCTTCTTCAAATGTCTATTCAGTGTCTCTTTTTTCTTCCAACCTTTTTCTCCAAGATCTCCTGCTAACCTGACTTTCCATCTTAGTTTTGGTTCCCTCTTCTCTTTGACCCTTCAAGATTCAGGTTTTTTTATTCTTCTCCCCACGTAGTACTCCCCTCTTCTTTGCACATGTCCACCTCAGCCTACTTTCTTGAATCTTTTTTCCTATGGGCCCCCACTTTTGGTGCTCACCTGATGTACTCATTCCATCTTTTCTAGTCATTCCACTCATCCACCTTAACATAATCATTCCTGCCACGTCCATTTTTCTCTTGGGCTCTTGTGATTGGCCAAGTTTCAGCACTACAGAGCATCACAGCTCTCATCATGAACTATCCTTTCATTCTTGTCGCAGGGAACTCAACTCACTTTCTCTCAGTTCATCCACCACTATTGATCCTGTGCTGAATTTAACCTTCCAGTCCTCAGTCACTTTGAATGTAAGAGCCCAGGTATTTAAACTTTGTGGCCAGTCTTAATTGTTCTCCTCGCAGGTTAATTTAAAAGTCCTCCACATTGAAAGTGATTACCAAGTGGTTTTGCAAGGCCAACAATTTTAAAATAACAGTTCTCTGTGGTGGATGATCATGTAAATTTTTGGATTGTTGTCTTCTGCTACTAATACAGAAAATAGATTGTTTTTAATTTTTGGTACGTACTACACAGAACTTGTTGATTCTGTGCCACTGTACATTCGCCGCCACATCCATTTTTATGGCGCCCTTGCTGGCAGCCTCAGTGGTATAACTGTGTGGCACAGAAAATGGTACAAATGTCATGAAAACATTGTTGTTACTGGTGATATGATGTGTTGCACCATTACCTGCTTATTAATATTACACTCACATGACATACCAACAGACATTTTAGTGTTGAGAACTATTTATTGAGTTATTTGGAGTTTCAACAGCTTCTGAAACGTCAATTTTCTAACGATTTTGTGGACAACTATCTGCACTATACTTCTGGCATTTCTTCGTGAGGTGATTTGATTTTGTACAGATGACAAATGATTTGCCTTTTCTACTGTGGTTGTTGCAATGTTGAACTTATTTTAACAATGGAAAATCCAATAGGAATGTCAATAATGGAGTAAGGATAACAACTCACTGTAAAGAGGCTCACTGAGCTGCTGACAGACACGAAAATAGATTATCACATTCACACATTTTAAATTTTCAGACATGGCCTTCCATCTACACACACACACACACACACACACACACACACACACACACACACACAAAATGTCCGGCCATTCCAGCGCCACAAGTATCTAGACTGAGAGTGAGGTGGGGAGTGGAGGGGAAAAGGATGCTGGGTAAAGTTGGGGATGGAAAGTTTTGTGTTACATGATGGATTGTAAAGGCTCTGATAGGTGGAAATTTGAATTGTAGCAATGAATACAGTGAAGGGAAGGGGCAGGAAAGGATAAAAGGGAGGTGTAAAGGAGTGTGGTGAGGGAGTGGGGAGGAGGGGAGTGATTTGAAATGATGATTGTAATAAGGAAAAATAAAAATAGGAACAAAAAGAGTCAGGAAATAAGGGGGGAAAATAGTCAGGAAAAATAGGATTTCAATGGCTGCTTCACTACCTGAGCCATCTGGATCCTCCCCTCCACCACCAGCTCTTCTGAACTGCACAGATGGGAGTTGTCCCTTCAACACATTCTATGGTCTCGCTACCATCCTGGCTTCAAACTAAGATAACTTCCCATCCCTGCACCCTATGCCTAACATCTTTCCCCCCCTTTCTCCTTCCCCACTCATTATCCTGTATCTCATGTCTTCCTTGCAACTGTGTGTCACCACTTACAATATTCCCTTAATTAATTACTTCTTGTTGTTGTTATGGTCTTCAGTCCGGAGACTGGTTTGATGCAGCTCTCCACCCTACTCTATCCTGAGCAAGCCTTTTCATCTCCTCATAAGAACGGCAACCCACATCCACTTGAATCTGCTTACTATACGCGTCTCTTGGTCTCCCTCTGCGATTTTTACCCCACACACTTCCCTCCAATGCTAAATTTACGATTCCTCGATGTCTAATAATGTGTCCTACCAAGCGATCCCTCCTTTTAGCCAGGGTATGCCAAAAATTCCTTTTCTCACCAATTCTGTTCAGTACTTCTTCATTTGTTATGCGATCTACCCAACTAATCTTCAGCATTCTTCTGTAGCACCACATTTCAAAAGCCTCTATTCTCTTCCTGTCCGCACTGCTTATCGTCCATGTTTCACTCCCGTACAAGGCAACACTCCACACAAATGCCTTCAGAAAAGACTTCCTTACACTTAAATTAATGTTCGATATTAGCAAATTTCTCTTTTTCAAAAATGCTTTTCTTCCCATTGCCATTCTGCATTTTATATCCTCTGTACTGCGACCATCACATGTTATTTTACTACCCAAGTAACAAAACTCATCTACCACCTTCATTGTTTCGTTACCTAATCTAATTCCTTCAGCATCGCCCGATTTTCTAAGAGCGCATTCCATTATTTTTGTTTTGCTCTTGTTAATGTTCATTTTATACGCTCTCTTCAACACACTGTCCATTCCATTCAACTGCTCTTCCAGGTCCTTTGCTGTCTCTGACAGAATTACAATGTCATCAGCAAAACACAATGTTTTTATTTCTTCCCCCTGAACTTTAATCCCTATTCCAAATTTTTCCTTGCTTTCCTTCACCGCCTGCTCGATGTACAAATTGAATAATGTCGGAGAAAGGCTACAGCCCTGTCTTACTCCCTTCCCAACTGATGCTTCCCTTTCATGCCCTTCGAGTCTAATAACTGCGGTCTGGCTTTTGTACAAGTTATAAATAACTCTCCTTTCCCTATATTTTACTCCTGCTGACTTCAGAATTTGAAACAGTGTATTCCAGTCAACATTGTCAAATGCTTTCTCCAAATCTACAAAAGCTAAAAATGTAGGTTTGCCTTTCCTTAATCTATCTTCTAAGATAAGACGTAAAGTGAGTATTGCCTCCCTGGTTCCTACGTTCCTCCTGAATCCAAACTGATCTTCCCCAAGGTCAGCTTCTACCAGCTTTTCCATTCTCCTGTAGATAATTCGTGTTAAAATTTTGCAACCATGACTTATCAAACTAATGGTTCTGTAATTTTCACACCTGTCTGCACCTGATTTCTTTGGAATGGGGATTATTACATTTTTCTTAAAGTCTGAGGGTATTTCGCCTGTCTCATAAATCCTACACACCAGTTCAAATAGTCTTGTCGTGGCTGGCTCTCCCAGAGACTTTAGTAGCTCTGAGGGTATGTCATCTACTCCTGGGGCCTTGTTCCGACCTAGGTCTTTCAAGGCTCTGTCAAATTCATCTCTCAGTATAGCATCTCCTATTTCATCTTGATCTACATCCTCTTCCCTTCCTACCACATTGTCTGTAAGTTCATTTCCTTTGTAGAGCTGCTCTATGTACTCTTTCCACCTTTCAGCTTTCCCTTCTTTGCTGAGAACCGGCTTCCCATCTGAGTTCTTGATATTCGTAGAGTTGCTTTTCTTGTCCCCAAATGTCTCTTTTATTTTCCTGTAGGCGGTATCTACTTTTCCCCTTCTTATACATTCTTCTACAGATTTGCATTTGGCTTCTAGCCACTCCTGCTTAGCCATTTTGCACTTCCTGTCAATCTCATTTTTTAATCGTCTGTACTCCATTTTGCCTGTTTCGTTTACTGCATTTTTATATTTTCTCCTTTCATCGATTAAATCTAGTATTTCCTGTGATATCCATGGATTTTTTGTAGGTCTTGCCTTTCTACCTATTTTGTCCTCTGCTGCCTTCACTATTTCATCTCTCAGTGCTACCCATTCCTCTTCTACTGTTTTATTTCCCCCTGTTTCTGTCAATTGTTGCCTAAATCTCCCTCTGAAATTCTCCAGAACTTCACTTTCCTTCAATTTATCTAAGTCCCATCTCTGTATTTTCCTACGTTTCTGCAATTTTTTCAGTTTCAGCCTACAGTTCATGACTAACAAGTTATGGTCAGAGTCTAAATCTGCCCCTGGGTACGTCTTGCAGTTTATAACCTGGTTCCGGAATCTTTGTCTTACCATTATAAAATCTATCTGATACCTTCCGGTGTCTCCTGGTCTCTTCCACGTATACAACCTTCTTTTGTGATTCTTAAACCAGGTGTTTGTTACGATTAAATCATGTTCCGTGCAAAATTCTACCAGGCGACTTCCTCTTTCATTCCTCCTGCCCAGTCCATATTCACCTACTATTTTTCCTTCTCTTCCTTTTCCTACAACCGAATTCCAGTCTCCCATCACAATTAAGTTTTCCTCTCCCTTAACTGTCTGAATAATTTCCTTTAGCTCCTCATATATTTCTTCGATATCCTCATCATCAGCAGAGCTAGTTGGCATATAAACCTGTACTACTGTTGTCGGTGTTGGCTTCGTATCTATCTTGACAATGATAATGCGATCACTGTGCTGCTCATAGTAGTTTACCCGCATTCCTATTTTCTTATTCATTATCAGTCCTACTCCTGTGATACCCCCAACCGATTTTGTATTTATAATCCTGTACTCACCTGACCAGAAATCCTGTTCATCCTGCCACCGAACTTCACTAATCCCCACTATATCTAACCTCAACCTATCCATTTCCCTTTTTAAATTTTCTAATTTTCCTACCCGATTAAGGGATCTAACATTCCACGCTCCGATCCGTAGAATGCCAGTATTGTCTTTCCTGATGATCACATCCTCCTGGGTAGTCCCCGCCCGGAGATCCGAATGGGGGACTATTTTACCTCAGGAATATTTTACCCGAGAGGATGCCATCATCATATGTTCATACAATAGAGCTGCATGTCCTCGGGAAAAGTAACGGCTGTAGTTTCCCCTTGCTTTCAGCCGTTCGCAGTAGCTGTGTGGCAAAGCCACATGAGCTAATGTTACAAGGCCAGCTCAGTCAATCATCCAGACTGTTGCCCCTGTAACTACTGAAAAGGCTGCTGCCCCTCTTCAGGAACCACACGTTTGTCTGGCCTCTCCACAGATACCCCTCCGCTGTGGTTGCACCTACGGTACGGCTATCTGTATCGTTGAGGCACGCAAGCCACCCCACCTCGGCAATGTCTGTGGTTCATGGGGCGGAATTACTTCTTATTTTCACTTATTTTGTTATTTTTTTCCTATTTTTCCTAACTTTATTATTGTTTCCTTTTTCCCCCTATTTTTATTTTTCATTATTATCATATCAACCTCCCCCCTCCCACTCCTCTACACATCCCTTTTATCCTTTCCCATCCCTTCCCTTCATTCATTGCCGTGATTCGAATTGTTGCTTATCATTGCCTTTAAAATCCATCATGCAATACCGAACTTTCCATCCCCATCTTTACCCCGACATCCTTTCCCCTGCACTCCCTACCTCATTCACAGATGCTAGTGGCGCTGGAGTGGCTGGACATGAGGGTGTGTGTGTGTGTGTGTGTGTGTGTGTGTGTGTGTGTGTGTGTGTGTGTGTGTGTGTCTGTGTGTGTGTGTGTAGTTGTGTGAGTGATTGCATGAATGTATGTGTTCTGACAAAGGCCATGGCCGAAAATTTTTAAGTTGTATGAATGTGATTATCTATTTTCTTGTCTGTCAGCAGCTCAGCAAGCCTCTTCATGATGAGTTATCTTCCTAGGTTGAACTTAATAATTTTCGTAGTTGTAATTCTGTACTCGTTCTTTAGATCCATTCCAATTATGTCAGGCATACTAATAAAATTTGTTTCTGTATATGTAAAGTGATATCCCACGCTGACAAGTTTTATTTCTGTGGTGGGCTACAGATAAATTGAATTTATTTATTTAACAATGAAAAGTCCAGTTGAAATGTTAGTAATAATGAAGATAAGATTGCAACTTGCATGGAACCACTGGAGAAATTCGGCGTATGGATGTTCGTTTTTCCCTCGATTATAAAATATATTATGGTATGGTATGAGCTACTCCTGATGGAAAGCTGCTTCCACATTCCATGATAAGCCCAATCATCTCAATTCACAGATAGGATAATACACACATTCATTACGAGTGGGTACCTCACTGAATGTACTACAGGGTTTTTAACTCCCAAGGAGCTTGCCTTTGATCTTGATGGTGCAAACCTTTGTGATTACTGTGCCACACCATTCTTCATTTGATGATCATGGTCCAAATTAATGGCTTGTTTTGAACTATTCTCAAATGCTGACATCATATATGTTGTTAAATGTGATAAGTGCATCTCATAGAAGGTTGTTGCATCTCCCATACACTCATAATTGCCGTTTCCGTCCTGTTGCATATATTAAGCCATTAGCAGCCAATATTTATCCTGCCACGATTATTAACACGACACTTCGAAATGAGGCTTACTAGGTACAGAATTTGCAACTTCCCACTCTAGGGTTCGTTGAGAGTAGCAGGTTGTGCAAAAGTAGCATTAAAGTTAATCTGCACAAGGTCAAACTGAAAGTGTGTAAAATAAACAGTGTTTTGTGTTCGGTTTTTGCCATGTGCCGCACGTCGCAGGTGGTCTTGTGTGGAGCTCTTCCGGCCGCTGCTGGAAGCAGACGCGCACAACTGCCAGCTGAGCCAGGCGCTGGCGGCCCACCTGACGCAGCAGATGCCACGCTTCGTCCCGCCCGTGAGGCTCCAGTTGCTGCTCCGCGTCTTCCTGCCTGCATTTGTAAACATTAAGCAGCGCTTCCTCCAGCAGCACTCGGAGGCTGATAAGTGAGTATTACATGTGGACACTGTCGTTGTAGATTGCTGTCATCTGACTTCTAGTTGATGACCTGCACAGGTAATGTAAGCCTGTCTTCATCTATTGTTGTCACCACCACCACCACCACCACCACCACCAACAACAACAACAACATAACCGTCTACATAACAACTGTATTGATGTTACAGTACTCACCATCTTGACCTGGAAAAAAAAAACCACGGTGTGTTTTGACAGTATCTCTGATTCTGCCAAATGAAGATTAAAAGACAAGTTACATTGTATCAGTTTGGTTAATGCCAATGTGTTTCTGGTGTCCACTGAAGAACGCGCGCGCGCGCACACACACACACACACACACACACACACACACACACACACAAAACTGCCTTGTATATGTTCTCTTATGATGTACGTTATCAACCAACAGCCACAGGTTGAAAACAACAGTAATATTCATGTGTATAATATTAGAAGGAAACATACTCCACCCACCTTTAGAGTCACACAAAAAGGAGGTCGGGTGGGAAGTGGTGGTGGATAGGGAGGTACAGGACAGAGACACAGACACTGACAGACAGACACAGAGAGAGAGAGAGAGAGAGAGAGAGAGAGAGAGAGAGAGAGAGAGAGAGAGACTGAACGTAGTTGCTTATATATTACTGTTTGTAGAAGAAAGAACAAAGTATTAGCTTAATTACATTGTGCAAATGGCTAACATGCCACTGTATTTTTATCTGAGAAGGTCTGTTAATGTGACAGAAATTTTCCAATGAAATGCAAAGAAATTATTCAAAAGATAAGTAGTGGTTGACCAATACTTACCTCGCTCAGTACTGCTGATAGTCACCGAGAAAGGCAAAAATAAACCATTAACACAAACTTGCAGAAGTTACTTTCTTCATCAGTTAGGAGGGAGGAGAAAGAGAATAGAAGGGAAGGGTTACTAACAACATAAACCATGAAGAATGAAGGACGATAGGTGGAAATCTTCTATCTTCCAAAAGCTTGTGTCGTACATTTATTTTTTTATGACTATCGGTGATACTGAGCTGAGGGAAGTATTAGCCAGCCACACTCTTCTGAATACTATAATTTTGTAATGGAGTCATTGCATATTGTAGTGATATCACACAAGTGTAGTCAATAGAGCATACATGAATTACTTAGAAATATACTGCTACACGAAGTGGCACCAGATTTGTGAAACCACAGAAATGAAGCAAAACATCTCTCATGGCTGCGAACTAATCACTCTCAAACACTATCTCTTCCAGCATCCCCTTACTATAGTTGGCATCATGGAATAATGTGCTTCTGCGCAAAGAGGTGGAGCAATAGAGGAAGTGTGGAAGGTAGGAGGTACGGCCGAGCGCTAACACTGAAGCCTGTGGGAGAAACATTGCGTAACTCGTGGCCAGCTACAGGCCTAAAGAATGAATATTATTGGCTGCCAATGGGGCAACAGAGGGGGGGGATGTGCAGAACGGTTGAGAACTGCGCTGCCTTCGTAGGTGATGCCGACTGTAACTTCATGCTAATGAGCTATTACTTTTCCTTTGAATGGAATGTAGACAGTCAAATATATAACATAACCATAGCCGTGGGCATCTGCATGGCACCTTCCTATGCTAACCTGTGTATGTTCAGTCTACAGTAAACCTTCCTAGCCTCTCAAAATCACAAATCTTTGGTCAGCTACAGGTTCATTGATATTTTCATGACTAAGTCACCCTGCCCTCTTATATCCAAAACCTCAACTCGTCCCCTCTTATTAGTTTCAGCTTACTGATTGCCTACTTCTATCCACATTAAGCGCCCATGAACCATCAACCACAAATGTTGACAGTTACCATCCCTACTACACCAAAAATTCCCTGCTATAGAGTCTGGCCTTCCATGGATGGAATATTTCCAGTGATGAGAACTCCCTTCCTTAACATGCTGAGGATCTCACATAGGTCTTCATAGATAAGCATTACCATGCAGAGCAAGCTTGCAAACAGATTTCCTGAGCCATATTTCCACACACATCCAGTCCTGCCTCCATCCCCAATAACCAGCTAAAAAGCGCTTCCTTTTCGTCACCTGATACCACCCAGGACTGGAACAATTAAACCACATTCTTCACCGAGGCTTTGATTTTCTTTCATCATATCCTATTATCAGGAAGCACTAGTATGTCATCCCCATCCTTACCCTGCATCCTTCCACTCCCCCTCCACTTTCCTCTCTCCTCACATCACCATTTAGTTGCTCTCACTGCAGTGGTGTTACTCAGAAGACAGCAGTGTGAGATTGGTCATACGTTAGAAAGTTGTGTGTGTGTGATTGTATGTTCTGTTTTGATTAAGGCTGGGCAAAATCTAAGTTGGAATAACTTACCCAAAGCACAGGCTCGTAGATAGACAAAAAAAAAAAAAACAGAAACACACACAAACATTCAAGCTTTCACAACCGTTGGCTGCTTTGTCAGGAAAAGAGGAAGGAAGGAGGGGAAAAAGGGAAGGATGCAGGTTTTAAGGGAGTGGACGATGAGTCATTCCAATCCTAGGAGTGGAAGGACTTACATACATGCAGACATTTGTAGAAATATATTCTATGTGCCTGTCTGCAGCTTTAAAATTGGCTTTTGGTGAATTCCAATGTGGACTTTCCATTTTTAAATATAGGCATGCCATTTGATCTCATAAATTTCATACTCCGTGAAGGCTCTCGAATAGAATATTCTATTTTAAATCATTACTGTAGTTAATTTATTTCAACTGTAAATATTCACAAAGCATTTGAAAAATAATAATTGTCAGGACTTGTTGCGGCCAATGCCTTTCAACAAAGTCCCATTGAACCAGACATTGCAAAATTAAGAAGATACAACAGTCAAGATAATGAATGAATATTCATCAAACAAAGGAAAGCGGCACAGCTACTTGTGAGGACAGTAGTTTGTATCAATGTTCAGCTGTCAAGGTATAGGTTTTCTGGAGTTTCTGTAAATAGCTTCGGAAAGGTGGATCCTGAATATTTTATTATTATTATTATTATTATTATTTTTTTTTTTATTTCCAAGTTTGTTCTCTTATCTCTTATGATCTCTTCATTGAGTGGACATTCGGTCCTTTTTCATTCAAAATTGGTGGTAGCTTGGCAGAGGAGATTGCTGCCAGTCGATTAGGAGATGCCATGCCTTGTAGCTTCAGGTGGCCACTGCTTGCAAACACGCACTTATGTCCTGTGTTCTGTGGACTGTGTCGATGACTGCAGTGGGAGGCGGGGCGGACACCTCATCTGTGTCAGCAGGATATTGCCTCACAACTCCTCCTTTGGCTGCTGTCTTACAAATCTGTGATGGTGATTCGTGAGGATCCAGCCATTTGTCAGTAGATACCTCTGACAACATTCAGGATTGCCAAAATCTTTAGCCTTAGGATCTCGTGAAGCCAGGAGTGTTTTGTGAATAGAGAGTGAAGTAAAAAAACTTAGTTAAAAACTGTTTGATACTTACTTCGAAATACATCATCTAAAAATATATGTAATCAAATGCACAAACTATATTGACTGTGGTTGCAACACAGCTGATAATTTGGGGTATGGTTTACACTAGGTGCTACATCACCCTTATGATAATTCTTATGAGCAAAAATTGAAGACGTATGTGAACAATTGCTTGATTTTTCTTTTACTCCATTTCTACCAATTGCATTTTCATTGTGTACTTCAGGACTTATTTCTCCTTAACTTTATAGATAAATACAGTATGTTATTTTTGGCTGTAATTTGTCAGTGAGCATGACACAATATGTAGATTTTGGTTTGTGTATTATTTCCCCACTACTTTGTGAAAATTTAATTTTGGACATATGTATGTTTGAAATCAAATTGTACCCAGATATTTTGTTCCAAACACTGAGATATCCTGTATTTTCTTGTGTACATTTTATGGCAAACTGTTGCAGTGCTTTTAATAAAAATAATTTTCAGGACACTCCTTGGGTCCTGCCTTTCAGCACTGCTGGTGCTGCTTGGTTGCAGTGAGAAACTCTCCAGAGAGTTTTCACAAAATAAAGGCATTGACCACATTCGGGAGCTGATCTCAGAGCCGCAGTTTGTGCACATCTGCTGTTCCCTCCTGGAAGTAACAGCTACTGTGGACATTTGGCGTATCAGCTGTGAAACTGAAGTGAGTTTATATTGTTAAAGAGTAATTCAGGATTGACATAGTCCAGTAGTGACAATAAATGAGAAAACATGGCTAATTTTGTGTGCAAGATAAGGGACATTTCATTTTGAATTTTCAGATTTATTACATTTTCTACCTGTACATTGTTCCTTACTATTTTGACTGAACAATTAATTCTGATATTTGAAATGGGTAGATTTATTTTTTTACAGCATCCACTTCATCAATTTATTGATATAGGATAGTATTTTTTTTGTATGTAAGTATACAGGTTTAAAAGCATATATACATGAAAATTTACAACAAAACTTATTTGCATTAAATAGTAAGAGCCAGTTCATTAGCAAATGTGATCTACTTGCAATTGAATCATTTTATGGACTGACAAGTGTTTGCATCACCAAAGTTCTCTGTACTGTTGTTGCATTCTCCCTGTGTGGTAAAAACTTAAACGGTTATAAAAATAAACTATTTTATTTGATGTAACTGCAGGTCAGTAGTACAATATATAAAAACTAATATTTGTATAAAAAATAGAAATAGAATAATTTACCCAAAGCACAGGCTCGTTGATAGACACACAAACAAAATAACACAAATAAAAACACACACAAACAGTCAAGCTTTCACAACCATTTGTTGCTTGTTCAGGAAAAGAGCAGGGAAGGAGAGGGAAAAGGAAAGGATGTGGGTTTAAAGGAGCAGGTGAGTAGTCATTCCAATCGCAGGAGAGGAAAGACTTACCTTTGGAGAAAATGGGTAGATAAACAAACACACACACCCACAAACAAATACACGCGCGCACACACACCAAAGCAGACATTTGTAAAAAGTTCTATGTTTGTATGTACAGGGTGTACATCAAGCCCATATTTGGCGTATCAGCTGTGAAAGCCCAGTAATACATTCAATTATTTATTGTATAAGAACCAAACATTGTACTTAAATCATACAAATGTCATTTTGAAGAGTACCCTGAAAGTTTTTTCACATTTACCGCCACAGTGGTCGACTTACAGTGTGGAGACAGCTTTCTGTGTGTTGGAGTGCAATTAAAACAAGTGTGCTACAGCTGTTCAACAGATGTTTAGAACCAAATAGGGTAAGAAGCCACCAACAAGGAAGTCCATTTACCACTGGCACAACAAATTTGTCACAAAGGGTTGCTTGTGCTTGGCAAAGAGAAGCGGACGTCCCAGTGTAAGTGAATCTGGAGCATGTACAAGAGACATTCATAAGTAGTCCAAAGAAATCAGTGTGTCGGGCATCTTGTGAACTCAAAATGGCTCCAGTGACTGTGTGGAAAGTCTTGCAACAGAAGTTGTCTATGAAGTAATTCAAATTGGAGCTATAGGAGTAGCTCAATGATGACGATAAAGACAAGTGTTAGGAGTTTTGTGTGCAGTTGCAACAATTGAATGAGGATGGGGATGGCATTGATGATTGTTTAATTTTTAATGATGAAGCTACTTATCACTTTAACAGGAAAGGGAACAGGCATAATTGCCGAATCTACTTGGATGTATTGCAGCAATGGCTGATGCAATTGGGCTCTCCAGTCTTCTTTCAACAGGATGGGGCTCCTCTCCATTTTCATCATAAAGTTCGTGGGTACCTGAACACGGAGCTGCTGCATCAGTGGATCAGCTGTGCTACAGAAGGGGACAGCTGTTTCATGAAATGGCCTCCCTGATCATCAGATCTCACTCCATGTGAGTCTTTTCTGTAGGGACACATTACATATCTGGTGTATGTACCGCCTCTACCACGTGATGTAGCAGAGCTCTGGGAGAGAATATGGGAAGTGACTGCCACAGTCAGTGATGTCGTGCTGGGATGGGTATGCCAAGAATTCGATTATCATATTGACATCTGCTGGGTCATTCATTGTTCGCATATCAAATGTTTGTAAAAAAAAATTTCTAAGTTTCTCTTCAAAATACAATATGTACAACATCTGTACAGTGTTTTAGGTTTGTGCAATAAATAATGGAAAGTGTTCCCGGACTTTATGTACACAATGTATTTTATGTGGAACGTTCATCCAGTTGCGATGAAACTTTGTCAACATATTGCTTGCATTTTCACGAAGGTTATCGGCATTATTATATCAGTGTACAACACACAGTTCAGGAGATGTGAAGTCAGGATTGTTGAGGTGCGTGAAAAACTGCTGCATTATAAATGGCATTTAAATTTATTACTTATTTGTCACTAAATGCATTCACAACATATTTTGCTAACAGTACTTAAGCATTAATACCAACAATGTACCTTCAAAATTATTTCATTGTTAGACTTATAGTTTAGGATATACGCACTGTTTGAAGTGTATGAGGTATGGGCACATGTCTTCTTGTTGTATGGCATTCCCTCTAGGCAGTGGCTGCGAACACCCAATCCACGAGGGGAGCCCTCGTATTCAACCCCCTGTGCGTGTCAAATGTCAATGACACCATTCCTTGTGCTCACCAGACTACCCAATGTACAAGCAGGAGAAAAAGATACAGGAGAACAAGTCACTTGAATGTTTAATGAATCCTGAGGTCTGCCGAAAATGAGCTCTTGCATCTGGTGCTCGCCTTCTCTGGCACTCATTGGTGAAGGTGCCTTCTCCCAGGGCCCTTCTTCCCGGCGTTCACTAGATCGGACGTCTTCTACCTGAGCCGGCCGCTGGACACTAGTCTGTGAGTACTGAGGTCGCCCAATCTTTAGTACCAGACATTACTGACCCCAGTTCTCCCTCTGGGACATGTCTGCCCCATCCAGCAAGAGAAAAAGAAAAGAAGAAAAGATACAGAGGTCACAGGATAAGGCCCCTCTGGTGTTGCCTGAGGTGCCAACCTTGTCCTCAAAACCAACTAAACTTTCTGAGCTTGTGTCTAATCCACTCTTTATGGATATCATTCCTTCCTCATTGGTGAAGGACACTGACCCAGCAGCATAACGGCCAATAGCCCATTCGCCTTCCATCTGGAGCCTCGTGCAGTACTGGTCCGATGGAATTGTAATAGCTATTACCGTCACCTCCTAAAGTTAAATCAACATTTTTCCTGTAACTCTGCAGATTGTGTCGTCTTGCAGGAATCACATTTTATTGACGCGTATTCAATGACCCTTCGTGGGTTGCGTGCTTTTTATCAGAACCAGGTTGGCCCCCTGGAGGCATCAGGAGGAGTTTGCACATTAGTCAGTATGAATATTGTTACTACCTGGGTTCCTCTCCCCACTACATTGGAAGCAGTTGTTGTCCGGGTTCATTTAGACACTCCAAAAACAATTTGTAATGTGTACTTCTCCCCTGGAAGGCCACCTTTGTCTGCTGCCCTAACTGCTCTCCTTCAGTAACTCCCCCTTCCCTTCCTCATCCTTTGTGGTGCAGTGCTCATACGTTTAGCTAAGGCCACCTCATAGAACAGTTCCTTGCAGACCTCAACCTGTGCCTTCTCCAACCCATTTTAGTACCACTCACAGCACTTACTCTGCCATAGATCCTTCACTCACTCACTCCTCCTCCTCTCTTTCCCGTATTTCACTGCTCACTGCAGAATGGCCTCTGCGATAGTGACCATTGATTCTTTCACTCAGCTCCCACCTGACGAGAGACGTGCTTTCCTGTTATTCTAATAGGCCTCTGTATATATATCAGGTTGTTTTCACGCTCCACATCTGGCTATTCTAACATTATCATCTGTGATATGTCTCATGTGATTAATCGAGCTGCCAGCATTGCTGACCCCTGGTCGGCAGGCTCTTCTATCCGCCATCAAGTTCCGTGGTGGAATGCAACTATTGCTGCAGCGATTTGTGAGCATCCCACACTTGTCATGTCAACTTAAATGCCTTCATGTAAAAGCTTGTTATATAATCAAGAAGAGCAAGTGGGAGTGTTTGGAGTGTTTTGTCTCTTCCTTGGGTTCTTCTGTACCATTCTCACAAATATGGGCTACATTGCACTCCGTCGAAGGTTGCCAGCGGCTACCTTCAGTCTCTGGCCTTGCCCTTCTCGATGATGTCCGTACCGACTTGTCTGTTCTTACAGAGCATCTTGGGGCACACTTTGTGAAGACATTGGTGACGGCTTCCTACCTGGTGGCCTTTCTTCACAAGGGCAGGGGAGAGAAAAACAGTCCGAAGCGAAGCATCCACCTTATGTTTAACCCTTTACGAGGAGGAACCTTACAACGATCCCTTTACTGAATCAGAACTACTTCTCGCCCTTTCATTTTCTCATGATTCTGCACCTGACCCTGATGGCATCCATAATCAACTGCTTCAACACATTAATCCTCCACAATGCCAGTATCTCTTCCAGGTATTTAAACATATTTGGGTGAAAGGATTTCCCCCTCTTGGTGTAGGGACAGCATAGTGGTTCCATTCCCTAAGCCTGGTAAGGATCCATCATTCTGGACATTTACCTACTGATTAGCATGACAAATCAAATGTATCTTGTATTCGCTTGGAATGATGGTTGCCTGCAGAGTACGCTGGGTACTAGTATCACAGGGACTTCTATCACCTTATTGGTGTGGGTTCTGAGAGGGATGACCTACAATTGACCACCTCCTTAGACTGGAAACAGCAATTGGACACTCCTTCTCTACACATCAACATCTTGTTGCAGTATTCTTCGGTCTATGTAAGGCTTAAGACACCACTTGGTGTTGTCATATTTTTAAGTTCCCTTTGTGACTGGGGCCTATGAGACTCCCCACTAATTTTTATTAGTCAGTTTTTATCCCACTACCTGGGTTAGGGTCAGGTTTTCATTCAGCCCCCCACTGATCCAGGAGAACAGCGGTACACATATTTCTGAGTTAAATGTTGTTCTCTTCCTAAATGCCATCAATGGGCCGGTGAGCTCTGTTGGTCACTGCTGCACTGTATGTCGACGATTGTTACATATGGTACTGGTACTACTCCTACTCAGTAACCTCAGCTGATCACCAGCTCCAGGGTGCCGTTCGGTGAGCTTCCACATGGGCTCTCTTCCATGCTTTTCAGATCACCCCTTTCAAAACGAGGATAATGCACTCTTGTCGTCACACTACTGTCTACCCTGATACAGAACTCTTCTTGGTTACTCAGTGCCTGGGAGCTGTAACACAGCAGCATTACTTTGGCCTCCTTTTTGAGAAAAATCTTTCTTGGCTGTCCCACATTCACCACCTGAAGACTAGCTGCATGCGAAACCTTCATGCCCTCCTTTTCCTAGCCACTCATCCTGGAGTCTGGGGTGCAGATCGTGCAACACTCCTTTGTATCTGTTGGGTTCTGATACAGTGCCAATTAGCTTATGGATGCCAGGTTTATTGCTTGGCAGCTCCTTCTGCCCTGAAACTGTTAGATCCAGTTCACGGTTGTGGTGTCCGCTTGGCTAAGGGCACCTTCCGGACCAGCCCTCTTGACAGTCTCCTTTCTGAAGCAAGAATCCCCCCCTCCTCCTCAGATTAGGTGGCATCAGTTTTTGGTGTCCTATGCCATTATCATTTGACAATTCCCTGCTCACCCCTCACGCCTTTTTGCAGGCGACGGGTTTCGAAGTCTTCGTACTCGCCCTCGAGTGGGATTGCCTGTCAGATTACAGCTCGCCTCCCTTCACAGAGACTTCCCTTGACTGTACACACTGTCCCATGCCGCACACACCTCTTTTGATGGTGCCCCAGTCACAAATAGGGATGGATATTTTGCAAGTTTCAAAGGCTTTAGTCTCCTCCATTGGGATTTGGACCCAGGATCTCCTGTTTACTAAGCAGTTGCTTTAACCACTCAGCCATGACCTCATGATTAGAGATTAGATTAGATTAATACTTGTTCCATAGATCATATATAGGACATTTCATAATGATGTGGAACATGTCAGTTTAGTAAATGTTGTCTACACTTGACAATCAATATTTTAAGTATTTTTTATTAAATTTTTTGTTGTTATATTATTTATTATATTATATTTTTTATTTTTTAAGTTTTATCTAAAATTTCATCTATATTGTAGGAGGAGTTGCCATTCAGAAATTCCTTTAAATTCTTTTTAAATACTAGTTGGCTATCTGTCAGATTTTTGATGCTACTTGGTAAGTGACCAAAGACTTTTGTGGCAGCATAATTCACCCCTTTCTGAGCTAAAGTTAGATTTTAACCTTGAATAAGCAACATCATTCTTTCTCCTAGTGTTGTAGCTATGCACACTCAGTCTCTCTCAACAAAGCAGAATTGGATTTTGTGTTGTTGAGAGACATGCTTAGGTTACTGAGTGTATTATTTTACTCATGAGTTCATGGCTGAGTGGATAAAGCAACTGCCTAGTAAACAGGAGATCCTGGGTTCAAATCCCAACTGTAACACAAATTTTAATTCAGTGCCTCTTCTTACAAATGAATATCTTTGATACAATATGCGTCTAAAAAGTAGAGTGAATGGTCTCAGGAAATTACAAACAAAATACCTTTACTGTCCTTCAAAGTAATCACTATTGGCTACAATACACTTCCGACATCAGGTTACAGCTGTTAATAACAGTCAGCAAACTCTTCTTGTGGAATCACCCGAAGCAATGAGGTCACGCATTGTTGGATCTCTACAACCGTTGCATAGTGTAATCCTTTCTCAAAGACAGCCGCTAATCATCTGCAAGCATCTGTCACACTCATTTGATCTTGTCTGCGACTGTGATTGTGGAAGGTCAACCTGAACATTGCTCATCCTTGATCTCCTTTTCCTTCTCTAAAGTGTTTAAACCACTCAACCACACACTTTTTACTCACAGTTTTAGCACCATATTCTTGCACTAACATCCCATGTGTCTCCATTGCCATTTTGACTTATTCAATACAAAACTGGAAGTTAACGCATTACTCAATTTTGCATTTGTGCTCCATGTCACAAAGACACGAGTTGTCACACTGACTCTGTTAGCTAGGTTGCAGCGTGTACCGGCGCTGCACTGCCGTGCTTTGCATGGTAGGGGGCACTTGTTGACATGTCCCTCAATGTGTATGTATGGGCACCTCATCCTGGCCAGTGCGCTTTGTTACATATGGGACCATTCACCAAACTTTTCAGATGCACCTTGTATGTTCAGGAGCAAATACATATACTTGTCACTGGAAAGTGCATTTATTTAGCATTATTATCAACAGTATTTCTGTAACTTTTGTGATTTATTACTTTGTTTTTACTTACTTTATGGCATGAATTCATTTATAACAAGCTTCAATTCTATGTGGCTTTTAGTGGCTTTACTCTTTTCTTTCTTTCGCAGAAAGTAAAAAATAAAACAAATTTCTTCAGTTTTCTTCAAAAGGAGTGAGGTGAAAATCCCTCTCTAGTTTTCAGATTTAGGTTTCTGATGGGTGTCTGCCGAGTGCTGGGAGGGTTCCTTTAAAAACGCGAAGACTAATATCCTGAACTATCCTTTTCTTGGCCGAACTTTTGTAACATCCCTAATTGCTTCAAAATTGGCTGAACAGTAAATCCTTATCTTACGTCTGCTCATGACCTATTTTTTGTGTGACATCTGATGAAGGGAAACCCATAGAGGTGTTTGAGAGGGAAGTATCCTAGCAAAGGTAAAGACTTACAAACTAATTTTACGTAACTAGCAGATTGTTTTATCTGCAGGCTCTTTTTTTTGTAATATTACACATTGAAATTATAAAGTTATTTTATGGAAATATCACACGTGTTATTTGGTTGTGATAGCTACATAAAATCTGTAGTTGTTGAACTGAATGGATTTTAATATGATGTATACAATGCAGTCACTGAATGTTTTTTCATTACAGGGTGACAAACACTTGGATACTCTTGAACATTTAAAAAGGCTGCCAAATATTGAGCTACTTCATCAGTGTGCAGAAGATACAGCTAAAAAGCTGCTTGTACATCTCAATGCAACTGACAACTCAGCAGAGGTATGATTTTTGTGTGAGTTCACATATTTTGTAATTTTGAGTTCATGAATGAACGGAAAAAGAAATGCTTAGGGTCACCAGTATGGGAATTATGATCTAGATGATATGATCTAGAAATGCACTTTATTTTTGACAGTTACAAGTACAGAACCAGACTGAGATTACATGGCCACCAAATGATCATGTTTGTAATGTATATTGTCAGGAGCTGTCTTTGTTGACTCTGAGGACATTTTGCTGACTCTGGACAACATTGTCTGAACTTCACTGAACCAATGAATGTGTTATTCTACACATGTACTATAATACGGATAAATAAAAATTTGTAGTAATTGGTAGGATTTTTTTGGTGACAATATCACCTGAAACATGTATAATGCGAGCAACATTTTCATATTTTTATTGTTTTTTCTTTAAAGATATGACAAAAATATGCATTCTGGCAACAGTAGGTTGAAATATGACCCATTATGGCAAAAATTGGTTAAAAATGACCCTATATGGTAAACATCGGCCAAAATGTAATCTATTCTTTTAAGTGCAATAAAAATACATTTTTTACACTACAAAATCTGGATTTGTGCATAAATTACTGTAAAATACTGTTGGAGAAAAAAATTCTTACAATCTCCCCTCCCCCCTCCAAGTATTATTTGGTTCACTTCTCTTTAGTTCTTGATCTGTTCCCTTTGATTTGTTTCTGGCATGGCTCAGTACCTATCATGCAATATCTTTGACTTGCAGCTATCACCTTCTTGCTATCCCTACATTCTCACAGCCTAGTCCCTTGTACACCCTCTCAGCTCCGACCTCTCCCCTACATGAAGAAGGAGACTTAATATTTTAAAGCTTGTCCCAACATTTATTTTCATGATTATTGGTGATACTGAGTTGAGGTAAGTACTGGCTAGTCACTCTCTCTCTTTTGAATAAGTTTTTCACATCTCATTGGATATTTTTGGCAGATTAATCGAATATATGAAAATAATTGCTTTTAATTAAAGATATCTATCTACTAACCAATGAATGCACACTTCATGGAGTTTATAACACTTTACATCTTGTAATAGATTATCACTTAGAATTTTGATAATTATGATGAATTTAATATTTTGACAGATTGACTCCATGTTGGATGACTGCACTGTTTTCTGGCATTCGGTGGTAGACCTAGCAGTATACTCCCCAGCCTATCGACAGTTGCTGAAACTAACTTGTGTACCCGACAGTAAAAACTTCCTTGTGTCACTTCTAGCAGCAGGTAATGTAGATTTTTAATCTTACAATTTCACACAGCTGTGTGTATTTTACAAAGACAGGGGACCATAATGTGTGCGCTGCAACATTCCTTTTGCGTAAAATATTGATCTTGTCATGCAACTTCTTTAATCTTTTTGTTTTCAGTAGTCTGTTTTATAACTTAGTGTACACCCTACATACAGGGTATGGGCGAAAAGTGATAGACTACATCCTGTTGCCAGTTGGCACTGCTGCATACTTGTCATGACTGAGATGTCAACTCAGTGCACAATTGATGTATGAAGTATTGTTTGTTACCTTGTAATAACTGAATCTAATGCAAAGCTGAGAAGGAAATAATGCCATGATCGTAACACCTGGAAGTGTGTGGTATGACCTAATGTATTAGTGTTTACATTGCTTTCTAGAAACAGATGTGTTTTTATATCGAAAATGCTACAGCAGCTTATGATACGGCATGTCTTTCTATAGTCAAGGGAGGTTCTGTCATGATTTGGGCATCTGTATTGTGGTATTCAAATGTTTGTCATTACTCGTACTACTTCGATAACTGTGTAGGAATATCTCGACATTCTCAACAACAAACTGCTTATTGAGATTAACATATTGCTAACAAACATACTACAGGTATATTCCAAACTGATTACATGACACCCACTCACCCACCCACTCACCCACCCACCCACCCACACACACACACACACACACACACACACACACACACACACACAATGCCATATAAGTTCAGGTATGCTTTGTACAGTTTAAGAAAGTAATTAAACATCTTCCCTGAGCAGCAAAATTGATATGTATTAATTGTGTAATTGAACTGTTATGGGGAGTTTTAGAGCATTCTTGAAGTAATTGGTAGATTTTTTGCTACAAGAATGGATAACATTTTGTTGAAAACTATAAAGACATTTTACGAATATGTTCCTTGAAGAATTGAAGTTGTTCTCAAAGACTATGATGGGCCAACTCCTTATAATTAAATTAATAGTGTGTTTGTCAGTTTGACATTACTTTGCTCCCTTCTCTAGTCTTTTAATATCTTTACTGCGCTTTTTATTTTTATCAACTGACATAGAGCAGTGTGGCTCCTCAAGAGATGGGCCAGCGACTCTCAAGGACATGATCTGAGGGTGATCTTATTGATCAAAAGTGGGCACCATAATAAAATAAGTATCATATTGCAATGTAGACAGCTGTAAATATTATATTATTCAGAAACTTTCTGATTGCTGTTTATTTCCAGTGGGAACAATGTTTTATAAAGTATTGACATTTCACGCTTTGTTCTTTATACCGTTCATATACAAATTGATTTTTTGTATGATATTTATTATTTTTGTTTTACTTTTGTACCTTTGATCTGTTCTTGTTGTTAAATTCTTTAAAGAACAGCAGGCAGTAGAAACTTGATCCCCCTCCCCTTCCCCATTACACATGGATTCCTTTATCTGTTTTGCTAAATGTGTTTCTTTAAAATTTGTTTTTCATCTACTCTAATAAAGCATCTTATTCCAATAACTAGCTGTGGTAGCTGACATTGCCCACACACTCCCATTAATCCATAGACGCTCCTCTTCCTGTCCGTTGCCTCCTCACTCTTAACTGTCCACCCCCTTCCCCTCCCTCTGTTGATCCCCTCCCCCCTTTCCCCGTCCACTGTGACATTCTGACTTCTGTACATATCTGGTGCAGAAAGCTGATAATTGTAAATAAATGCTGTAAACTGTCATTTACTCATATGTGATGATGGTTTTACTTATATGTAATGATGGATGACAGCATTAGTCTAAGAATTACCATATGTGCTTAAGTATTTTACACATTTATTATTTGTAATAAGTTGTATATCCATTTACATTTACATTGGCTTTCTACAAATGTCTACCTTGGTGTGTTTGCGTGTGTATGTGTGTGGGTGTGTGTGCACTTGTTTATCTTTCCTTTTTTCCCCCCCTAAGGTAAGTCCTTTCAATCCCAGGATTGGAACGACTCCTTTTCCACTCCCTTAAAACCTGCATCCTTCCCTTTTCCCTCCTCCCTTCCTCTTTTCCTGAAGAAAGGGCCAACGGTTGCATAAGCTTGAATCTTGTGTTTGTCTGTGTTTTTTATTTGTGTTTTTGTGTCTGTCTACAAGGAAGTGCTTTGGATAAGTTACTTGATTTCTATTTTTTATACACATTTACATTTGAATATTCTTTTGATTTTTTATTAATTCCACATCCACTTGAAGAATTCATTTTGAATTTGTGAAAGGTTCTTTACCATATCTGTTGTTATTTTCTATGTATTGATTGTGCATTCTTGTTTTCTGGCAAGTTTTAAATCGAAGAGGAACCCATAACTAAGGATCAATAAGAACGAAAAGTATGTCTAATGTAATTCGATCACCCCACCACCCCATCCAACTCCGCCGCATCTCTCTGTCCACAATGGCCTCATAGTCTCTTTCAATCTCCTTCTCCTGATGCCTATGAAAAATTAGATACATATACCAACTTCAATGGTGAATGGTCAAACGGTGTTTGTACCCTCTACCTTGCACCTTAGGAAATAAATGTAGACAGTGACCTTCCTCCTGATTTGTTGGTGAAAAGGCAAAATTTAATCAAAACCATACGAAAACAGTTGATTTATGTGAATAACAAATGGGCACTCTTCTGTATATAATACCATTGAAAACCTGGCATTTGCGGGGCATTTCTTTATTTCATATTGTGTTACCTTCCTCGTCTCTCCTCTCCCCGTCTGCCTGCCCCCACCCCGTTTTTCCGCTCGCCTCCATTGTCTCTGTTGATCTCCCCAGCCTCCCTGTTGATCCCCCCCCCCTCCAGTCTGATGCCTCCCTGTTCATCTCTGCCTTCTATCTTCTTTCCTGCTAATCAAAGGAACAGTGTCAATGTTTATTGCAGGGTCCTCCTCTGCCATGCTCCATAAGGGACATAATGAATCTCTGAAATTGATTCCCATGAATTTCAGCACCTGGAAGAGTATCCAGATACCAGCTCCAAAATTTGTGTATCCTGATTACATTCTACTGTTCCACTTGTTGCACCACTATGATATGTCACAGAGGTGCTCAATATCTAAGTTAAGCACTAAAAACGACACTTCACTGCAAATCCTCAAAAATATGTTCATACACAAGTCCAAATTAACAGGATAGTCTAACAGATTCTCTACACAGACACTACATTGTTGAGATGACTGACAAATTTATTTGAACCTCAGTCAAAACACAAAAGTCACTTGCACTTACAATTCTTGTACACTGTATATACTCATACCATACTTCTAACATACCTTCGTTTCACTGCTGCTACTACCACCGGTACTACCAATACAGCACACATTTTCTTTCTGTCTTTGGCATCTGCCAACAGGGTTTAAATACCATTCAATAAGGAAGCTACGTCAAGTTTTGTCACATCATGTGACATCACATGACGTTCAATTTTCACTTAAAAGTTTCTATTAAGATTATTTTAGATTTTTAAATAGAAAATATACTTCAAATTACAATATAAATTATCTTTTTGTGTTTAGTAAAGATTTTTTATACAAATGAAATTGAAAGTAACAGTTACAACTGCTACGCACTTTTCTTTCAAAGATACAAACAAATATTTTAATTTTTAAACAATAGATACTCATGTAATTGTATTATTATTTGATTCTTTGTGCCTACTAATGGCTTTTATACAAAATGACATTTTAGTAACAAGTTACTATCACTATGTACAAATGCTATGTTTAAGATCTTTGGCACAGTTCTTATGACAAATCAAAACAAATGTCAAATCTCATACATGCCTTGCCTGTGACTTCCTATTACAAAAATATACTTAACATTTATGTCCAGTTTAAAGTAAGTTTAACCCATACAGATAACTGTGGTAGTTATAGTTCACGTAAAACACACGAATATTTGTGCGATTTTCTTACGATACTAATATTGAAAGTTCCTATGAATTGTAAAAACTATCTAACACCTATTCTAACCACAGTGTTCCTCCTGGTAAACCCCTCATACCATACTTACCCTAACTTGCCTATATTTTCAAGTTGCTACACTACCAAAAACTCCCCACCAAGGAGTTGCTCTTCTTGTAGCCACACTTCCTCACGTTTGTGTTGCACTGTGTGACGCCAGTTCTTAGGTGATTATGCACCCTCCATGTTGGAAAAGACAGCTGATTCCCAGCAGCCATTTGTTCTCTAGGCTTTATTAGTGACTGATGTAGCCTGTTTTGTCATAAATTTTATCATCATCTTTCAGGCGGCTCGTCTAAAAGTTTGGTCAATTGCATAAAACTTCGCCGGGACTTCAGTCGCCTGTACTGTTATCGGTAGCCGTATAGCAGGTGCCTATTATTATCACGCCGTTTCCTCCTTTCAAACTCGGCTGTGATTTGGCTTCTGATTTGATAGAGGAGGGGGAGGTGAAACTATGCCGACAATTGGGTAAATTTGCTGAACTGGGGTTGGTTTTAGGCAGCCAAAAACTATGTGAACCGTCTCATTAATTGCCACGTCAACATATTTGGAGTTTGCAGAGTTGTACCAAACATATTCTGCTGCTGGAAAACATAGTGCAAGAGCCGATGTTCTTAAAACGTGAGTTCAGCTCCCCATGTCGTATTAGTATGAACCACAGACATTGCCGAGGTGGCGTGGCTTGTGTGCCTCAATGATACAGATAGCCGAACTGTAGGTACAACCACAGCGGAGGGGCATCTGTGGAGAGGCCAGACAAACGTGTGGTTCCTGAAGAGGGGCAGCAGCCTTTTCAGTAGTTACAGGGGCAACAGTCTGGATGATTGACTGAGCTGGCCTTGTAACATCGGCTAATGTGGCTTTGCCACACAGTTACTGCAAACGGCTGAAAGCAAGGGGAAACTACAGCTGTTAATTTTCCCGAGGACATGCAGCTGTACTGTATGAATATATGATGCTGGCGTCTTTTTGGGTAAAATATTCTGGAGGTAAAATAGTCTCCCATTCGGATCTCCGGGCGGGGACTACTCAGGAGGATGTCTTCCACAAGAAAAACAAAACAGGCATTCTAAGGGTTGGAGCGTGGAATGTTCCAAGCGTTAGGCAAGTTACAAAAATTTGAAAAGAGAAATGGATAGGTTAAAGTTAGATATGGTATGGATTAGTGAAGTTCAGTGGCAGGATGAACAGGATTTCTAGTCAGGTGAGTACAGAATTGTAAATACAAAATCAGTTGGTGGTAATGCAGGAGTAGGTCTGATAATAAATAATAAAATAGGAATGCGGATAAGTTACTATGAACAGCATAGTGAACACATTATTGTAGCAAAGATAGACACGAAAATAACACTGACCACAGTAGTACAAGTTTATATGTTACTAGCATGGCTGATGATGAAGATATCGAAGAAATATATGAGGAGATAAAAGAAATCATTCATAAAGTTAAGGGAGATGAAAACTTGATTGTAATGGGGGAGTGGAAGTCGGTAGTAGGAAAGGGAAGAGATGGAAATGTAGTAGGTGAATATGGACTGGGAAAAAGGAATGAAAGAGGAGATCACTTGGTGGAATTTTGTGCAGAGTACAATTTAATGATCACCAACACTTGGTTCAGACACCATGAAAGAAGGCTGTATATGTGGAAGAGACCAGGAGACACTGGAAGGTACCAGATTGACTTTATAATGGTAAGGAATAGATTTAGGAACCGGGTTTTAAACTGTAAGACATATCCAGGGGCAGATATTGACTCTGACCATTACTTATTGGTAATGAACTGCAGATTAAAACTCAAGAGACTGCAGAAAGGTAGAAAAGTTAGGAGATGGAACCTGGACAAATTGAAGGAATCAGAGGTGGTCGAGAGTTTCAGAGGCAGCATTCGGCAAGGATTGGCTGAAACGGGGGAAAGTAATACAGTAGAAGAAGAATGAGTAGCTCTGAGAGATAGGGTAGTGAAGGCAGCAGAGGACCATATAGACAGAAGGACAAGACCTAATAGAAATACCTGGATAACACAGGATATACTAAACTTAATTGATGAGAGGAGAAAATATAAAAATTCAGCAAGTGAAGCAGGAAAAAGGGAGTACGAACGTCTGAAAAATGAGTGTGACTGGAAGTGCAGACTAGCTAAGCAGAAGTGGCTAGAGGACAAATGCAGAACTGTAGAAGAATGCATAACTAGGGGAAAGATAGAAACCACCTACAGGAAAATAAGAGATATTTGGAGACAAGAAAAGCAGTTGTATGAATATCGAGAACTCAGACGGAAAACCAGTACTGGGCAAAGAGGGGAAGGCTGAACTGTGGAAGGAATATATAGAGGGCCTATACAAAGGAAATAAACTTGAAGGCAGTATTCTAGAAAGGGAACATTAAGAGGAGGAATATGAGATAGGAGTTATGATACTGAGAGAAGAATTTGACACAGCGCTGAAGGACTTGAGTCGAAAAAAGGCCCCTGGAGTAGATGATATTCGTCTAAACTACTGATTTCGTTAGGAGAGCTAGTCATGAAAAAATTTTTCCACCTGGTATGCAAGATATACGAGACAGGAGAAATACCCTCAGACTTCAAGAAGAATATCGTAATTCCAATTCCAAAGAAAGCAAGTGCAGACAAGTGTGCAAATTACAGAACTATCAGTTTAATAAGTCATGGTTGCAAAATACTAACATGAATTATTTACAGACAAATGGAAAAACTTGTGGAATCCGACCTTGGGGAAGATCAGTTTGGATTTAGGAGAAATGTAGGAACACAGGCCGTGGTAGAATAGCCGAGCGGTCTAAAGCATCTCGCTGCGGAGCGCCCGGTTGCTAGCAGTGGAGGTTGGAGTCCTCCCTGGGACATGGGTGTGTGTGTGTGTGTGTGTGTGTGTGTGTGTGTGTGTGTGTGTGTGTGTGTGTTGTCCTTAGGTTAGTTTACCTAGGTTTAAGTAGTTTGTAAGCTACAGACTGATGACCACGCAGTTTGGTCCGATAGATTTACAAACATTCGAACATTTAGGAACAAGGGAGGCAATACTCACATTACGAATTATCTTGGAAGATAGGCTAAGGAAGGGCAAACCTACGTTTTTTGGGGTTTTATAGATTTGGAGAAAGCTTTTGACAATGTTGACTGGACTACACTCTTCCAAATTCTGAAGGTAACAGGGGTAAAATATAGGGAGCGGAGAGTTATGTTCAACCTAAACAAAAACCAGACAGTGGTTATCAGACTTGAAGGGCACGAAAGGGATGCAGAGGTTGGGAAGGGAGTAAGAAATGCTTGTAGCCTTTCCCCAATGTTGATCAATCTATACATTGAGCAAGCAGTGAAGGAATGGAAGGAGAAATATGGATAGGGAATTAAAGTTCAGGGAGAAGAAATACAAAGGATGCAGTTTGACGATGACATAGTAATTTTGTCAGAGACTGCAAAGGGTTTGGTAGAGCAATTGAATGGAATGGACAGTGTTTTGAAAGGAAGATATAAGATGAAAATTAACAAGAGTAAAATGAAGGTAATGGAATGTAACGTCAGAAAATCAGGCGATGCTGAAGGAATTAGATTAGGTGATGAGATAATAAAAGTAGTAGATAAATTTTGTTATTTGGATAGCAAGATAACTTCTGATGGCCGAAGTAAAGAAGATATAAAATGCAGAATGGCTATGGGGAGAAAAAGTTTCTAAAGAAGTGAAACTTGTTTGCATCCATAGTAATTAAAATGTTAGAAAGTCTTTTCCGGAAGCATTTGTCTGGAGTGTAGCATTGTATGGCAGTGAAACATGGATGATAAGTAATTCAGACTAAAAGATGATAGAAGCTTTTGAAATGTGGTGCTACAGATGAATGATGAAGATTAGGTGGGTAGATCACGTGACTAATTAGGAGGTGCTTAACCGAATTGGGGAGAAAAGGAGTTTCTGGTATATCCTGACAAAGAGAAGGGATAGATTGGTAGGACACATTCTGAGACATCAAGGAATTGTCAACTTAGCATTAGAAGGAAGTGTATGGGGTAAAAATCATAGAGGGTGACCGCGGGGGGGCGAATACAGTAAGCAGATTCAAAAGGATGTAGGTTGCCGAACGTATTCTCAGATTAAGAGACATGCACAGGACAGGGTAGCATGGAGAGAAACATCAAACCAGTCTGCGGACTGAAGACGACGACGACGACGACAACAACAACAACAACAACAACAACAACAGTCACACACATTAGTGTTACACAACAGAAGGTTGGTATACACTTGTGTAATCAAATAACTTTTATGAAAAAGATGCATTTCCCTTAACATTTCTACAGTGCTTCCAGATAGTCAGAGTCCTGTCAAGAGGGATACCCAAAAATTTCGGTGAATCATAATAGTTCAGATCCTGACTCTGCCATGACACTTTCAACTGTCAATTGTGTCTCTTTATTTTGAAGGTGGAAGGCACATACCTGAGTTTGAGGGATATGGCTTCAGAAAATTTTATTTGTACTACATAGTTAAATCTTGCACCTCGGTTGCACAGTGGTAGTGTGTCAGACTACAAATCCGAAGATTACGGATTCGATCCCCACCAGGTCCTAGGATTTTTATCTGTGATTTTCACTTCTTTCACCTCTGGCAGTATTGCTCATGTGAAAAATAGAGAGTAGCACCATGGTTCGCAACCCATGTTAAACCATAGGTCCCCCTATAACTGGCTGGATACGTCAGTTCAAAGGTCGGGGGAAGGCAACGTCATACCACCTCCAAACAGGACCATCCCTAGTAAAGCACTTTGGTGTTCAAACCAATCTTTGGATTGTTGACTGCTTTACCTTTTTTTTTAGCTAAATCTTAGAGTGCTCTCATCAGATTCCCTTACACTTCGTCAAACGATTTTACTTGCGCAGCCATGGCAGTGCCATCGGCATATATAAACTTTCTCATCTCAGCATTAATAGGCTGGTCATTGAAGTAGATATTATATAACATTGGCGACAGGACACTGCCTTGGGCTAGCCCATTCTTTTCTCTTCTCCAGCAGCTATTTCTCCCTTGTAGAGTCACATAATGTCTGTTTTGAAGCAGACATTCCATTAATTTTGTCATCTAGAAGTCCTTAGTCATATTATAAAATTTAACAAGCAGCCTTTGGTGGTTGACAGTATCATAGCCAGCCGAGATTTCTATAAAAGCAACTCCAGTTACTTGTTTCCTTTCGAAACCATCCTCTGTGTGTTAGGTGAGGCTGAGTACTTGGCCGCAACATGATTCACCAGGCCTAAATCCTACTTGTTCAGGTATGATGTTAGTCTCTATTGCATCAAAATTCTATCAAGAATCATTCTTTCAAACGCCTTGTAAAGGTGACTTACAAGTGACATCGGCCTGAAGTTTTGTGGGTTTGTAGGTTCTTTGCCTCGTTTTAGCAGGGCTACCACCTTGCCTTTTCTCCACAGTTTTGGAATATGCATGTTAGCTATACAATTATTCATTAACTGTACAACCCATTTCAGAGTTGCAGATCCAAAATGCTTTAATTGTTCTGTGCGGATGTCATCCAAGCCAGCAACTTTGTGTTCTTTCATTTAGAGGATCGTTTGTTGCCGATATCCCATTGTACTTTCACTCTTTTCACTTTGTATGGTATTTTCCCATTTAATAGAAGTTGGTGAGCAATCTTGTTGGGAGTTTCACCATTTAGGTTAGGGGCTGGGGTTGCAGGGTCTTTGCATAGACTTTTTAATAAGTGCCAAGCTCGCTGGCTGTTATATGTCGAGATTTGTTACCAATTTGGACCATCTGTCAGTTTGTGCTGTTGATACTGCTTGTAAGGCCTCTTTGCCTACTTGAATAGTTTTTTCTGAGAAAGGATCGTCGTCATACAATGATTGGCATTGCACTAAGAGTTGTTTAGATCGTTCTTCCAGACCCACAATGTATACAGTCCTACAGCCCCTTGGTATATATTTCTTGGATATTTTTTTCACCAGCAGAACAAAGTTATTGTAAGAGCTGGTACATGGAGAGGCATTGAATTATAATTTATGCTGTATGTGGGGTGGAGGGAGACATGCTTTAAGACAGCCTGTGTAGTTGTTTTGGCTGTAACGCTGTGTTAGCTGAGTGGTCTAAAGTGCCTACCTAGTAAATAGGAGGTCCCGGGTTCAAATCCCAAGTACAGCACAAATTTTAATTCAATGCCTCTCCTAATTTTGGTATAAAGAGACAATATTGTCTCAAGGAATTATATTACATGATAATAAGATTCATATACATTCACCTGTTCACTCAGGCATAACTCGAGGACACATGACCATGATATTTGTCTGCATCCAGTGTGTTGTTAGTCATATGTGTGTGAGCTATCCCTCAGTGATTGAGAGAATCTATTTGTATCTTCCTCCAGTGCAATGATGGTCATGTGTCCAATTTAAGTTGTGTGTGATAGTCTATTTTACTTGCCTGTCTGGGTCTCTGTGCTTATCTTTGTGGTGAGTTGCTGTGTGTCTTCTATTATTGATGGTTCATAATGAATTTTTTGTGTGATTAGTTACGTATGGTTGTTTGAATCTGCTCACAGGTTTGAGGGCACACTAGCACTTCACTTATGCAACATGATTACACTTCTGTCCTACAAACTTTATTTATCACAGTTTTCATGTTCTTTGTGATAGTTGTTGTTCTGGAGCATCATCACTCATCTATCCCTGGTTGTAACTGTGTTATTGAACAATGTTATATTAAGTCATAATTCACTTCATGTTTCATTTGTATTTTATTTATTATGTATATGTGCTTAACCGTAGACCGTGTTCACACTGCCGGCCAGTCGGAGCCGAGCTGAGCCGTGTGATTAAACACATTGTTTCCAATTGCACTGTTCACACTGTTGGCCGCGCTGAGACGACTCCACTTTGTCCGGCTCACACCGAGCCGCGGACATTCGGAATGTTTAATATTTCCGACGCGAGCTGATCGGGCAACGGTATTGCTTGTGCAGAACAAGTATCTCACTTTTCTAGCCTGTTTTCAAGTCTCTTTGCATGATAGCTTATTTTTATTTAAATAACACTTATGAAACTATGTTCTGTTTAGTTTTTCTCTTTTATTAATATTAATTCTGTCAAATAAATACAAAATTCGGAATTTTTTTTCTGTTCTCATAAGGAAAAACTCTCCTAAATGTCAGTTGAAATTCATGGCATGAGTCCATTTCTACCTGTTTCGTATGTGCTTAAAATCTGATGAGTCACTACAGTGTGACATCAAAAGAAATAAAATAACAAAATCAATGAACTGTTAGCTGCCTCTAAGTAGTCGGCAGTGAACAAGTTTTGCTCAGCATCGTGTTTCTTTCGATCTTAATCTGACAATGGGTGAGGATAACTTGTTGGTGGGGACAAGCCCACCAAGATCTCTGTCCAACTTCTTTGCTGTCTACATATGTCTACCTAGGTGTGTTTGCGTATGGATGTGTGTGTGTGTGTGTGTGTGTGTGTGTGTGTGTGTGTGTGTGTATTTATTTACCTTCTTTTTTTCCCTTAAGGTAAGTCCTTACACTACTGGGATTGGAATAACTCGTTTTCACCTTCCTTAAAACCCATATCCTTCCCTTTCCCCTCTCCTTCCTTCCTTCCTCTTTTCTGAAGAAGCGACCAATGGTTGTGAAAGCTTGAATGTTTGTGCATGTTTTTATTTGTGTTTTGTGTCTATCGGCGAGCTTGTGCTCTGGGTAAGTCAAACAATCTTTATTTTTATACATATTTTTCCCACCAGGAAAGTCTCCTTATATATGTATGACTTAGGCATAGAAGTACCTATAAATTTCAGTATAATTTTGGGCTTCTTCCTTTTATCATTTCCAACTAGAAAACCAATAAGTAGAATGTCAACGTGTTTTTTTTTTTCCCCAGTCCATCAATACCAAAGTCACAGTTAACATTAATTTATTCTTCTCTTCTAATTCCATTCACAAAATATATATTCCATTTACTGTATAATGTGGACAAGAAATCAGTCGCAAGCCTGTCATGAAGTATTACCTCATGTAAAACCACAGCATGTCATTCTCAATTGCAACCAGTTGCCACCCAAGAAAAAATAGTTTATACTTATTTTCTGTATATGAATCATTAACACATAACAAGGGAGCAACACATGTGGCCTGCAACTCATTTTTTTTCCACACTGCAGTGCTTTACACTATGCCCAACATCCACCGAGATCGAAGGCTTGTGATTGCGGCATGACACCGCTCAGGTAACTCACAATTACTTGAGATAGGAAGTAGATATCATTTCAAAAAAGTTTGTATACTTTTAGATCCATTTCACTCGCTGTAATATATGGTCTAAATGCATAGAACAGTAAGCTGCCCGCAATCCAACTTTTTCAATACACGATTTGTAAATCAAACGCACTCATTTGACAAATAGTGTCGTTTGAAAAGGACTGTTATGAATTATGAAAAGGTGAATGATTTATTATAAACCTGGATATTTTACTACCACGTGTCCAAAAATCAGATTTTTTAACCGCATACTTTCATCAAAATCGAGTGAGAAGCATTACGAAACTAAAAACTCGGCACATCCCGGCTTGGCTCAGCCCGGCCAGCAGGGTGAACGCACCCTTAGGAAGAGTGTGCTGAATAATGTTGTTTGTCCATATCTTCTCTCTCTCTCTCTCTCTCTCTCTCTCTCTCTCTCTCTCTCTCTCTCTCTCTCTCTCTCTCTCTCTCTCTCTCTGTGTGTGTGTGTGTGTGTGTGTGTGTGTGTGTGGGCGCGCGCGCGCGCGCGCGCGCACAGTTTTTCAGCTTTGAATTTGTGCTCGGCGAATGGTTGAATATTGTAATAAGAATGGAAACATCATAGAAAAAAGATTAGACAGCTCAGAAAACTTCAATCATGATACTGAGGGTCTCACAACAGCTTTCAGTGAAAATACTCTGACATTAAGAAAGTAAAATACGTCTGTACTGAGATAGTGTTAGCAAATAGCTTATAAAGACAATAGCAGAAACTCATTTCCATGTGTTAGTCAGGTGCTACCGCCAGCAGTGCAATCTGTTGGTTCGAGTTGTTGGCTATACTTGCCCTGACATCTGTAATTCCATATTTTATTTTGCTGCATACCAAAATTACTTTGCAAGGTTTACATTTCTTATGCCACTTAAGATATTATATTGGATTATCATTTGTTTTAAAGTGTAGGGCAGAAGAAGCTAAAGCAATCATCGCTGCATGAACTGTGCAAGAAAATCTAAGAAAAAATTGTCATATGTAAATAAATAAATAAAAAATTAACAAATTTTTAAAGAACTGTTTTCAATCTATGAAAACAAATCAAACTGTAGATACTTCTTGGTTCAGATCTCTTGTTACGAAGCATGTTGGGATTTATTCCCACCTGCTTGCATTTCGGAACCTCCATATATCTGTTGCATAATAATGGATATGAATGTATTTAGTCTATTATCTTTTTTCAAATATTTTGTTATTTTTTGTTGTAACCTAACTAGCTGAAGTCATTTTCTATTATTTGACACCAGAGAAGTTTGTTTTATTAGTTAATCCCATAGGTATATTGTTAAAGTTCAGATAGTATGCTAATTAGTATTTCTATTAAAGCTAATTAAATACTTTTCTGATACTATTAAAGCAGGTATTGTGTTTCACAAGTAACCGTAGGAAAGTTTTGCCCTCATTAGTTTCTGAATAGTTACCATTAATGAGAAATATATTGTTGATAAACCTATTTTGTTAAATTTATAAATGAAATAATTTTAATTGAACCAAGATTTGTATATTAAATTAATCAGTATTATTTACACTATCTTTTACTGTAGCCAGTTGCATGTAATTGTTTACTTTCCATTATAATTAATGTAATATACATAATTAATGATACACATATTCCATTATCATTGATTGATAGATATAAATAGGATGCATTCGTGGCATATAATTGAGTATTGTTTCATCCGTTGTCTGAGACATAATACACGCAAGTTCAGAGTATTGTTTTGGCCACTATCTGAGGTACAATCCACGCCAGTTTGAACTTTAATTTTGAACAATTATGTAAAAGATCTTCCGTTTTAATCGTGTGGAAAATATTTCTACTGGTATTATGAATGGACTATTAATATTTGTGCCACATTAAGACATACACCTCGAACCTTTGTATTCCACACATGAACTGTGTAAATTCGTGTTATTTATGTGTGGAATGTGCATTCCTGGTCACATTAATAGTAATTAATGAGACTTGTATGCTGGCCATAACCGGGGACATCTGGGCATTCATGAGTCATTAAAAGTGTCGAAAAACTGCAATTCTGTGAGTTGCCTATGTTATTTGTATTGAATTAGTTTTCACCCCATGAAATTTCAGCAAGCTGCTATCGAGAGCAGTGGCTAATGAGAACATCAAGAATCTACGAACTATGACCAGGTAATGTCAAAAACTGAAGATGTTTTATATTCAGTGAAACAAAATGCATCTGATGAAAAAGTTGCACTTACTGTAGTTGCCTAGATGAACAATAATACTCCTCAAATGTGTATTTGGATGGTATTCAAACTGAAAAATAACACAATACATGATGTAAGTTCTAACGATATACGTTAGTGAAGTTTCCATGAGCAGTTAGCCAGCAGAAAGAAAGCAGTGCATCAGGCCAAATACTGGAAATGACAACAAAAATGTAATACTTTATTTTAACTTTCTGTTTAGCCTTGTGTTTCATAAAATGTAATTTTTGCTTAAATACAAACAACTGACAGTGAAAATATTGTGCTGATGGTTCTAAAGCCTCATCTATGCTTTAAATGAAGGGATTGCTGTTATACTAGGGTGACCAGATTTCCAAAATAAAAAAGGGACACACATTGGTACCAATGAGTACGATACTGAATTTCACTTTTACCTGTGGCATTAATGCTTACATGAACACAAGAGTTGATGCACACACCACACACCCAAAACTAACATGTTGTATTCGGTGGTTGTCGTATATACAATTGATTGTCTCGAAATCATATTTTTAGTACTGTACAGAAAGTATGACTTTCTATTAGAAAACTATTACAACAACAGGAAAATTATTTACTTGCTAAAATAACAAGCAATGGGGAAAAGCATCCAAATTAGGGGTTTTCGGGATGGGACAAACTACATATAAGGAAATCAATAAACTACTCACCAGGCGAAGGAGCACAGGTAGTGATAGTAGCACAAATAAATAAAACACACACACACACACACACACACACACACACACACACACACACACACACACAAATGCTAGCTTTCACAGCCTAGTTGCTTCTTCAGGCAGAAGGGAAGGACAGGGAAAAGGAAATGATCCTGAAGAAGCAGCTTGGCAGTAAAAGCTAGCGTTTTTGTGTGTGTGTGTGTGTGTGTGTGTGTGTGTGTGTGTGTGTGTGTGTGTGTGTTTGTTATTTATTTGTGCTACTATCACTACCTGTGCTCCTTTGCCTGGTGGGTAATATTCATCTATTTTTTATATACATTTTTCTGGCTAGGAATTTTTCATCTATAATTGTGGTGTCGCACAAGTACAAAGTGCGCGCCACCTACTTTCGCCGCGCGCCGCCAGGCACGCACGGCGCGGCGTTCTCGCGACGACGGCCACGAGCGCCCTCTGTGACGACTCCGCTCGTGGCCACCACTGAAGGACATCGTCCACTTGGCACTTCGACTTCGGACTGAGATAGCAACGAGTTAGGACCTTCGTAATCAGATAGGCACCAGTGAAGACTTTGCTATTGTACAGGCACTAGGCAGGCCTCTAACAACTATGTATCAACGTTCTGCAGTACTATGTAAAAGTTAAGTATTGTTACATTCTGTACAATATATCTCTTTCTAATTTACTCGAGTGTTTATAGTTTCTGGCTGCTCCCCTCCGTACCTGCACCAGCGTGTCGGTCTCATTCCACTCGCCTACCGACACCTACGACGAGGCTGGGACACAAAAGCGGCGACGAAGTCGGGACACAAAAATAATATTCGAAATTAATAAACTAACACATACCAAGTCCGATACGAACATTAACCAAACCCTGTAGCTACTTGCACAATCAAAATGCAAATAAATTGCATTACTAGTTGAAGAAATGCAAAAATTAAGAAAAACAGTTATTATTACCTACACACTTTAAGTATTTCTCTGTGAATTATGTTTTGCAGAAGAGTGTGTCATTCAGAAGGTCAGTATTTTCACATAATGATCACAACATGAAGTATTGTGAAAATGAGTTCTTATTATATTTACTTCCTTCACAGTTTGCTCACTAAAAATATGTTTTCGTAGTCTGTAAAATATTTGTTACAGAGAACACTGTTTCCACATCAGCATTTGCTCCAGATGTAAGTAAATTGAAAATGAGGCACAAGCGTTTACCAGCACAATACACAGTTCTGAATTGATACATCTTCTCTTCACCTACATTTTGAACATGATACACTTCATCAATAAGCTGACCTTCACTTCAACTTTGTTGCAAAATAATTTAATCAAACTCGGGTAAACTCTACTGAACATACTTTCACAGTAAAAGATATTTGAGCTGATTCTAGTTAACTTGGTTCAGCACATGAAATGGGCAAGCCCATTTCACGATATAATCAATTAACATCTCATGAAATATAAAAAATCACACACTTTCAGCATGATGTCTTCTTGGAGTGAATTTATTAATCATTGGATTTATATAGTTGGAAAAGTTGCACATACAGTATGAAAGCATTACTTAAAACAACATTATAGGCTACACAAGATCCCTTTAAAATGCATGTAGCAATTCTGGGCAACTTGTGCTCTTTTCATTTAAAATAGAAAAAGATATATCACCCATAAGGTTGAAATATTAAAAATGAATGAAAGAATTACATAAAAAATCTTGCTTCATCCCCTTTTAGTTGAAGCCTATTTCCTTTATTGCTTGATTATGACTACATTTGTGATACATTGAGTTATGCTAACATTACTTAAAAGAATATTAATTAAAAATGTATGGGGCAGTTAGTAAAATACGGGACACTATACATCCAGTATTTATTTTGTCGGGGCAATGGAACACTTCTGCAAAATAAGGAACAATCTCATAAAATACGGGATTCTGGTCACCCTATGTTATACATTTGTTCTTATAATACATTAACCACCATTTTTTTTTTAACTACACGCAATGAACAAATTACATTTACCCTTGGCTTTACAAAATCTTATAACTGAAATCATTTTCCACAAAGTACTCTGGGCATAACACACAGCTTTTATTAAAATTCTGTGGACCCTTCTTAATAGAAGTTTTATCGAGGTTAGCTATTCGCTTACGAACAACCCACTACCTGTATCTATAAAAAAGGGTAAATTAAAATGTTAAAGTCACTGTTGATTAAAAGCAAATGATCTCAGTAGGCCTTCTTAAACTATCATATGATTATCTAGTGATGGTGCAGCTCTTGTATCTTCCATGTTTGCAATTTTAGATTTGTGGTTCAATCCTCATTATGCAATAATTTTTTAAATACCCGAACATGTTTCGACACTTATCGTGCCATCTTTTGTGGATTTCTGGCTTTTATTTTCTAGAATAACATGTTACATAGTTTGGTTATACAATCATTTGGACAAGTTGTTTGGTTTGATAATTTTGTTAGTTGTTTTAGGCCTTATTTATTCAAGATACTCACAGAATGTCATTTACAGGATTTGCGTGTGCATTAATTGCGGAATGACAAGTTTTCACAGCCTGTCATCTACAAACATCAAGACGTTTTTATTTACAAAAACTGACTGATTTATTGTACAATTGCCTGGAAATTATATTGAAAATTATTTCTATGTGGCTATTTTGGTTTACTTACATTTGAGCTGTGGTGTTGCTGCTTGCTTGTTTGTGGCGTGTTCTTATGTTTTATGATTTTTAGTGCAATTTTTGTTGTGAAATGGCACTGTTTATATTGCCATTTTTCTTGTTGTGGTGGCTGTACAGTGTTGCATTTGTTTGGGTGGCGTGTTTGTGATGTGGTGCGTGATTTTTGAATGGTTTTGATACTGGCAATGTTTTGTGTGTGTATATTTGTGTATGTTTTTGTTGTTTGTTTGTTTGTTTGTTTGTGTGTGTGTGTGTGTGTGTGAGAGAGAGAGAGAGAGAGAGAGAGAGAGAGAGAGAGAGAGAGAGAGAGAGAGAGAATATTATCTGCAGGTTGGTGGAAGGGTTCCCTAGTCTATTCTGTATTGTGATGTTGGTTCTGTATCCTACGTTCAGCCCTTGTTCCTTAGGTATGTTGCCCAATCAGTGTGTGATTTCGTTGTTTTGAGTCATGATGTGCCATTTGTTGCTTACTGTGTGTTGGTTTGTTGTGTGTAGTGTTTCATCTGTGTGTGTGGGATTTTCTTGACTGTGTGTTACCAGTCTTTGTAATTTTGATTGTATTCTGTCCACTGTTTTTGTGTCATACCCATTTTCTTGTGCAATTTGTTTGATTGTGTCCAGTTCTTCTGTGTAGTCTTGTTTACTCATCTGTGCTCTGATTAATCTGTGTAGTAGAAATGTGAAACTTGGTTCCTTATGGGTTATTGGATGATTGGGTTGGTTGTGAATCACAGTGCTGGTCATTGTGGGCTTCCTGTAGATTGTGAACCCATGTATGTTGTTTCTGTTATATATGGTGAGATCTAAGAAGTTTACTTTTCCCAGCTGCTTGTGTTTCAATAGTGAACTGTTTGTTTGTTTGTTTGTTTGTTTGTGTGTGTGTGTGTGTGTGTGTGTGTGTGTGTGTGTGTGTGTGTGTGTGTGTGTGATTGTGATTGTGAAGATCTTTTATACACGGGTGTGGTTTATCTATCAGCTGACAGCCCTCCCCTCCTCCCCCCCAAAAGCCCCCTCCCCCCCACACACAAACAAAACATTGCCAGTATCAAAATTGTTCAAAAATTGCACGCCACATCAGAGACGCCACACAAACAAATGTAACACCATACAGTCACCACAACAAGAAAAATGGTGATATAAACAGTGCTGTTTCACAACAAAAATCGCACTAAAGATCATAAAACATGAGAACATGCAAGCAGGCAGCAACACCACAGCTCAAATGTAAGCAAGCCAAAACAGCCACATAGAAATAATTTTCAATATAATTACCAGGCAAATGTAGAATAAATCGATCAGTTTTTGTAAATAAAAACAAAAACGTCTTGTTGTTTGCAGATGTCAGGCTGTGAAAACTTGTCATTCTGCAATTAATGCACATGTAAATCCTGAGAATGACATACTGTAAGTATCTCGAATAAATGAGGCCTAATACTTCTAACAAAATCGTCAAACCAAACAACTTGTCCAAGTGATTGTATAACCAAAATCTGTAACATGTTATTCCAGAAAATAAAAGCCAGAAACCCACAGAAGATGGCTCAATAAGTGCCAAAACATGTTTGGGTGTTACAACAAAAAAGAAAAAGCTGTATTGCATAAAGCGGATTCAACCAAAAATTTAAACTATCATATTTAGAATTCTCTATTTTTTCGGGAACCTGTAGAAAAATTTCGGAATGCATCATTGTTTGTAGTTAGCTATTGCAACTGAATGTAGCACATACACTCCCTCTTCCAATCTTTTCTATAAAGGGCACCAATGAGTGATGTATGTGTTCAGAGTCTCACAGTGTTAATTGCCTGTTCACTCCTAGTTTTAGTTTACAACACACACTGCTAGAAGGCACTCGTGTGCACTATTACATGTTTCAGCAAAGAGTGTCTGCTATTATCTTTATAAGTTATTTGGTGTTAGTATACATGAAGTGTACTGATGTAATGTTTAGATCAGTAAATATTTTCTTGTTTAAACTAATTTGTTATGGATTTATTGCCTATAATTTCTTGAACATAACAACTAAATTCATCCAGCAAAAGCATACACGTAAATAGACATCAAAGAAAGACAATTGTTGGAAAAAGGATTGATATGCAATATAAATTCTGTATGGGATGAGAATTACAAATACAGCAGCAGTTACGGAAGCAGAAAGTGTATTGGTAGATACTTATCATAAAATCAATCACTGTAGCTAGGATTCATTTTTTATGGCAAGTTGCTACCTGTCAACAGATTAATGACAAAAAAAGAATATTTTTGAAATTACTGTAAACCCACAGTTATCAGTAAATAAATTTCCTACAATTTCAGATTAATCCAGTGTTATTCACAGAAAATAAAACAATGTGCAATATTGATTTCATTGTTGCAGGTGCTAAAAGCGAAACTATGAATTACAATAACCCAGTGTTCATGGAGTTGCTGGAGGCTGTTCTTACATTAAATATCTTGTCAACTTCAGATGTCTCTGAAGGTAAGTGTATTTTTGTTAAATAATAAATATTTTGTAACCATCCTTATACCAAGGTATTTGTAGGAATTTCTGGGAATGAAATAGTGATGTCACACCCATTTATTTGTTTATTTATTTATTTAAATCTCCCACACTCATGAACCACAGACATTGCTGAGGTGGGATGGCTAGCATGTCTCAATGATGCAGGTAGCTGTACCATAGGTGCAACCACACTGGAGGGGTTTTGTGGAGAGGACAGACAAACGTGTGGCTCTGAGGAGGAGCCTTTTCAGTAGTTACAGGGACAACAGTCTTGACGATTGACTAAACTGGCCTTGTAACATCAACTAACATGGCTTTCTCACGCAGTTATTGCGTATGACTGAAAGCAAGAGGAAACTACAGCTGTTAATTTTCCCAAGGATGTACATATCTACTACTGTATGGTGGCACCCTCTCGGGTAAGCTCCCCCCTGCCCAGGGGGCCCACATCTCTTTTGTGGGTACGTGTGTAGTGTGCATGGATCCCCGAGTCATTGCAGCCTTCCTTCTTACTTTCTGAGGCTGCATTACCTCTCTCGGTTCCTCTCCTCCCATCCTAATTCCTCCCTGCCTCCGCTTATCTTCCCTCTTTAGGTGGATCCATTCAAAACACCGTCGCTATACCCATAGTTCCTATGATGGTTATAGTGATTTTGATCTTCTTGTTTTCCTCTGTTTCTGGCACAGTTTGACCTCTACAAAAAGTTAAACTTACCTATGTGAGCCATATGGTGGAGACCTCCTGACCTAACCCCTATAGTGTGGATCTATATCCCTTCCTTTCCCATTTTTTCCTTACCATAGCCCCCTACCCCCACTAGCCCCCAGCATGTGTAACCAGCCAGTCTGTGTGTGTGTGTGTGTGTGTGTGTGTGTGTGTGTGTGTGTGTGTGTGTCGGGAGGGGGGGTTGTTCTGTACTCTTATGGCTAAGTCCCCGACAATGCAGGGATCACACTGCTGGCACCAAAGCTCTACACTCTACAGCCTCCTTTTTGATAAAAAAAAACTGACTTGGCTGCCCCATATTTGGCAGCTGAAGATAAGCTGCATGTGGAAGCTTAATACCCTCTGTTTTCTGGTTCATTCATCCTGGGGTGCATTTTATACAACACTTATTCATATCTATCAGGCTCTGATTCAGTCCCGATTAGATTGTGGGTACCATGGGTTATGAGTCGGCAGCTCCTTCTGCCCAGAAATTGTTAGACCCAATTCACCATTGTGGTGTCCACTTGGCTACAGGTGCCTTCTGGACCAGCCTAGTTCCTAGTTTGCAGTCTCCTTGCTGAAGTGGCAACCCCACTCTTCAGACTAGGCAGCATCAGCTTTTGGTGTCCTATGCCATTGACATTAATCCAATCCTTGGTCGTCCCACATATCATGTTCTCTTTGAGTGTGATGTTTTTAAAACTCCTGATACTCATCCTCGGATGGGTTTACCTGTTGGATTGCGGCTCTCTTCCATTTGTAGGCACTTCAAACTTTCTTCCCTTGACTGCATGCATCATGCTATACTGCATGTGCACGCACGCGTGCACACACACACACACACACACACACACACACACACACACACACACCCCTTGGATGGTGCTTTGGCCACAAATCTGATTGGATCTCTACCAAGCTCCAAAAGCTTCAGTCCCCCACATAATCTTCTGGCATTTGTTGCACACAGTACTTGAAGAATTCCAGGGTGTGACAACTCTCTACACTGATGGATCGAAATTTGCTGGTCCTACAGGATTTGCATTTACCTCTCCCATTGGTATGGAATGCCATTCTCTTCCAGACTAATGCAGTGTGTTTATGACAGAACTGACTATTAGTAGGGCATTTCATTTTATCAAACAGGTCACCCAGGACCGTATTTTAATCTGTTCATACTCAATGATTGGCTTGCAGGCCATAGACTGGTGCTACTCCATACACTCTTCAGTCATTGAAATCCACAATCTCCTTGCTGACCATCGTCATACCGCTCGCTCTGTTGCTTTTCTCTGGGTGCACAGTGGTGTGCGTATTCTAGGAAATGAACAGACTGACCAGTTGGCTAGCCGTAACTTCCTGTCCCCTTCCCCTGGGCAGTACCAGGCGTGGATTTGCGGGTGAAGATGTGATCACTACTCATCTAGGACTGAATTACCAACTGGTAGGCTACTGCCCCATCTAATAAACTCCGCTCCATAAAGTTGACCACTGCAACTTGGATTTCTTTCTTATGCCCTTCTCTGAGGAAATCCACTGTCCTTTGCAGTCTCCGCATTGCTCATAATTGGCTGATCCATAGTTTTATTATGCACAATGAGCCTCCCCCACATTGTGGTTGTGGAGCTCTACAATCCGTGGCTCATATCTCCTTTTGATGTTCTGTACCAAATAAGGAATTCTGCAGTAATTGTCCTCGGTTGTGGCAGATGATTCACGGATGGCTGACAGGGTCCTTGGGTTTCTCCGTGAAAGCGGTTTGTATGGTCAGCTATTAGATTTTATCACTGAGACTTGGGCAGGATGGTTAGGTTTGTAGCTCTTCCTTTGAGAAGCAGGGTTTGGAGGCCCCCCCCCCCCCAAGACATTCATTCCCTCTTTTAATTTGTTAAAATAGTCCTACAGTCCGATTTACGGGCAGGGACTAATCAGGAGAATGTCGTCATCAAGAAAGACAAAACAGACATCCTATGGATCGAAGTGTGGAATGTTCTATCCCTTAATCAGGTAGGTAGGTAGGTTAGAAAATATGGAAAGAGAAATGGTTAGGTTAAAGTTAGATATGGTGGAGAATAGTGAAGCTTGGTGGCAGGATGAACAGGATTTCTGGTCAGGTGAGTACAGGGTTGTAAATAAGAAATCAGTTGGTGGTAAAGCAGGAGTAGGTCTGATAATGAATAAGAAAATAGGAATGCTATTAAGTTACTATGAACAGCATACTGAACAAATTATCATAGCAAAGATAGAAACGAAGCCAACACCAACCACAGTAGTACAAGTTTATATGACAACTAGCTCTGCTGATGAGGAGATCAAAGAAATGTATGAGGAAATAAAATAAATTAATCAGGACATTAAAGGAGAAGAAAACTTAGTTGTATTGGGGCACTGAAAATTTGTATTAGGACAGGGAAGGGACGGAAATGTAGTAGCTGAATATGGACTGGGAAAAAGAATGAAAGTGGAGATCACCTGGTAGAATTTTGTGTAGAGAACAATTTAATCATCACACACACACACACACACACACACACACACACACACACACACACACACTTGGTTCAATCATCACGAAAGATGCTTGTACACTTGGAAGAGACCAGGAGACACTGGAGGGTATCAGATAGAATTTATAAAGCCAAGGCAAAGGTTTAGAAACAAGGATTATAACTGTATGTCATATCCAGGGGCCGATGTAGACTCTGACCATAACATATTGGTTAAGAACTGTAGGATAAAACTTAAGACTGCAAAAAGGCAGAAAATTAAGGAGTTGGAATCTGGACAAATTCAAGTAAATACAGGTAGAAAAGTTTTAGTGGAAGTATTAGGCAAGGATTGTCTGTAATGGGGGGAAATACAGTAGAAGAAGAATGGGTAACTCTGAGAGATATCGTAGTAAAGACCACAGCTGATCATCTAGGCAGAAGGACAAGGCCTAATAGAAGTCCTTGGATAAAACAGGAGACTGAACTTAGTTGATGAAAGGAGAAAATATAAAAATGCACGAAGTGAAGCAGACGAAAGGGAGTATAGACGTCTGAAAAAATGAGATTGACTGGAAGTGCAGCCTGGCTAAGTGGGAGTGGCTTGAGGAGAAATGCAAGACCGTAGAAAAATGTATAACTAGGGGAAAGATAGATACCACATACAGGGAAATTAGACATTTGGAGAAAAGAAAAGGAATGGTATGGATATCAAGAACTTGGATGCAAAGCCAGTGCTAAGCAAAGAAGGGAAAGGTGAAGAAATATGTAGTGGGCCTGTACAAAGGAAATAAACTTGGAGTGTTCTAGAAATGGAAGACAAAATAGAGGAAGATGAGATAGGAGATACGATACTTCGAGAAGAATTTGACAGGTCACTAAAAGATCTGAATAGAAACACGGCCCCTGGAGTAAACAATGTTTCGTCTGAACTGCTTTTATCGTTAGGAGAGCCAGTCACGAAGAAATTGTTCCACCTGGTATACTAGATGTATCAGACAGGGGAAATTCCCTCAGACTTCAAGAAGACTATAGTGATTCCAATTTCTAAGAAAGGAAGTGCAGACAAATGTGAAAATTACAGAACTGTCAGTGTAACAAGTCATGTTTGCAAAGTAATAAAACAAATTATTTACAAACGAATGGGAAAAACTGTTGGAAACTGACATTGGGGAAGATCAGTTTGGATTTGAGAGACATTTAGGAGCATGTGAGGCAATACTCACATTATGACCTATCTTAGAAGAAAGGGAAGCCTACTATTTTAGATTTGGGGATATGGAGAAAGCTTTTGACATTGTTGACTGGAATACACACTTTCAAATTCTGAGGTAGCAGGGGTAAAGTTTAGGGAGTGAAGGGTTATATTCAATTGTACAAAAACCAGACAGCATTTATTAAGAGTCGAAGGGCATGAATGCAAGAAGTTTGGAGAGGGAATTATAAAGTCCAGGGAGAGGAAATAAAACCTTGCATTTTGCTGATGACGTCGTAATTCTGTCAGAGACAGCTAAGGCCCTGGAAGAGCAATTGAAGGGAATGGACAGTGTCTTGAAAGGGAGATATAAGATAAACATAAACAAGAATAAAATTAGGGTAATGGAATGTAGTGTCAATATTTCAGGTGATGCTGAAGGAATTAAATTAGGGTAATGAGACAATAAAAGTAGTGGATGAGTTTTGTTATTTAGGTAGCAAGATAACTGCTGATGCCCAAAGTAAAGAAGATATAAAATGGTGAATGGCTATGGGAAGAAAAGCATTTATGAAGCAGCAAAATTTGTTGACATCCTAACATTTAAACTAATATTGGAAGTCCTTTCTGAAAGCATTTGTCTGGAGTGTAGCATTGTATGGGAGGGAAATATGGATGATATGGAGTCCAGACAAAAAAGATGATAGAAGATTTCAAAATGTGGTCTTACAGACCAATGAAGAAGATTAGATGGGTAGATCAGATAACTAATGAGGAGGTTATCAACAGAATTGGGGAGAAAAGGAGTTTCTGACAGAGAAGGGATAGGTTGGTGGCTCCAATTAGGTGACGAGCAACTCAATTATTCATTGAGAATGTCAAAAGTTTGAACAAGAGACATGTAGAAATAGGAGTAGGAAGGGCAGACAAACAGTTAGGCAATATATAGACATATCTTACCAATTTCTGGGTTGCAGAAGATACTTGACTACAATGATATAAATTTTTGTGGTCAAACATACCAAATACTATTGATAAAGAATTTTTGTCAGTGTGTAAACAACGAGAATTTTAAGATCTAGGATAAAAATAGATTAGAATAAAATATAAACGCACTAATAAATAATAAAAAAATAATCATTATCTGCGTCTATTTTGAGCAATGTAGAAAAGTGTTAGGAACAATGATTTTTCCTAAATGCTTTTGTGTTCAGTGAATTCCAGTGTGTGTTAGTGCTGTGTAGAATGTGTTGTTTGAAACCACAACAAGATGCTTACATCATCATAAATGCAGTCTGCTGTGTGTCAGATAATCTGGAGCTTAGCTTAAGCCACTCATTGTATGCATCTGGTTGTTGTAATAACATTCCTTGCAGTATTGCTGACTGGTCTGCATCCAGATGATATACTTCTTGTATGTGCGTTAATCATAGTTAATTTTTAATTATTACATGCTAATAATTTTTTTGTGTAATATGGAAAATGAGAAGACATTAAATTGAGTTATTTTATAACAAGAATTACCTATTGGCATTACTTCTGTTCAGCAATGAAGATTGTTCTCATTGTTTTCTTGGGGGTGGGGTGAATAGAAATTAATTAATCTCATTAGCTTGATTATTTATAAGAGAAATTGGGTCAGGTAGTACATTGCTGTATGTAAAATAGATGGACTGCTCTAATGGGAACTATTTTGTTTTGAAGTACAGATTAAATTACTAGTCCTGCCTGTGCAATAATTAGTTACGAATTTCATTTATACTGTATGAAAAAATTGCTTATAATAAGCTAGGTATTTATAAAAAAATTAAATGTTCTCATGACTTGAACTATTATTGGCTAATAGTCAGACAGAGTCCACTACTTCAGTTTATCATCATAATCAGGCAAGATATTGAGATACACATCAAAATTAGACATGCGTTACCAGTCTGTGCAAATCAAATCTACAAAGTTATTTGTTGTCTTTATGTTCATTACATGCTTCTGTTAATTTAGAACTTCAACATCTTTACCGTGTTTTATATACTTCTCTTTATTTCCGATAATGCCATGATCTTTAGCAAGACAACAAGCATAATAATACACAGAGATCATGCCCAGTGTGTTGGAGAGTGCATTGTAGTTGAAATTGGAAGTATTTGTTGTTGCTCAAAAGTGAGAACACTTAAGAAACCTTCCTCTTGTTTAACAAAATTTCTTATCTGATTTTATGCCAAGGTTTCTTATTCATTCCACCTGATTTTGTTAAGGTGTTAACCATTTTTAAATTTATTTATTTATTTTCGTATGAATTGTTCATATTTTTAGTTGCACTATACATTCCCTGTGTAACACAAGGGTACCATCAAACGTAGTTGCAGTAATTATGTGAAGATAGCTATTAACACGGTTGATATGACATGTCCACATTTGGATGTTGTTGTACATTTTATTAGTATAGAACCAGCATATTCACTGTTAGCTTTGCAATATATTTTATTAATATTCCTGCAGTGACACATGTACTGAGTACAAGTTCAGTGTCATTTGAATGAAAAGTACCAACTGTAGCTGAATAAGACTTTACTGATACCAAGGACATGTACCGTGTTTTCTAAGAAGTCAGAAAATACTTTATTTAAGTAATATAAGTGAAATGTGAAAAGCTGCTGCATAGTTGTAAATGAACTTGTAGAGGTTGTGAGTAGTTTAGGTCTTTAAATGTTCTGATAACATAATGAATTGCTGCTTTGATTAAAACTGATATCCCACTAACCTTGACTACATATTTTTTTAAGTTTCATAGGCTCCATTACTTAGTTGTATACTTGTCATACCGCACACGGCAGTGCACTGTATTAATATGTTCATAGACGGCACATGCAAATTTGCACTTCTTGGGTTCTATTCATCTCAAAGTGAAGGTGTAAAGTGTTCTGAATAGATCTTGGCCTAGAGATCATTTGTGTACATATTAGAAGAATGGGTATACTATAGCTATCACACAATACATCGTCAAAATTTTCAAAGTTACACACTTCCTGGAGCCCATCCAAATTGAGCAAATCAGTTGGCTTTTGTACGTGACATGTAGTCTATGGTGGGCTTTAAATGGCTCTCAAAAGCGCCATTCATTCATGAGCAGTTCCTGGGGGGGAAAAAACCATGATTTTTGGGGTGGGGATGGTCACTTTGATACTTTCTATTCATTGTAAATCTTCGAAATTTTTACCATATGTTCTTATGATGATATTCTCGAGGCCGTTTTTAAATTATGTTTCGATATTGTTATCCCTTACCGAGATCCAGAGGCTTGAAACTTACCATAGTTTTGCATAAAACTACAAAACCCAATTTTTGGCCATTTTAGCACTGTGAATCGCAAATATCTAAATAACTAACTGTAGAAAATTGTTCAAATATTTACAATACCTGCTGTACACATTTATCTATAAACAGCATTTTTCAGTTTTCATAAATCTTTGTCTGTTAGCAAGATAAGGCCGAAGAACAGCAATATTTTGCTAGAAAAAGTGTGTATTGTGCTGAAAGATTGCGTTCAGACAGCTCTGAAACTTATCATGCGATTTGAAAAAAGGTACTCGTCAAAAAAAATACTTTTTGTACATCTTAAAGATTGAAATCTTCGGTCAATGAAGGGGTGATTGTTGTTTTTGTTTACTTTACAGTTAATATGCAGCATCCAGTTTAGTGAACTATTGCAACATATTTTAAAGAGTTTGCAGAGATAAAAACACTTTGCATGGACTTCTCGTATGGTTGATTTTAGGTCATACATAGCTTCAAATGAAATGTAGATAACATATCAAAATTTTATTTAAAGTTTAGAGCAGAATGATATGTGGTTCTTGAGATATCGGTCCGGGAATGATAGCATGCAACAGTAATAAGTTCGAAAACGCTATTTCTGATTGTGAGGTAACGTATCTTGAGGATTAGGAAATGACTAAAATGTTATGTGTGTGTTGTTCAGGTTTTTATCTGGAAAATCCGTTTCCCGTTTTTGGAAATATGTGTTCGGTATCGCGATACACTACAAAAATCACAATTTTTGGTATCAAAAGATTGAACTGCGTGCATTGGCAAATCTACACTTCTATTCGTGGCAAATCATCGAAATTTATACAATGCGTTCTAATATTATAATTCTGGAAAGCTTTGAAAATTTTTCTGATAATACTATCCATTACCGAGATCTGTAGATTCCACATTACCGCACATATTTATGACAAATATGCATGTAATATCCAGTCTGACGTGTAATTATGGTTTTAAGCCGTACAGTGTGTGTGTGTGTGTGTGTGTGTGTGTGTGTGTGTGTGTGTGTGTGTGTGTGTACACTGCACGGGTATACCCGTCACATATTTCCGTAAATCTGGTCTGTGACGAAACATTCTGCAGTTACGACGTTTCACCCGTGACATATTGGTGTTAATTGAGGCTGCATTGAAAAAGTTTCTAGTTTCTATGATAGATATATTAATAACTTATCACTGTAAATTGTGTCTAACAAATAACTCTTTGTGATGAGCAGAAATGCTGAAAACACAATCTTCCAGGAATGCTGATATAGCAGATGATGAAATAAGTGTTTTCAGAATCTACTACAATTGATCGACAGTGGGAGGCACCTGGGAAAGTTCAGATACCTGTTGTATTGTACAAGGACTATGAAAAGGAACTCTTTCCCATTTTAATGCCAGTTTATCAAAGGCCCCTAAAGTGATAATTCTGGGAGATTAAACAAAAGTGCAGGTTGTTTCTGTTTTTAAGAAAGCTCACTTGACAGATTGAGTCATGTTCAACCCATGCTGAGATACTTCTTTTGTCATCTTGCATATTTAGTATTTACTGACTACTGGTCAGAGCATGCACTTCTGTATTGCCACAGGGTTGTTCTCTGCCATCGCTCTCTTGCTTTGCTTCTGCCCTTTACCCACATTGCTCAGTGGGAAGTGTGTGATGATGTGCATGGTAGCAATCACTTTCCAATTTGGATTCATCTTCCAAAGTAGAACCTGAAAAACAGTTGCCTCGATGGATACTTAGTAGGGCAACTTGGACGCTTTTCAACTGACATGCCAAACTTGAGCCATGGGACAGCGTCTAGGAATGGGTGGATGATATTGCTGAAATGATCCACTGTGCTAATGATGTATCCATTCCACAGTCTTCAGGGCAACCGAAAAGGCAGCCTGTCCCTTGGTGGATTGATGAATGCTATTCTGCCATCAGGACCAGACGGGGAGCTATGTGTCAGTTCAAGTGCTGACTGACTGCAGAGAACCTCACAACCTTTCAGGTGGTAAGACGAGATGTCACTGGATTCTGTGAAAGAGCAAGAAGAGGTTGTGGCAACAGTTGCTGAATTCCATTAACTGTTCCACTAGGCTTCCACTGTATGGCAGACCATCAGCAGGATACCTGGGAGACAGGTGTCTGGTAACTATGGTACTCTCCATACCAGCCCACGTGATATTGCCCAGACTATTGCGAAACACTTTTCTACAGATATTGCCACCACCAGTTAAGATTCAGCTTTCTAGTCCAGCATTGATGAATATTATAATTACCCCCTTTACTGTGTGGAGGCTGTATTGTGCATTGTTTGTGGCTTGTGACACATCTCCAGGTTACAATGGTATCTGCTATAGCATGATACGACACATCACAAGGCAGAGCAAGGGAACTTTTTAACTTCATCTGCACGTCAAGCCACTTCTCTGACTCATGGTGTCAGTCCATTTTAATTCCTCTTTTAAATCCTAGGAAAGACTGCACATACCCTGTAATTATTGTAGTGTTGCTCTCATTAATTGTGTGAGAAAGACTTCAGAGTGGATGGACAACTGTCGCCTGATCTGGATGCTGGAATCCAGGGCAGCTCTTCAGCCACTTAGCGTTGTTTCAGGAGATACTGCTCCACATTTGATAACCTGGCCTTCCTTGAGGCAGCTATACAACAGGCTTTCCTGTGCCAGCATCACGTTTTGGACGTACCTTCTGATATTGAGAAGGCCTATGATACTACATGGGGGCATGGTATCCTCAGGCAGCTCCATGAGGTTGTCTTTCTCAGTTTTATTCAATCCTTCATTTCACCATTTTAGATACTAAGTCAGTTACACACTTTCTGACCACTTTGAACAGGAGAACGGAGTCCCTCAGGGTAGTGTTTTATGTGAGACCTTGTTTGCCACAGCCATTAATAGTATTACATCCATCGTTAAATGTCTCATCCAATGTTTCCTATTTGTGGATGACTTCTGTCTTTTCTCATCGTCCATCCTTTCAATGACTACACATCAGTTGCAATTAACTCTCCCGTGCTCTTTCCTGAACTCCAGATGAGGCCTCTGTTATGAATTTTAAAGACACAGTGACGTTTCTTGGACTCTCATTTGATTTAGAACTTACATGGTTGCCACACCCCAAGAACCTGAAGACATGGTGTATCAAAGCACTGGGAATTTAAAAATGTGTTAGCCACACTTTTTAGGGAGCAGACAGAACCTTCATGTGATTTTGTCTTGATTATGGGTGCTTTGTGTACAGGTCTACACAGGCATCTTATTTAAAGATGTTGGATATGGTACACCATTAAGGTATTTTGTTGCAACATTTCCGTGACTCTCTCTCTCTCTCTCTCTCTCTCTCTCTCTCTCTCTCTCTCTCTCTCTCTCTCTCTCTCTCTCTCTCTCTCTCCCCCCCCAATTCTGATAATAAAAAATGAGCTGCCCTCCTCCTGAACTTTCTCTAAATCATTCGTCAGACTGCCTGGTGTGGATCCCACAATGCACAGCAATACTCCAAAATAGGACGCACAATTGTAGTTTGGCAGTTTCTTTAGTGGAACTGTTGCATCTTCTAACTGTTCTGCCAATGAAATGCAGCCTTTGGTTTGCCATCCCTACAATATTTTCTGTGTGTTCTTTTCAGTTTAAGTTGCTTGTAATTGTTATTCGTAGGTATTTAGTTGAATTGATAGCCTGTAGTTTTGACTGATTTATTGAGTAAGTGAAGTTTAATGGGTCTCTTATAGTGGTTATATGGATTACTTCACACTTATCATTGTTAAGGGTCAATTGCCAATTTTTTTTACCAAGCAGATATCTTTTTTTAAATCTTTTGCAAACTATAATAATGGAAAGTCCAGGTTGGAATTAATAATATAGTAAGGACAGTTTACAACTGACCGCAAATACGTGACGACGAGCTGCTACAGGCGTATACAAAAGACACACACATACAACATTTTCAGCTATCGTCCATGGCCTTCTTCAGAAAATAGAACACACACGCAATCACACAGGCACACAACACAGTCATACAACCATCACCTCCGGCTGCTGCACTTCGATTCGAAGTGCAGCAGCCGGAGGTGATGGTTGTATGACTGTGTTGTGTGCCTGTGTGATTGCGTGTGTGTTCTATTTTCTGAAGAAGGCCATGGACGATAGCTGAAAATGTTGTATGTGTGTGTCTTTTGTATACGCCTGTAGCAGCTCGTCGTCACGTATTTGCGGTCAGTTGTAAACTGTCCTTACTATATTATTAAATCATTTTGCAGTTGATTTTGATCGTCTAGTGACTTTACTAAATGATAAATGACAGCATCATCTGTGAACAGTGTAAGAGAGCTAATTGGGTTGTTTCCTAAATTGTTTATAAAAAGAAGGAAATACTATAGGGGCCCTAAGCACTTCCCTGGGGAATGCCAGGTATCACTTCTGTTTTGCTCGACAACTCACCGTTAATTACAACATACTCTGTTGTTCCTTACAGGAAATCTAGAATCCAATCACACAACTGTGGCGATATTCCATAAGCATGCAATTTGATTAAAAGACACTTGTGAGGTACAGTGTCAAAAACAGAAAAACAGTATCTATTTGACATCCCTTATTGATAGCACTCATCACATAATGTGAGTAAAGAGCTAGCTGGGTTTAACAAGAATGATACTTTCTGAATCCGTATTGTCTAGGGGCAATAGGTTGTTCTCTTTGAGGTAGTTCACAATATTCGAGGAAAGTATATGTTCTAAAATCCTGCTCCAAACTGACATCAGTGATACAGGTCAGTAATTTTGCAGGTCACTCCTGTTATCTTTCTTGAATATTGGAGTGACATGTGCAACTTTCCTGTGTTTGGGTACGGATCTTTCACTGAGCAAGGGGTTGTATGTGATAATTAGATATGGAGCTAAAGCATCAGCATACTGAAAGGAAACTAATTGGTATACAGTTGGGACTGGGAATCTTACTTTTGTTAAGTGTTTTAAATTGCTTTAATACCCTAGGGGTATCTCTTTTTAAATTATGCATGCTGGCAGCTGTTCTTGATACGAATTCTGAAGTATTTGCTTTGTCTTCTTTGGTGAAGGAATTTCAGAAAACTGTGTTACACCATTCTGCTTTAGCAGAACTGTCATTGGTAGCATCACCATTGTTATTGTGTAGTGAAGTATTGATTGTGTTTTTCCACAAGTGTACTTTACATATGCTCAGAATTTCTTAGGATTCTCTCCTGAATTATGTGACAGGGTTTCGTAGTGGTAACTGTTGTGAGCTTCTTGCACTGGAATTTTTAAGTTAAATTAGTCTCTGTAAAAGATTGACAATCTTGGGGATTTTGAGTCCATTTAAATTTGTCATGTTTTTTTGCAAGAGTGATCTAACACGTTTTGTGTACCATGTCGGGTCAATTCCCTCTTTTGTTAATTTGTTTGGTATAAATCTGTCAATAGTTGTCAATACTACTTCTTTGAATGTAAGCCACATCTGATCTACACTCACATTGTTAGTTTCGAAAGACTGGAGATTCTCACTCAGGAAAGCATTAAGCTAATTTTCATCTGCTTTTTTGAATAAATATACTTTTCTTTTAGTTCTGGTGGATTTGGGAAATCTGATATTGTCTCTCTGACAGTTCTGTGTTCACTCATTTCTCTGTCTGCCTCGATGCTCTTTATTAGCTCATGATTGTTTGTTCTCTTGTGGATTTTATCTTAAAAGTTTGTCTGCCACTGTTAACTGTCATAGTGTGCAGAGAAGTTTCTAGTTAGTTCCTCCTCTTTGCCATGATCTTCTGTGATACAGCTTGGGCAAATCTTTGTGTACAGCTGGTCTTTGTGAGAGAGATGGAGCACTTTCTGCTTATAGTACCAAATGATAAATCCACTTTGCATTTGTTGTGTATTTGAAAATTGAAACATACCTGCAGATCCCATGCTTATAGCAATTATTATCAGAAACATATACTCATGTTGACTAATTGAAAGACAACTGCTAAATCTTGCTATTACAATATCTTTTCATTTGGTTTTGTCTTCTAATTACATTCATGACTTTTGTGGTTACTCTGTGCCCATCACAATTCTGTCAACCCAAGAAGTCGAAACATAAAAGCTCGTGCCCATTGCAGGTGAAACACACACACACACACACACACACACACACACACACACACACACACACAAACACACACACAATGACGACAAAAAGATGCACAGTTCTTTGATTTACATCCTGCTTACTAAATATTTCAGAAATTTAACAAATATCTTCCTAAACAATACTGAGGTAGTGGAAGAAAATTATGTTTGCCCAAAACGAATTATAAGCCTACATAACTGGGCAGAAATGACAGCTTTGGAGACTTTTGGCAATGTGGAAGCTTCCTTGGATGCCTGAACACTTCGAAATTTCACTGATCAAACTGTTTTAATACAGGAAGACCCCATTCTCAAGTAATACACTGTTGTTATCAATTAGTTATTAGTGACTTAGTGGCATTGCTTTCTGGATGCAGCTTTTCCAGTTTTTTGTTTTGAACTTTTCTGTAGATATACTGTACTTTTCAGTACAGTTTTTGTTTTAATACAGGTCTTGATTTTTCAATATTTGGTACCCTCTTACTGTTGGAACTAAAGTACTATTGGGGAAGGGGGATGGGACCCCTCTCGTAGGGAGTGGGACCCTTTTGGTATACTGTAGTGAATTGGCAACTATAGAGTTACTGAAGTAGCTTTCTAAATTGGGGTAGTGTTTAAAGATAGTTTCTACACATGTACCCCTTCTGATTAATATTTCCATATTTAAGTGCAGAACCTGTAAAAATGGATGTGTATTTTATATTTATGAATTTGACAAAATATTGAGTACCATACAACATTGCTAAATTTTTGGGCAACCAATTTTGTGCTAACTGCTACTATTTCCCTTCTGAGATATTGGCAGTTAATTGAGACTAGTCTGGCAGAGTGTCGTTTATGTGCATTATCACTGTGTGTTTGATCTATTTAAGAATGTTAGTATTTTGATTAAAAATTAGTGTTAGTTATTATTTTAATCAGTAATGTTGTCATTGCTTTATTTTTTGTAGTTGTAGAGATACTGAAGGAACAGATTACTAAGCCAGAACTCAATTTGCCCACCAGTAGTGAAGGTGGGAACCGTTACCTGTGGCTCTGCAGGCTGTTGATGGACGGCTCGGTAGCAGGGAGCTGCTCCCAGCACATGACGCCGCCACACTGCAAGACCAAGGTACTGGGCTGCCGCAGAGCACTTGCAGTTCCTTGCCCTGTATTTTGTCACGTTAACCTGCTATTAGCTCTTTAAACTAATAGTTGTTTTATTATTTTATTTAATATTTTAATTTCAAAGTTAATTGCTCCAAGTCAGTAAAATGTTAACTTGCCAAATACTAACGAGAAATTTTTATATTTGGTAAATTCATTATGTATAGATAAATTTGATAGTATACCATAAGTATTATAATAAATCCATTCATAGTCTGGTAACAGAATTTTTGTTTATATGTGGATAAGTGACTCCATTTACTGACCTTACACTTACCATTTCCTCCCCACTCCCCTCTCATATCCCTCTGTCTAGATGTTTTCTGTGAAAGATTGGTACACTTTGCAAAATCTTGGATAGTCACACTCTGTGTAAAAGGCAACTAATATCACTCGATAGCCACTCGCAGTAGCTCTCAGACATGAAAAACTACACCAGTATTGTATGGAAAACTGAGTGCCTAGCGGCCATATTACATGCTGTATTTTACAGGTTTTTACATTACAACATCTTCATAATATATTATAATGTACTGATACACACACAAAATCCAGAAAGACTTGATTCTACTTGAGATATAATTAGTCACAATGGTGTGTTTCTGAGGGAAGAAATCTTCTGTTTATCCTCCTTCAAGAACAACACAAGCAGTCAGCTTATATTTAAAGTTGTTGTTTTAAATAATGCAACACACCAAGGAGCATATGAAAAACATTGTACACATTTTACAGTCTATTAATATATGAAAAAAAAAATGTCTTTTAGGGGAGTCAATTCTGCATTAGACATTCACATTACCTGTTGCCCAATGACATCACAGTGTCACGGTGAAATGAATAACAGCCATATGTTAGCAAAAGAAAAAGTGACAAAAATTATTACTTCACCATAAACAATAAATTGACATGGAAGTTGTTTTGTGGACCTAAATAATACAAATCCCAATAAGGTGGGTAGTTGCTATAGGTAACTGGTACCGTTTTGGACAGTCACCTTAAGGATGTGTGGTCACCTTAAGGATGTGTATTCATCAAATACTGTCAATTTTTAATGAAAAAAGTATGTCTTGTGTGTGTGTGTGTGTGTGTGTGTGTGTGTGTGTGTGTGAGAGAGAGAGAGAGAGAGAGAGAGAGAGAGAGAGAGAGAGAGAGAGAGAGAGAGAGAGAGAGAGACGGGAGGGGGGGGGGGGGGGCGGGGGAATAGTGTGATTCAAATGGTCAGTTTTATAATTTAATAATTATCAAATTTCAATGCTAGTGATAAGTGACAGTGGTTGTAAAAGATTTGTTGATTTTATATGTACTTAGAGATGATAAATAATTCTAAAGTCCATTTTCTTGAGATTTTTTTGAGAGATGCGTCAAATAAATGGCTTATGGTGGTTGCTGTTTGAGAACTGAAATAGATGAAGTACACTTACCAGGCGAAGGGGCACAGGCAGTAATAGCAACAAATAAACACACACAGACACACACACACAAAAATGCTAGCTTCCACAGCCTAGCTGCTTCATCAGGCAGAAGGGAGGAGAGGGAAAAGGAAATGATGAGGGTTTTAAGGAAGGGGGTAAGGAGCCATTCCATTCCCGGGACAGGAAAGACTTACCTTGGGGGGAAAAAATGGAGGGTAAATAAATGCACACACACCCACACATTTACACAGACACCAGAGAGGTGTCTGTGTAAATGTATGGGTGTGTGCGCATTTATTTACCCTCCATTTTTTCCCCCAAGGTAAGTCTTTCCTGTCCCGGGATTGGAATGGCTCCTTACCCCCTTCCTTAAAACCCTCATCATTTCCTTTTCCCTCTCCTCCCTTCTGCCTGATGAAGCAGCTAGGCTGCGGAAGCTAGCATTTTTGTGTGTGTGTGTGTGTGTGTGTGTGTCTGTGTGTTTATTTGTTGCTATTACTGCCTGTGCCCCTTCGCCTGGTAAGTGTACTTCATCTATTTTTTACGTATATTTTTCCTGTTAGGAATTTTTCCTCTATAATATATATATATATATATATATATATATATATATATATATATAATCATATTCATGTGGTCTTGTCGCCAATGTCACCAAGAGTCTGACTCCAACACTGATGGATTTACGTGTGACAGTGTCTTTGTTCGCAATTTTTTGGTCCGATTATAAGGAATATTTTTTCATTTCTGTCACTGTTATTCTCATGAAATTTTGATACTGTTGCGGATCTTCCATCACAAACTCTGCAATAAAATTTTTCCATGTTCCAAAATCATCTCATTGTCTCGTCCACCCTCTTTTCCAAGAGGAATGCAGTCGTTTACATTTTTTCATTGTTACCAAAAGTATTAAAAGTGAAGCCATAGCCTGACACTCTTCCATTACAACTTCTTCTTTCACACCCAGATTTATAACTGAAAATCTGGTGGAGAGTGATCTGTCAGCTCCCAAGACACTCTCAGCCTGCTACTTGTAAATAATTCTGATGTCCTCTCTCGCAAGAGTCCCATACTCTTGCAGATAATACTCACAAGTAACTCTCTGATTGTAACTGATAGTGAAAAATCTGATAGTACCAAAATCTCTGAGAGCAAAACATTCTCACATATATCCCAGCCCTAAGACGGCTCGGTTATTCCTGTGATCCGATGGTCTTTGCGATTTTACTTTCCTTGCCGTTTTCCACTATTTGTTGGCCCAGTTGGGTCCCTCTCGAGATTTGACCTTCCTCTTTAAATTTCCATTAGTGTGAGACGTGTGAGGAAGAATTCCCTACTTAACCCTCCCCCTTCCCTCCTCGCTGTAGTCTCCTTCCCTGATAGGTCACCTGCACCTGTAGCCAGTCCATTTTGTGAGGTTGTTATTTACTCTCTTACTTGATCACCCTGAAAACACAGGGGTTACACAACTGATACCTGATGCAGGCCAAGGAGTATATCCCCATGTTCCTGGGCTATCAGGATTCCCAACAATAGTTATTGTGGCAGGTAGTCTTTGCTGTGGCTGGTTGGCAACCGAGGGGAGAGGTCCTGATCAGAGTGTGTTGGACTAGATCGGATGTTTTGCATGTGAAACAAATGCTGATCAACATCTATGTCTGAAGACAGGGAGAGCTCTTTTTAATGCTGCTACCTCTGACATGAGGACCTTTCCTTCTCTGGCTACCCCTTGGAGAAAGGGGCATGAAGCTTGAGGCTTGAGGGGAAACACCAGGACTGAAAGAGGTAACTTCACTGCCAAGAAGTCATTGTTTTTCATTGAAGATATAGAGGACCAGTTTGGTGAAGTTGATTCAATGAATAAGATGTGGTTTGTTTCCCTGCACATCAAATCTGTTTCTGCCATCCATTTTGCAGCTCTTTTGTGCCTGTGACCATCTTGGTGACATTCCGTTATCTGTCACCCTTCACCAGTCCTTAAATATGGTTTAGGGAGTCATTTTTCACTGTGATCTCATCACTCCAACTGATAAGGAACTCTGGGCCACTCTGGGATGGCAAGGTATCTCTTTTGTTCACTGCTTTCAGAAAGACAGTCATACTGTGCCTTCATTTTTGGCCTTTGAGTGGGATAAGCTCCCAAAGATGTGGCTATGGTTTTCTGGTGGATGTGAAGTTGTACATCCTGCCTGCATTTTCAATGTATGTAGTTTGGGCATATGACTTCCTGCTGTACAGCTGTTCCTCTATGCGAGAAAGGGAGGTGCCTACTCTATGAGGGCAGCCCGTGTGCCAGCACTTGTGTGCGTCAACTGTTGACAGCACCATCCTACACTCACCAGATTCTCTGGTGTACAAGAAAGAGAAGAAGATACAAGAGTATAACTCCTTTGATCGCTTAACTTACCCTGAGTCTGTTTAAAATTTGATCGTCTCCATCCTGTGCATATGGTGTCTACATCCTGTCCCCCTTCCCACTCTTCCTCATCCCACTCCCATCTCTCTCTGCCCTCTTTCTCTATTGCAACATTCTTGTCCTCCCCCTCCTTTCCAGCAGGAGAAGTGCTCTCCTTCTCCCCCACTTGCCAGTGTAGGTGCCCTCTCTCGGGGCTCCTTCTCTGGCGTTCTGGATCGGAGGTCTTGTGCCTCAATTCGGTTGCTGGACCTGCAGTCTGGGTACCAAGATCTCCTGCTCATCATCATTCCCAGACCTCTCTGAAGCCAGTTCTCTCTCTGGGACCTGCCCTCCATGTCCTGTGAGCTTATGTCCGATATGGGGACGCTGATCCAGCAGCGTGGCATGCTTCAACCCTTTCGCCTACCATCTGTATTCCTGTGCTGCACTCATCCAATGGGATTGTCACGGCTGTTACTGTCATCTTTTAGAGTTGAAAAAAGCTTATTTCTGTTTACTCCATAGCTTGTGTTGTTCTGCAGGAATCACATTTTGTTGGTGCACATTCACTGACCCTCCGTGGGTTCTATGCTTTGTGTTAGAAGCAGGTTGGGTCTCTACAGACATCTATATTGGAAACAGGTGCTGTCCAGGTTCACTTGGACACTCTGTTAACAATTTGTAATCTTTACCTTCCCTCCCTGACAGTTCACCTATATCTGCTGCCCTAACTCCCCCCCCCCCCTACCCCTATCTTCCTAATTTTTGGGGACTTCAATACCCATCATCCATTGTGGGGCAGTGCTTGTACCTCTAATGGTGCTGCCTCATATACCCTTTTCTTGCAGACCATAACCTGTGTCTTCTTAATGATGGTTCCCCAACCCATTTTAGTGTTGTTCAGATTTCTTCGTCATAGAGCTTTCCCTTCATTGATGGAGCTCTGCAATAGTGACAACTTTCCGTTCGTATTTTAACTCCCTTTCCACCTGATAACGGAAGACTACCAATGGTGCTAATTGGACTTTGTATACATCCCAGGTAGTTTTACCTCCTCACTGTACAGATGATATTGTCCATGACATGTCTGATGCAATTTCTTGAGTCACTAGTATCACTGTTTCCAAATCGACGGGCCCTTCCAGTTGGCAGCCAGTTCTGGGATGGAAAACAACTATTGCCACAGCCATTCATGATTGCCATCAAGACTTGCAACAACTTAAGCACCACCCATCCTTCGCTGGTTTTATTAACTTAAGACATTTTCACGCTAAAGCTCATTACATAATCATACGGCACAAACAGGTGTGCTAGGAGCATTTTCTCTCTTTCTTGAGCTCTTCTGTTCTGTTGTCACAAGTGTGTGCTATACTCTGCTCCACCCAAGATTCCCAGAGGCTGTCTTCGGTCCCCAGCCTGGCATCTGTACAGACCTGTCCATCCTTGCAGAACATCTTGAGACTCATTTTATGAAAGAATCGGTCACCACTTCCTATCGCCATTTCTTCTCAAGAAACAGCAGGCCAAAGCATCTAACTTAGGTTTTACCTTTCACTGGTAGGAACCTTGTCCCAATTGTGTTATGGATGCCAGATCCATGACTTGACAGCTCCTCCTGACCTGAATCTGTTACACTAAGTTCACCATTGTTGGGTACACATGTCTGCAGATTCCTCTAGGACAAGCCCTCTCAACAGTCTACTTGCTGAAGCAGGACTTCAGATTAGGTGGCATCAGGTTTTTGTGAGCTATGCCATTTCCCTTCGATAATTCCTAGCTCATCCCACATATCACTTTCTTTTTTCATGCAGTTGGTTTCAACCTTCAGATTTCCACCCTCAAATGGGATTATCCATCAGGTTGCGACTTGCCTCCCCTTGCAGGGATTTCCATCATTTATGATTGTACCCTTATCTTCTCCTGCACACCCCTCCTTGGGTGGGGCCCAAGCCAAGTTATATCCACGAAAGTAGTATTATTCTCAGTTATAATATTTTGTCTCTGATACAGGGACAGTGTGGATATGTTTGTGGCGCTTTGTGCTGTTTGCAGGGCTTAGAGCACCCCCCTTCCACCGCAGCCACCCAGTTACACCTCTTTTACCTTGTTTTCAACATTGTTTCCTTTCCTTCTATGGTTAAGTTCTTGCTATAGAGATACACTGTGTGACTAAAAGTATCCAGACCCCTTGTTGGAATTCACTATGGTGTTGGGCCATCCTTAGTCATGAGACAGCTTCCACTGTCACAAGCATACGTTCAGTCAGGTGCTGGAAGGTTTCTTGGGGAATGGCTCTGCATTCTTCATGGAGGGCTGCACTGAGGACAGTTATTGATGTAGGTCAATGAGACCTGGCATGAAGTCAGTGTTCCAAAACATCCCAAAGGTGTTCTATAGGATTCACGTCAGGACTCTGCGTGGGCCACTACATTACAGGGTTGTTGTTGTTGTGGTTGTGTAACCACTCCCCCTCAGGCTGTGCATTATTACCGAGTTCTCCATTGTGTTGAGATGCAGTGCCATCCCCATATTTCTCTTGAACAATGGGAATGTTCTTAAAATTTCAATGAAGGCCTGTGCTGTGATAATGCCACACAAAACAACAAGGGATGCAAGCCCCCTCCTTGAAAACCATGACCACACCACAACACCACCGCCTCAGATTTTTACTGATGGCACTACATACTTTCACCAGGCATTCGCCGTATCCACAGTCCCATACCCTGCCATCTGGTCTCCACATTGTGTACTGTGATTCTTCACTCCACACAACATTTTTCCACTGTTCAGTCATCCTATGTTTATGCTTCTTACAACAAACAAGGCCTTGTTTGTCATTGAGCTGTCTGAAGTGTGGCTTATGGGCAACTGCTGGACTATGGAATCAAAGTTTTCTTTCCTCTTGTCTGACTGTCATAATACTTGCATTGGATCCTGATGCAATTTGGAATTCCATGGTAATGGTCTGGAGAGATTGCTGCCTATTACACTGCATGACCCTCTTACACTGTTGGTAGTCTCTGTCAGTCAATAGATGAGGTCAGTGTGTACACTTTCATGCTGTACATGTTCCATCACACATCCACTTCCCTATCACATCAGAAACAGTGGGTGTAGGTATGTTTAGGAGTGTGGAAATCTGACACAAGTGACACTTTGGCCATCTGGCCAAGTGAGAGGTCCATGAGTTCCACAGAGTGCCCCATTCTGCTCTCTCATGATGTCTAATGACTACTAAGTTTACTGATATGGAGTGCAGTAGTTGACATTACAGTGCATCATATATGATTCTCTGGATACTTTTGGTCACAGTGTGTGATCTGTTGAGCAGTACATGCTCGTCACTAATGAATTAGGGATATTGGACATTTGCGATCACTTTCAGTGCTGTGAAGAAGTTCATTGCCGAGTTCCCTATTTGATGTTGGTTTTAGTCTAGCTGGTAACAACTGATTTTAATTACTGTTTAGTTTTCTTTTACTAGCAGAACATCCTTAGCCGTGCCTCATTTGTCATTGAAATATCTACTTCTGAATACACCATTCTGATCTAAAGGGACTGATGACCTAGCTGTTTTGTTCCTTATCCTACGTAACCAAATTGTAGCACTTGTTCCATCATATTAAATCAGCACCTGCAGCCACAGATACACTATTGCCAGATATGTCGATTGGTAGCTAGCAAGTGTGCAAAAATTGAATCTGTGGCTGTGTGGACAATCAATGCTATCTCTGCTGTTTTTCGCAGATAAATTCTCCTCTAAAGTTGTACTGCTTCTATGATCACAAGGTTCCAAAATATAACTTCAACTCTAGAACTTTGACATTTTTGTTTTGCAAAACTTGTCTGATATCTGTGATGTGCTCTGCAGCAGAAGACTTGTGAGCTGTTACAGCTTGATCTGCCTATGGTGCTCTGTATATCTTTTGAGGTTTGTTCAAGTCGGCTGCCCAGTTTACCATTTTGTTTTATTGGTCCATCATAGTCACACATGCAGGGTATTTCATTAATCTCATCATTGCGGAGCATCAAATCATCTTTGACGTAATCTAAAAGTACAGTTTCTTTGGTTGGATGTGAAAAATCACTTAATTTTAGGCCATTATTTGACAACATATTATCATTTATACAGAGATGACACTTTAGTACTAATAGAAACAACGAATTATCCAGAAAGTTCATCAAGAAATCGGCAAACTGGATCAAAAATTAAAGTTCACTGTGGATACAGCAACAAGTGAATCTGAATCTTAAAATCAGTATCAAAAACAAATTTCAAGTTACAAATCTATAGGTAACCAACTACTGCAGACCACATAATCAGTATAAGTTCTTGCAACCTGAATCTCAAAAATATGCCTGTTTCAACACAATGATAAATATGTTACAGTAGTCAGTTTACTACTTTAAAACCAAAGTATGTAATAGAAAATGAACTTAAAACCCTCCAATATATAGCCTAGTGAAATGATTTAAACTCGAAATGCACAAACTGGATGAAAAACCCACAAAACCTAAAAACCAAACCCTTCACAAGGACATAAAATAAGCAAAAGTAAAAAAAGAAAATCTAAAGGAAAAGTATACTGACATTAGACTTACTTTGTAAGTGAAACAACCATAATTTGGAATTCTGTACGAATAAGAATCTTGAGTACAAAAATTTAATCTGGAAAAAACAGAATGGCTGATTCCGCTTCAAACATTTACCTGTTTTTCAAAAACAAAAATCGTAGGAAAGTCCTTTAATCTTGTAGACACAATACCAAATGACTATGGTATAACAGCTAAGAAGAATTAAACATATACACATTCTGAAAAATTATAAAACTGTCTGTATTCTTAATGAACAAATCATCTTAAACATACATTATCTAAAAAGTGTTGTTCACATTTTGTAAACAAGAAAGCATAAAAAGCACAACAAACAAAAACAAAATGTACAGTATAAATTGCAACAAAATATAATATCAGTGAAAACAGCTAACATCATGGACTAGATCTAAGTAGCCTAAATACAGTATGTAATTTCACCTGCATGTTAACTTTTGATAAATGTAAGTAAATTCACCAACCGTAATGTCTACAGCTATAGTAGAAAGAAGCTTTTCTTAAAGAAAGTACACTGCTCATTAAACTATTTACAAGTTTGCTGGAATCTCACAAAATAAACTGATTTCAACTATGACGAACCTGTAATCGGTTTTCCACTTAATAATAATCGACTGTCACTCTTGTTTGGAGGAACAGATGTTATCAGAAGAGGAGGCCGATGACGACGGAGAGAGTGCCGGTGCCAGCTCGAGCTACGTGACGGCTGACGAGGGCTACGAGGCCGACGTGGAGGTTCCGCAGCAGCCCGCTGCCAGCGCCAGTGATGACACCCCCTCCACCTCAGCTGGGAGGTACGAGGTGGTGTTTGCTCGCGGCTGCAGCTGTGATGGTGACCGCCACCGCCGTTGGCCTCGGCTGGTGGAACCTCAACTCTGCAAACTCGCTGTTGATATACTTATCCAGTAAGCAGTTGTGGCCTTTTTTTCCTTATTGAAATGTCTTCTATGTGCAATATTTGGTATATTTTACATATCATATTAAAATAAGAGTTTCTGAAACACTCACTGATGTGTGTTTGTAGGCTTCCATGACCAGTTGTAGGTGTTAAGCCTTATTTTAATGAAAATAATTGTAAATGTTGGCTGCATCATTGTAACACATTAAAGCAAACACATTTTACCACTGTGCAGCATTCCTCTTCAGGGTGGTTAACTGTTGGATATTGCTTTAAGTCTGCTCCTAACAAACTGGTTATCTGTTTCCTAGTGACACCTCACAACTGGGATTTTATTGGTCCATTCAAGAGAGGTTGCTATAGAGGTGGATGACTGTATGTTATGCTATACTGTACAGACATCTACCTCCACAACAACCTCTCTTGAATTTTCAAATAACATCCCAGTTGTGAGAGGTCAGTTGCAAACAGGTAACCAAAATAAACAGTATTCAGGTAACAAAATTTCAGGAATATCCAATCCAAAGAGTGATCAAAATGTTGGTAATTTGTTTGCTTTAGTGTTTTATGACAACATAATCCAACATCCAAAATTATTTGATTGAAAACTCAGTTATACAATCTAATATATGTATGAAAGAATCTCTTTGAGACTCTAACCTTTTTATTCACCTGCTCTATGAAGTTCTTCATTATCTGTGAAATAATAAAATCATCTGCAGACTTCATTTTCTTCTCCCTTTACAGAGTTCACTGCTTTCTTTCATGACTTGCTAAGTACAGTGATTGAGGTAGGGTGAAATAGTGTACGACTCCCTCCTGAGCTACTGCATCCCTTTTATGCCCATTGACTATTGTAAATACAGTCCTCTGTCTGTACAAATTGTACATAATATTTGGCTCCTAGTATTTTATTCATACTGATTTTTGATAATTCAATAATAATACTGACTGTAGATTTTCTGGACACTGAATTGTGTAAGATTTAAATAATTTGAGTCTCTTGCTTGTAGTTAATAAAATAATAGTTATTGTGTCAATAACATTCTTCAGTGTACGAGACTGCATCATCATTTTTATAAAATCTACCGATGTTTCGGCCACTATATGCAGGCAGCCTTCATCAAAGTCTGTGTCTGACTCACAGAGACAGACCCTGATGTAGGCCACCTGCAACAGCAGCCGAAATATCAATAGATTTTATAAAAATGATGACGCGTTCTCATATCCTGAAGAACTTTATTGACAGTGACAATGGCCACGAAAGCTTATGCTTGAATAGGTATTGTTTTTGTCACATAGATGATGAGATAGTCTTGTAATCATCTGATTCATCTCAAATCTAGAATTAGTAATGATTTTGTTTATAACACTGTACTATAAAGGCTCTATAGATAAGCATTCATTTAGACAGTTCTGTGTTTCCAAAGCCAGCCGCAGTGGCTGAGCAGCCTACGGCGCACCAGTCATACTCTGCACGACCGCTACGGTCGGGGGTTCGAATCCCCCCTCGGCCATGGATGTTTGTGTCGTCTTTAGTATAATGTAGCTCATAAGTAGTTTGTAAGTTTAGGGACTGATGACCCCGCAGTTAAGTCCCTTAAGCTTAACAACCATTTTTTTGTATTTCCAAAGCATGACATGTACAAGTATGATTGATGCATAAATAGTACCTGAAACTCAACAAGCTTGCATGTTGACCACCAGTTAGCATTATAGTTGAAGTGTCCTGACAGAATGGCTGGAAAAAGAATTGCATCTTGTAATATATTAGAAGTTTATCCCATGATCATTGTAAAAAAAATCGTTGGGGCGGTTGCGCCTTTGTGGCGATTTCAAACCTTCTGTGAACGCCCAATCTATTATTGACACTTATCCATTGCTGTGCCCTGATGAGCTTCTTGCGAAATTGGCAAGTGGACAGATAAGATCTCTCCGATGCCTATTTGCAATTTCCTCTCGATGCTGACTCTCAACGTCTCTTGGTCCTGAACACGCCCTTTGGTTTGTACCAATACTTCAGGTTGCCCTTCGGGGTGGCCAGCACTCCAGCAATTTTTCAGTGTTTCCTAGAACAACTCGCATTGTTGGTGCCCGGTTGTGTCAATTATCTCGACGATATAGTAGTGTCCGGGCCCTCAGCCAATGAACATTTCCGCAACTTACTGTTCACAGTACTGCAGGCGGCGGGGTTGACGTGCAATCTGGAGAAATGCCATTTTTTCAGCCTTCTATCGCTTTTTTGGAGTTTGAGGTTTCTAGTGAGGGCAGCAAGTCCCTCCATCAGAATGTGTCCCCCGTGTTGGCCCTCCCTCGCCCACACATCAGTCAAGGACCTGCAAGTGTTTTTAGGAAAGGTCGCTTATTATCATAAATTCTTGCCGGGGGCTCCATCTATTGCAAAAACCCTGAATGACCTACTGCGCAAAGGGACTTCCTTTCATTGGTCATTGTACTGTGGAAAAGCATTTTGCACATTAGAGGAGCTGCTACAATCGGTCCCCTGCCTCGGCACCTATCAACCCGGCCTCCCTGTTGTCTTAGCAACATGGGATTGGGGCAGCGCTCGCTCATAAATATCCAGATGGATCTGAGCGACTGATCGCTTTCGCCTGTAAGACGCTCACTCCGGCCCAAACCAGATATGCACAAATTGAGCAGGAGGCCCTTGCTATTGTATGCGCTCTGAAGAAGTTTCATGTCTTTCTCTATGACATAAAATTTCATCTCATAACTGATCACAAACCACTGGTTTCTCTCTTTCACCCTTCGGCATCACTACCTGACAAGGCCACTCACCATCTTGGGCACTGTTCCTATCTCGATATAACTTCTGCCCTACATCCAAACGTGCAAATGCGGATGCGCTCTCCTGGCTTCCGGCTGGACCAGACCCAGACTTTGATCAGGAAGAATTGCTGTGCTTTCATGTTGACATAGCCGCTCAGCAAGCAATGGACGGTTATCCAATCACTGGTGCCAAGGTGGCTCTGGCTAGTGCCGCAGACCCGGTCCTCCGCAAGTTGTTCCGTTTGGTCCAGCAGGGATGGCCTGCGACTCCGCCAAAACGGGCATCGGACCCCCTCAGAAACTACTATGCATTTCGACACTGTTTTTCTGTTGTGGTTGGTGTGCTTCTCCTTGATTCTGAGGATTCCTCTCCTAGGGTCATTATTCTGTCGGTCCACGAGCTGCTACACGCCGATCATTGGGGGGTACCTCGTACTAAGGCATTGACCCGCCGTCATGTGTTTTGGCCGGGTCTGGCCAGCGACGTGTCTCGTATGATTACCTCGTGCTCACTCTGTGCGCAACATCAAGCCTCCCCTTGGGCAACATTCGCCCCATGGCCTCAACCTTCGCAGGCCTGGGATCACCTGCACATTGATTTTGTGGGTCCCTTCCTTAATGCCTATTGGTTACTGATGGCTTCTCTAGGTTCCTGTACGTGGTCTGTTGCCTTTCAACCTCAGCCACGGCCATGGTTGCAGCATTGTCACACATTTTCTCGATTGAAGGCCTCCCCACTACGGTGGTGTCAAACAACGGTCCTCAGTTTGTATCACGCGAGTTTGCCTCTTTCTGCAACACCCAGAGTATCCACCATGTCCTCGCCCCACCCTTCCATCCACAGTCAAATGGGGAGGCTGAAAGATTTGTTCGCACCTTTAAGACCCATTTGAAAAAGTATGTGGCTCGGTACCCTTCGGATATTGCCCTCGATCAATTTCTCTTATCTTTTCGGTTCACCCTGTTTGGTGACAAGAGTCCAGGGGAGCTCCTCCATGGCCGGCAGCCCCAGACTCTGCTCCATCTCTTGCATCCGAGCCCGGGACATTCATCCATGTCTCCATCCCCTCGCTTCAGACCAGGGATGGCAGTCTGGGCACATGGGTTCGGACGTCGACCGAAATGGATTCCTGCCATCATCTCCAGGTGCTGTGGCCACCGTCCCTGTGACATACACACAGAAGACAGCATCACTGCACATCACCATGACCAGCTGTGCCTGTGTGTGGAAGATCGGGAGCCCCCCATCACTCGGCCGATGCTCCTGAAACCAGTCTGCTCCACTAACCAGCCAACAGTCAGAAGAGAGGTTCCTGCCATCACCTGCAAGTTGTCTGCCTCTGCCAGGGACTGGCCCAGGTCCCTCCCCTCAGGGACTTATACCTTTGTGGGTACAGTCACCAACCATGCTGGATTCATCTCCTCCTGATGCATTGCTCCCTTTGGGTCCACCATCACCAGATCTGGGGCCCAAGGTGGAGATGGAGACCGAACCACAATCACCAGTCCTTCCATATGGGTTGTCGGGGGAAGGGCGCCGACGCTGCCCGCACCCCAAGTACTTCAGACCCTAGGCAACGGTGCCTGCCTGCAACCTCAGTCAGAGCCCAACAGGTGACAATGTCATGGACATTGCTCGCATTCGCGTCTCCCCAAGGGGAAAGACACAGCCGATAACATATGCCGGGAGTCGGCCGCGAGAGTGCGCCACGGGAAAATGCGGCAAATGCCAGAGCACGCCATGGGTGAATCAATGACATAAACAGTGCGGAGTTGTGCTCCATCCCCAGTGTGTTGTTTACCAGGTACGAGCTCACTTTGCAGGTGTTCGAATAACCAGTGCACGCCAGAATTCAGTGTAGTATTTGTGAGAGTGGTGTTGTCCGTAATTACAACAGAAGTAGCTTAGAGACTGCTGTAATAACCAACAATAGTGTTGGTTGACATCCACCTGAAGTTAACTGCTGTGTAGTAGCAAGTCACATTCAGCAGCTCGTAACCCATTTACATTGCTGGAAGTAGAGGGACAATGTGGAGACTGGCCATTTCGCTCACCTGCTCACCTTTTGACAAATAAATGGTTACTCCTTCAGTAGTAGTAGTAGTAGTAGTAGTGGTAGGCACAAGGGGGTGTGGAATTTTCTAGTCGTTGGGAGCTCCAACATTAGGGGCATTATGGAACACCTTAGTGACATAGTGTACAGGGCCAGAAAGAATTGATGTGCACTCTGAGGTAGAGGTGGCCTGTCTGCAGACTGTGGCTTTGACACTAATGATGGATGTCATTTGGGTTCTTAGACCATCCTCGGTTCATAATCATAACGGCGGCTGTCAGAATTGGCGAAGACTGCTGGTGTTTATCATGTGTTTCATGCACAGAGCTTGAAATTTGCAGTGTTGTTCCCAGAGTTGATCAGGATCCTTCGATTTGGAGTCAAGTGGATGGTCTCAATGAGAGGTTTTATCATCTCTGTAATGGTCTTGGCTGCAGACTTCTGGATCTGTGCTACTGGGTGGAGAATTGTAGGAGCTCCCATGATAGTTCAGGGGTGCACCACACAAAGGAAACAACTAATAGGATAGCAGACTATGTGTGGAGTGCACTTTTTTTTAGGCTTGGTGAAAGTTCAAGGTGTTCTGTTGCGCACTCATCAGTTGACATGCTGATAGGGAAATCTGGTCAAAATATTAGCAGTAAATTTTCAAAGTATTCATAGCAAAATTTCCAAATTTAGTTCATAGCATGAAATTTGTTATGCTTAGATTATTCTTGGTACTGAGAGCTGGCTGAATGCTGGCAAGGTTCGAATTAGTGAAGTGTGAAATACATATCAGAAAGACAGATGAAGCACAATTGGAGAGGATGTGTTCTTTGCAGCCTGCAGCCTCTCTACTGAAGTGCAAGTTGTGTGTTACTATGAAGTTATCTGGACTCACATGACAGGTCGTGGAGAAATCAAGTTAATTATTGAGTCTTTTTACTTTCTGTTCAGTTCTAATGTGACATGTATACAGAGTAGCTCTAAGTTTCCTGGTTCATGCAATATAAGTTGGGGTGACATCAAGCTATTCAAATACAGACTATTGTACATGTTTTTTGAAAACTATCTTGATCAACTAAATTGAAAGCCTACAGGTAGTGGAACTTCATATTTGAACTAAATCATCTTCAGTCTTAGGCTGTATGTTTTAGCACTTAATTACTCAACTACTTTTGTTTATTGCAAGTGTCATCATAGGGCTAAAATGTTATGTAGGGGAGAGTCAAAACAATGTTACTATAATATTTGACGTGACTCTGTGTCCCATATTTTTAGATTTTATTGCTGCAAAATGGCCTGACATTACCAAACATGTCAGTGTTGAGACAGGTGTTAGTGACTATGATGTCATCAAAATAATTGTTACCAAAGTTAATAAATCATTGAAGAAGGCTAGGAGCATATTTCAGCTAGAAAGTGCAGGTAAGCTCTTGTTAGATTCTCATTTAGGCAATGAATTGACATTGTTTAGTTACAGTACAATAGATGTGGAGAAATGATTGGCAAAGTTAAATGCATTATAAAAGAAGTACTAGGGAAGTACGTGCTGACTGAGTGGATGAAAAAATATAACGAAGATAATTTGCAATTAACTGCAAAGACATCCATAAAACAGCAGCTGAAGATAACAGTTGTGTGTCTGTGAGATGTGTATGTGTGATTTATGAATGAGTGTGTATGTCCTTTTTCTGGTGAAGGCTATGTCTGGAAACCAAATTGTGTGTGTATGAGTATCTTTTTTATTTGCCTATCATTGGCTTGATGATGGTGTTCACATTGAGTGCAAACTATCCTGATTATATTGTTGAATTCCAACCTGGACTCCATGCTGTTAACCAAATGGCCTACAGATGGAAACAAAACACCAAAGTTCAATAATAATAATAATGATAATAATAATCACAAAATGCTGAGGCAAAGACAGTTTCACTCTTGGTTCAAAACACAAGAAGCAAATCAAGACAGGTAAAGGTTAGTAAAGAGTCACATGTCTGTAAAAATAATGATAACCAAAGCACACGGTAACTACCACTGTCATACCTTAGTAAAATATCTTTTCGAGAGCCCAAAAATAATCTTGTCCTATGTAAAATTGATAAACTGTTGAATGTCCTGTAACCAGTTACTCGTTGCTCAGTCTTGGGTGGCAACAGAAGTCAGCAAAAGAAAAGCTGAAGTTCTAAATTTCATGTTTAAGAAATCATTCACACAGGAGGATTGTACAAACAATCTAACATTTGGCAATTCCACAGACTCCTACGTGGCAGACAAAGTAGTAGGAATCCTTGTTATAGGGAAGTAGCTTAGGGAATTGAAAACAAGCTGCCTGTTTGTATGGAATCACAATTAGATTTTATAGAGTATTCCGCAACATTGACCCCATACTTTGCTTGCATTTATTGCAAATCTTTTGGAACTGTGCAAAGCTCCATGCAACTGCAAAGTAAAATAACAGATCCACTTAATTACAGACCAGCATCATTAACTCCAGTTTGCTGCAAAATTCTTGACTACTCTCAGTTCGAATATAATAAATTTACTGAAGACTGAAGAGCTTCTATCCATGCATGAGCATGACTTTGTAGGCCATCACCCATTTGAAACTTGCCCTCATCCTGAATAATATCTTAAATGCCATTGCTGAGTGGAAACAGCAGGTCTGTGTACTCCTTAATTTCTGAAAGGTGATTGACACCACAGCACACTGCTGATTGCTGCCGTTTACGAACTGTGAAAACTAGTTCTTGTTTGGGTGAGAATTATTATTCCATTGGAAATTGGAACCATAGAACTATCACATGAGAGGTAATGTAATAACCAAGAACTGATCAAAGTGGTGCAGTGGTAACACTCTGAACTCGCATTTGGGAGGCTGGCAGTTCAAACCTGTCTCCAGCCACCCAGATTTAGGTTTTCAGTTTATTTATTTATTTACTCGTGTCAAAAGCATTGCATACAAATGGTCAAAGACAAGAGTACAACTATGATACAAAACAAGAGAGATTATATATAATTACAAAACCACTAAATATAATCAGACCAAAAATTAGCAAGCTCGACGGCATTCTCTTTGGCCTGCGAGGATGGTACCTTTCAAAGAGCACAGCAGATTTCTTTCCTCATCCTTAAGCAAAAGCAGTCTGAGCATGTGCTTGGTCTCTTCTGACCATGGTGTTGACTGGTCATTAAACTGTGATCTTATTTCCTTTCTTATCTCCTGTTGCCTGCTCCGCCATCAACCATTGTGCCACAAGAGGCCATCATTATCCACCAGTTATGACCTGAAGTCTTTCTCTGTGGTTCCTAATCCACGATGGCCGACTGCCCTCTCTGCACTTCTCTAAAACACCAGTAGAATGTAGATTGCAACTACAATTGACAATGATGGTCGTATAGAGTAGTGTGGAACTGCTGCCAGTAGCCAGAGGTGACAGTGGTGCAACTGTGACGTGCCTGTGTGATTGTGTGAATGCTCTTTATTCTGAAGAAGGCCTTGGCTGGTAGCTTAAGTGTTGTATGAGTGTGTTGTAGTGTAACAGCTAATTTAGCTGTACACTGTGGTACTGTCCCGCCACGAGTTGTGCAGATTCACCATATACGGATGAGTAGGTGTATAAGGATTTTACTGTGTGCCTTGTGCTCATTTGCGGAGGTATGCATAAGCAGCAGGTGAGGAGGTCTTAAGACAGGCATAATGGCTGAAGAACAGGCCATCGCACAACAAGCTTTGGAAGATAGTGCTGTGACATGGAGATTATACATACATTGTTAAGATTAAAAAAAAAAAAAATGAAATGAACTTTATAAATGTAGTTTTAGTTACGTTCTTCTTGAGACTTGGTCCAGTATGGATCCTATGTAACCTTAGCCTACGGGGCATAATACAAGATATTCGTAGAAGTTGACTATCTGGTGGTTTTTATTCAGTCAGTGTATTCTCACTGAGTGTATTCCCTCCCTGCTGCGGAACGAAGTACTAGACTGAATTCTAGGTGCTAGCTTACAGGCAAAATCTTTTATATAATTATAAACTATTAAAGAAGAAAGAATGAACAAGTTAATTTGGTGAGATGTGGTGTATATACGGACTAAACCATGCAATAATTTGGGTGCTGTGTCTCAGGAGAAGAGTTTGATTGTAGCAGCACGGTCATTGCAACTTCTGTCTCACCGGGAGCACTGCCGTGTCTTTTTTATGTGCCTTTCACAGCCAGTTGTTGTGTCTTTGCAATGAGTTGTAAATTTCTGACTAGATTTATCAGACTAGTACACACGTCTTTTGAAGCATAACACTAGCTATTTGTCAGTATGATGTGATCGTACAAGAAGGTAACTTCTTGTATTTTTGTCTTCCAGGCTCCCTCAGGAACAGCAAAAGAGTAAAGAAGCGGTGGAAGTTCTGAAACAACTTGCAACACTGTGCAGAGACTGCCCTGAAAACTGTGCACGCCTTTCAAAGATTGGGATGGTATCGACATTATTGGAAGGTTTCGGTCGCTGTCTCAGGCACAGAGATGACACTCTCACAGGTATAAAACATTTTTCTAATGATCTGATGGAAATACTCCATGACAATGTGAAAATATTCAAAACTGGTAGAGTGGCTCGCCTTTACTTATCTCGGCTCAGAACCACCAATGGCTGTACAGAAAAGCTATAGATGAAAGCAAAATAAACATGAACATAAGCTTTAAAAAATCTTTTCCTTTTATATAATAATGGAAAGTCCAGGTTGGAATAAATAATATAGTGAGGACAGTTTACTACTCACCGCAAAGACGTGGCGACGAGCTGCGACAGGCACATACAAAAGACACACACATACAACACATTCAGCTATCGGCCATGGCCTTCTTCAGAAATAGAGCACTCACGCAATCACACAGGCACACAACACAGTCATACAACCATCACCTCCGACTGCCACACTTCGAATCACGCTCTGCAGCGAATCGGGGACGGGTGGGGAGGGGAGGGGAGGGGAGGGGAGGGGGAGGGGATAGAAAGGTTACGTCACGGTGGTGGGGATGGGTTAGATGGGAATAACGAGATGCAGCTTAGGAATGGAGTGGGGAGGCGGGTGAGGGGAGAAAATAAAATAAAATAAAGTAAAATAATGCATGTACACTGCAAGTGCACAAGACCACACACACACACACACACACACACACACACACACACACACGATCACACATTCACACACCACTCAAATCAGGCGAGGTTTGGGATACAGAGGTAGGAACTGTAAGGTATGGGGGGGAAAAAAAAAAGGTAAGTTATCGTAGGTTGAGGCCTGGTTGATTTCGGGATCGGAGAATGTATTGTAGGGATAACTCCCATCTGTGCAGTTTTACTTTATTTTATTTTATTTTATTTTCTCCCCTCACCCGTCTCCCCACTCCATTCCTAAGCTGCATCTCGTTATTCCCATCTAACCCATCCCCACCACCGTGACGTAACCTTTCTATCCCCTCCCCCTCCCCTCCCCTCCCCACCCGTCCCCGATTCGCTGCAGAGCGTGATTCGAAGTGTGGCAGTCGGAGGTGATGGTTGTATGACTGTGTTGTGTGCCTGTGTGATTGCGTGAGTGCTCTATTTCTGAAGAAGGCCATGGCCGATAGCTGAATGTGTTGTATGTGTGTGTCTTTTGTATGTGCCTGTCGCAGCTCGTCGCCACGTCTTTGCGGTGAGTAGTAAACTGTCCTCACTATATTATTTTTTCCTTTTATAGGTAGGAGAAAGGGGGGAAGAGAGAGGTGGCAGAAGGGAAATGTTACTCAAAACCTAGGCTCTGAGATAAGGATGGGTGATACATCATTTGTTTGTTTCTTTTAAATTTTGTCTAATTGTCTGCAGAGTAGTATGCTGTGTTACAATCGGAATGATAGATGGCTCATCTCAATTTAACTCCTTAAGTTATCATCATTACCTTGTATCTTACTTGTAATTAACTTTTATCATTGTGTGGTAGAACCTCGTGTGCTTTACCAGCTTGTCTGTTCCACCAAACCATGTATCTTGGAGTTCATTTCTGAGGAATTCATTATAGACGATAGAAAAGAATGCTACTTATTGTATGTAGTATTCATTGAATAATATAGCCCTTTAAACAGAAATGGAAGTATATTCTTAAATCTCATAGAATATGGATCTGAAGTGATACGGTAAACTGTTGCTTGTACATATAATGTCCCAAGTATTTGCTTTTCACTTAAAAACCATTAACTCTATAAAAACATTAGTGATGTGCACGTTATTTATTGGTAAATTGAGGTCATAAATGCAATGAAGCAGGCTCGAGGTATGTCTTGTTACATTGTAGATTCCCTGGATTTAGCTGAAAGGTTTCCCCCTTTATACTGAGCACACACAGTACAAACTAAACAATTAATTAACAAAATATTATATTTTCTATGAGGGATTTTCACTTTCCTCAATTTACATATTATAACATCAACCATTTAAACTTGATCCAATTGCCTTACATTATGTAGTTAATGAGATATTGCAAGGAGACTGGAACCTAGAGGAAGATCACAGTACAATAGCTTTTGCAAGTAGGGAACACTTAAAATTGGGAAATCTTTAGGGATGATTCAAGAAGTAGTATTTTTTAGATATGTATGATTCCAAGCTTTTTAACTTGTGTTTTCTGATTCTGTTGGTAACTGTGAAAGATTCGGTTTGGGCTCTGCACTAAAGCTATAAGGTAATGCATTACATATATATTACTAAACTTTATTACTTTAAAGAGATTATTTGAAAACTAAGAAGTTTAATAGGGGCCTGTGAATGACGTCAAAAAGTCAGACAACAACTGACGTGAAGTGTGTAAAAGATGTCCAGTAAGTCCACAAGTTGTATGATCTAACAGCTGCAGACTTATATGTACCATTGCTAAAAGGTAGAACTGTGGGTTTCTTATATTATTGTACTACTTGAATTTCGGTTTAAATATTTAAATTGCATCCAGTAAAAGTGGCCAACACTATTAGTCATGAATATTTTCAGATACAAGGAACCACAACAGCTGTTAACTGGCAGTGGCCCACAATTTATGAGCAACAATTTTGAGGAACAAAAGTCAAATGTGTCACCATTTTCTTCTACGATCCTGAAACAGTCAGGGTGACAAAGTAAAAGTTCAGTGTTAAGCGATTTTACCCCATGTATTAATATCTCTGACTTGTATTTCTTCTTTGCTTTTATAATTATTCTGTGGTGCATATTCAATTGCCTTAAGATGTCTAAGTTGTATGAGTTAAACAGCATATTATAATAATAAAGTTAAAGTTGTGTAAACTCGCAATAATTGGTGGTCCTTAAGAGATTTTTCAGTCACTGATATCAATAACCATGTGGCATCACATAAAAAAAGTATATTCGTGCCAACCTTGTTGCATTTTTTCTGCCATAAATCTGTGATGTCAGACTTGCTATGACTGCAGGTGTGCCTTCAGGTGCAGTAATTGTGTTGCAGTAAAACAGAGTCCCGTACTTTAGTTCGCACAGCTAGAAAGCCAATTTGTGGTAATGGGTATAACTGCAGATGATACGAAGTATAATTACATTGTTGCAGCATTCAATGCAGATAGGGCTACAGCAGTTAGACATTCTAGTTTTGCCACCAAACAGTAATCACTAAGCTACTATTAAAAACACACTAATTGCCCGTCACTCACAATCTGAGATGAAGAGATTAGAGAAGCTGCTCTGCACAGAGGAGCTGGGGGATCGCACACTGTCGCAGGTGTTGCGTCACCTACGTACATTAGCCAACAGTGCATTTAACGAGAACTCCCTAAGAACATTTGGTTATCACACTTGCCACCTGACGCATAGAAGATATGGTCAGTGTGCGACGGTGATCATGATGCACTCGCGCAAACCGAGGATCACATAGCAGAAATGTATGTATTGATTTGCGTCACAACAGTTTGTCCACAGTCTCAATGATAACAACTTTGCCACCTTACAGCCACAGATCACCTAGCTCACTGTGGAGGTCGCTGCCTTATGAACTCGTTGTCAGAGTAACAGTCACAAATCTCGTCACTACTGCTTGCCAGGAAAGTGCAGCCACTCGTCCTCATTGGCAAGAATATGTCGGTATCACCGAAGATCCCCCCAGGGGGCCCACAGTTCTTTTGTGGGTACGTGTGGGGCGCACATGGGGCCCCGAGCCGGAGCAGCCTTTCTTCTGCCCCAGGCTGCTTCACTTTCCCTCCCGGTTTATGCCTTCGCCCGGAGACGGGCATCTTTCGCGAGTTAAGGTGGTTTCTTGTTGTCGTTTCTCTTATTCCTTGGTTCTTTCCTTTCCTACCCTTTGTTTCTGTCTTCCTCTCCTTGCTGTACTCTCGTAGCCTTCTTCTCTTCCTCATTAGTCTCTGCTGTGGCATTTGAGACACTTCTTTCCTTCTTTCTCTTCACTTCCTCAATTCTTCTTCTTTCCTCCCTGTGCATGTCTGAAGGCCGACCCACGCATTATCATTCGTAGCAGGCGATGGGGTAACGCATAATTCCCCGCCCCGGGTAGACAAGTAGGGCACGTACGTACCCCTAGTAAAGGCCAGGCCAAGGGAGGGGTGATTACCCGAGCTGGTACCTTCCAAACATGCCGATTGGTTCCTCCGTCAGTTCTTGGGAGGTGTGACCTCAGGTGTGAACAATCACCTAAGGCGGATAAGCCCTCGGAGAGGGCCCCCACTAGGAAGGTGTGCGCCATCGGAGACGCCGGTAATCACGGGGGACACTCTCGCGATGACTTCCTTCTCTTCTTCTGTGACGTTGACCCAGAAACGAAAGATTGATTCGCCTCAACAAAAGACGACTCTGCCTAATCTACCGAAATTTCTTGTTGTCTCTTGCACCGACGGTAAAGATTTCGCGTCTGTAAATCCTTTCGTCATCCAGAAAGGTGTTGATGCAATTGCTGGCTCTGTTAAAACCTGTTCGCGTCAGCGCAATGGCACATTGTTGCTGGAAGCGGACAGTGCCTTCCAGACCCAAAAACTGATACGAACAACATTATTACACACGTTTCCAGTCAATGTCACGGGGGGGAGGGGGTAGTTTTTACGAGATCCCTTGGCAGGTTGTCTGACGAAGACATACAAACCTATATGTCTGATCAGGGTGTGACAGCCGTCTACAGGGTGATGAAAAAGGTAGATCACCAGCTGACACCGACTCGTACTGTGTTTTTGATGTTTGACAGAGTTGAACTCCCGTCAAAGGTCAAGGCAGGGTATGAAGTCATCTCCGTCCGCCCTTATGTACCTAACCCAACGCGCTGTTTTCAATGCCACAGATACAACCACACCCATCAATCTTGCCCTAACGCAGCAAAATGTGTCATTTGTGGTAGGGACGCCCATGAGGGGGATTGCCCACCTCCGTCCCCTCACTGCCTTAACTGCAACGGTGACCATGCGGCTTCCTCTCGGGACTGCCCTGTATATAAGGATGAAAAAGTCACCCAGCAAATTCGGGTTACGGAAAAGGTATCAACATCGGCCGCTCGAAAGTTGTTGGCGTTCTGATGTTCTGATGTTCATTCGAGACGACGTCTATTACCATCCCATTACATTGCTTACTCATCTACAGGCAGTTGCCATCCGCATCACTCTATCCACATTTACCTTTTCCCTCTGTAATATCTATTCGCCATCGTAATCTGCCCTTACTAGGGCAGATGTGCTACACCTCGTTGACCAGATCCCTTCACCTTTCGTGTTGGTAGGTGACTTCAATGCCCACCACCCCCTATGGGGCTTTCCGGCACCTTGTCCGAGAGGCTCCCTTTTTGTGGACCTTCTCTAACACCTCAATCTTGTCTGCCTCAACACTGGTGCACTGACCTTCCTTTCTGACACAACCCATACTTAGTCCCACATAGACCTTGCGATATGCACTCCTCAGCTTGCCATTCGGTTTGAGTGGTATGCACTTTCTGACACGTACTCGAGTGACCATTTCCCTTGTATCATCCACTTCCTGCATCATTCCCCATCTCCTCGTCCCAACAGTTGGAACATTTCTAAAGCCGACTGGGGGCTTTATTCTTCCATGGCTGTTTTTCACAATCAGAATTTTCCCAGCTGTGAAAGTCAGGTCGACTACCTCACAGAGGTTATTCTCACCGCTGCCGAACATTCCATACCTCGTACATCCTCTTCTCCACGTCGTGTTCCGTTTCCTTGGTGGACTGCAGCCTGCCGTGACGTGCTTAGAGCCTGGCGCCGTGCTTTACGCACCTTCCACTGCCACCCGACATTGGAAAATTGTATATATTATGAATGACTGTGAGCGCAATGTCGTAAAGTTATAAACGACAGCCAAAAAGCTTGCTGGACTGCTTTTACTAGTTCTTTTTAACTGTTTTACTCCCTCCACGGTTGTTTGGGGTGGGCTATGGCTTTATCCGGCATCAAAGTCCACTCCCCGATTCCTGGCCTGACCGTGGAGAACGCAGTCCTCGTGGACCCCGCTGATGTTACCAACGCATTGGGCCATTTCTTTGCGGAGGTTTTGAGCTCTGCCCATCACCACCCTGCCTTTCTACCTCGCAAACAGGTAGAGGAGGCATGGCCCCCTTCTTTCCACTCTTTTAATTGTGAAGATTATAATGTCGCCTTCACTATGCAGGAGTTAGACCATGCTTTCGCCCTGTCCCGATCTTGTGGCCCCGGGCCCGATTCCATTCATATTGAGATGCTGAAGAACCTCTCTCCTGCGGGCAAGTGTTTTCTTCTTAGTACCTACAATCGCATATGGACTGAAGGTCATGTTCCCACAAGTTGGCGTGAAGCCATTGTTGTCCCCATCCCCAAACCAGGAAAGGACAAACATCTTCCTTCCAGTTATCACCCCATTTCTCTGATGAACTGCGTCTGTAAGGTGATGGAACACATGGTTAACGTTCAGTTGGTCTGGCTCCTCGAATCTTGCCGCCTCCTAACAAATGTCCAATGCGGTTTTCGTCGACACCGCTCTGCTGCTGATCACCTCATTACGTTGTTGACCTTCATTATGAATAACTTTCTAAAGAAGCGTCAAACAGTAGCAGTGTTCTTCGACTTGGAGGCCTTCGGGACCGCCTCCCTCTTTTCATACAAGCGTTTTTGGCGGATCGCAAGTTCCAGGTACGGGTGGGCTCTGTTTTGTCGGATACCTTTCGCCAGGAGAATGGGGTACCACAGGGCTCCGTCTTGATGTGTGGCCCTCTTTGCCATTGCAATCAATCCGATCGTAGATTGCCTTTCAGCCGACGTTTCCGGATCCCTTTTTGTAGACGATTTCGCAATCTATTGCAGCGCCCAGCGGACGTGTCTCTTGGAGCGTTCTCTTCAACGCTGTCTTGACCGTCTATATTTCTGGAGCATCGCAAACGGCTTCCGATTCTCCACTGAGAAAACTGTGTGTATCAACTTCTGGAGATACAAGGAATTTCTTCCACCTTCTCTACATCTCGGCCCTGTTGCTCTCCCTTTCGTGGAGACTACGAAATTCTTGGGACTCATGTTGGATCAGAAACTTTGCTGGTCCACACACGTGTCCTACCTGGCTGCCCGTTGTGCCCGATCCCTTAACGTTCTTCGTGTCCTCAGTGGCACGTCATGGGGAGCGGATCGTACCGTCCTGCTACACCTTTACCAGGCCATTGTTTAGTCAAAGCTCGACTACGGAAGCCTTGTATACTCTTCTGCACGGCCATCGATTCTCCGCTGTCTCAACTCTATTCACCATCGGGGATTACGTCTGGCGACCGGTGCATTTTATACCAGTACTGTTGAAAGTCTGTATGCCGAGGCTGCTGTATTAACCTTGACCGCTCGGCGTGACATACTCTTGTGTCGGTACGCATGCCGCCTGCGGCCGATGCCCAACCATCCATCTTACCGATTATTTTTTGACGACTCACTCGATCGCCAATATCAGTTGTCTGCGATTGCCTTGCTTCCACCTGGAGTTCGGTTTCGCCGCCTGCTACAGTGGCTCGATTTTACCCTTCCTTCAACCTTTCGGTTGAGAGAAAGCCCATTGCCACTGTGGCATTGGGCCCAGGTTTACACTCACCTTGAACTTAGTTCGCTCCCCAAGGAGAGCACTCGGATCTGCCTTCATCGTCGGGGACAACTGTTTCCAATACAAGCTCCCTGACTGGTGCTCTAATTTCACGGCTGAGCCTTTTGCCCTCCACCAGGCCGTTTCGTATACCTGCCGCCACCGCCATCCTTTCTGTGGCATCTGTTCGGACTCCCTTAGTGCCCTGCAGAGTCTTAAGGACCCTTTCTTGAACCATCCTCTCGTGTATCGGATCCAACGCTCCCTCCAGTTGCTAGCAGATGACAGCTGTCACGTTTCTTTCCTGTGGGTCCCTGGCCACGTGGATGTGCCCAGGAATGAGACCGCCGCCATAGCAGCCAAGGCCGCAGCTCTTTTGCCTCGCATAGCTACCTTTTGCGTCCCATCGGACGATGTTCAACGGGCTCTTCGCTGGAGTATCGTGTCGTCATGGCACAGTGCGTGGTTTTCACTGTACAACAATAAATTGAGAACTGTAAAACCAATCCCGACCGCTTGGAGGACCACCTCATGCCCCTCTCGGCGAGAGGAGGTCATCCTGGCCTGGTTGCGGATCGGTTACTTTCCGTCTACTCTGGAGGAAATTTTAGCTGATGACACACGAGCAGCTGCTAGAGTTTTGCGTTTTATCAACTTGGCCAACTTATCAAAGGATATTTAATCCTTTTAATCGTCTTTTATCTTTCGTATTTAGCCTCTTCTTGATGTTCTAACTGGCAGTCACCAAATTTTTTTGAGATCTAGCGAATCTCTGTTCTTTGTCTGGGCACTAAAGACCTTAGCAGTTGTGTGCCCTAAAACCACAAAACCTAAAATCACCGAAGATTTGGCAGAGGCGCTGAAGTGCAGTCCTCCGTGTGAGAAGGAAAACTCAACAAGAAGTCGGTGATGACGGCCACTGGCCCTCCGGATGGCAGGCGTCGACTATAGAAGTATACGGAAGGAACGATTTGGAATGTAATGACAATATAAATTCTGTGTAAGTCAGATACCAGACAGAATGATTGAAAGAATCTGCAGGAAGTGTAGTCCATCGACAAAGGAATTATGGTACGAAATGCTCAGTCAGCTGATACTTGACTATTGATTGCCACTGTGGGATCTGTGCCAAGTAGGGTTAATACATGACAGGGAGAAGGTCCAGTGGAGGGTAGCACTGTTCATTACAGGCTCATTTAGGAGGCCTGGAAGTGTCAGAGATGATTAGGAAACTCCAGTGGCAGACCGAGCGAAGTGGCACGGTGCTAATACACTGGACTTGCATTTGGGAGGATGGTGGTTCAAATCCACCTTTGCCATCCAATTTAAGGTTCGCAGTTCCCTAAATCACTCCAGACAAATGCCGGGATGGTTCCTTTCCAAGGGCACGGCCGATTTCCTTTCCCGTCCTTACCCAAGCTCCCCCTCTAATGACCGTGTTGTCAATGAGGCGTTAAACACTAATCTTCCTTTGTCCAGTGACAGACCAGGGAGATTTCATACCACACAGAGGCATACCAGCAATCATTTTTTCTACAAACTATACATGGCTGGAATAGGAGGAAGAGGTGACAATGGTACACAATATACCTTTCGCCACAAACTGTAAAGTGGCTTGTGGAGTATGGATATAGATTTATTGACAACAACCGTCTGGGGGGAAGGGGGTTGGTGGTGTATGAGGTGGTGTAGCACCTCACTTTGGGTTATTGCCATATGTTGCCCCTTGGATCTAAATCTGATGAATGGTGTCTGCTGCAAATTATTTTGTATTAATTCTTTCATTACATAAAAGATGATCGTGTTAGCTAAATATAAATTAAACCCTACCATTTTGTGTGTGGTAGATACTCATGTTCATAAAAACTCTGGGCTCGAAAGCTATTTTTTGTAGAATGTCGTATGGGGAATGGGGAGTTTGAAAAAGGCATACTTTGACACTTATTGTTCTGACTAGCATAAGTTGATAATGCTGATATGCACTTAAAGTACCAAAGTAAAATGCAATAAACGGAATAAAACTATCTAAATAAAAAGTGTTTTAATGTATCGCTCATAAACTGATATGCAAAATAGAATTATAAGTTGACACAGACCTTGTAAGTATTGAGCATAAGTGATGTTGTTGTAGTCTTCAGTCCAGGGACTGGTTTGATGCCGCTCTCCACCCTTCTCTATCCTGAGCTACTTGTTATATTCATTTCTTGGTCTCCCTCTGCGATTTTTATCCCACACACTTTTCTCCAATTCTAAGTTCACAATTCCTTGATGTCTAAGAATGTGTCTCACCACGTATACTTTTAATCAAGGTATGCTAGAAACTCCTTTTCTTCCATATTCTGTCCAGTACCTCCTCATTAGTTACACAATCCACCCACCTAATCTTCAGCATTCTTCTGTAACACCTCATTTCAAAACCCTCTATCCTCTTCCTGTCTGCTGTTTGTCGTCCATGTTTCACTCTCATACAAGGCAACACTCCACACAAATGCCTTCAGAAAGGACTTTCTTATGCTTAAATTAATATTCAATGTTAACAAATTTCTCTTTTTTCAGAATCGCTTTTCTTCCCATTGCCATTCTGCATTTTATATCCTCTGTACTATGACCATCATATGTTATTTTACTGCCCAATTAACAAATCTGATTTACCACCTTTATTGATTTGTTACCTAATTTAACTCCTTCAGCATCAACTGATTTTCTAAGACTGCATTCCATTACCCTTGTTTTGCTCTTGTTAATGTTCATCTTATACGCACCTTTCAACACACTGTCCATTCCGTTCAACTGCTCCTCCAGGTCCTTTGCTGTGTCTGACATAACTACAATGTCATCAACAAAACACAAGATTTTTATTTCTTCACCCTGAACTTTAATTCCTTCTCCAAATTTCTCCTTGCTTTCCTTTATAGCTTGTTCAATCTACAAATTGAACAACATTGGAGAAAGGCTACAACCCTGTCTTACTCCTTTCCCAACGACTGCTTTCTTTTCCCTTCAACTCTGATAACTGCTGTCTGGTTTTTGTACAAGTTGTAAATAACCTCCCGTTCCCTATACTTTACTTTCGCTGATTTGAGAATTTGAAAGAGTGTATTCCAATCAACACTGTCAAAAGCGTTTTCCAAAGCTAGAAATGTAGGTTGCCTTTCCTTAACCTATTTTCTAAGATAAGCCTTAAAGTGAGTATTGCCTCCTGTGTTCCTACATTTCTCCTGAATCTAAACTGGTCTTCCCCAAGGTTGGCTTCTTCCAGCTTTTCCATCCTTTGGTAAATAATTAGTGTTAAAATTTTGCAACCATGAATTATTTTGATTGTTCTGTAACTTTCACACCTGTCTGCACCTGCTTTCTTTGGAATGGGAATTGTTACATAACAACTACGGACATTATGGCCACACAAACGAAGAATTTTTGTTGCGTAAGTATTATGTCAAAATATTGGGAAGTGATTTGCTCTATGCCTGCTTAGAAGGGGACAGTAGTACCAGTAATGGTGTAGAGCTGTTGCTGATTTAGATAAGGAAACACAGTATTACATTGCTGCTAGGAGTAAGTTGATTGTCATTGCCACTGGTCTAAAATCGAGGATTTTGGCTGCAGTGTAAGTATTCAGTTATAGGCTGAAAAATATTCACACACTAGTAAACCATGAGGCACAACTGCTTAGTAATGCAATACAAACATTCACATTTCTCTCATAATGAGATAATGTGAAAGTGAACACCAACTGAGAAACGTCAAACTGGCTGTCTAGAGCTAACTACCAAATAACTGCTTCTGAAGGAAACAAATCTCCTGTGTGAGGCCACATTCATCATTTTCATATGAGTAAATCCATTTAGTATACTAAAAACAACTTTGTATATAATGTGGCATCTGGTCGTTACAAATAAGAACTTCTTTTTGCCCATCTTGGTGGTTCAGTCATATGGCAATTAAGAAAATCTACAATTCATTAATTTATCATATAAAGCTCTAAGGCAAATTAAATATTGATTACACAGAGCATAATAGCTACAATAGTTCCTTCTGTTCCTGTAAAACTGTGTAGGATATATAACTAAGTTCCTCTTGGTGTTTACATCATATCACCCAGAATATAAGTTCTAGGAACAAACATTGGCACCTTTTTAATTCAGACAAATTTTTATCTGAAGAATTTAATGTTACCATTTTAATGTTGTTATGAGCTTGAGTGTGAGTGCCTACATATGTTTTCAAAAATGAGAGGAATTGGAAACAAAATTTTCATAACTGTCTCTAAGGTTTGTGGCCATGAGGCAACAGGTGATCTATTGGTTTGCTATTGAATGTGAATATTCATTGTTATATATTGTAAACATCAGTAAATGCAGTCTTAAGAAGCTGTGGAGGAATCTTTAATGCAACATGGATATTTTGTGGCAGGTTGCAGTACAATTATCAGTGATAACAGTTTTGTTTTAAAAAAATTTGCAGTATCTTACTGAGTCATAAAATAAAGGCAGCAGTGTGGAACACAAGTACAGTGTACAGTACTGTCACTTTTAACACAACACTGTAATTTAATGGCCATGTGACCTTTGAATGCTACTGAGTGGTTTTCCTTATTCTTCTTTGTGTGATCTGCCCCCGTCATTGACTGAATGATAGTTCTTTCTTGTTTGTATTTGTTTTATCTCTATATTACCTCTGACAAATTGTATTTAGTTTTGTATATAGTTTTGATGTATTCTGGAACTATGATATTTGCCTAATTTTACAGATCTTCAGAGTGTGGTTTTGGAATTGGTGATGTTGTTGGCCAAAGATAACATTTGTCCAAGTGAGCTAACTCTATACATTTCATTCTTCAAAGAAGATGATCCGCCATTGGTAAGCAGAATATGTTCCAAAAAACGATTTTTTCATATCTCTAATTAGAAAATCTTTAAAACGGAAGCCTTGCTTACTGGGAAACTAAGATTCATGTTATAAAATATATTGAGGACAGTTCACAACTCACTGCAAATACATGAAGAGGAGCTGCGACAGGCACATAGAAAAGACACACACATAAATACTTAAGCTATCAACCGTGCTCTTCTTCAGAATAAAGAGCACACATCAGTCACATAACCGTCATCCCCGGCCGACACACTCTGAATTCGGGGATGAGATTTGTGTGACTGTGAAGTGTGCCTGTGTGCTCTTCATTCTGAAGTAGTTCATGGGTGATTGCTTAAGTGGTGAATGTGTTTATCTTTCTTATGTGCGTGTTGCAGCTCGTCGTTACGTATTTGCAGTGAGATGTAAACTGTCCTTATTATCTTGTTGAAGTCCAACCTGGAGTTTCCATTATTAGATTCAATTTATAAGCATATTCCATTGTTAAAACTAACCAATGAAAATTTATAGAAATAGCAGTGATGATGATGATGATGATGATGATATGCTAGGAATAACTTAGAAGTTGTTGAAATAAAAAATGCTGAGGCTGTCATTATAAAGAAAGTGTGGTTTAATGTCTAGTGATGCTAAGAGTGTAATGCAATTTCTTATGCTACCAACTACTTTTCAGGCCACTTCGGACTCATTATCAGGTATATATGACTGCTTGAGAATACCATTACAGTAAAATATTTTTTGGATTGCACACTTGTGAATTAACACATTAATGTATGTTACATTCCTGCATCTTTTGGCAATCATTTATATATGTAAACTACATTTTTAGACCTATAGAAGCACGGCAAAACTTGTATCAATTCAGAAAACAAAGTTATCAGTTACTATGATTGTTAAGATTCCAGATTGTTGGCGACAATTATTCATATTTTATAAATTTCGTGTACCTATTAGCAGTTGATTATACAAATATGTCAATAATATTTTTAAACATACGGACATCAGTCAGATACGTAAATAGTCAACAGTTCACATGGGTAATTAATTTGATTATTAAGAATCTAAAAAAAGTATGCAATACACACTTATTGGTTTTGAGCTGGGAATCTTAAATTCATAAATTGGCCACGAGTGAAAAATTGTGTGTGTGTGTCTAGTGAAAGCCTAGTAAATGATAACTGTATCAAATATCATTGTTTTTTATGTAATTAGTTAAATAAATGTACATGTTGCAACACATTTCACAGATTTTCTCTCACATTTACAATATTATTATATGTACACACACACACACACACACACACACACACACACAAAACACTCAAAATAGAAATAGGAGAGGTTTAGGATAGAGAGATAGGAACTGTAAGGTGTGAAAAAAAGGAAAGTTATCGTAGGTTGAGGCCTGAATGATTTCGGGATCGGAGAATGTACTTCAATGATAACTCCCATCTGTGCAGTTCAGAAAAGTTGGTGGTGGGTGGGAGAATCCAGATGGTCCAGGTTGTGAAGCAGCTAATGAAATCAAGTATGTGCTTCACTGCATGCTGTTTTTTGCCACCTTGTTTTTTGCCACCTTGTTTTTTGCCACCTTGTTTTTTGTCACCTTGTTTTTTGCCACCTTGTTTTTTGCCACCTTGTTTTTTGCCACCTTGTTTTTTGCCACCTTGTTTTTTGCCACCTTGTTTTTTGCCACCTTGTTTTTTGCCACCTTGTTTTTTGCCACCTTGTTTTTTGCCACCTTGTTTTTTGCCACCTTGTTTTTGGCCACAGTTTGGTGGTGGCCATTCATCCTAATGGACAGCTGGTTAGTGGTCGGGCCACTATATAAAGTTGGTAAATTACATGGCTTCTTTCACAGGTGGCCCAGCCTCTGATAGGGTAGGATAAGCCTGTGCAGCACAGGAATAGGAAGTGCTGAATGGGTGGCTTGGACAGGTCTTGCAGCAGGGCCTTCCACAAGGATATGATCCCTGAGGCAGTGGGCTCAGTTTTGGGGTGGCATAGGGATGGACTAGGATGTTATGGAGGTTGGGAGGGTGACAGAACACCATTTTAGGAGGGTGAGAAAGATCTTGGGTAGTATGTCTCATTTCTGGGCATGAGGACAGAAAAATCAAAACCTTGGCAAAGACGTAATTTACTTGTTAGAGTTCAGGGCAGTACTGGGTGATAAGGGGAGCGCTTTTTTGTGGATGGTTACTGGTGTTAGTAAGAGGATTTGGGGTGTGTGAGGATATGGCACGGGAGATCTGTTTGTGGACTAGGTCTGTTGGGTTGTTTCTGTTCGTGAAGGCCTTTGTGAGACCCTCAGCATATTGAGAAAGGGAGTTCTTGTCACTGCAGATATGCCATCCATGGGTGGCCAGGCTGTAAGGTAGGGATTTTTTTTATGTGGAAGGGATGGCAACTGTCAAAATGTAGGTACTGTTGGTGGTTGGTAGGTTTAATATGGATGGAAGTGTGGATGGGGAGCCACCAGTGAGGTGGAGCTTGACATCCAGGAATGTGGCATGGTAGATTGAGGAAGACCAGGTGAAGTGGATGGGGGAGGAGGAGTTGAGGTCCCCCCCAGGGGGCCCACGGTTCTTTTGTGGGTACGTGTGTGGCGCGCACGGGGCCCCGAGCCGGAGCAGCCTTTCTTCTGCCCCAGGCTGCTTCACTGTCCCTCCCGGTTTATGCCTTCGCCCGGAGACAGGCATATTTCGTGAGCTACTGTGGTTCTTGTTGTGGTTTTTCTTCCTTCGTTCCTTCCTTTCCTACCCTTTGTTTTCTGTCTTTCTCTCCTTGTACTCTCCTAGCTTTCTTCTCCTCATTAGTCTCCGCTTCGGCGTTTGAGACACTTCTTCCTTCTTTCTCTTCATTTCCTATCCTCTTCTTCTTTCCTCCCTGTGCGTGTCTGAAGGCCGACCCACGCATTATCGTGCGTAGCAGGTGACGGGGTAACGCGTAATTCCCCGCCCCGGGTAGACAAGTAGGGCACGTACGTACCCCCTGGTAAAGGCCAGGCCCAGGGAGGGGTGATTACCCGAGCTGGTACCTTCCGAACGTGCCGATTGGTCCCTCCGTCAGTTCTCGGGAGGTGTGACCTGAGGTGTGAACAATCACCTAAGGCGGGTAAGCCCTCGGAGAGGGCCCCCACTAGGAAGGAGCGCGCCATCGGAGACGCCGGTAATCACGGGGGACACTTCCGCGATGACTTCCTTATCTTCTTTCGTGACGTTGACCCATAAACGTAAGTTAGACTCGCCTCAGCCTAAAAAGACTCTGCCTAATGTACCTAAATTTCTGGTTGTCTCTCGCACCGACGGAAAGGATTTCAATTCTGTCAATCCTTTCGTTATACAGAAAGGTGTAGATGCAATTGCTGGCCCTGTTAAAACCTGTTCACGTCAGCGCAATGGCACATTGTTGCTGGAAGTGGACAGTGCCTTCCAAGCCCAAAAACTTATACGTACTACGTTGATGCACACGTTTCCCGTTAAGGTAGAAGCACACCGCACACTCAACTCGTCAAGGGGGGTAGTTTTTACGAGATCCCTTGACGGGCTGTCTGATGAAGACATCCAATCGTATATGTCCGATCAGGGTGTGACAGCCGTCCACAGGGTCATGAAAAAGGTCGATACCCAATTGACACCGACTCGTACTGTGTTTTTGACGTTCGACAGAGTTGACCTCCCGTCGAAGGTCAAAGCAGGGTATGAAGTCATCTCTGTCCGACCTTATGTGCCTAACCCAACGCGCTGTTTTCAATGCCACAGGTACAATCATACCCGTGAACATTGCCCAAATGCAGCAAAGTGTGTCACTTGCGGTAGGGACGCCCATGAGGGGGATTGCCCACCTCCGTCCCCTCACTGCCTAAACTGCAACGGTGACCATGCGGCTTCCTCTCGCGACTGTCCTGTATACAAGGATGAGAAGGTAATCCAGCAAATCCGGGTTACGGAGAAGGTATCAACATCTGCCGCTCGTAAGTTGTTGGCGAGTCGAAAGCCCACTGTCCTCCCAGCGGGTACATACAGTAAGGTACTCACCTCACCTCGACCTACCAAAGATTCCAGTACCCAGACATGTGATTTCACTTTCGCTGCCACAGTTGTGCGATCCGCCAGCCCGAAGATTGCCCGTTCCACGTCCCCGCTTCCTCCTGCTGCTTCTAAGGTACAGTCTTCGTCAACATCTAGTAAACCGCGGGCACCTAAACAAGATGCCCGGACCTTGAAAAAGGAACCCGTCCGTGAGGATTTTCTGCGTTCTCAGGCTTCCCAACCGTCAACTGCCTCTTCCCGCCGTCACTCTTCCAGAAGAGCTGACAAGAAAAAGAGTTCCTCTCCTTCCCCGCCGAGGCGTGACCCATCTGTCGCGCCGTCCAACAGTTGCCGGCCTCGGCCGTCTTCTGTTTCACCGGGACGCTCCGTTTGCCGGGCGCCCGGCCCTTTACCGGCGGTGGAAACTGCCCCTCCTGATCAACTCAGGGAGGTGGCAGGCGCGTCGGTCGAACCTATGGACCACGACCCTTTGCCCCTGGACAGCGATAGCAGTGCTCCCTCGAAATCCGGTCCTCAGCGGCCGTCGAGGTGACCCCGCTCGCTACTTGGTTTTTATCCTTATTTCTTCTCTCATTTTTATCATGGCGCTCCTTCAATGGAACATTCGCGGCATCCGTTCTAATCGGGAGGAGTTAAAATTACTCCTTCGATTGCACTGCCCGCTTCTAGTCTGCCTCCAGGAAACTAAGTTGCGTCCACGTGATCGTGCAGACTTTCCACACTACACCTCTGTGCGGTTCGACCTGCCACCCGTGGAAGGTGTCCCAGCCCATGGAGGGGTTCTGATGCTCCTTCGAGACGACGTCTATTTCCATCCCATTTCCTTGCACACTCACCTACAGGCAGTTGCCGTCCGCATCACCTTATCCACATTTACCTTCTCCCTCTGTAATATATATTCGCCATCGTCATCTGCCCTTACTAGGGCAGATTTGCTAAACCTTGTTGACCAGCTCCCTTCACCTTTCGTGTTGGTAGGCGACTTTAATGCCCACCACCCCCTATGGGGCTCTCCGGCACCTTGTCCGAGAGGCTCCCTTTTGGTGGACATTCTCCACCACCTCGATCTTGTCTGCCTCAACACCGGTGCACCGACCTTCCTTTCTGACACAACACACACTTATTCCCATATAGACCTCGCAATATGCACTCCTCAGCTTGCCGGTCGGTTTGAGTGGTATGCACTTTCTGACACGTACTCGAGTGACCATTTCCCTTGTATCATCCACTTCCTCCATCATTCCCCATCTCCACGTCCCACCAGTTGGAACATTTCTAAAGCCGACTGGGGGCTTTATTCTTCCATGGCTGTTTTTCACAATCAGAATTTTCCCAACTGTGACAGTCAGGTCGAATACCTCACAGAGGTTATCCTCACTGCTGCTGAACGTTCCATACCTCGTACATCCTCTTCTCCACGTCGTGTCCAGGTCCCTTGGTGGACTGCAGCCTGCCGCGACGCGCTTCGAGCCCGGCGCCGTGCTTTACGCACCTTCCGCCGCCACCCAACTTTGGAGAATTGCATCAATTACAAACGTATGAGAGCGCAGTGCCGTCGTATCATAAACGACAGCAAGAAAGCTTGCTGGACAGCTTTTACTAGTTCTTTTACCCGTTTTACTCCCTCCATGGTTGTCTGGGGTGGCCTACGCCGTTTGTCCGGCATCAAGGTCCACTCCCCGATTCCTGGCCTGACCGTGGAGAACGCGGTCCTCGTGGACCCAGCTGATGTTTCAAACGCATTGGGTCGTTTCTTTGCGGAGGTTTCGAGCTCTGCCCATTACCACCCTGCCTTTCTCCCTCGCAAACAGGTAGAGGAGGCACGGCCGCCTTCTTTCCGTTCTTTTAATCGGGAAAATTATAACGTCGCCTTCACCATACAGGAGCTAGATCGTGCTCTCGCCCTGTCCCGGTCTTCTGCTCCCGGGCCCGATTCCATTCACATTGAAATGCTGAAGAACCTCTCTCCTGCGAGCAAGTGCTTTCTTCTTAGTACCTACAATCGCATATGGACTGAAGGTCATGTTCCCACAAGTTGGCGTGAAGCCATTGTTGTCCCCATCCCCAAACCAGGGAAGGACAAACACCTTCCTTCCAGTTATCGTCCTATTTCTCTGACGAGCTGCGTCTGTAAGGTGATGGAACGCATGGTTAACGCTCGGTTGGTCTGGCTCCTCGAATCTCGCCGCCTCCTGACTAATATCCAATGCGGTTTTCGTCGACACCGCTCTGCTGCTGACCACCTCGTTACGTTGTCGACCTTCATTATGAACAACTTTCTGAAGAAGCGTCAAACAGTAGCCGTGTTCTTCGACTTGGAGAAGGCATACGATACCTGTTGGAGAGCGGGCATTCTCCGCACATTGCACACATGGGGCCTTCGGGGCCGCCTTCCTCTTTTCATTCAAGCGTTTTTGGCGGATCGCAAGTTCCGGGTACGGGTGGGCTCTGTTTTGTCAGATACCTTTTGCCAGGAGAATGGGGTACCACAGGGCTCCGTCTTGAGTGTGGCGCTCTTTGCCATTGCAATCAATCCAATCGTGGACTGCCTTTCAGCCGACGTCTCCGGATCTCTTTTTGTTGACGATTTCGCAATTTATTGTAGCGCCCAGCGGACGTGTCTCTTGGAGCGCTCTCTCCAACGCTGTCTTGACCGTCTGTATTCCTGGAGCATCGCAAACGGCTTCCGATTCTCCACTGAGAAAACTGTGTGTATCAATTTCTGGAGATACAAGGAATTTCTTCCACCTTCTCTACGTCTCGGCCCTGTTGCTCTCCCTTTCGTGGAGACTACGAAATTCTTGGGACTCATGTTGGATCGGAAACTTTGCTGGTCCACACACGTGTCCTACCTGGCTGCCCGTTGTGCCCGATCCCTTAACGTTCTTCGTGTCCTCAGTGGCACGTCATGGGGAGCGGATCGTACCGTCCTGCTTCACCTTTACCAGGCCATTGTTCAGTCGAAGCTCGACTATGGAAGCCTTGTATACTCTTCAGCACGGCCGTCGATTCTCCGCCGTCTCAACTCTATCCACCATCGTGGATTACGTTTGGCGACCGGTGCATTTTATACCAGCCCTGTTGAAAGTCTGTATGCCGAGGCTGCTGTATTACCCTTGACCAATCGACGTGACATACTCTTGTGTCGGTACGCATGCCGCCTACGGTCGATGCCCAACCATCCATCTTACAGATTATTTTTTGACGACTCACTCGATCGCCAATATCAGTTGTCTGCGATTGCCTTGCTTCCACCGGGAGTTCGGTTTCGCCGCCTTCTACAGCGGCTCGATTTTACCCTTCCTTCCACCCTTCGGTTGAGCGAAAGCCCATTGCCACCGTGGCATCAGGCCCAGGTTCACACACACCTCGAACTTAGTTCGCTCCCCAAGGAGAGCACTCCGGATTTGGTATTCCGCTCGAGGCTTGTCGAACTCCGTTCGCGGTTCGATAATGCCGTATTTATTTACACTGATGGTTCCAAGAGCACTGCCGGTTTCGGATCTGCCTTCGTCGTCGGGGACAACCGTTTCCAATACAAGCTCCCTGACCGGTGCTCAAACTTCACGGCTGAGCTTTTCGCCCTCCACCAGGCCGTTTTGTATACCTGCCGCCACCGCCACCCTTTCTATGCCATATGTTCTGACTCCCTTAGTGCCCTGCAGAGTCTTAAAGACCCTTTCTCGAACCATCCTCTCGTGTATCGGATCCAACGCTCCCTCCAGTTGCTGGCTGATGACAGCTGTCACGTTTCTTTCCTGTGGGTTCCTGGCCATGTGGGTGTGCCCGGGAATGAGGCCGCCGACACAGCAGCCAAGGCAGCAGCTCTTTTGCCTCGCATGGCTACCTTTTGCGTCCCATCGGACGATGTTCAACGGGCTCTTCGCCGGAGTATCGTGTCGCAATGGCACAGTGTGTGGCTTTCACTGTACAATAATAAATTGCGAACTGTCAAACCGATCCCGACCGCTTGGAGGACATCCTCACGCCCCTCTCGGCGGGAAGAGGTCATCCTGGCTCGGCTGCGGATCGGTCATTGCCGTTTCAGCCACCGTCACTTGCTGTCCGCCGAACCTGCACCGCTATGCTCCTGCGGTGAACTGCTGACAGTGCGACATGTTTTACTGACTTGTGTTAATTTTAATCATCTCCGTGTAGCCCTTCACTTTCCGTCTACTCTGGAGGCAATTTTAGCTGATGACACACGAGCAGCTGCTCGAGTTTTGCGTTTTATCAACTTGGCCAACTTATCCAAGGATATTTAACCCTTTTAATTGTCTTTTATCTTTCGTTTTTAGCCTCTTCTGGAAGTTCTGACAGTCCCCATTTTTTTTTAGGCCATAGCGAATCTATGTTTTTGACTGGGCGCTAATGACCATAGAAGTTGTGCGCCATAAAACCACAAAAAAAAAAAAAAAAAAAAAAAAAAAGAGAGTTGAGGTCCTGAAGGAAGGAGGATAGGGTGTCCTGGCTTTAAGTCCATATCATGAAAATGTCATCAATAAACCAAACCTGAACCAGGCCAGAGGTTTGGGGTTTTGCAATGTGAGGAAGGATTCCTCCAGTCAGCCCATAAACAGGGTTGGCATAGCAGGGTGCCATGCCAGTGTCTATGGCTGTGCCACGGATTTGATGGTAAACTTAAAAGGAAAAGTAGTTGTTAGTTAGGATAAAGTTGGTGAGGTTTGAGGAGTGAGCTGTCAGGCTAGAGTCAGAGGGACTTCAAATTCCAGTCATGTCACAGGCTTATCCTACTGTATAGAGGCCATCTGTGAAAACAGCCTTGTAATTTACCAATTCTGCTGCATTCACTGTGCAGTTTTCTATTGGTATGTCCACTAACCAGCTGTCCATTAGGATGAATGGCCACTGAAAAACTGTGGCCAAAAACAGGGTGTACCACCCTGTGGCACAGCAGGCAGTGGAGCATGTTCTTGATTTCAATGGCTGCTTCACAACCTGAGCCATCTGGATCCTCCCACCCACCACAAGCTTTTCTGAACTGCACAAATTGAAGTCATCCCTACAGTACATTCTCTGATTCCGAAATCATCCAGGCCTCAACCTATGATAACTTCCCTTTTTGGCCCACTTTAGGTTACGGTAGTAACTCTAAAAGTGGGCCTTTGCGATCGTTTTTTGACAGCTCGAAATTTAAATAAAAATAACGGCTTAACCATTCACCTGACATGAAAATTGAATAACCTAATTGGTAGAGGGGAAAATTCTCTAGAATTTCGCTCTATTATGTTTTTTTCATATATTGCTTTGTTGCAGAGATATTTGCAAAAATAATGGCAATTTGACGATGTCTGCCTGGCTGTAACGTGTTCCCACTTTTTAGGTCGAACCGTTCAACCGATCGGCACCGAATTTTACAGATATAATTGATGGCTACCAGGGATCAGAACCTTGCTTTTCAAATATTTCGGACAAGAAATACGTTAGTAATACCAAAAAAAGTCGTTTGTAAAGTAATTTTAATTGCATATAAACCGTTCATCTAATGCTAAAATTGAATAACCAGATTTGTAGAGGAGAAGATTCTCTACAGCTTATGTTTTTTTCATATCGTTTGAGAGATATTTGCAAAAATAACACTGAATGTCACGTGACATTACTCGCCCAGAACTCTCTCTGGCATAAGCCATCTTGTGTTGCGTATTTGATGATTTTCTTCTCTCTCTCTCTCTCTCTCTCTCTCTCTCTCTCTCTCTCTCTCTCTCTCTCTCTCTGTGTGTGTGTGTGTGTGTGTGTGTGTGTGTGTGTGTGTGTGTGTGTGTGCGCGCGTGCACGTGCGTTTGTGTGTGCATGCTTCTTCAAGACATACAAGGTAGGCGAAATATCCTCAGACTTCAAGAAAAATGTAATAATCCCAATTCCAAAGAAAGCAAGAGCGGACTTGGATGAAAATTACAGAACCATCAGTCTAAGTCAGGGCTTCAAAATTCGAACACGGATTATTTACAGAAGAATCAAAATTCTGTTACAAGCTAACCTCTGGGGAGATCAGTTTGAATTTAGAAGTATGTGAGATCACATGAAGAAATGTGTTATATGTTATCTTAGAAGATACTTACATTACTAATGTTTGTAGATTTGGAAAAAGCTTTTGACAATATTGACTCGAACACACTATTTCAAGTTCTGAAGTCAGCAGGGGTAAAATAAGATGAACAGAAGTTTATTTACAACTTGTACAGAAAAAATTGTCAAAGGCTTTGGAAGGGAAGCATTGGTCTTGTGGGGAGTAAGAGAGGGTTGTAGCTATTCCCAAGTGTTATTTAATCTGTACATTGAGCAAGCTGTGAAGGAAAGCAAGTAGAAATTTGGTGAATGGATTAAAGTGCAGGGCAATGAATAAAAAATTTGCAGTTTGTCATTGTGGTTCTGTCCGAAACATCAAAGAACCTGAAGGAGCAGTTGAACGGAATGGACAGTGCCTTAAAAGGGTGTACGAGATGTAAGTTTACTAGAGCAAAATGAGGGTAATGCAGTATAGTGTAAGAAAATCAGGTGATGCTGAAGGAATTGGATTAGGTAGCGAAACAATAATGGTAGACAAGTTTTGTTACTTGGAAAGTAAGGTAACATATGATGGTTACAGTGCATAAAATAGAAAATGCAGAGTGACAATAAGAAGAAAAGCATGTCTGATAAAGAGAAATTTGTTAACATTGAATATTAATCTAAGTGTTAGTGAAATGTGGACAATAAATAGTTCAGTCAGGAAGAAAGCTTTTTAGAATGTGTTGCTACAGATGAATGCTGAAAATTGGGTGGGTAGTTTGTGTAAATAGTAGGGGGAACCGAACAAAATTGGGGAGAGAAGGAATTTCTGGCATACCTTGAGTAAAAGAAGGGATTGATTGGTAGGGCACATTCTTAGACATCAAGGAATCATAAATTTATGATTGGAGTGTAGTGTGTGGGGTAAAAGTGGCAGAGGGACACCAAGAGACAAATGCAGTCAGCAGGTTTCTGTTCTTACTACGAGGTGAAGAGGCTTGCTTGAGATGGAGGAGGCTGAGAGCTGCATCAGGTCAAGTCTTCAGACTGAAGAACAAAGCAACAACAGAAAATTGTAAATGTGTTTTACATCACATAAAAACTAAACCTTACACAGAGAAAGCAAAGAAACATTCACTAACATTGCTATAATACATTTATAACTTTCATTTCAGAATGTCATGTTATCAGAACTTCAGCCACTAACAAGTAAATTTTTATCAGTTGAGCTAATCTTGAAATTTAATAATTAAGCTTTTATTACATAAAAATAATATATATTTTGTTAGAATAATGACTGAAAATACTATTTGTATGTTATAATAATTTAGAACAATAATAATCAAGCCAAATTTAGATAGGAAAATGGCCTATTGTGACACTGGCGTGTCTTACACTGTCACACTCATATTTGATTTGTCTTTTGCATAGAATGAACTTAAATAACTATGATTTTTTATGTTTTTTATTTATTTATTGTTTTACAGGATCTTCTTCTGTCTCCATTAGTTTCTCTGGCGAACGAGACCCGGCCCCAGCCAGACCACGTTATTTGCTTCCCGTGTGGTGAAGAAACAAATGTTGGTACATCCACACTTCTACCAGACCATGGTGGAGTTCTGACGGAGGGAAATTATGCGTCACTTGTCTATAATTTTAGCCAGCAGCACACTCTGTCAGGTAGAGTTTCAAAAGATGAGAGTGGCATTATTTTTAATTTTTTTATATTTATTACAAATGTGATATCAGTTGAATGGAATGCTGTGGCCTACAGTATTGCATAAATGCTACCTTTACAGGCATTGCCAACTTTAGTGTAGTTTATCACCTACATCTTCATACATACTTCAAAATCCATGGCAGAGGGAACCTCATACCATTACTAGTAATTTCCTCTTTTGGTGTTGCCAGAATTGTTCTACAATAGGCTTCAAATTACTGTCAAAATTTCCCCAATTCTGTTTTTCAAGAATAATTTCATCTTTCCTCCAGTACTTCTGTTTTGAGTTCCTGAAGTATCTCTGTAAAACTTGGCCATTGTTTGAATCTTCCAGTAATACACCTAGCAGCCCACCTTTGTATTGGTTGCACTGATTGAAGAGCCAAAATGCTAACTACTGGACTACCACTTTTTCTTTTTTTATGGCTTACTTACAGCTGCAACACACAGTTACATGCTCGAAGTGAGAAAAAACTACTGCAATTTTCTCGAAATCGTTTAAGAATTGTGCCTTAGTACTTGCACACTATGATGTCAAATGTTCAAATGTTTCTATAGCCTATGGGACTTAACTATGGGACCATCAGTCCCTAAACTTAGAAACTACGTATGAACTAACTAATACTAAGGATGGCACAAATATTCATGCCTGAGGGGGAGAGTCGAACCCTGACCGTAGTGGCCGTGCAGACCGTGACTGGAGCGCCTCAGTCCCCTCGGTCACTGCGGCTGGCATTATGTTGTCCTAATGCTCTGCTAAAAGGGTACAAAGTCAATGATCCAAATGTTGTGGCCTCCACTTATCGACAGGCACGGTATGTGATACACTACAGGTGCTGCCAGGTAGAGGGCAGAGTCATATTTGAGGGGTCAAGGAAGTTAAGGTGGGGTTTACTGATATTTCCTAGTATTGGTGAATTGTGAACTTAGAATCCCAAAATCGTGCCACTTTTGCTTATTTCATTGTTCTACATAACACCCGAATAAAGGATTCCAATGTGCATCGTGTTGTCATGGTTCATTCTGAGTAGCAGCAGCGGCAGTCCCATTGTCTGTTATTCATGACTTTCCTCAATTACTTACATTTTATTTACATAGTAATTGGACACACAACTTCAGAGACAAGAGAGGATTTTCCCATCATTGGTGTGGAGCAATGCAGAATGTGTGGAGGGCAGGAAGCATGTCAGCATAGCTGAGGTGGTTAACCCTTCCTTTATCAGTGCTGCTTATAAGAAACATCATTTTTCCATAAGTATATTTCATGTCAGATTTTATCCATTCTTTTCTGCTGTTTACTTTGTCTCATGCAAGTAGTAACTGTTTTTGATAACAAATAGGAGGAAAGGATGACAAGAGAGCAGGGAAAATTTGTACGCCACCACAGGGACATCCAATGAGTTGCAGCAAGGCACAAATAATAGAATACACCTTAAAAAGCTTTTGGTTGTTACTGCCTTTGTTGGTTGGAGGGGGGGGGGGGGGAACACACACACACACACACACACACACACACACACACACACACACACACACACACATTTGCTGTGGCCAAATTGCGAGGAAAGAGCAACTAGTGGTGAGGGTGAGGAAGTGACAAGGAGAGTGAAGCAGATGGGGAGGGGAGAGATGCATGACAGGGTTGGGGGAATATGCCAGTGCTGTGTGACGGACAGGACGGAAGAGACTGGAATATGTGGTAGGGTGGGAGATCTACATATGGATAGTGTGTGTGTGTGTGCAAGGAAGGGGAGGGGAGAGTGCCTGGGGTAGGAACTAGCGAAATTTGTGCCTGGGGAGGGGGGGGGGGGATTGCAGGAGCGTAAGATGTATTGTACGAAGAGTTCCCACCTGTGTAATTAAGAAAAGTTTGTGTTTGTGGGGAGGAGGTGTACGGCACAGGCTGTGTAGCAGTCACTGAAGTGAGCCACATTATTTAGGACTGCATGCTCTGCAACAGGATGGTATAGCTGCCTCCTGGCTACAGTTTGGCAATGGCCATTTGTCCAGATAGACAATATACAAGCATGCTGCATACAGAGCATTTGTTAACAGAGCCAACAACACCCCAATCAAGAACAATGCATAACTTGAAGAATTCAACATCATCAAACAAATAGCTGCAGCAAGTGGATATGATGACACACTGGTTGATAACCTTGCACAAAAAAGCAAAACCAAAAATATACCAATCCCCACACAGAAAACAAAATAGAAAAAAAATAAAATAAATTACATATATGAATATTATAGAGGAAAAATTCCTAACAGGAAAAATATACATAAAAAATAGATTAAGTCCACTTACCAGGCGAAGGAGCACAGGCAGTGATAGCAACAATTAAACACACAGACACAAGTGGCTCTGCCTTTGATCGTGTACACCTTCCGGGTTACGGGACTGGAGAAAGTGGTGGTGGAAGGGTGCATAGGGCCGGTTTTACAATGGGAGTGGTTACAAGGATAGGAGCCAGAATGTAGGGAAGGTGGTTTGGGGATTTCATAGGGATGGACTAGGAGGTTACGGAGGTTAGGTGGGCGGCGGAAAGACACTCTCGGTGGAGTGGGCAGGATGTCATAAAGGACGGATCTCATTTCGGGGTAAGATTTAAGGAAGTCGTATCCTTGCTGGAGAGCCACATTCAGAGTCCGCGCCAGTCCCGGAAAGTTTCCGGTGACAAAAGGGGAACTTCTGGGATTCTTCTGTTGAAGGTTCTGAATTTGGGGGGATGAGGAGGTGGCTCTGGCAATTTGCTTCTCTACCAGATTAGGAGGATAGCTGCGGGATGTGAAAGTTTTTATTAGGTTGTTGGTGTACTGGTTCAGGGCTTCGGGACTGGAGCAGACTCGTTTGCCACGAAGACCTAAGCTGTAGGGAAGGGATGAGAAGGTGGCTCTGGCAATTTGCTTCTCTACCAGATTAGGAGGATAGCTGCGGGATGTGAAAGCTGTTATTAGGTTGTTGGTGTACTGGTTCAGAGCTTCGGGACTGGAGCAGACTCGTTTGTCACGAAGACCTAAGCTGTAGGGAAGGAAACGTTTGATGTGGAATGGATGGCAGCTGCCATAATGCAGGTACTGTTGTTTATTGGTAGGTTTGATGACTCCACTCAACCAATAAAACATATTTTATCTTATTTTAAATTGAGAGAACTCCAAAAATATTATGATATTATATTCTTGTTGCACAAAATCTTAATAGTTATTTTCTTTTCTACATTATACCTTTACCCACGGGATTCACCGTGTCGCCTTACAGGTGCTAGAACGGCGTGGTCGACGTGTGCCCTGTCGCTGCCCCTCGGTACGGAGCTGGGTTGGTCCATGTGGCTACACGGCTACTCTGCAGCACTGTGGCTGAGGCTGGAGCAGCCCCCGGCTGATGCTGGTGTCCCGCCTGCATGTCCTGCTTCCAGCATCCGGCAGAGGCCAAGGGCTAAGTCAGTTGCTTCCATTCCAGACACTTGCTGGCAGCATCGAGCCAGCCTCCCACAACTCAGAGATCAAGGTCTCGATGGTAATACTTGCATGAATCTATCTCTCTATCTCTCTCTCTCTCTCTCTCTCTCTCTCTCTCTCTATGCCCGCTCCATCTGCCCCATTCCCTTCCCTCCCTACATCTACCCCTTTCCATCCCACATGTACCCGTGCCCTGACTGCTTGTGTACACGTGCCCTGACCACTTGCCCTGCTGACCACTGTACCATTTTTAAATATTACTTGTAGTCTCTATGGAAAATAAAGTGTGAATCTTGTACAATATTTTCTATAATTAATCTTATTACTCTGTTTCCAGAGAAGACATCATTGCTGCATCTAATATCTGTTGGTTGTGAATGCCTTCTTTTGGAATTATGGGCCAATACCAGTAATGGTGAGTTGCACAACTTGTTTTTCAATCACGAATATTACAGAGGAAAAATTCCTAGCAGGAAAAATATATATAAAAAGTAGAAGAAGTTTACTTACCAGGCGAAAGAGCACAGGTAGTGATAGTAACACACACACACACACACACACACACACACACACACACACACAAGCTTTCGCAACCCAGTTGCTTCTTCAGGCAGAAGGGAAGGAGAGGGAAAAGGAAATGATGAGGGTTTTAAGGGAGTGGGTAAGGCGCCATTCCAATCCCAGGATAGGAAAGGCTTACCTTGGGGGGGGGGGGGGGGGGGGGGAAGGTAAACAAATACACACACCCACACAAATACACACACCCACAAGGCTGTGTCCAGAAAACCGAGGCAAAGATGTTAAAGATTGTGGGCGGGAACTTGAATTTAGTGGAGGCTGAGACCAGGCGGGCAACGGGAAGAGAGAATAAGCTGAGGGCAAGTTCCCATCTCTGGAGTTCTGAAAGATTGGTGTTGGTGGGAAGTATCCAGATAACCCGGACGGTGTAACACCGTGCCCATATGTGCTGGCTGTGCACCAAGGCGTGTTTAGCCACAGAGTGTTCCTCATTACCAACAAACACTGTCTGTCTGTGACCGTTCATGCGAATGGACAGTTTGTTGCTGGTCATTCCCACTTTGAACCGTTGCCGGTGCAGGCATGTCAGTTGGTAAATCACGTGGGTACTATCGCAAGTGGCTCTGCCCTTGATCGTGTACACCTTCCGGGACTGGAGTAAGTGGTGGTGGAAGGGTGCATAGGGCAGGTTTTACTACAGTTTTACAAGGGTAGGAACCAGAAGGTAGTGAAGGTGGTTTGGGGATTTCATAGGGATGGACTAGGAGGCTACGGAGGTTAGGTGGGCGGCGGAAAGACACTCTCGGTCATGAAGGTTGGATCTCATTTCAGGGCAGGAACTTTAATCCCTATTCCAAACTTTTCTTGCTTTCCTTCACCGCCTGCTCGATGTAAAAATTGAATAACATCGGAGAAAGGCTACAACCCTGTCTTACTCCCTTCCCAACTAATGCTTCCCTTTCATGCCCCTCGAGTCCAATAACTGCAGTCTGGTTTTTGTACAAGTTGTAAATAATTCTACTTTTCCTGTTTCTGACCCCAGCCAATTTCAGAATTTAAAAGAGCGTATTCCAGTCAACATTGTCAAAAGCTTTCTCTAAATCTACAAAAGCTAGATATGTAGGTTTGCCTTTCCTTAATCTATCTTCTAAGATAAGTCGTAAAGTGAGTGTTGCCTCCTGGATTCCTACCTTCCTCCTGAATACAAACTGATCTTCCCCCTAGGTCAGCTTCTACCACCTTTTCCATTTTCCTGTAGATAATTCGTGTTAAAATTTTTGCAACCATGACTTATCAAACTGATGGTTCTGTAATTTTCACATTATCTGTGCCTGATTTCTTTGGAATGGGGATTATTACATTTTCCTTGAAGTCTGAGGGTATTTCACCTGTCTCATACATCTTAAACACCAGGTGAAATAGTTTTGTCATTGCTGGCTCACCTAGAGACTTTAGTAGCTCTGAGGGAATGTCATCTACTTCCGAGGCCTTGTTCCGACCTAGGTCTTTCAGGGCTCTGTCAAATTCATCTCTCAGTATAGTATCTCCTATTTCATCTTGATTTACTTCCTCTTCTTTCCTACAACATTGTCTCAAAGTTCATTTCCTTTGTAGAGTTCCTCTATATACTCTTTCCACCTTTACGCTTTCCCTTCTTTGCTGAAAACTGGTTTTCCATCTGAGTTCTTGATATTTGTAGAGCTGTTTTTCTTGTCCCCAAATGTCTCTCTTGTTTTCCTGTAGGCAGTATCTACTTTTCCCCTTCTTATACATTCTTCTACAGTTTTGCATTTGGCTTCTAGTGACTCCTGCTTAGCCATTTTGCACTTCCTGTCAATCTCATTTCTTAGTCGTTTGTACTCCATTTTGCCTGTTTCATTTACTGCATTTTTATATTTTCTCCTTTCATTGATTAAATTTAGTATGTCCTGTGATATCCAAGAATTTTTTGTAGGCCTTGGCATTCTACCTATTTTTTCCTCTGCTGCCTTCACTATTTCATCTCTCAATGCTACCCATTCCTCTTCTACTGTTTTATTTCCTCCCGTTTCTGTCAGTTGTTGCCTAAAGCTCCCTCTGAAATTTTTAAGAACCTCAGGTTCCCTCAATTTATCCAAGTCCCTTCTCCTTACTTTCCTACCTTTCTGCAGTTTTTTCAGTTTCAGCCTACAGTTCATGACCAATAAGTTATGGTCAGAGTCTATATCAGCTCCTGGGTATGTCTTTCAGTTTAAAACCTGGTTCTGCAATCTATGTCTTACCATTATAAAATCTATCTGATACCTTCCGGTGTCTCCTGGCCTCTTCCATGTATACAACCTTCTTTTGTGATTCTTAAACCAGGCGTTTGTTATGATTAAATTATGTTCCGTGCAAAATTTTACCAGGCGACTTCCTCTTTCATTCCTTCTGCCCAGTCCGTATTCACCTACTATTTTTCCTTCTCTTCCTTTTCCTACTACTGAATTCCAGTCTCCCATAACAATTAAGTTTTCCTCTCCCTTAATTGTCTGAATAATTTCCTTTAGCTCCTCATACATTTCTTCAATCTCCTCATCATCAGCAGAGCTAGTTGGTATATAAACGTGTGCTACTGATGTCGGTGTTGCCTTCGTATCTATCTTGACGATGACAATGCGACCATTGTGCTGCTCATAGAAGTTTACCCGCATTCCTATTTTCTTATTCATTATCAGTCCTACTCCTGTGTAACATTATAGACAAAAAATTCCTAGCAGGAAATATATAAACCACTTACTCCAGTCCCGTAACCCGGAAGGTGTACACAATCAAGGGCAGAGTACCCACGTGATTTACCAACTGACATGCTTGCACTGTGAAGCATTCAAAGTGGGAATGACCATTCACGTTTGGTCACAGGCAGACAGTGTTTGTTGGTAATGAGGATCACCCTGTGGCTAAACATGCCTTGCTGCATGGCCAGCACATCTTGGCTCGGTGTTACACCGTCCGGGTTATCTGGATACTTCCCACCAACACCAATCTTTCAGAACTCCGAAGATGGGAACTTTCCCTTCAGTATATTCTCTCTTTCCATTGCCCACCTGGTCTCAGCCTCCACTAAATTCAAGTTCCCGCACGCTATCTTTAACATCTTTGCCTCGGTTCTCTGGACAGAGCCTCTTCCTCAAGTGGTATCTCTCTCCAACTTCTTTGCTTTCTACAGCATCTCTGCCTAAATGTGTTTGCGTTTGTGTATATGTGTTGGTGTGTGTATATTTGTTGATCATTCTTTTCTTCCCCCAAGGTAAGTCTTTCCTCTCCCGGGATTGGAATGGCTCTTTACCCACTTCCTTAAAACCCTCATCATTTCCTTTTCCCTCTCCTTCCCTTCTGCCTGAAGAAGCAACTGGGTTGCGAAAGCTTGTGTTTGTGTTTGTGTTTGTGTGTGTGTGTGTGTGTGTGTGTGTGTGTATGTTTTATGTTACTATCACTACCTGTGCTCTTTCCTCTGTTAAGTAAACTACTTCTACTTTTTCTATACATTATAGTGTTATTCGCATATGTTTTTGTCTACTCTGAATCGTGACACTATGTTTAGAAGAGTAATACAAATAAGACATACTGTTCACATCAAATGTGAAATTTATTGTTCATTCAATTATACATTTTTTCTTAAGTGTTCATAAACTTTATGCAATCAAGTTTCTTGATAGTTTCTGCTTATTCCAATGGCTATTTCTCCTACCACTGTTTACTGTGCATGCCGACTATGGCGCTATGGTTCACATAAAGGCTTACGACTATTTATGCCATTGCCACCTAGGTGTGGCACTGCTTATGATTGCTCCCACCAGACACTGAGATACCATGCCGAATATAAGTTCACACAACAGATAGGAGGTTTTCATGTTTAAAAAATGGCATTTTGAGAATTTATTATGAAGCGCAAATATTTTTGTGATGCTCCATAAACTGAGAGAATGATGGATGGTTTGCGTCTGCGTATTGGTCGGTGCACTGTATGGAGCACATCATGTTATAACCTCAAAAATATGACAACTGTGAGACGCAGACACTGCGCAAAAATCATAAAAAATACTTGTGTGCATATTTGCACTTGAGAATGCGAATATATTCTCAAATACCGTCAGGCTAGACATGGACAAATACGTGAGCAGTGTTTCATTATTCAATTAATGCATGAGACACCATTGCAGGATTGCTGAAAAAATAGATTATGATGAATGAAGTTATATCAAAAGTTTCTACTTCCTGTTCAGTTACTCTTGGTACTAAAAACAGTACAAAATTCAGTTAACCCTTATTATATAATAAAGCTCCTGACTGGTATTTTGATGCATATTATGTATTTATATGAAATATAAACTACAAAAATATAAGAGAGAGCCTTAAAGCAAATTTTCCCGCTTAAAATATTATGTGCCTGCTTAAAACATTATGCCCGCTTAAAAAATTATTTTACACCATTTTGTTTAAATTCTTGAAAAGAAAACAAACTTGTAGGTACCTGAGTTAACTTGCAACCAGCGTATTAGACGCACCCAGTTTTCGGACCAATTTTTTCTAGGAAAAAAGTGCATGTTATACGCCGGCAAATACTGTATTACCTATCTCCTAAATATGAATCCTGACAAGTCAACAAAGTTGTTGAACGATAGTAGTGCACTACATTCAGTCTTGAATCTCACTGAGCAAGGTGGTTAGTATTGACGATAAATGGGCTATAATTCCATTTTCAGCCATCTAGATTTGGGTTTTCAGTGATTTTTCTTAAATTTTTTCCATGAAAAGGCCAGGATGGTTTCTTTTAAAATGCATGACTAATTTCCTTTCACATCTTTAACAATTTCCTTTTACCAGAAGGTTACATCGTTGGTTGGTTAAGTTCTGGAAATCATTAAAATTTGCTTACCAAAGTTAAGGATAAGTATGGTGCCAAACTTTACATCTTTCTCACTTAATCATGAAGAGGCGGGGTGGGGGGGGGGATTGTTTCTTGATATGCTTAAAACTGTTATATGGTCCTGTTCATTCTTCTACATCTATCTTCATATCTTCACAAGCTTGTACTAGTTGATTGAAATTTCTATTATGGATGAAATTAACAATTAGCACAATTAGGAACTGAAAATATGAGTAATCATCAACTACACAATTTATTGCTGACATGTGAAAACAATAAAAATGTAGATACTGCACATTATGTTGATATAGCAGTTTCTGACAGGAAAACAAGGTTTCTTGGATCTACATAGGGACAAACATTTGTTATGCATACTGAACTTAAAATTTACAACAAATGCAGTTTTTCTGCAATATACTTTGGAAGTTATCACACAAGTTTTGTGTTTGCTGTGCTGTACATAATATCTATCGCATGTTCCTTTCAGGGTCAGTTCTTGTGTTACTGTCACGGCCCGACAACAGAGGTTCAGAAGTAATTTCGCAAGCAACAGTCGAGAACTGCTTGTCACCTGGCTCTTGGCAACACTTGGCTATGAACGTAAAGGATTACATGCAGAGGAGGATGAATGTCATTGAGGTACTTAATATTTTCTAAACAAGTATCAAATAGGAAATAGTGAAGATATTTAATGGAAGATTGTTATTTTGCGTAAGAAATGTACAACACTAATAGAACTGAGTGAAATGGCACAGTTATCGACATACTGGACTTTCATTTGGATGACCATTGATTGACCCCTTATGGTGTAGCTTTAAATGTAAAGCAGGTCTATAAAAGCGCCAAGCATGTTCACCATCTCTCTACTGCCAGTATTTAATATACCCTCCAATGTCTCTCCAGTGACCTCAATACCTACATAACTATAATTCTTGCTTTGAATAATGAAAACACATTATTTTGTTTATACTGTAAGAAGCAGCATTGTACATGGATGATACAAATGAAAACCTTAAGAGTTCCATAAAATTTTTAAAAGTTGTGTGATCAAGTTGGTTTTTGGTATTTGTGTTCCTTTAGGTTCATGAAGTGACCAACAGGATGCAGAGCACTGTTACATTGGTGGGGAAGTAAGATGCGTCCACAACGAGACAGTAGATCTGCTGTCAACATTCACAGTATCTGAACAGTGATCTGTGGTGTATGTTTTGTGAGTGAAAGTGACAAATCACTCTAAATTTATTGTAGGATAACGGGACAGTACGGTGGGTCATGTTTGTCATTGCAGCAAGTGTAAGAGCGACGTAGAAAGTTCGAAAACAGTGTAAACTTCTGTGGAGGGTGCCCAAAGACCAGTGCAGATTGAGGAATGTTTTGTAAAGAAGAACAGATGCATAAATCTGAACGAAATGGTCACAACCTTGAAGATTAGTAAGGGTTCAATGCAGATTACTGTTCACCATATACTGCATTTCAATAAGGTGTCTGCAAGGCAGATGTCTCTTCATTTGGCTGTCAAATTTAGTGTTACCAGATGTCAGTTTTCAAAAAAGACATTTCTGGATTCAAAACTGGTTCCACTACATACTGGAGGCTGGTACAGCAACAAGTTATGAATTATCTTGAAAGTCAGTCCCAGTTGAAAAATTTTCTTAATTCGATGATGCATTTGGCCCTTCTGAGTCATCAGATAATCTGAAGACAAAAAACACTTATGATATGGTGCATACTACATTTACCTACAAGAACTTTAACAGTAATGAAAAAATAACAGCTCTGGAGGTGGGGAACGGGATTACAATGTATTTCTTAGATCTATGCTGTATGAACCATAAATGAATTTATAGAAAGTAAAAGAGAATAAACTTATGTAAACAGTATATGTTGAGCTATCTGTCAGAATCATAAAATAAACCCTCTAGGAAGGAAACCTATAGCCACAGTCATTAAAAAAAATTAGGCCTGAAATGGAAGACTGTAGGTAAATTTCAAGTGATATGGTGCACAGCATAGAGTGGCCAGATAGAATGCGGCCGAAGAAGGCTTCTGACCTTGTTGCGGGCCAAAACAGAGATAAAGCTGTTTGCGCAAATGATTTAGTGACCATCATAGTTGGTAGATGGTGTTGTTCACTGGAGTAGTTAAGAGCACCAGTGACTTGATTATAAGTTCTTTCTATGTGAGAAAATATATATTTTTGTGCAATGTGGTGAAGCTGCAAAGTATGAAGTATAAAAAAGTAATTACTGCATCATTATTCCCTGTGCCACAGAATGAGTATGGGAAATATGGAGGAGAAGAATGAAATGGCTTAATATCTGAATTAAAGGAATGTGCTGATGTGGAGGACTGTCAGAGTAGCAAAGCGTGCATCTGTCTGTCAGAGCTACGGAACAACTCAACATATAGACAATAATGTAAGACCATTTACTTTGACTGCAAAAGAAGTTATTGTGATGGCCGCTGAAGAAATATGTTCACATTTGGTAGAAGACTTTGAAAAAGTAAGATAGTCACTGAAAACTGTCATGCGACTTACAATGTGTAATAAATTATAAAATAATAATGTCTACAAAGTTTTACAATAAAATATCATAATATTTAAAATTAAATACATGAAACATTATGTACAAGATAGTATGATCAACTTCATATCTCATTCTTGCAGAAGTCTACGTATGTCACTGCTGTTCCACTGCAGGTCATCAGGTCTTGGGCTGTACATGCTCTTGGATGATTTACTTGGGGACTTTGCAGCAGGTGTTCCACGGTCTGTATGTTCCCGCACGAACACACAATAATTTTGCCGATTCCCCACTTGTGCAAATTCTTGTTGCATCTACCCATTCCCGACCACAGTCTGTTTAGAGTCTTCCATCTCTGCCAGTCAAGTTCTGTGCCTGGTGGCAGCACCCCTTCAGCATAGTTGCCATGTCCTTGTTGCTTCCGCCACAATTTTATTCTGGTAGTTCTCAGTGGGTCTGCGAGTGGTTCTGTTGAGTGTAGAAAACTGCTTCTTGACTTAGGGCGTTTTGGTACAGTTTGGTACCCATGGAATGGGTATGTTGGTCTTGAAGCTGTTTTGATCATTTGATTCTGCTCTACAAACCTCATGGTTGCAGATGAGCAAGAAGAACTGGGCTGTTACAGCATGTACATTTATACATTATTCTTTAGCTGTTGATGAGAGTACAGACATATTGGATACTGCATAGGTAGTCATTTTCATTTGGGGCATCGATAAAAAGCAGAATAAAACAGAGGAAATTTTAGAGTTGATTCTCCCCCCTCAAGGGCAACAGCAAAGGGTTGGAAATTTTCAAAAGTGTTGAAGCTGTTCAAAACATTGGCCTGAGTTGGAATAAGCTTGTGTCTGTTGCAACAGATGGGGGATCCATCTACTGCAGGTGTTAATGTGGGATTAATAGAATGGGTGTAAGAACATGTGAAACATATTTCTGGTCCAACACAAGAACTCACTGCCATCCACTGCATCAAGAGAGTTTATCTGCAAAATATATGAAATTTGCAAATGTTATGGATATGGGGTACAAGTGACAAATTCCATCCAAACACGAGAACTGAGACATAGACAGTTTTCAAGTTTTCTTGAAGATTGAGTTACTCGGTATGGAGATTTTTCTTATTTTTGTAATGTGCACTGCTTGAGCAGAGATAAGTGCTACATAGTGCTATCCTCACATTATATTATACCTACATTGTAATATATGGTATAGAGACGATATACAGTTGCCTGTAATTAGTGTCTATTTTTAATTAAAAGCCGCGGCTGAGCGCATTGAGGCGCTATGCCGTTCCCCGTCGGGGGGTTCGAATCGCCTCTCCAGCATGGATGTTTGTGCTGTCTTTAGTATAAGCTAGATCATAAGTAGTTTGTAAGTTTAGGGACCTATGACCCCATAAGCTCTACAAACATTTGAACATTTTTTAATTAAAATAGTATGTTTCACAGTTAGGATATAGTAGACCTCAATGTATTCTTCACACTACATCAGTTTCCAGACTTTCTTAAATTGCTGCACACCACATGCTGCATTCTATTGCTCCATGGCAGCAGTACAGAGCATGTGGCATCACACTGTCAACTTTCCTTCCTTGTGAGTAAGCAGAGCGGCCTGGGCTGACGTCGCACTGGTGCTGCCTGTACATGGCCATACATGCAGAGACCAGGGTTGTTACCACTTCTAATAACAATGAATTCAGGATAATCAGGGAAATTTGAAAATAATACAAATAGAGTAAGCAGATTCAGATTGATGTGGGTTGTCATTCTTATGAAGAGATTAAGAGGATAGCTCAGGATGGAGTGGGTGGAGAACTGCATCAAGCCAGTGTTCGGATAAAGGCCACATCAACAACAGCATAATAATAATACTGTAATAATAAATTAAAAAAAAAAGTTACACAGGAAAACACCATTTTCGGGTCATTGGATTGAAATGGTTTGCTTATAGAGTTACCATCCATCGAAGTGAAGTTTTCACTAGTTTTCATTGAGTGATTATTATTGAAACAATGATGTAATATTACACAAAATATTGCTTTTCTATTTTTGTCCAGTATGATGCAGTATCTCACCTGGAAAGTTCATAACTCATGTACGGGAGACGGAGGAAGAACTTTCTGTAAATTCAAAGTTCATTTGTTGCTAAACAGAGATCCTTCATCTCAAAATGGTTTATTTACAAAACTTGCCAGTTTGCTTACCCTTCAGATCATAAATGGTGTAAAGCAGACAATAATGTGTTGTTAATGCAACTTTCTCCATTTGGATAACTGGAGTAGGTTAGGAGGCTGCAAGTCGCCCAACTGTCATCCAATTGAAAGACTTCACCAGACCAATGAGCCACACAAAATTGTTTTATTCAAACTTAGGGCTAAAAACACATTAATAAATACTGAATGCCTAAAATTGTTTATCAACTACCTTGTTTACTTATCCTTCAGATCTCAAAATTTGTCAGGTAAAGAATGCTAAAACTGTAAAGGAATTTCTCTTTGGGAAACTTGGGAAACCCTGAAAAATTTAGGTACTCTGTTTCCTGTCTTTTCAGTCACTGCGCTCCCTCTTATTTTTCCTCAAATCTTACAATATTATCTTACCAGCAAAGTGCAAATACAAGTTCTCAACTAAGTAAAAATCCTTTTCGTAGCATGAACTCATACTTCCATCTCCTATAATTTTTTTTCTGACTTCATAACATTCTTCCTAAAAATAACAGAAATATTATAATGAGGACAGTTTGCAACTCACCACAAAGACGTACGCCGAGCTCTGACAGGCACATAAGACACACACATACAACACTTAAACTATTGGCCCTTGCCATACTTCAGAATAAAGAGCATTCACACAATCCCACAGGTACATTTCAGTCACACAACAGTAATCTCCAGCTGCCACACTCGAAATCACACTCTGTGGTGATGTGCTAGGAGAGGGGAGATTGGAAGGTTGTGTCACAGTTTTACGGAGCATGTAGATATTGGATGCAGCTTAGTAATGTAGTGGGGAGGAGGGTGAGGGAGCAAAAAAAAAAAAAAAAAAAAAAAAAAAAAACGAACACATGAACTCATGCGTGGAGACACACACACACACACACACACACACACACACACACACACACACACACTGGGTGAGTTGTGGGATAGATGGGAAAGGTACTGTCTAGTGTGGAGAAAAAGGTGGTTACCGTAGGCTGAGACCTGATAATTTGGGGATCAAAGAATGTACAGTAAGGATAACTCCCATCTGTGTTCAGTAAAGTTGGTGGTGGGTGGGAGGATAGAGATGGCTGGCTTGAGAAGCAGTCATTAAAATCAAGCCTATGCTCCGCTGTATGCTGTGCCACAGGGTGATCTAGGCCTACCTTGTTTTTGACAATAGTATGGCAGTGGCCATTGATTCTAATGGACAGCTGGTTAGTGGTAGAGAGAGAGAGAGAGAGAGAGAGAGAGAGAGAGAGAGAGAGAGAGAGAGAGAGACTATTAGAAAAAGAGGACAAATAATTTTTGGTTTAAATAATATTCATCAGAATAAATCTCAAATTTTCTGCTGCACAGCATTTGTGTTCACTGGTTAGTCTCGAATGCATAGACTCATTGCCATTTGTTTATTAATTGTCTTAACCCAAGAGCACTTGCGTTGTTAGTATTTTGCTCACAGTAATTTTAAAACAATCAGCATTTTACCAATTTTAAATAGTCAAATATGTGTGTTTTCTTATAACCGGAATTAGAAATACTTATTTACACATACTAAGTACATTCCTAACTGTTCTTTGACTGTTACCAAAATGCTATACACTCGACCCATCGCGTAACTTTTAAAGGTGTGAGTTCTCACGGGTTAAAAGCAATAGTCACTTGTGAAAACTATAAAATTTTGAGAAAAACTGATCAACACTTACTTCCAGGGGTCAAAAATTCTCAGCACTGCCAACAGACACAAAAAAATGTACTATAAACTATCGTAGTTTTGGAATTATTAGATCCAGAATGCACGTCTGTACATGACTGTCGACAGCACACTTGCTCAAAGTAAAATTTGTGTTAAACTTTAGAAGTGCTCATGCTCCAAACAAATTTATTTTACATCTTTTTTTCTTTTTAGGTGGAGCTGATAGTGGACGGTTGTGATCGCCACGAGTGTCTGTTGTCATTTTCTGGACTTCTGGTACGGAAACCACGCTCGTCAGCTGTGTTGGTTGGACACAGGAAGTTTCAGCACAGCTCTACATCTGGATCATGGATTTTTGCCAGTCTCCAGCTCTTCCGTTGTGCAGTTTTTACACGTGAAAAGGCCACTTACTTAGTTGGTCTTGGACCAGGGAGAGTTTCACTGGCAGATTGTGATGTTGGCTGCACTGCTCCAAATTTTACTCACCTTTTTGGGCCCAAATCACTTGGATCAGACATTGATTGGGATTCAATTCTTCAGGCCCAAGCAGGAAATCTCAAAGATCTACAGGTATTAAATAACAACATGGTTGTTGCTAATTAAAATTAATAATGCAGGAGCTATAGTGTCATATGTAGAGGGTAAGAAATCATTTTAGAAGTCAGAAGTATTGATTTGAGACAAATAACTGTTCTTGTCAGGCCATGGCAAAATGGTGAACTAATTTCTTGTTTTTTGTCTCAAATATGTCCAAGACATTAAAGATAAATGTCTTGGACATATTCCAGGTGGAAAACTCCTCTCAGGGTTTCTCAATCTATATTTAAATTGATATTTAAATCATCTTAGCAGGAATATTCCACCATGTCCATGGCCGAGATGCTATTCCGCTGCGTGAAGAGCCTTGGCACTAGTGACAATTAGCTATGGAACACAGAAGTAGAATTAAAATTTTTGACATGGAGGGAAGTCGTACTCGGACTATTCCGAGGCGCCTTATTTGTTATGTTAGAGGTGCAGTGGTCTAACGGTAAGACATCTGCCTAGTAAGCATGGAGATCCGGGTTCGATTCCCAGCCGCACCACAAATTTTAATTCATTGCTTCACGTTTATCTTTAATTTCTGGTTTGGAAATTTTTTGTGTACTAAGAGCATATCATTAGGGCATGCAATACAATCAGGTTTGGTACTTCAGTGTCAAAGAGAAAAGCAAATGAAATATTCTTGTTTCAATTTTTAAAATTAAAAATGAGTACAAAAAATTAAAATATATACTGCTAAAAATTCAGAAATATGTACAAGATAATAGTTAAGTCAAATGCCGGTCTCATAGAAATGATGAGTTTCATAGAATCAGACAGCTTTGGGTTGAGTTTAGCACTGTTGTAAGGAAATGTTAACAATGGTTGTCTTGCTTTCTTGCATATTTGCAACATGTTCTCAGTCTTAAAAAGGAGTTGTTAATATCGGTTGTTGGAAAATGAAGCCAACAATGAAAATGTATATTGAAACATCATACTTTGGTAGAAAATGATTCTTTCAGTGATACTGTGACATAACCCCTCAACTTGGTTTTAGGCCACAAAAGTTTACAGTGCTTAACAATGGTTCCACATTATGCAGGGCAAACCAGGTTAGTTTGAATAAGTGGTTTAGTAGAACACTTCAAATAAACTGGCAAGATAATGTTTGTACTATAATCCCTTTCAACAAAAAAGTCAATGTGCTGATGTGCATAGTGACTGCCTTGAAATTAGATTAAAAACTGCACTCCTATGGCCTCTGTGGGTTGCCTTTATATATGTTTCTAAACATTGTCCTGCATTGTTAAAGTTATTGAAACCATGAAATTATTACATTTACAATTGGTTTTCACAACCTTAATGACATTTGATATGCTATAAAACAACTTAAATGTGTGTTCCTCTTTTAATACTACAGTATTTAAACCTTAAATGTTTCTAATTATTGTAAATACTCTTAAATGTGAGAAGTAACAATGAAAATTTCATTTATTGGAATAACCTGAAAAATATTGGTAAGAAACTGTTCCTAACATTTATGTGGCAATGATTTGTGAATATTATTAATTCTGTGAGGTGATCAATTAGAAATAATAATGCATACTTTGAGTTTAGAAAAACTGTGGATTTGTCTTTAATGACTTATTATGTTATCTATCGAAATTCAACCTAAACTGATTATTACTAAAAAGCTTACATACACATGATCTTCTTTACAATATATTGTTTTAAATTGGTATTTGAGCTAAAATTCATGATGTCAGCCATGTGGTCGTACATATTTGCAGATTTACAATAACATATTTTCTGTTTGATGTTCCTACCAATTGATAGGCTATTTCATATTGCTTATTTACTGTTTACAATATTTAGATAATTCACTGTGCACTCAGATATGTGTAATGAACCTTTGTTTATTTAGATTATCCATTACAGATATTACCTTTGTTTATGTTTTCACTGCTGAATCAGAATCATAACAGTATCACGTTGGAATGTTTAGTTCAGAAAATTGGGTGCTAGCCGTGTTTGAATATTGCTGTTAGTCTTGCCCATTACATGTATCATCAGTATGTAGTGCATCTGGGATAGTACCGTGCCAATTTTTTCTCCCCCAAACATTTAACTCTTGTCATAGCTTTATCTGATAACAACATTTATTATCCAGTACAATATTGTGCTGTAGTAATCACCAGTCAACACCCAATTCAGATTCACATTAGCTCTCATTGTGAGAAGCTTATTATAAGTGTATCAAATGTTGTGAAATTTTTTAACTTCAATTGAACAGTTAAGTTAAACATTTATAAGTGTTTATCTAGTATTTAAACAGAAAATTGAAACCTTTTAATCTACAAAAGTCATGTACAAGAAAGTGTGAAGAAGTTAAAATTAAAAAAGAAACAAAGTAGTGAAAATAAGCAATTTCTTTGTCTTTTTTGTGGTAGTGGCTGCTCAGTTGTTAAAAATGGAGTGTCATAAGTTAGAGCACTTCTGAAGTGGAAAGTGTTGACATCAGTTGTGAAAACAAAAAAATATTGAAACAAAATCCCATAAATATAAATACTCCAATGACCTAATATTCCATACTATTCAAATGAGCACGGCAGTTATCAGTTACAATGGGTCCAGCCCTTACAAGATGCTAAACAGGAAACAGAACATTCCAAAATAACTTACAAAAAGTTCACATTGACAGGATCAAAGAATTTGGATACAATGGTTTTGTTACTCACCTAAAAATGTTTACTGCAAAAATTTTAACAATGGAAAATCCGATTGTAATGTCAATAATGGAGGATAGTGCTCTGTAGATGACAGAAATTGTCATCACTTTGAAGGGTAGAGTAACATTTTCAGCCATTTCTTCATTTTATTACTTCTATTATGTTTTATCACTGAGACAACAATACTTTTATCTTTTGTAATTGAAATTTATTCTTATGTACAACACATGTTTTGTCTATAAATGTTAAGCATCTTCAGTGATATATAAAACACACAAATTTAACTAACCATAAATATTTTAATTTAACTAGAAATATATAGTCCCTGAGATGGATTTTCATCTCGAATATGTCAAAGGCATTAAAGATAAATCTGAAGCATTGAATTAAAACTTGTTATGCGACAGGGAATCGAACCCGGACCTCCATGCTTACTAAGCAGACCTCTCACTGCTAGACCACCGCATCACTAGTGATTAAGACACGTCATAATAGTCTAAGCACAATTTCCTTCACTTCACAAACTTTAATTCAGCTTCTGTGTTCCATACAATATTGCCATTACTGCCAAGGCTCTCCATGCAGAGGAATAGCACCTCGGCAATGGTTATATTGGAGCATTCCTTTCTAAGGTGATATTTATATCAATGTAACTAGAAATATATAATCCCTGAGATGGATTTTCATCTCGAATATGTCAAAGACATTAAAGATAAATCTGAAGCATTGAATTAAAATTTGTATATTTATATTTACATTGATATTTATATCATCTTAAACAGGAATGTTCCAATATGACCATTGCTGAGGTGATATTCCGTTGCATGGAGAGCCTTGGCAGTAGTGGCAATATTCTATGGAACACAGAAGCTGAATTAAAGTTTGTGAAGTGAAGGAAATCATGGTGAGACTATTCAGAGGCACCTTAATCGCTAGTGAAGTGGTGGTCTAGCGGTAAGACGTCTGCCTAGTAAGCGTGGAGGTCCAGGTTCGATTCTCAATCGCATCACAAATTTTAATTCAATGCTTCAGATTTATTTTAATTTAGATCTGTAGTAGTGTTTATTTGGCAGTGAAAAGTTACTGAATTTCTTTTGTAGTCATCCTACAGAATTTATTTTAAAAGTGGGACACTAATAAAAGTGATTTTAAACAAGTACAATTAAAATATCTTACGTTTATGAAATGCAATTACTTTTCCATTTAACAAATAATATTTAAGACATAAAAGTACTGAGTGTTAAATTTTCACTTGCAGAGAACTCCTTTGACCTTAATTGGAAGAAGTTGAAGAAATCAAGAGACATTTTTTAATTTTATTATTATTTTATTTTTCTTCGCGGGGGCCATCATTAATGATAGTACTTGATTAGATAACCATTGTTAGCTCCTTCATTATTGCATTGGACGTTATCTGACATCACAGGTTGAATGCAGTCTATAATGATTAATTAGTTTGTTCCTCCTTGTCAAACGTAAATATTATGTATTGTGTTGTTAAGTAACTTCATGCACATATTAAGTATTCTGAACAGATGACCAAAAATGATGGCAAAGCTCACCGGTAAATAAATCAAACAGCAGTCTTGCCTTTCTTTCCTTTTGGAGCTAATTAATTTTTGTTTTTTCTTCTGCATCTCTCGTATTGTCCAATTTGATGAAGTTGCTGACACATCTCGGGAGTTGTCTACTGGTGGGCTTACTTCTACACACTGACACTCAAAAATTATATTTGTGTTTCACATACTTTACTTTCCTTGTAATATACGTACTTCAATGTTGCAGTTATGATCTTTATGAATTACTGCTGATGTAAAAGTCGATTTGTTTCATTTAGAAACAAAATTTGAAACAATTTGAACAACTTCTGTTTCTCCATGCTGCACAGCTTGTGGTGCCAGCATTGCATAGTGCTTGCTTCCTCTGCTCCCCACTCTGCCATCTAATAGTTAAGATGCAGTAGTACATATGTCAAATATGAAGGTAACACTTTGAGAATGTACTGTTTCTGTTTTAATCCATGAATGTGGCTGCTGCAAATCTGGGTTGTATGCTTATGCAATAAATTGTCAGTAATATTTCTTGTTAGAAGCTCTGCAGTTAATAATGTGATGCAGATTTTACTCCCTGATCTTTAACTCTTTTCTTCCTAAAAAAAGGGACTAATTGTTCTTCATGTAGAAATTAATCCACAAAAGCAGATTACGCATCAGATGTAAGACAGAGACATTTGGAGAAAAGATAACCCACTGGGAGAAAATTGTAAAAGTACGATGAGACTGGACAGCTGGTGAGAACATGGCTTCAGGAGGCAAAAGTCTGGTACTGCTGATTAACAAATATAAAAAAAAGGGGGGGAGGGGGGAAGAAGTACGTGGAGGGTCTCTGGTTTTTAAATGTTTCCCTTTTTACTTCTTCAGTAGGTAAATGGGGGATTGGCGACAAGAGGGTGTTTTTTTGGGAGGGGGCGGGGCCTTCCTGGTAGTTGTTGCCAAACCTAAAATGAGCAGACAACGCTCCACTTTAATTTCATCCTCACTTAAGGGGTGGCTTTCCCCACCTCCCCCTGACCACCTCCATTCAGAAACTGCCTCCACATCTTCCCTGGTGCAAAAATAATAACTATTTCTAAAAGAGAGGAATCTTCTCCGTACACACAAGTTTAAATGTGCTTGTCACCACTACCCAGCTTTTGTTCCAGAGGGCTCTCCATCTCTAATGGACCAAGCAATGTGGTGCATTGGTAACATACAGGACTCACATTCGGGAGAACAGTGGTTCAAATCACCTCCGACCTTTTAGAGTTAAGTTATCCATGTTTTCTGAAATCACTCCATGCAACTGCTGGGATGATCCCTTTTGAAAGGGCATAGCCAATGTCTTTCCCCATCGTTACCCAACAATCAGAGCCCATGAGCTCCATCTTTAATGTCCATACCGTCAACAGGACGTAAAACCCTCATCATCCTTCTTTTCCTCCTGGAGAATACATACTCGCAAGATGTCAAATGACTTCAATTTGCAGCAGGGTTTTGGAACATATCTTGTATTCAAATATTATGAATTATCTCGAACAGAATGATCTATTGGCCAAAGGTCAACATGGATTTAGAAAATATTGTTCATGTGAAACAAAACTAGCTCTTTACTCACACGAAGTGATGTGTGCTATCGACAAGGGTTCGCAAATTGATTCTGTATTCCTTGATTTCCAGAAGGCTTTTGACACTGTACCTCACAAACGGCTTTTAATCAAATTGCATGGTTATGGTATATTGGCCCAAATTTGCAACTGGATAGGGGATTTCCTGTCAGAGAGGACACAGTTCGTAGTAATAGATGGTAAGGCATTGACTAAAACAGAGGTGATATCGGGCATTCAACAAGATAGTGTTGTTGGTCCTCTGCTGTTCCTTATTTACATAAATGATTTAGGGGAAAATCTAAGTAGCTCTCTTAGGTCGTTTGCAGATAGCGCCGTCATTTACGATCTAGTTAAATGATCTGAAGATCAAAACCAACTGCAGATTGATTTGAATAAGATATCAATATGGTGTAAAAATTGGCAGTTGACTCTAAATAATGATAAGTGTGAAGTCGTCCAAATTAGTACGAAAAGAAATCCATTAAACTTTGTTTACATGATAATCAAATATGAAGACTGTAAACTCCACAAAATACCTAGGAATTACAATTACTTCTGACTTAAATTGGAAAGAACACGTAGATAATGTTGTGGGAAAGGCGAACCAGAGACGGCGTTTTATTGGCAGAACCCTTAAAAGATGCAAAAGAACTACTAAAGAAACTGCATACACTATGCTTGTCCATCCTTTTATGAAGTATTGCTGCCCAGTGTGGGATCTTTATCAGGTGGGTTTGACGGAGGACATCAAAAGAGTCGAAAGAAGGGCAGCTCGTTTTGTATTGTCACAATACAGGGGAGACAGCATTATGGAAATGATAGAGGATCTGGGATGGGAATCATTACAACAACAGCTTTTGTCGCTGCGGCGTGGGCTACTTACGAAACTATAATAACCAACATTCTACTCCGAATGTAAAAATATATTGTTGACTCCCACTTAAATAGGTAGAAATGATCATCATAATAAAATACGAGAAATGAGAGCCTGAACGGAGAGATTGATGTGTTCATCCTTCCAACGCGCTATTCGAGAATGGAATGGGAGATATAATAGTATAACTGTGGTTCGATGAAGCCTCTGCCAGGCACTTAAATGTGATTTGCAGAGTATTCCCATGTAGATGTAGATGTAAGGAAATTCATTTGGAGCCACAAATAGACACTGATGCGACGACATTTTGGGAACAGTATCTAGGGATTTGGCCTTGTTTGTTCTTTTAAATTTTTTTTTTCTAAGTTTTTATGTCTTAAGTATTTAACAATCTAAATTAAGTGCATTGTAATTTTTCCAGCATTCTCTCACTTTTTCAGGACAATATCTTGATGACATTCTCTGCACAGAATCCTGAGGTTGTAAATTTATTTCCACAGTTTGCTACGAGTGTTGGTGGTAAGTGTGTGCACATTTTCTAGGATATGGGACATTAATAATAACATGCTGTTACATTGCTTCAGCACTAACCACTGTTCAGGTTTTTTATTTGTATGTAACAAAATTGTGCAAAGATTTTCTGTATGTCTCTGTACTGATATTGTTATTTGTGTCTGTACAGTAAATGAAGAGTGGCAAACTATTTAAAATTGCCTTCAATAGCTATAAAAGTATAATTTATAATACAAGATGGATAAGTTGCAACTCACCATAAAAATGATCACTGAGCTGAGATGATAGTTGTGTGAGCATGAGTAGAGCACGAGTGATTGTGTGATTTTTGAATGTTTTCCCTCTTTGATGAAGGTTGTGGTTAAAAATTTAAAACTGAGGGAATGTGAATGTCTTTCGTCTTTATTTGTCTGCAGCTTACCTATGGTGTTTTCGGAGGTTTGCTCCTGTCTTATTATTGACATTCCAACCTGGACTTCGTTTTCTGTTAAATAGCCCTGTTTTGCTACACCCCCATCCCCTCCACCATCCACCTACCTCACATTGCATTTCTAAGCTGTATTTCTTTCCACCTGTCCCCTACCTACACAACTAAAAGTAGGGAATTCACTATTTGATTTATTTCAGTAGTTTGGCAAAACTTTTTCATTGGGTCATTTTATGAACCACCATAGTTTCAGAAATAACACATTACCAAACCCTTTTATCATCAGTTTTGTACAAAGAGTATAAAATACACAAACACTGAAGTGAATCCTCTATAACTTCAGTACTGCAGGTGTTAAAATTTGTGGTTAGTTTGTGATTTGGTGAACTAATGTTCATGCTGTGATGTTGTTATAGAGTGTAAATCAGTTATTGAGTACCATCAAATGGGGTGATTTCAGTCACTGGGGTGATTTCGGATGATATGGTTTATCTTCTCTTTCCCACTGCATAGCAACCAATTAGCACTACTTTGTGCCTCCGTGCACTGCTTATTTTGTGCACAAGATTGTAATTCCCCCACTTCCGCGTTTGGATAGATTGTTTACCGACACAATAATCAGTCAGACAGTCTCATTGTCAAAAGTTCTCACTGTGTTATAGAGCGGAAACTTTGTATTGTTGTGACTGGCGGAAAAGTATTGTAGCGTCAGTTGCCAACGAGATCAGTAGGCTGCGGCACAGTGATAATTTTTGTCCAGTTTTTCATAAGTTTTGTGTAAAGTTTCAAAGTATCGGAGGTTTTTTCAAAATTGTGTACTTTGTGGGGTGACTTTGGATGATGCCGATAACACATAAAAGAAAGAAAGGGCTTCATGATTGGAGTAATTATGAGAGAAATTTTAAACAAAGCAGTTTGAGATATTCAGTGTAGCAAATTAACGTATAGAAAAACCTTAAATAAATAAAATTCTTTAGCTCAGTCCTTGTCCCTTATTTTAATGATGGATGTCCTTCAAAATACGTTGAAAGTCACTAAAATCAAACAGAAATAAAGTAGAATAAAATAAGTCAATTTGTGTCCGAAATCACCCCATAAACTTTGAAACACCGAGCAGAAATTGAAAATTCACACGTGTCATCACCCCAGTCCATGGGGTGATTTCAGACACTTTATTTATATGTCTCAGGCAAAAATAGATGCATATAAACATAATGTTTCTAGGATATTTTATTGGATATATATGTACCACACCAATTACGTAGAAAAAAAAATTATATGAAATCTGACAATACCTACAAAATTTATAGTGAAAATAATCTCAAAATTGTCCGAAATCACCCTGTTTGATGGTAGCCCTTAAATTAAATCTTGCAATTTTTAGTCTATTTTGAACATTGGTAAACAAATGTAAAGGTAAATGTGATTGTTTCATCTAGAGTCACATATATTCTGCCAGTGGTATATATATAAAAAAATTTGTAACAAATGTTTTACAAATGTCTGTCTAGGTGTGTTTGCGTTTGGATATGTGTGAGTGTGTGTGTATTTGTTTACCTATTCTTTTTTTCCCCTAAGGTAATTCCTTCCACTCCTGGGACTGGAATGACTCCTTTTCCACTTCCTTAAAACCCATATCCTTCCCTTTCTCCTCCCCTTTTTTCCTCTTATCCTGAAGAAGCGACCAACGGTTGCGAAAGCTTGTATGTATGTTATTTTATTTGTGTCTATCGACGAGACAGTCCTTTAGGTAAGTCATGCGTTTTCTATTTTTTATATTTGTTATCCCAGTAGGAAAGTTTCCTTCTATAATATATAATGATACGAATATTATAGACGAAAAATTCCTAGCAAGAAAAATTATATATAAAAAATAGACGAAGATTACTCACCAGGCGAAGGAGCACAGGTGTGACAGCAGCACAAATAAATAGAACACACACACACACACACACACACACACACACACACACACACACGCTAGCTTTCGCACCCTAGCTGCTTCGTCAGGCAGAAGAGAAGAAGAGGGAAAAGGAAATGATGAGGGTTTTAAGGAAGGGTGTAAGGAGCTATTCCAATCCTGGGAAAGGAAAGACTTACCTTGGGGGAAGAAAAGGAAGGTGAACAAATACACACACACACAACCATACATTTACACAGACGCAAACACTCCTAGGCAGACACACTATAGAAACCAGAGAAGTTACGAAGTTAGACAGAGATGCCACTAGAGGTAGAGGCTCTGTCCAGAGAACTGAGGCAAAGATGTTAAGATGTTAAAGATGGCGGACGGGAATTCAAATTTAGCGGATGTTAAGACCAGGTGGACAACGGGAAGAGAGAATATGTTGAAGGGCTAGTTCCCATCTCTGGAGTTCTTAAGGATTGGTGTCGGTGGGAAGTATCCAGATAACCCGGACGGTGTAGCACTGTGCCAAGATGTGCTGGCCGTGCACCAAGGCGTGTTTAGCCACAGGGTGATCCTCGTTACCAACAAACACTGTCTGTCTGTGTCCATTCATGCGAATGGACAGTTTTTTGCTGGTCATTTCCACATAGAATGCTTCACAGTGCAGGCATGTCAGTTGGTAAATCACGTGGGTACTATCGCAAGTGACTCTGCCCTTCATCGTGTACACCTTCTGGGTTACTGGACTGGAGTAAGTGGTGGTGGAAGGGTGCATAGGGCAGGTTTTACAATGGGGGTGGTTACAAGGATAGGAGCCAGAAGGTAGGGAAGGTGGTTTGGGGATTTCATAGGGATGGACTAGGAGGTTACGGAGGTTAGGTGGTCGGCGGAAAGACACTCTTGGTGGAGTGGGAAGGATGTCATGAAGGACAGATCTCATTTCGGGGTATGATTTAAGGAAGTCATATCCTTGCTGGTCAGCCACATTCAGAGTCCGCTCCAGTCCCGGAAAGTATCTGGTGACAAGAGGGGTACTTCTGGGATTCTTCTGTGGAAGGTTCTGAATTTGGAGGGATGAGGAAGTGGCTCCGGCAATTTGCTTTTCTACCAGATTAGGAGGATATTTGCAGGATGTGAAAGCTGTTACTAGGTTGTTGGTGTACTGGTTCAGGGCTTCGGGACTGGTGCAGACTCGTTTGCCAAAAAGACCTAAGCTGTAGGGAAGGGAATGTTTGATGTGGAATGGATGGCAGCTGTCATAGTGGAGGTACTGTTATTTATTGGTAGGTTTGATGTGGACGGATCTGTGAAGTTGGCCATTCAACAGATGGAGGTCGACATCGAGGAAAGTGGCATTTGATTTGGAATAGGACCAGATGAATTTGATGGGACCAAAGGAGTTGAGGTTGAAGAGGAAATTCTGGAGTTCCTCTTTACTGAGTGTCCAGATCATGATGTCATCTATGACTCTGTACCAAACTTTGGGCTGACATGCTTGGGTGTCGAGGAAGGCTTCCTCTAGGTGTCCCATGAATAAGTTTGTGTACGAGTGGGCCATCCTGGTTCCCATGGCTGTTCTCTTTAGTTGTTAGTATGTCTGGCCCTCAAAAGTGAAGAAGTTGTGGGTTAGGATGAAGCTGGCTAGGGTATTAAGGAAAGAGGTTTTAGGTAGGGAATTGGGTGGTCGGCGTGAAAGGAAATACTCCATCGCAGCGAGGCCCTGGGCATGTGGGATATTTGTGTATAAGGAAGTGGCATCAATGGTTACAAGGATGGTTTCTGGAGGTAACAGGCTGGGTGAGGACTTCAGGCGATCGAGGAAGTGGTTGGTGTCTTTGATGAAGGGTAGGAGACTGCACGTGATGGGTTGAAGGTGTTGGTCTATGTAGGCAGAGATTTGTTCAGTAGGGGCTTGGTAACCGGCCACAATGGGGCAGCCGGGACGATTGGGTTTATGAATCTTTGGAAGTAGGTAGAAGGTGGGGGTGTGGGGTGTCGGTGGGGCCATGAGGTTAATGGAGTTAAGTGAAAGGTTTTGTAGGGGCCTAAGGTTTTAAGGATTCCTTGAAGCTCTGCATGGACATCAGGGATGGGATTGCCATGAAAGATTTATATGTGGTACTATCTGAAAGCTGACGTAGTCCCTCAGCCACATACTCCCGCCGATCAAGTACCACGGTCGTGGATCCCTTGTTGGCTGGGAGAATGATGATGGAATGGTCAGCCTTCAGATCACAGATAGCTCGGGATTCAGCTGCGGTAATGTTGGGAGTAGGATTAATGTTTCTCAGGAAAGACTGAGAGGCAAGGGGGGAAGTAAGGAATTCCTGGAAGGTTTGAAGAGGTTGATTTTGAGGAAGAGCAGGTGGGTCTCACTGTGACGGAGGACGGAACTGTTCTAGGCAGAGTTCAATTTGAATGATGTCTTGGGGAGCTGGATCATTAGGAGTAGGATTATTATTCTTCATGGCAAAGTGGTATCTCCAGCAAAGACTAAGAGTATAGGAAAGTTGATCTTTGACAAGAGCTGTTTGGTTGAATTTGGGAGCAGGACTAAAGGTGAGGCCGATGGATAGGACAGAGGTTTCAGATTAGGAGAGAGATGACAGCTGCCATCCATTCCACATCAAATGTTCCCTTCTCTACAGCTTAGGTCTTTGTGGCAAACGAGTCTGCTCCAGTCCCGAATCCCTGAACCAGTACACCAATAACCTAATAACAGCTTTCACATCCTGCAGCTATCCTCCTGATCTGGTTCAGAAGCAAATTACCAGAGCCACCTCCTCATCCCCCCAAATCCAGAACCTTCCACCGAGGAACCCCAGAAGTGTCCCTTTTGTCACCAGATACTTTCTGGGACTGGAGCGGACTCTGAATGTGGCTCTCCAGCAAGGATACAACTTCCTTAAATCCTGCCCTGAAATGAGATCCATCCTTAACGACATCCTTTCCACTCCACCAAGAGTGTCTTTCCGCCGCCCACCTAACCTTCGTAACCTCCTAGTCCATCCCTATGAAATCCCCAAACCACCTTCCCTTCCCTCTGGCTCCTACCCATGCAACCACCCTCGTTGTAAAACCTGCCCTATGCACCCTTCCACCACCACTTACTCCAGTCCAGTAACCCAGAGGGTGTACACGATCAAGGGCTAAGCCACTTGCGACAGCACCCATGTGATTTACCAACTGACATGCCTGCACTGTGAAGCGTTCTATGTGGAAATGACCAGCAACAAACTGTCCATTCGCATGAACGGTCACAGGCAGACAGTGTTTGTTGGTAATGAAGATCACCCTGTGGCTAAAGGTGCCTTGGCGCACGGCCAGCACATCTTGGCGCAGTGTTACACTGTACGGGTTATCTGGATACTTCCCACCGACACCAACCTTTCAGAACTCTGGAGATGGGAACATGCCCTTCAACACATTCTCTCTTCCCGTTGCCCCCCTGCGAGCGTTTGCCACGAAGACCTAAGCTGTAGGTAAGGGAACGGCAAACAAGTCTGCTCCAGTCCTGAATCCCTGAACCAGAAGGTGTAAGTGTACTTGTGTCTGTAAATGTGTGGGTGTGTGTGTATTTGTTTACCCTCCTTTTTTTCCCCCAAGGTAAGTCTTTCCTGTCCCAGGATTGGAATGACTCCTTACCCATTCCCTTAAAACCCCCATCATTTCCTTTTCCCTCTCCTTCCCTTCCGCCTGACGAAGCAGCTATGCTGCGAAAGCTAGCGTTTGTGTGTGTGTGTGTGTGTGTGTGTGTGTGTGTGTGTGTGTGTGTGTATTTGTTACTATCACTGCCTATGCTCCTTCGCCTGGTAAGTAGACTTCATCTATTTTTAGAAAACGGATGACTTACCCAAAAGGACCGGCTCGTCGATAGACACAAATAAAAATAAAAATCACACTCAAACACACATACAAGCTTTCGCCACCACTGGCAGCTTCTTCAGGAAAAAAGGGAAATTTTTATATATAAACACACACACACTTCTTTGCTTTCTACAGTATGTCTGCCTAGGTGTACTTGCGTCTGTGAAAATTTGTTGGTGTGTGTGTATTTGTTTACCCTCCTTTTTTTTCCCCCAAGGTAAGTCACTCCTTACCCACTCCTTTAAACCCTCACCATTTCCTTTTCCCTCTCCTTCCCTTATGCCTGATGAAGCAGCTAGGCTGCGAAAGCTAGCGTTTGTGTGTGTGTGTGTGTGTGTGTGTGTGTGTGTGTTCTATTTCTATTTATTTGTGCTGCTGTCACACCTGTGCTCCTTCACCTGGTGAGTAATCTTCGTCTATATATATTTAGTAGGTGCCTTCTCTTGTCTTAAGTTATTTTTATACAGTTATGTATCAATTGGAGATTTTTACTGTCAATTTTTGAAATAAATTCAGAGTTAGGGCTCTTGTCCACCCACTCCCTCCTCCCCAATCTTAGCCCGATTACAGACAGCTTCTTTTCAAACTCGGCATGTCTGCCTAAATGTTTCTTAATGCAGAACCACAGTAGAACCCCATTTTTACACTGTTCAAGGGATGTTATGAAACGTGTAAAAGTTAAAAAGTGGAAAATGGCTTTTTAACCGATAAAATTTACTTATAGGATCATACCTGAATTTTTGTAGCTTATATATGATACATATATACAAAAAAGAATCAAAATATTTGGCAGGAGCTTTACTTGTTATACAATAGAGGTTACTTGTATTTTTTAACTTCCTATGAAGTAGAAATTTTTGATGTAATTTTATTCATCCTAATCATTGTTTTTGGCAAACCTTTAACTCTGTCATTCATTATGTAAATCATGAAATATTTGACAAGTTGTGAATTTTATTATTTTTCCATCTTTCACACGATAATTTTCAATGTTTGTTTGCATTTTCGAGTGCAAATATGTACATAAGCAATTTTTTTGTGGCATCTGCATCTGTAGTTGACTCTTTAAGGTTATAACATATTGTACCCTCTGCAATCTCCAGAAAAACACATCCAAGTAAGCCATCATTCTCACTTTTCATAAAAGTCACAAAAATACTTGCACTTCACAATAACAGTAAATTCTCAAAATTAGTCATACTAATCATTTAAAACTATTAGTCATGCAAACTACACTGATACTCGGTGCAGTAGGTGATGGGGGTGATGATTAGTGGGAGAAGCCTGCATGATGCTTCTGTCAGACACATCTTCACAAGTCAACTTGGCACACATTGTCAAGAATCTTGACTGTGTAATGGTTGTGAATACTACTTGAAGGTGAAAGCCATGTCAGCATCACTTTATTTCAATTATATCAGTTTTTATCCTCCTTGAATAAGGTTTCATAAAGTGTAAATTTCAGGAAAAATTTAAATATATTTCCACAAATAAGGGGGCAAATTTACATTATAAATGTAGGAAATTTTATATGACCATCAGAAACTGTTGTAAATGTAGAGAAAGCATAAGATCCAGGTATGTAAAAGTGGTGTCCCAGCACTGCAGACATTACGTGGTAGGCAGCAACCGGAGATATCAGTTGTGTTTCTGTGAAGTGTGCCATTGTGATTGTACAAGGTATGTCCACATAGTAAGCTCCATTTGGTTATATAAAACAAATGTGAACAGATACAGAAAAATATTTATTGTACAAAAATATACAACTATTAAACTACTTTTCTACATAGCTCCCAAAATTTTGTAGGCATTTGTCATAGCGTGGCAGCAGTTTTTGTATACCTTCTTCTTGGAAGGTTGCTGCCTGTGTATTCAACCATGTCGTAACATGTTCTTTCAGCTCGTCATCATCACTGAAGTGTTGACCAACATGGCCAAGTTTTAGATGTAAGAAGAAAGTCGCTAGGAGCGAGACTGTATGGAGGATGATCAAACACGTCCCAGTGAAATTCCCGTAAGAGTTGTTTGACCACATCTGCCTTGTGAGGTCGGGCGGCAACGTGAAGGGAAGAAGAAGACTCCTATTATCTCTTCTTAAACCTGAAATTTGTCCTTGGTGATCAACACTTCAACGATGATGAGCCTGAATACACAGGTGGCAACCTTCTATGAAGAAGGCACATGCTATGACAAGTGCCTACAAAATTTCGGAAGATATGCAGGAAAGTAGTTGAACATTTGCAGATTTTTATACACTAAATATTTTTCTGTATCTGTTCATGTTTGGTTTATACAACCAAATGGAACTTATTTTGTGGACATACCTCGTATAAGTGACAATATGGGTCCTTTTCCTGGTGTATTATTATTATTATTATTATTATTATTATTATTATTATTATTATTATTATTTTTCCCTCATTGTATTGTCTAATCCCATCCTGGACTTTCTATTGTAAACAGCGTGCCTTTGTTGCTCCCTAAGATGTTATTTGTAATGCATGTTGTTGTTGTTGTGGTCTTCAGTCCGGAGACTGGTTTGATGCAACTCTCCACAATACCCTATCCTGAGCAAGCCTCTTCATCTCCTCATAAGAACGGCAACCTGTCTGAATCTGCTTACTGTATCCATCTCTTGGTCTTCCTCTGCGATTTTTACCCCACACACTTCCCTCTAATGCTAAATTCACAATTCCTTGATGTCTAAGAATGTGTCCCACCAATCTATCCCTTCTTTTAGTCAAGGTATGCCAGAAATTTCTTTTCTCCCCAATTCTGTTCAGTACCTCCTCATTAGTTACGCGATCCACCCACCTAATCTTCAGCATTCTTCTGTAACACCATATTTCAAAAGCCTCAATCCTCTTCCTGTCTGCACTGTTTATCGTCCGTGTCTCACTCCCATACAAGGCAACACTCCATACAAATGCCCTCAGAGAGGACTTCCTTAGTCTTAAATCAATATTTGATGTTAACAAATTTCTCTTTTTCAAGAACGCTTTTCTACCCATTGCCATTCTGCATTTTATATCCTCTGTACTGCGACCATCATTTGTTATTTTAATTCCCAAGTAACAAAACTCATCTACCTCCTTTATTGCTTCGTTTCCCAATCTAATCCCTTCAGCATCACCTGATTTTCTTACACTGCACTCCATTACCCTAGTTTTGCTCTTGTTAATGTTCATCTTATATGCACCTTTCAGCACACTGTCCATTCCGTTCAATTGCTCTTCCAGGTCCATTGCTGTATCTGATAGAATTACTATGTCGTCGGCAAAACGCAATGTTTTTAATTCTTCACCCTGAACTTTAATTCCTTCTCCAAATTTCTCCTTGCTTTCCTTTATAGCTTGCTCGATGTACAAATTGAATAACATTGGAGAAAGTCTACAACCCTGTCTCACTCCCTTCCCAACCACTGCATCCCTTTCATGCCCTTCAACTCTGACAACAACTGTCTGGTTTATGTACAAGTTGTAAATAACCTTACGCTCCTATATTTTACTCCTGCTTGCTTCAGAACTTCAAAGAGTTTATTCCAATCAACATTGTAAAAAGCCTTCTCGAAATCTACAAAAGCTAGAAATGTAGGTTTCCCTTTTCTTAATCTATCTTCTAGGATAAGCCGTAAAGTGAGTATTGCCTCCCGTGTTCCTACAATTCTCCTGAACCCAAACTGATCTTCCCCGAGGTCGGCTTCTACCAACTTTTCCATCCTTCTGTATATAATTCGCGTTAATATTTTGCAACCATGATTTATTAAACTGATGGTTCTGTAGTTTTCACACCTGTCTGCACCTGCTTTCTTAGGGATGGGGATTATAACATTTTTCTTAAAGTCTGAGGGTACTTCGCCTGTCTTATACATCTTACACACCAGGTGAAACAGGTCTGTCATGGCTGGTTCTCCCAGAGACTTCAGTAGCTCTGAGGGAATATCATCTACTCCAGGGGCCTTGTTTCGACTTAGGTCTTTCAGGGCTCTGTCAAATTCTTCTCTCAGTACAGTATCTCCTATTTCATCCTCATCTACTTCTTCTCCCCTTCCTACAATATTGTCTCGAAGTTCATTTCCTTTGTAGAGCCCCTCTATATACTCTTTCCACCTTTGAGCTTTCCCTTCTTTGCTGAGAACTGGTTTTCCATCAGTGTCCTTGATATTCATAGAGCTGTTTTTCTTATCTCCAAATGTTTCTTTTATTTTCTTGTAGGCTGTATCTATTTCCCCCCTATTTATACATTCTTCTACATCCTTGCATTTGCCTTCTAGCCACTCCTGCTTAGCCATTTTGCACTTCCTGTCAATCTCATTTCTTAGTTGTCTGTACTCCATTTTGCCTGTTTCATTTACTGCATTTTTATATTTCCTTCTTTCATTGATTAAATTTAGTATCTCCTGTGATATCCAAGGATTTTTTGTAGGTCTTTCCTTCCTACCTATTTTGTCCTCAGCTACCTTCACTATTTCATCTCTCAATTTTACCCATTCCTCCTCTACTGTTTTATTTTCCCTTGTTCCTGTCAATTGTTGCCTAAAGCTCCCTCTGAAATTCTTAAGAACCTCAGGTTCCTTCAATTTATCCAGGTCCCATCTCCTTATTTTCCTACCTTATTGTAGTTTCTTCAGTTTCAGCCTACAGTTCATAACCAACAAGTTATGGTCAGAGTCTATATCTGCCCCTGGGTATGTCTTACACTGTAAAACCTGGTTCCGAAATCTATGTCTTACCATTATAAAATCTATCTGGTATCTCCCGGTGTCTCCTGGTCTCTTCCACGTATACAACTTTCTTTTGTGATTCTTGAACCAGGTGTTTGTTATAACTAAATTATGCTCTGTGCCAGGCGGCTTCCTCTTTCATTCCTTTTGCCAAGACCATATTCACCTACTATCTTCCTTTCCCTTCCCTTCCTTGTCCTACTACCGAATTCCAGTCTCCCATAACAATTAAGTTTTCCTCTCCCTTAATTGTCTGAATAATTTCCTTTAGCTCCTCATATATTTCTTCGATTTCCTCATCATCGGCAGAGATAGTTGGCATATAAACCTGTACTATTGTTGTCGGTGTTGGCTTCGTATCGATCTTGACAATGATAATTTGATCACTGTGCTGGTCATAGTAGTTTACTCGCATTCCTATTTTCTTATTCATTATCAATCCTACTCCTGTTATACCCGCAATTGATTTTGTATTCATAATCCTGTACTCACCTGACCAGAAATCCTGTTCATCCTGCCACCGAACTTCACTAATCCCCACTATATCTAACTTCAACCTATCCATTTCCCTTTTTAAATTTTCTAATTTTCCTACTCGATTAAGGGATCTAACATTCCACGCTCCGACCCGTAGAATGCCAGTATTGTCTTTCCTGATGATCACATCCTCCTGAGTAGTCCCCGCCCGGAGATCCGAATGCGGGACTATTTTACCTCCGGAATATTTTACCCGAGAGGATGCCATCATCATATGTTCATACAGTAGAGCTGCATGTCCTCGGGAAAGGTAACAGCTGTAGTTTCCCCTTGCTTTCAGTCGTTCGCAGTAGCTGTGTGGCAAAGCCACATTAGCTGATGTTACAAGGCCAGTTCAGTCAATCATCCAGACTGTTGCCCCTGCAACTACTGAAAAGGCTGCTGCCCCTCTTCAGGAACCACACGTTTGTCTGGCCTCTCCACAGATACCCCTCGGCTGCGGTTGCACCTACGGTACGGCTATCTGTATCGTTGAGGCACGCAAGCCACCCCACCTCGGCAATGTCTGTGGTTCATGGGAGTGGTTGTAATGCATAAGAATACATTTTCATTCCACAAAACCTGCTTTATCAATTACTCAATATCTTTGTGTGTGCCTCCTTATCTTAGTAGGGGTAAGTGTTGGCTTCATTTGACTACTGAAGTAAGTGATTGGACACTGTACCTTAGCTTCCCTTGTATAATTCAATGCCCAGCTTATAACGCTGTCTGGCCACCTGGTATTGCTGTTAGTGGTACAATGCAGGTGGTGAGTAGGGAGATGCATTTAGTGCTCCTTTCCAGTTCCAGCTCCAAGGTTTTTGCGGTTTCCCCCAGTACTCGTGTGATGGTTCATATCAGAAAGCACAACCTAATTCCTTTCTCATCCTCCTTATCACATCTTGTCATATGTCTCATGGGCACTATAGTAAGCTGATTGGGAATGTAACTATCTTCTTTATTCATTAAGTTCTTAGGTGTGGCAAACTGTCAGTATCTCAGGCCACATGTGCCCTGTGCACCAAAGACTGTAAGACACTACTGCATTATGCAAGTCGATGACAACTTGTGTCCTGCAAAAATAGCTCTGTGTGAGGAGCTTTGCGATAGACACTGTGACCCAGAGTACCATCAGGTTTTCTTTTTAACATAACACCCAGGAATGGTAAACTTTCATCTCTTTCCATCTTTATGATGAAATGGGTATTAAGATGGAGTGAGTTCAGGTGGTGGAGAAATGTGTGTAACATCTCTACCTCATGAGGCCACACTACAAATGTCGTCCACATACCGTCAGAAACAGGAAGGTTGCAGGCGTGCCAACTGTAGTGCTTTTTCCTCAAAGTCTTCCAATCATCTCATACCTCTAAGGGGTGGAGATGTCCAACAATATTTATGAATTTGACAAGTTATGTCGGCCACCATAGAGCGCCATACTAAACAAGCAGTAGCAGATCACTGCCCGAACACAGGTCATTGGACGTGTTACGAGAAAACTGAAGTTCTATTGCCAATGTCATAATTTTGGAACAGTATTTTCAAGGAGGCCATACACACCTGTGTGGCAGACAATCTTATCAACAGGGAGGGAGGTTTTCAGATGAGTGTTGCCTGGAACCCAGCATTGGCTGCAATCAAAACAATACAGGAAAAAATGAGAAAATCTGATACACGAAGGATCGCAGCGCAACACAGATACCTAGTTCCAATTTCCACCACAGGAGCGTCTGACGGCACAGACATTGTCCACGGCACACGCACAGAATTCGCCTTCTTGGCTCCCAGCAGGGGGCACCGGGAGTGCCACTGCTGGCCCAAACTGTACGGTCTCTCTCACATGCGTATTGTCTCCTCCCATCCTTACCAATACCGCAGCCACCACACAGTTAATGTAGTCTTCCTGTATTGGCAGCAGCCACCACCACCGAAAGATGATGACCAGTTGTCTCGACGAAATATTTTGGGATACGCACAATACCCTCCAGCGGCAAACCCGTTAAGTGTAATTGCAACAGATCTGGCGGGGAAACCCTGAAAAGTCGCATTTATTCCCTTATTATCTTTAAGGTAACATAGTTCACTTGTTTTGTTTTTGTAATCATAACACACACACACACATTCCTCCACACAGCACCTGCAATATAAAAAAACCGTTCACCATCTGATGATGATATGCTAGGCGTATCGAAACCGGTAATGGGAGAAATGCAATAAAAACATTTTACATAAAAGGCGACTGGTTGCTGTTATTCAAGATACCTTATTTCACCACAGTCGCAGTTTTCCTGATCCATAATGGATAAAAGTCTTATTATCTTTGTTTGTGGCCACATCATTTGTACCCCTCTCCCAGGTGACTGATGTACATCCCCATAAGAAATATACAGAAGGTAATCATGTTTGAGTATAGAAAAAGGAAGGTGAGAGTTATTTACATTCTGATACTTGATGACAAATCTGTGGATGAATACCTTTCGTTTAGAACACAAATGAAGAAAATCGGCCAGGTAGTTTGATCTGGCCAATTGACTTCAGTTTTCATAGATTCTTTTAATATATAGGATGGTGTCACTGGCAATCGCAAAATGGTTCGTCATACCTCACTTACTTGTCATTGCAAGGGACTAGTGAATTAAGCAGTCAGTCATCATTGGATTGGGAAGAAATATTTTGGGGTAACTCTTCAAGTGAAGAAAAAGTTTTCAGAGTTGAAAAGCATGTAATAAATATTATTTATGGAGTAAATTCATCAACATCCTGTGGAAACCTCTTGAAAGAATTGGATATATTAAATTCTGCCTCTCAGCATATTTATTCCTGGAGGAAATTTGTCATAAATATTTCCCTTTTTGCAACAATCAGCTCAGTTCATACATACAATATTAAGAACAAAAACTATCTACACAAGGACTTAAAAGCATTTTCTTTAGTTAAAAAAGGGGTCCACTACTCAGGAACATACATTTTCATCACTATACCAGCAACCATTAAAAATTTAGCTTCAAATAAAGATCATTTTAAGAGGAGCCCGAAAGACTTACTATTGGCCAAATTGTTCTTCATTGATGAATTTTTGAATAGAATTAAATGATGTACGTTCTGGTTTGTGTATTGATACTATTAATATTATCATATCAGCTTGTACAAAACGTAATAATAAATAAATAAATAAATAATATTTTGACATGTTCCACATCCACAAGGACCTCTTCAGCATGTTTATATGGCATGAACAACTAATCGGATCTAATCTGTAATGAGCTCTGTATCAAAGAATGTGACGCACTGCTACAGGAGTTGTTGTGACATTAATGTAGCCCTGATCAGTTCCACTCTATCCCATATAGGTGTCTCACAGCCACTATCTTCATTATATTGTTCCATTACAGTTACAGTGCTTTCTTTTTAAACTCCATGTGGCACATGTCCCTAGTTTGATTGAAATTCTTTCACCTGATACCTAGAGATTCTGGTGGTTGTTGTTGTTGTGGTCTTCAGTCCGGAGACTGGTTTGATGCAGCTCTCCACAATACCCTATCCTGAGCAAGCCTCTTCATCTCCACATAAGAACGACAACCTACATCTGTCTGAATCTGCTTACTGTATCCATCTCTTGGTCTTCCCCTGCGATTTTTTCCCCACACACTTCCCTCCAACGCTAAATTAACAATTCCTTGATGTCTAAGAATGTGTCCTACCAATCTATCCCTTCTTTTAGTCAAGGTATGCCAGAAATTCCTTTTCTCCCCAATTCTGTTCAGTTCCTCCTCATTAGTTACGCGATCCACCCACCTAATCTTCAGCATTCTTCTGTAGCACCATATTTCAAAAGCCTCAATCCTCTTCCTGTCCGCACTGTTTATTGTCCATGTCTCACTCCCATACAAGGCAACACTCCATACAAATGCCCTCAGAAAGGACTTCCTTAGGCCTAAATCAATATTCGATGTTAACAAATTTCTCTTTTTCAAAAACGCTTTTCTACCCATTGCCATTCTGCATTTTATATCCTCTGTACTGCGACCATCATTTGTTATTTTACTGCCCAAGTAACAAAACTCATCTACCTCCTTTATTGCTTCGTTTCCCAATCTAATTCCTTCAGCATCACCTGATTTTCTTACACTGCACTCCATTACCCTAGTTTTGCTCTTGTTAATGTTCATCTTATATGCACCTTTCAGCACACTGTCCATTCCATTCAATTGCTCTTCCAGGTCCTTTGCTGTATCTGACAGAATTACTATGTCATCGGCAAAACGCAATGTTTTTAATTCTTCCCCCTGAACTTTTATTCCTTCACCAAATTTCTCCTTGCTTTCCTTTATAGCTTGTTCAATGTACAAATTGAATAACATTGGAGAAAGGCTACAACCCTGTCTCACTCCCTTCCCAACCACTGCATCCCTTTCATGCCCTTCAACTCCGACAACCGCTGTCTGGTTTTTGTACAAGTTGTAAATAACCTTACGCTCCCTATAATTTACTCCTGCTTTTTTCAGAACTTTAAAGAGTTTATTCCAATCAACATTGTCAAAAGCCTTCTCCAAATCTACAAAAGCTAGAAATGTAGATTTGCCTTTTCTTAATCTATCTTCTAGGATAAGCCGTAAAGTGAGTATTGCCTCCCGTGTTCCTACAATTCTCCTGAACCCAAACTGATCTTCCCCGAGGTCGGCTTCTACCAGCTTTTCCATCCTTCTGTATATAATTTGCGTTAATATTTTGCAGCCATGACTTATTAAACTGATGGTTCTGTAGTTTTCACACCAGTCTGCACCTGCTTTCTTAGGGATGGGGATTATTACATTTTTCTTAAAGTCTGAGGGTACTTCACCTGTCTCATACATCTTACACACCAGGTGAAACAGGTTTGTCATGGCTGGTTCTCCCAGAGACTTCAGTAGCTCTGAGGGAATATCATCTATTCCAGGGGCCTTGTTTCGACTTAGGTCTTTCAGGGCTCTGTCAAATTCTTCTCTCAGTACAGTATCTCCTATTTCATCTTCATCTACATCCTCTTCCCTTCCTACAATATTGTCTCGAAGTTCATTTCCTTTGTAGAGCCCCTCTATATATTCTTTCCACCTTTCAGCTTTCCCTTCTTTGCTGAGAACTGGTTTTCCATCAGTGTCCTTGATATTCATAGAGCTGTTTTTCTTATCTCCAAATGTTTCTTTTATTTTCCTGTAGGCTGTATCTATTTTTCCCCTATTTATACATTCTTCTACATCCTTGCATTTGCCTTCTAGCCACTCCTGCTTAGCCATTTTGCACTTCCTGTCAATCTCATTTCTTAGTTGTCTGTACTCCATTTTGCCTGTTTCATTTACTGCATTTTTATATTTTCTCCTTTCATCGATTAAACTCAGTATCTCCTGTGATATCCAAGGATTTTTTGTAGGTCTTTCCTTCCTACCTATTTTGTCCTGTGCTACCTTCACTATTTCATCTCTCAATTTTACCCATTCCTCCTCTACTGTTTTATTTCCCCCCGTTTCTGTCAATTGTTGCCTAAAGCTCTCTCTGAAATTTTTAAGAACCTCAGGTTCCTTCAATTTATCCAGGTCCCATCTCCTTATTTTCCTACCTTTTTGTAGTTTCTTTAGTTTCAGCCTACATTTCATAACCAACAAGTTATGGTCAGAGTCTATATCTGCCCCTGGGTATGTCTTACACTGTAGAACCTGATTCCGAAATCTATGTCTTACCATTATAAAATCTATCTGATATCTTCCGGTGTCTCCTGGTCTCTTCCATGTATACAACCTTCTTTTGTGATTCTTGAACCAGGTGTTTGTTATAACTAAATTATGTTCTGTGCAAAATTCTACCAGGCGGCTTCCTCTTTCATTGCTTTTGCCCAGACCATATTCACCTACTATCTTTCCTTCACTTCCTTGTCCTACTACCGAATTCCAGTCTCCCATAACAATTAAGTTTTCCTCTCCCTTAATTGTCTGAATAATTTCCTTTAGCTCCTCATATATTTCATCGATTTCCTCATCATCGGCAGAGCTAGTTGGCATATAAACCTGTACTACTGTTGTCGGTGTTGGCTTCGTATCTATCTTAACAATGATAATGCGATCACTGCGCTGGTCATAGTAGTTTACCCGCATTCCTATTTTCTTATTCATTATCAATCCTACTCCTGTGATACCCCCAACTGATTTTGTATTTATAATCCTGTACTCACCTGACCAGAAATCCTGTTCATCCTGCCACCGAACTTCACTAATCCCCACTACATCTAACTTCAACCTATCCATTTCCCTTTTTAAATTTTCTAATTTTCCTACTCTATTAAGGGATCTAACATTCCACGCTCCGACCCGTAGAATGCCAGTATTGTCTTTCCTGATGATCACATCCTCCTGAGTAGTCCCCGCCCGGAGATCCGAATGGGGGACTATTTTACCTCCGGAATATTTTACCTGAGAGGATGCCATCATCATATGTTCATACAGTAGAGCTGCATGTCCTCGGGAAAGGTCACAGCTGTAGTTTCCCCTTGCTTTCAGCCGTTCGCAGTAGCTGTGTGGCAAAGCCACATTAGCTGATGTTACAAGGCCAGTTCATTCAATCATCCAGACTGTTGCCCCTGTAACTACTGAAGAGGCTGCTGCCCCTCTTCAGGAACCACATGTTTGTCTGGCCTCTGGTATGTCACCGTATTTCAGCCCCCTTCCCCTTACCTAATGAAAGGTGTCCTATGCCAGTTATGATACTGCCAATAGCCAAAGCTACAAAAGGAATCCTGTGGGTTACCAAACCTTTTTTTCATGTCATAGCTTATCATCCCCATGAGACAGTTCACAAATATTACCTTTACACTATTTTCATTCAAATAACCAATAATGTATATACAACATTTTGTTGAAATGACTGCAGACATTTGGGACTTCAGTTCAGTGATTTAGGAGTTATGGAACACACACACACACACACACACACACACACACACATATATATAAAAATAGAAAAGAGATGACTTACCAAAAGGAGCGGCTCGTCGAGAGAAACAAATAAAATCACACACAAACACACATGTCTTTCCGCCGCCCACCTAACCTTCGTAACCTCCTAGTCCATCCCTATGAAACCCCCAAACCACCTTCCCTACCCTCTGGCTCCTACCCATGCACTGCCTGCACTGTGAAGCGTTCTATGTGGGAATGACCAGCAACAAACTGTCCATTCGCATGAACGGTCACAGGCAGACAGTGTTTGTTGGTAATGAGGATCACCCTGTGGCTAAACATGCCTTGGTGCACGGCCAGCACATCTTGGCACAGTGTTACACCGTCCGGGTTATCTGGACACTTCCCACC